>OY041606.1:3642108-4856144 GCA_955876795.1 Eupithecia tripunctaria
ATTCTGGTCCCCAACCCGCATGCTTAGCTTGGGGATTATGGGCACTACCCCCCATGAGATAAAAGCCCATAATGCTAAGTGGAGGAGGCTTGCGTCCACCTGTGGACCAATTTATGCTGTTGAAGTGAGGAAGCTCATATACTATCTAATCTTGCAGGTTATTTTCCGGCCATACAGCAACATTTCGTCGATAAGTTCAAATGAACTGGTGGGTCCCACCGTTGGAGCCATGTATGGTGCTACCCTCTGCGCTGCATCCTTCAACAGCGATGGAAATAGGAACGCCTTACTGGTCGGAGCGCCAGCATTCGCAAATTACGATGGCTACAACACCGGAGCTGTGTACGTTTATACTGAAGTGAAGAGGAATGGCTTCCTGGTTTGTTCTTTTTTATAGTCTGGTCTGGCTAAGTTGTGAACTTTCTTTTTTATTTTATCACCTTTTAAACCTTCATTGGAATTCTACAAATATTTCCAGCCATTCTCGAGTTTTTTAAGGCTAAAAACGACAGTGAGTTAGAAAAAAAATCGGAGTTTTACTATTTTATAGGTTTTACAAGTTATTTAGACATATTTTTTAGAAAACCGGATTTTTTCGAAGTGTACCTACTAATCACCTGGAGAACGCTAACAGATAACTGATATACTTAATACAATACACTACATAGATATATATTTTTTACTGTACATAGAAAACATCCAGAACGCCCTGAACAAATATCTGCAGCGCGTACACATTTATCCCGAGATAATAATTGTATGTGCAATAAACAAAAGAAATACCTACAAATGAACATTTGTTGCAGCCAACACCTATAACTATGTTTGCCGGAGACACTCCCAATTCGTTCTTCGGCAGCTCTATCCTCAATGTCGGAGACCTCAACGGAGATAAATATGACGGTAAACTTTTAGAAACCATAAAATTACCGGTTAAATTGGTGGGAGACCATTGGTCTCCACCAATAATGGTCCCACCAATTTACCAATTTACCGAATAGTTTGGGGAAAACCTATGAACTTTTGACTGGATATTCCGATTTTCATGATTCTTTTTATATGAACGCTGGTGCTTCCCGTATGGTCCCATTTTAATTTGGTCTATTTTTGAAAATCTATGAAAAAACTATAAACATTTAAGTCGATTTATAGTTTTTTTAAACAAAATCAATTATTAGGTTAACATTTTCTTGCTGTTAGGCCATTAGATATTTTTTTTATTAATAAATTATTTTTTTTAATATTTTACTACAAAGTTTAATAAACTCCATGCAACAGAGATCGCCATAGCAGCCCCATACTTCGAAAATACAGGATGTGTCTACATCTACTCCGGGGCCCACCTCGCCATCCCAGGGCACAAGCCTGTCCCTATTCAGAAGATTCTCCCTTCACCCGGCATCAGAACTTTTGGATACAGCTTGGGGTTACTGAAGGATTATGATGAGAATGGTTGCGATGGTAAGCATATATTTCAAGACGGATATAAGCGGGTTACCTTATTACCTTTTTTGTATTGGAAGAACAACATTTCGGACTTAATCTGGGAGAGTGCGGTTCGCGTCGCGACTGCACTGCCTCCTTACGCTTACATCCGTAATGAATTCGTTAAACTACGATAGTTTTTAAGGATTTATTCGGTAAAGAAAACCATTTCTCACTCGGTCGAGCGGCTTTGGAACGGCCGCTCGACCGAGTGAGAAACGGTTTTCATTAGTGTCCTAAAAAATCGAATTATAGTCTATTAGTTAGATATTCAGATGAAAATGGAAACTTATTTTTTCTTTTGTCAGTTAAACAAAAAAAACTAAATATATTTGTATTATAGCCAGCTAAGTTCCTCGTGACGTCACACCTTACAACACTTTTTAGCGAGGTGTAACATCATTAGTCCCCCAAAGTTAGACGCGCTTTATTGTTGTCATCGTTTTCTTGGTATCAAAAGAAAAAATATGTATCCAATATCTTCAGATAATAAAATAATATGTGTCCTATAATTAAATCTAAGTAAAGGACATAATAGAATACATATTTTTTTACCCAGGAAACTACGCTATCTTTCGCTATCTTTAATTTAACTTGGGTACCTATTTCTTAGGTAGGTATTCATAAAACTTGTGTGCGCACACATAAACAACATCTTTCCTTATTATACGCATAAAATATATCGCCTTCTTTTATTCCCGGATAAAAATAAAGATTCACAGTACCTTAACAATACAACGAAGTTGAAAACAAGCGTTATTTTATACTGTACGATAGATTTTTAAATTTTCTGTTTAACGTAATAATAAGTTAAAATAGATGAGGGCGCCACTTTCACGCGCCTAAACGCAATAATATGATAGAATAGGTGGCGCTGTCATATCGGCTAATTCGTTTTTTCGTAAATCCCATCTGATACGAAATAAAGAAACACCCAAAAGAAAACTAATGACTTACCGATCTTCCTCTTTCACGCCCACTGTGAATTCAGGGCAGAGCTGTTTTTAAGTAAATTTCAAATAAAGCCTCTTTAAAGAGCTATTGAATGGAGGGCGATCATTGATTGATTTACGATATCTATCGATTAAAAATTTTGCCGAGGCCGCGAAATTTTTGTTCGATGTTTACTATATTAATAATAATAATAAGTTTATGAATTAAGACCTAGAGTCTTCAGAAACGTGTTGGTGATGATGAGCACAACCGCAGATCACACAGTGTCAGTGAATTACCAGTTGACTACTCTTCAGCCGTCGACTACTTTATATATCTATATATATATATATATTCAGCCGTCGACTACCTTATATATCTATATGTAGTATACGTAAGGTAGGTAGGTACTGAATAAATAGACAGGGTGTGGCAAATTTTTGGCCCCTTAAGGGTAGCTACCGTTTTTTTTGTAGTTAGAAGGTTTTGTTCTTAAACTTTCTGTTTATTTTAAAGAAAAAAATATTGGCATTTTTAGTTTTTTGAAAAATTTACGGGTCGCCCAAAAAATGACATTTGTCAAAAAAAACAAGTTGGTCTTAATCGACTCTATTTCTAACCAGGAACACTTTTCCCAAAGTAACATACCAAATCAAAGTTTTGGCAATAATTAAAAAAAACAATTCCCATACATTTTCTATGAAAAAAACGAGTAAGTGAAAACAATGTCACTCATTCAATGGTTCTTAATTTAAACTCGTATGTAACTACTTTTTAAGTTGGTAGGCTAATTTTGAAGGCATATCAGGAATATTTTTTTTATTAAAAATAAAAAAATAAAAAAGGTGGCAAAGTTTTGACCCCTTAAGGGTTTAAGGTCAAAACTTTGCCACACCCTGTATATCCTATGTATCCTTTCTAGAACTGGCTATTGGCGCTCCAGAGAGCAACGAGGTGACGGTCATGCATTGTATAGCGGTTATTACCGTTAACCTCCTACCTTTACCGCGCGTCATAAGAAAGGTAAGTTTATAATAAGTATTATTTATTTTACTATAGAAACTTTCGTAGTTTGACGAATTCATTATGAATGTAAGCGGGTTAACAACGAACCTTGTTTGTGTTGGAAGAACACCAAAACAAGGGACATCTTCAGGGCGCGTGCGGTTCTAGACGCACGCGTTCCGCATCCCTTCGAGCACTGCTTCTTCCAACACAAACAAGGTTCGTAGTTAACCCGCTTACATTCATAATGAAGTATTATTTAGTTCCTGCACACGGCTGCGCACGCTTTTTCTGGGTAATAAATAAGCCTATATCTGTGCTCTATACTATCTACCTATAAGGAGTTGCACGGGCGCTTTGGTTGATAACATTGAAAATATTTATCAGATGACTTACTTTGATAAATGTTCTTTTATTCATTCTTTTTTGTTTTTTTTTAAACCACTTAAATAATAAATTAATAATAAATTGTAGTGGAACACTGCGTTCTAATCCCTGGTCAAGACCAATTTTGTTATTGGGATTTGTTTAACCCGGAAGTGGGCGGTGTCACACCCTTATGCTTCGAAAAGCACGTTACACATGGATCGGTCGAAAGGAATTTAAATTTTCAAAGTAGTCATTTCATAAATTTGTGGAATTCTCTCTATTAAGGCGCATACCCGAGCCAATCTGACAGCAATTTCTATTTTATCATATTTTTACGTTTATCATAGGAATTTTTAAAAATCCTATGTTCAGTTTGTGGTATCTATCATAAGCTATTTTTTAATAAGTACCTCTTTTATAATTTTATCTCATATAGTTTAGGAGGAGATGCAAAAATAGAGTTTGGTGGCCAAAAAGTGCAACTTCGTATCTCTTCCTAAGCTTTACAAAATGAAACTATTACAGAGGCATTAATAAATAGCTTATAATAGATACCTACCACAAACTGAACGTAGGATTTTTAAAAATTCCTGCGTTCAACGTAATAATAAGATATAATAGTTGAGGGCGCCACTTGCGCTGGTGTATGGGCCTTAAAGGAGATGAATCACTCGACATACAAATTTTTCACCGAACCAGTGGACACGTGATTATGCTTTCTGGGTTCAAAACATAGACTTGATTGATGTATATCTAATTAAAATTACGGACACTTATTTTAAGTTATTAAAAATGCAAAATAATTTCGGAATTTGAGGTTATGATTTTTCATTGTACACTAACGGTTTGAAAATGTTCGTCACCTTATGCTGCGGCCGCTTAACAAGGTGAAGATTCGTCTTCGCGATGTCGTGATAAAACTTCGTGTTCGATTTACGACGAGAGAAGTGCTTGGCCACATTGGAAAAAAAATCTTCACAACATCGCGATAATCTAGAATGTCGCGACAATCTATATATACGGAAAAAATGGAAGAGGCGGTTGCGCTCATGACCGCTAACAATTATTTCTTAGATATTTATTATTTTTATTTATTTTTAAACATAAAAAACTAACGAAAGAAGAGAAATAAAAGGCGATGGTGGATGTTATTATTATACCGTCTCGCTGTCAAAAAAGCGCGCACAAAGTTTTGTCGCGACAAAACTCTTTGTTGTCCGCCAATTTATTTGTTGCGATGCGAAGTGCATTTGTTGTCGCGATGATGATTCGCGATACGACGAATGGCTTTACTTGTCGTGACATACTCGTAGTAAATAATTTTATTAATGTTTTCAAGATTCAGAAGTGGCCGATCCATTGTATTAATTGATCGATTATTGAAATAATAAATATTAATTTTAAGGACAAGCTTTCACACGTGCTAGTTCGGGGGCAACTTTGACTGATCTCCTTTGGCATTGAGTGGAACTAACTGGGGGGAACTAGCTTTGATTAAACATGTAGAAAGGCAGGTAAATAAGTCCAGGTGTCGATATCTTTATGTTTTATGTTTTAGGGGAGCGGCAATGAAAACAAACATCTTCAAGTATGTTTTGACGTACAGTTCCCGGACAAACCAAAAGAGGTTCATGCTGGTAAGAAATAACCAAGTAAATACGCATTATCTAACTATACCGTGTCCATTTTGAATGATACAAACCGCCCATACTTAACAAAAAAAAAAATTGTGTAGTTAATTGTATACCAGTTATCTTGTACCGCGCTGCTGTGCACTGTGTACATTCTGTGTGAATTGTCTAACCTTATTGATTTATAAACAAATAAAAAATTCGTTCATGTAATATTGTTGGTAGTCTGTACAAAAAGAGTTGCGTCGCAGGAATTGAGGGCGCGCGTGTTCCAGTTGACAACTTTTGTTGCGTTGACAACACTGCTCTGTCATTGCAGTACGACTAAAAGTGTTAGTTCACCGTAACGCCACGAACCTTCTCTTTTTGAACAGACTCGTAAATTTGCAGTAGGTTCTAGGTAATCATATACTTATTATTTTGATTGATATGTTCTAGATATCGAAGTACAGATCGCTATTGACCACGAGGGCGCCAGCCTCCAAGTGCCAGCTAATGGCCAGCTCAAATTCCTGATTAAAAAGAATAAGAGCATTATTTGTGAAAATATCAAGCTATTTTTAAATGGGGTAAGGACTTTGAAAGAGCCTATAATCTTCTATCATCTTTATATATAAATGAAAATCGTGTAAGTTACAGTTTTTATAACTCAAGAACGGCTGATCCGATTTGGCTGAAAATGGTGGGGACGGACCTAAAATACTTTTTATCCCGTTCCCGTGGGATGAGACAAAAAAAATCCCGGGGGCTAGTATTAAATACTAGCTGCCCCCGCGGCTTCGCACGCGTTGTTCCTATGGAAACGTTTAAAGGTGATTTCTTTCCCACGGGAACTGATTTATGAGATAAAAAGTAACCTATGTTTAACTCCAGGATTAGTGTTGCCTGTATGCAAAATTTCTGTTCGATCCGTTCTGTAGTTTTGGTGTGAAGAGGTAACAAGCACCCATCCAAACTATCGCATTTATAATATTAGTGTCATAATAACAGTTGGTATAATGACCTATAATTTGTAAACATTCGCTTTCTTATCTTAATATACCTAAGTAAAAATACTTTCAGACATTTACTTCGTATTACCGACACAAAGACCTTTATCTATTGTTTGTATAAGGCGCATACACGAATGAAAGTGGCGCCCCCACCTATTTTATCTTATTATTACGTTAAACACAGGAAGTTTAAAAAATCCATCGTACAGTTTGTGGTATCTTTTATATGTTATTTATTAATACCTCTGTAATAGTTTCATTTTGTAAAGATTAAGCAGAGATACGAAGTTTCGCTCTTTGGCTTTTTGACCAAACTCTATTTTCGCATCTTTTCCTAAACTAGATAAGATAAAACTATTAAAGAGGTATTATAAAAAGCTTAAAAAACCACAAACCGTACGATGTATTTTTAAAACTTCCTATGTTAAACATAATAATATATTAAAATAAGTTTCGGTGTCATATTGGCTCGTGTATGCCTTAAATGCGTATCGTATGAATCTATAAAATATGGAAGTTTACGCGATGGATTCCCAAAAAAAACTTTAGCAGGGATAATGGGTAGGCGCTAATCAATATTTGTTATTTCAGAATGGTAAATATAACAAACCAATATTATACAATATGACGGCCACTCATATACTGTCAAAAGACAAGGATTTTAAACCAGAAAATGTAAATCTGAGTGTAAAAAGCGAACTCTCTGTAACAGACTTGATGTGGGTCCACGAATGTGGCAACGGTACGTGTATGCCTCGATTGACGATGAACGCAATATATTCCGATGAGTAAGTACTTACATGCACCTCTAAAGGTAAAGAATAAGCCATCTTGTTAAAAATTATGACATAAGTACTAAGTTTCTGTGGCTTTCACACGTTGTTTGTTTGGAAACTATCCCACCAGAACAGATTTATAGGATAAAAAGTAGCCTATGCTTAATTCCAAAATTAATATTACCTGTATGCAAAATTTCAGCCTGTTAAAATACTTTATATATCATCGTGATATTTAGGTGATACCAAATAGTATTTTTTAGAGTGTTAAAGAGATATTTTTTTGTAGTATAGGTATATAGTTGAAATCCAAATTTAACAAATTTACAAAAACATTATTTTTTATCTTTTTTTCTATAAAAAAAAATGGTTTACTAGGCTCTAGAAGCTATTTATACTGTATGGTCGGCGCCGAAGAAAAAAAACTCATCGCCTTGTTCAAAAACTTATTTTTGCACGACGATGCTTTACCTACTTTATTAGGTACTACCAATATTTCTACTATTTTTTTAATAGTAATTAGAAAAACGAATGTTTTTGCAAATTCGTTAAATTTGTACCTATTTCAAATGTATATATTACAAAAAAATATCTCTTTTACGTTCTAAAAAATAATTTTTAGTAGCACCCACAGATTACCCCCAATAGATACCGCATTACGATACTTTTGTTCGGATGCTAGCGCACCAAAATTAGCGGAAGGCGCGGGTTGCGGGGACTGAAACAAAGGCGTTGTGATTGGCTATTTCAAGGTCGCACTAATAATGAACTAAGGGTATACTCACCATAGGGTTGGGAAAGTCGAACACCAAATTAGAATTCATCGATAATTAGTTTGTAAATTTCGTATTAAAAGAAAATAAACAATTAATTTTCGATAGGATCATGAATTTATACAATACAATACACTTTATTGCACACCAAAAAAAAAATACAAATAAAATAAAATACAGGAAAATAGAAATAAAAGAGTTGTACAATGGGCGGCCTTATCGCTAAGAGCGATCTCTTCCAGGCAACCTTGGGATGGACACGAAGCAGTTGTACACGTATAGACGGTGGCGTGTTGATACAATAAATACATATAATACATACTATAAAATACATATATACTATAATAATAATATATACTCAGTTACATAAAAAGATGTTAGATAAAAACTAACAATTTAAGACTAAGGAGAGATAATGTTCATAGACCATATTCTTAAATACAGGGAGAGACTTTGCGTGTCTTATGGTAGTAGGTAGAGCATTCCACAGCTTTGTGGCACGCACGGTGAAGGAAGAGCTGTGGGTGTGACAGGAGCGGGATGTCAAGGAGAGGGTTTCGGTGGAACGAAGTGATCGGGAATGGGTTTGGTGGACGTACTCAAAACGTTCCTTAAGGTAATGCGGGGTATTAGGAATGAAGAGGATGGAGTATAAAAGGGAGAGAAAGTGTGCATCCCGGCGAAGGCGGATTGGCAACCATTTGAGCTTATTGCGGTATTCGGTAATGTGGTCATACTTACGCAGACCAAAGATGAAGCGTATTGCGAAGTTTTGAAGCCGCTCAAGCCTGTCAAGCTGCATTTGGGTAAGATCGGGATAGCTGGCGTCGGCGTAGTCGAGGATAGGGAGTAAGAGTGACTGGGCGAGCGCAATTTTGGTAGACGTCGGTAGAAAGTTACGTAACCTCTTAAGCGAGGCGGCCGATGCGAAGATCTTACGGCTTACCTCTGCTAATTGTGTTTCCCAGGAGAATTGCCTGTCCATGAAGATGCCTAGATTTTTAACTGATTTGCTTATTTGGATTGGTGTGTTGTCAAAGAAAACTTGCGGAAGGTTAAGCCAATCTATCCTTGCTAACATTCTTGAGCTCCCAATAATAATGACCTGGGTTTTTGAGGGGTTCACCTTCAACCCATGTGAATTACTCCACTCAAGGATAGTGTTAAGGTCAGTGTTGGTTTCATCAATAGCGTCACTTAACCGTTCTACAGGAGCCTGAGTATAAATTTGTAAGTCATCTGCGTAAAGGTGGTAGGAAGAAGATAGCTGTTTGGAGATAGAGTTAATAAATATGGAAAAAAGTAGAGGAGATAAAACGCCGCCTTGATGTACACCGGCACGCAGTTCACACCATGAGGAAGATTTGTCGTCAATAGTAACGCGCTGCCGGCGACCGAGAAGATAGCTACGAAACCAGTGAACTACTGATGGACATAAGTTAAGGGAGCGTAGGATACCTAACAGAACATCGAAGTCTACGTTATTGAACGCACTACTAAAGTCTAGAAGAGTAAGGATGGTCACTAGGCGATTCTCAATACCATCTCGTAGGTCATCACTAATCTTAACGAGAGCAGTGGTAGTACTGTGACCTGGACGAAAACCGGACTGGAAGGGATTAAGGAGATTGTTGGTATTAAGGAAAAGGTAAAGTTGGTGTTGAACAAGACGTTCTAGGACTTTAGAGAGGAAAGGAAGAATAGATATGGGCCGGAAATCGGAAAAGGAAGTGGGTTTAGACTTTTTAGGTAGTGGTGTTACTTGCGCTTCTTTCCAAGTGCTAGGAAACACTTTGCTGTCTACAGAAAAGTTTAGCAGATAGGTGATAACAGGGACAATATCATCGAGAATGGGCATAATCATTTTCTTACTGATGGAATCAGTACCTACAGCGTTGGAAGAGATAGAAGAAATGCACTTCTTAACCTCACCATCAGTGAATTCACGAAATACGAAAGGAGGAAAATCAGGAGTATTAATAAGAGAAAGTGAGTTAAGTGTTTGTGCTTTTATAGTTCCCTCAAACTTAGAAGAAGCAGAGAAATGTAGATTAAGAGCATCTATATCCAAGTCATTAGAAGCATCGTTAAGTCGTGATTTACCAACTCCTAGTGATTTTAGAAACTTCCACACCTTAGCAGGTTCATTATTCTCTACAGATTTATGGATATATCGGCGCTGTGCATCCCTACACACCTTATTGCAGTGATTACGTGACATTGTATAAAACTCTTTGTTTTCATCAGTAGGCGAGCGTTTATACCTGGCTTTGGCTGCGAGTTTTTTGTGAAGTTCGGCTCTAATTTCATTTGTCAGCCACGGTGCAGGATGATGTTTCATTTTAACCGCTCTTACCGGGGCGTGTACGTCGTACAAGCCTGTCAAGATAAGACTAAATTGTACGATCTTACTGTCCATATCAGCTGCATCTATGACCTTATCCCAGTCTGCCTCTTGCGCATCTTTGCGCAGGGACTCAACGACCATCCCACATTATACAGACATTAAAACTAATATTTTAAACCTAAGTAAATGACAAAAACACTACTACTATTTAATTAAATAAAATAAAAAAAATTGTACACATTACACAATAATGTTGAGAGATCATCTATCTGTTTTGAATTCAATTATAAAGTAAAGAAAAGTAAATTAAAAGTTTATTTCAATAATAAAATAGCACTATTTAAAGTTAAGAGTTACAAATGTAGTAGGTTATAGAAATTTTTGTATTTATCACAGTCTCTGTAGGTGTTGTTACCCGTAGTCGAGTGACTGTCCTCCGTACTAGTAAATACAATAATACCTACCTACCGAGAGTCCCGCTCATCTACGTCATCCACTTTTTTTAACGATATCGACTAGACTCGAAATAAGTGAAATTCACAACACTAGCGTAACACGTGCTTTCGCCGAAAAGGACAACGAGTACAATAACAGCAATGCGGAAAAGAGACAAGTGACCGTCCTTACGTACCATTAGCCATTATAAGCTGACCTGTTCTATAAATGATAAAATTGTAATTATTTTACTTACCTACCGATGAAATGTTATTCCGTCCTTTTGGTAGTTTGAATTTCTTGATGATTTTCCACACGATTTCACTGCACATGAAGTCATTTTATCCAATTTTCTATCACAAAACCAATTTTCACAAGCGTTAGAGCACAGAAACGTAGGGGTCTGACACTTGGTCGAAACTGAAGCCTTACTTCGAAGCGGCGATTTACATCTGTGCATTTGCATTGATGCGTGGTGCGCGGTCGTCGTCTTTCATGCGGAATCTATTGGGGGTAATCTGTGGTAGCACCTAAATCGTGCCTTTTAAATCCCTCGCTAGCTCAGCAGCTCTAAAGTAGACTGCCCGTGACTTTACTCTAGATTGCTTACCTAGCTCGGGAATTAAAATCAGCACGTGCAACAAAAAACCATTTTGCTTACTTTCTACTTCTGAACAACTGTTCCACTTGTGAGCAAAATTCGATTTTGCTCACTATTTTTGAGCAGCAAAGTCATTGTTTTCGAGCGTGAGAGGTGAAAATATTATTATTCTATCACTCACCATCACTTTGATAGTCGCACAGTACGAAATCTACAATCTTTTGTGATTTCGACTTCTTCAAAATAACGAAAATTTGTTTTTCATTAGATACTAATACTCTGAAAGTACGTCGGAAGTTGCCTGCGCAGTGGGATGAAAGTTTAGACAAGTAAAAACAAATGACAGCTGTCACCTCACCTTTCTCTTGAACCATGCATTCTAGCTTTCTATACAGCCACTCAACTTCAACTTCTTTTGAGATGGCTTTTGCGTCTGGTTTGACGGAATTCATACGGCCATTCAATTACAGCGTAATGTAAACTTGAAATAAATTAGAGGTACAAATAATAAAAATAATAAATAAAAAAGCCATTTATTCCAAAACCATAAGTAATTAATAATAATCGTGTACAGTAATCAATAACTAAAAAATAATATAAATTAAATAATAATATAGCTTTTAAACATAGTATTTCAAATTAAAGTCAAACAAAATGAATAAAAAAATACAATTAAACAATTACCTACCCAGATTGAATTTTATTTTATTTTTTTGATTAAATTTTATTATTATTTTAGAAATATATTCAATTAAACAAAACAACCTAGATATCATAAATTTGTTTCTATTACAATTGCATTCATTCTATAACTAAATATAACTTTACGTCGATTAAAATTTTAGTACATATTTTTGTTGTTTTGGACCCCTTTCGGGTACAGGCCTCCTCCAGTTCAATGTACATTAAAATCGCAGTTTTTTTGTAATCTAGCGTTGTCCTGGTAAGTTGCCACGTTTTATCTTGATTTATCTAAATTATTCTTCTTTTTCTTCCATTGGCATTCAGCAAAATATAAAATATTAAACGTTGAATGTTGAATGCGTTTTCTGAGCTGGAGGGTTTCGGTCTAGCTCTCCCGCGGTGACCAGCCGTATTGGGATGCTTGTTTACGATTTTGTGTTTTTAAATATTATTATTTTAGGATTTTGAAGAGGTGGCGCTTTCTGCTTTTTGTTTTTTAGGTATTTCTATTGTATGTGTCATTAGATACTGCGTTATGCTTCTGTTTTCGTTGTGCTTTATATGTTTTTTTGCGGCTCTTCTAATGTCCAATTTGCTCATCTTTGGGCCATTTTCACTATGTAATGTCCTCTCAGAATTATTTTCGTTATTACGTATTTTTTTCAGCGGAGAAGTAGGTGCTCGAATAATCAGCTTATTGTATCTAATAAACGCTTGATTTCCTTTTTTTAATTCGTTTTTCAACTGTTCTTGTAACTGTTTTCTTTCTTGTAGGATTTTAGGTGCAAAATCTTCTTTTATGTAGTAGCCAGATTGGTTAAGTTTGTGTTTATTCTTTAGGATAAGAATTTTCTTGCTATAAGTTGAGAATCCCATATTTATAGGTCTTGGTTTGTCTCCTTTTTTCCCTATGCGTCGTACATGCTGGATTTCGCTTGCATTACTTTTTAATTGGAGCTCATTGTTCAAAATATTCAGCATTAGTGTTTCCAACTCTGTATAGGATTTTTCTTCCTCCGGTACACCGAATAGTACCAAGTTCCGGCTCCTCGCTTCTTTTTCAAGATAGTCAAGACGTTCCTCCTGTCTCTGCTGGTTCATTTTTAATTCGTGAAGTTGTGGTTGAAGCGTGCTAATTTTTCTATCCAGCATATCAATTTTTGATGAGAGTTTGTTATCAATGTCCTGAATCTGTTGTCCAATCGCAGCTATAGCCTTTATAATCGTATCCATACTTAAAATTTTAATCTTTGGAAACAAAAACAAAGAATGCAAAAAGAAATTATATGTTCAGGGGATTTGAACCAGCAGCGGTCACTACGAGAAGCCTCGCTGATCAGTGTCTTATTCCACCACACCAACCTTATGGTTGGTTGAGTAGTCGAAATAGTGGATTGCTTGCGATTATCTAACGGTCTCGATAAAGTTTTTGCGACAACCGTCAAGTAATAAAAATGACGGAGCGCAAAATAACACTGTTTGTCAAAACTTATTTTTGGATTTCACAGGCTTTTCGATGTTATTTCTTATTTTGGATAGCGTCTTCTTTATATTTTCGTGACTGATTGTGGTATTTTATTGTTTGTTACACTTTTCTAGCACTGTTTGTTATTGTTGAAGATTATTTTTTTGTTATTTTTATTTCACAGTTTTATAGGCATACTATACAGTATTTCGTCGAGATAACGTTTTCACTGGTCCGTGGTAGGTTATTAAACACTCTTTGATGTTATTTTCTTTCGTTAGACTAGAATTACAATTTTTAAAAGTATTTTGTTCGTGGAGCAGTTGTAGATCGTGCGAGCACAGCGCCCTCTCCCGAGAGGTACAAATACCTTAATATAATTTACTTTCAACTATTTCTTTAAAATAAAATAGATTTCGGCAAAATTATTTAAATGAAAAATTAATGGTAGAATAGTTTTCGGTATTCTAGCATGTCTATTCAACCATGGTAGAATAGCGAAAGCTACCATGGCTATATTCTGCCATCTCTAAAGAGTATTTTCTTTGCCTAAGAAAAAAAAGCGGAAATACCGGAAACCCTTTCTGCGTATGATTTTATGAAATGGCGCGCTGAGAAAATAGTGAAATCGTTAGAGGAAAACTTTTGTTAATATATTTTAACGAATTCTTAAAGACTTGCAAACCTTCAACATTATGAAGCGTGTATTCTATGTTAAAGACAATACACATTGTACATTTAAAGATTTCGAGAGACTAACATCGTTTCTCAAAAGGAAAATTGATGGTATTAACCAAAAAAATACAAGGTTTTCACTTCTCACGAGGTACCTGGAAAAAACCTTTTAATATCTATAACTAATAATTGCTCTAATTTTACCAGAGACTTTAAATAAATATCTCACCTAAGTTGTTGATTTATGTAAAATAAAATAAGCCAAACCCCGTCTCAGGACTAAATAAGTTACTTTCATCCCTTGGGTAACAATGTACTATTCTTGACTCCTTCACTTTTTGCAAGCATTGTATAATTTGTGTTTTTATTGTCAAATGACTTGCAAACTGTACTTATGCAAACTTAACTTTTTCAAGCTATATACGTTAGGTACCTATACCGTGTCCATTTTGAATGAAGCATAAACGTAAACAAACCGCCCATATTTAACCTAAAATTACCTTTGTTGGCGCGTCCTTTTATACGTTATTTACATCACTTGTCGATTTTAGATCCTCCCTTCAATAAAAATTGCTTACAATTATAATCTGAAACTCGACGCCAAGCAAGTGAGAATTTGATATTTGTGTCATACTTTGTTTACTAACATGCTTCATTCAAAATGGATAAACCATAGGTACATAGTCCCAAAAGATCTGTCTCAGGATTATACCGCTTTAAACCGAAGCATAGATCTAGTAGAAGCGCTGGGGTCCTATTCTGTACGCCTAGTACCAGTGTGATTAGTTCGATAACATAATTTTATTTTTGATTTTTCGTATGTTTCGTCACAGGAGCCCATACCTTATAGGATCAAAGCCATCTATCGAGACGCTAATTTCCGTGGTGAATACGGGCGAAGTAGCATACGATGCATGCATGCATATCGACGTGTCAGGAGCAGATATCACGAAGCTTCCAAACAACTGCCAGGTACTGGTGTCGGACATTTTAGAATGTAGAACGCGGCAGCCTATGTACACAAATAAAACTTGGGTAAGTAAATTGAATTATTTAAATAGAGATACCTCAAACTCCTCAACCTCAACAGCCTGTATCGGTCCACCGCTGGACGCAGGCCTCCCCCTGATAAACGAGTTATTCGCGTTTATCTAATGAAAGAAAGAAGAAGAAAGAAAAATACATTTATAATGGGGGGTAATGCCCATAATCTCCACGCTTTGCATGCGTGTTGGGGATCGCAGTTTGATGAAATTGTTCTCCAGGGCGCTGCTGCCCGTCCCCCGGTGGATATCCCTTAGTCGCCTCTTACGACACCCACGGAAAGAGATGGGGTGGTGCAAGTTTTAAGCCAGCACCACACAGCTGCTTAGTGATAATGCTGGACTATACACACGGCAGTATCCCAAGCTAAGCTTAGCTTGTGTTGGGTACTAGAGCACTTCGCTTCCTAGATAGATATTTTTAATCATTCATAATAATATTATTTACAAGCTGCGCCCCGCGGCTTTGCACGCGTTGTTCCTATGAAAACAGGTGATTTTCATCCCACGAGAACTGATTTATGAGATAAAAAGTAGCCATCCATCCATCCATCCATACATATCCAGACAAAAATTGATAATGAGATACTTTGTTTTGAGATCTCTATCCTAAACGACGACCTCTATGGCGCAGTGGGCGAAGGTCCGCCTGCAACGCGGTTGCGGGTTCGATTCTCGCCTCGGGACAAATGTGTGTACGTGTGTGTATTGTATTAAGTATATCAGTTATGTAGTACCCATAACACAAGCTCTGCTTAGCTTGAGGCTAGATGATGTTGTGTGAATTGTCCAGCATTATTTTATTTTTTTGTAGTGTGGCGGTTTGTGGATGTGTGTGTGTGATTTATTAGGTCTATGCCTACCGAATCAACACCATTGTTTCTTTTTACAGGATCAAGACATAAGTATCGACACATCCGCCCTTACCAATGAAAACAAGACGATTTCAGTAAATATGACACTTTTTTACGAATGTGGAAATGATTCGAGAATTGTGTCAGACGAGAAATATTTCACTCTGAACGCCGCCGGTGCAGATTCTTTTTCTATTCAAGGGTAATAGAATACCCTTGAATTCACAATTTTGTGAATTCAAGGGTATTGCAATAAATATAAAAAGATTTTATGAATATCAATATGAAAGTAAAATGTATGTAAGCCAATAATGGGCTTCACACATCACCCACGCAGCTATATATTATGTAAAGATATGTATTTATTATAGCACGATACATCTCACTATGGTTTATCCATTCTGAATGAAGCAAGTAAACAAAGTACGACACAAATAACAAAATCTCACTTGCTTGGCGTCTAGTTTCAGATATAATTGTAAGCAATTTGTATTGAAGGGAGGATCTTCTCGACAAGTAATGTAAATTGCGTATAAAAGGACGCGCCAACAAAGTAAATTTTAGGTTATGTATGGGCGGTTTGTTTACGTTTGTGCTCCATTCAAAATGGATACGATATAGGTACATATTTCCATAGAAATCGTCAGGAGACCATACATAATAAGTATGTATAAGAATAAGTATGGAATAATAATATTTGATTGTAAAAATTGTTTATATCATACATAAGTAGGTAAGGGTTGTTCAATCGAATTAAAGTACCTACACATATCAACAATTTAATCTTATCCATTTCGGACACACAATTTTTACCATTCATTTGTATGAAATTAGGTAGATAAATAGCAAATACATAGGTATTATTTTTTAAATACATAGTCTAGGATCTAAGATAGTTATTTATTAATTAGTACCTACTATAAAAATACTCTTTAAGGTTATAGTACACTATTTACAAGCCATTTCCTTCTGAACATGAGTTGCTTTATTTCTAACTAGCTGCGCCCCGCGGCTTCGCACGCGTTGTTCCTAGGGAAACATTAAAAGGTGATTTCCACCATCCCACGGGAACTGATTTATGGGATAAAAAGTAGCCTATGTTTGATTCCAGGATTATAATTACCTGTATGCAATTGCCTATATTTTTTCAGTCAGATCCTTCCAGTAGTTTGGCGTGAAGAAGTAACAAACATCCATACATCCATACAAACTTTCACCTTTATAATATTAGTGTGATAGTGTGATGATGATAAATTATTATATACAATACAATAGCCATTATATACTCGTAATATATATGTGTGCTTTTGTGAAATACGGTGTTATTTACATTACACATAAGTTAAATTTATATTTATTTCTTAATTGAAATTGATTAAATATTTATTTCCAGAACATAAATACCTGTTAGACTAAGGAATCATTTTATTTAAATATATTGCCTAAAGATCTACGATTAATTATGAAGAGATGCAATGTACATTAATTACATATAGCTGCCGTGTGTGAAGTCCTTAAGGATTTTAAACAGTAACCAATTGACGTCAGCTAAATTTCGGGAGGAATACCTTTGATGTAGCTTATCTTCCAAGTGAAGACTTTCCTCGAAATGACGCTTTGTTAGTCGTGGGGTCTTAGTAACATAGAGGTAATGTCTATTATTCCCACGCTGGGCATGCGTGTTGGGGATCGCCACGGAAAAGAGAATTAGGATCGCAGTGCGGTGGTAGAATAGTTCTGCAGGCCTCTGTATCATAGACACCCAAGGAAGAATTGGCGTGGTGCAAATTCTAAGCCAGCAAGACTTAGACAGGAATGATTATTTGTCTATTCTTTGAGTTAATTCGGACAGTAACTAAATAAATATCTTATTTTCAGACACACCGACGAAGGTATCGACAACTTTGTGAATTTGACAAGGGGAGATATAGCCGCACAAAAGAAATTCCAACATAATTATAAGGTATCTAACTTTGTTTCTTTGAACCGATAACCGCTGGGGTAAACGATTTCTTCAGTGGAGACCGCGACTCGGTAAACGTAGTGTAGGACGCCCTCCGGTCAGGTGGGATGACGATCTGCGAAAGACTGTAGGCAGATGCTGGATGCGTCAAGCTGAAGACAGGGCGCTATGGCGCTCATTAGGGGAGGCCTATGTCTAGCAGTGGACTAATGTAGGCTGATGATGATGATGAACTTTGGTTCTAAATAAGAAATCAAATTTTATTCTAAAAATGTTTGACTTCGATGGAACTCGAACCCGCGTCCATCCCTCAGTGTGTCTATCATAAGTTGTCACTGTTAAATGTCCAAACGTTACTACAGTAGTTACGTAAAAAATACGGATCTGTCTGTCTACAGTCTATATTGGTCCACTGTTGGACCCAGGCCTCCCCCTGATAATCGCATCATTGGCGTTTATCTGATAGGGGTAATACCCATAATCCTCATGCAGAGATGTAAGGCCTAGACAATGTACCTACCTAACAATCGATGTCGAAAGGATCGCTTTGCAGATTTTGTTTTAAAAAACTATAAAACGACTTCAATTATATAGTTTTTTCATGGATCCCATGGGCAGAACTAGACTAAATTAAAATAGGAACACACGGGAAGCACCAGCTTTCAAGTAAATAATTAATCATGAAAATAGTCAAAAGTTCTGAGGTAACAAACATAAAAAAACAGTCGAATTGAGAGCCTCCTCTTTTGTTGAAATTGGATATAAGGTCCAAAAATGTATGGGTTTGACCACAGGGCATGCCTTAGATATGTCACGAGGTCTGAGGACCTTGACAATGTAACAATAAAATATGTAAAAAAGCGATAATAGAAAAGTTCAAAAATGTATGGGTTTGACATTTGACAAAATGCCTTGGATTATGTCACGTGATCTGTTTAGATTCTTTCAATTATTTTCGATTCGCTGTATAGGCTGGCTACGCCCTCTGGGGCTTGATTCCACTAACACAATCGCCTCACTATCTATGAAAATATTATCGCTTCATTATCGCGTAACAATCACCGCCATTGACACCTTTTGGTATTCTACTACCACGATCTTTTTTTGTTTATGCCATATCTATGACTATTACGATTATGATTATATGCCCCACCACATTATTGACACGCTATTATAAGTCATAGAGATTGTAATCTTATGGTAATAGAATACCAAATCAATTTACGACTAAATCTCTATCTTAATCGTATGGCGCCATTATAGCATTTTGTTAAAAAAAATAGTGGAATTAGGCCCCTGGACCGTGGCGTCGCATCGTTGGGGGTGATGATGACGGCTCGAAACTATTTTTTTTATTAAGGTTGTGTTCCACAGATCACTAACAAAGGTCCGACAAACTGGGTGAATGTGCCAATAAACATAGCCGTGCCGAAACTGGACATCGCTAAAGTGGCTGTCTACGTAAGTTTTACGCAACATTGCTTTAAATTAGTTTAAATGCCTACATAACTACCTTGTTATGCTGGTAGCGGATTATCCGTTACGGGATGATGCTGATGATGCTTGAGATGATGAAATGAGTGATTGGTGTTCTTCCAACACAAACAATGTTCGTATCGTAGTTAACCCGCATAGATGTAGGTATAATAAACTTGTTAAACTACGAACTTTTTTTATGTACTTACTATATGGTACCTATGTTTTTACTGTATGGTACTTTATTTTTGCAATTAATGCTGGAAATTCAAAAAATCGTTATTCAAAAGTTGATTCCCTCAGGGTCCATAATAACCAAAAATTGTCGACAAGCAGTGCAAATTTTATCATAATTATATTCCAAAACAAAAAATTTAATTCGTTTAAACTAAACTATACTTTCTCACACATAACACTTAGCAAGCTGAAGTGGCAGTAGGCTGGCCATATATCGCGAAGAACCGACAACCCCTGGGGTAAACGAGAAAGACTGCGATTCGGCAAACGTAGTGTAGGATCGCCTCCGGCCAGGTGGCGATCTGCGAAAGAATGCAGGCAGATGCTGGATGCGTCAAGCTGAAGACAGGGCGCTATGGCTCTCATTCAGGGAGGCCTAGGTATGTACAGCAGTGGACTAATATAGGCTCATGATGATGATGACGATGAACTAAACTAAGACTTTCCTGGCACAAGACGAAACAGACTTGCTTCTTTACAGAAACAGACCAGCAGAACCCGAGCGGTGGTCTCTATACCTTGTCCATTTTGAATGAAGCATAAACGTAAACAAACCGCCCATACTTATCCTAAAATTCACTTTGTTGGCGCGTCCTTTTATACGTAATTTACATTAATTGTCGATTTTAGATCCTCCCTTCAATAAAAATTGCTTACAATTAATTATATCTGAAACTCGACGCCAAGCAAGTGAGATTTTGTTATTTGTGTCGTATTTTGTTTACTAACATGCTTCATTCAAAATGGATAAACCATAGACAATTCAATTCCGACAGGTCCCGACAGCGCTTTTAGCTCTACAGCGCTTTATTTTTAATCTCAGCGCAGCGGGTCAGCGTTCTACCATTCTCTTTCTAGGTCGCACCGCAAAGGCTGGGCAGTGAATGCGTTAAGTATAGGAGTATTATTAACGGAAGAATTAAAAGAATTAAATGGAAATGTATTTAGGAATAAGTTAGGAGGAAGGCTTCTTGAAAAATGTTTTTATACTGTCAACGAATATCTAGAAATTTGAACTGTGACTAATATAATTTAATTTAATATATAATTACTTATAATAATGACTCGCATAACATTTGCACGCCTGCATGCAGGCTGAATACATTTACACAAATTAGTTATAAGATCTGACATTGTATAATTTTGTATTCTTGCAAATAAATTATTTGATTTGATTTGATTTGAGCAATGTTTACAAACATTGTACCTTGAGTTTGACATTTCTTGTAGGTGGATAACGAACCATGCAGCAATGCCACTGAGTCTCTCAATGAAACCATGTACAACTGCAACGTGGGATCTATCCCAAAAGACTCGGATAAGGATGCCCAAGTCATATTTACTGTTGTTCCGGACAAACTCGGTACGTATAAGAAATTATTTCGAAATGTTACTACTATTATAAAAAGTTGATAGCTTGTGTATGTATGACGACCTCTGTGGCGCGGTGGGCGAAGGTCCGGCTGCGACGCAGAAGGTTGCGGGTTCGATTCCTGCCTCAGGACAAATGTGTGTAGATAGATAGATAATTTATTCATTAAAACTTTGTTACATAATGTTGGTTAGCAATGCCTTAAAGCCTATGTTAGGTTTATCTAGGCACTGGGTTCTCATCTAATTTACATATAAATATCCCAATGTCCGATAATTTACAACTAAAACACTTAATTATTTAATAAATCTAAATCATAAACAATAAAAATATAAACACACTCGTATGTTAAATGCATTTTCTATTCATATCAGCGACCGGAATGATGCTAATAACAGGTTTGTTCATTGGACGATCTGCAGATATTTGTTCAGGGCGTTCTGGATGTTTTCTATGTATAATAAAAAATATCTATACAGGGCGTCCCACGGCCATGCCACATGGAGGGAAAGTACCTTAAATATTGAAGATAGAACATTTTACTGAAAGAAGACTTTATTTTTGAACCGAATTACATTGTTGAACCGGGAATCGAACCCTTTACACGAGAAAAATAATCATCCTGTAGCTTTATCATACCAATCGAAAGGCTTCATAATATGGATTATTTTTTGCTAAATAACTTAGTGTCAGAAATAAAAGGAAGACCATGAATTTTAACATTTGATGTGAAATTTAGTTCAGAAAATTTAAAAGCTGGGACACACAACTGACATTATTAAAAGTACCTATTACTTAGACATGTTTTTGTTGTAAAAAACCACCAGTTTCATTTCATGATGTTATATTTTGATTTCAGATGCCATAATCGGAAAGGAGGACACAGTGGTGTACTCAAAAATATATGTGGTACTCAACAAAGAGGAGAAATATCTTGAGTAAGTATTTAAAGGTCAACAACAAAAACATCACAGGTATTAGAGTAATTAACTCTAATACCTACTAGAATATACCATAATATACACAAATAATAAATAATACTGGACAATCCATACATCAACCTAAGCAAACAGAGCTTGTATTACGGGTAGCTAGATAACTGATGTTTCGCATACATTTAGATTGAAATGTTTATTATACATAGAAAGCCAGAACACCATGATCAGATATACGCAGATCGTACAAACATTTGTCCCAAAGCGGGAATCGAACCCGCACCCTGCGTCGCCGGGTCAATGGTGACAACGAGAATAGTTCGCAGGTTCAACTGTCGAACACTTGACGTAGGTCGGGGGCCCAATTGGGGGAAAGGTGACGGAGGAATGGGGTCGATGAGTATGTGGAATTGTGGGCTCACCGGCCATGTATGGGGGAAGAGGGGACGCCACTTGGGCCAGGGATTAAATATTCCCGTGGTTCCATCAGAATCCTGTGTGGCGTGGAGTGGGACCATCCTGCTCGGGAGCACTTTAAGGAAACTAAAATACTGACGTTGCTATGCGAGTTTATTCTGCAAGCAGCCAATTACGTCAGAAGTCATCTTAAGGAATTGAATTGATTAGGTATATAGAAGTAAAAATATATAATAATCTGCCCGACTCTATAACTAGTGCCGCGTCGATGGCCATATTCACTAAAAAACTGAAGGGAATTCTAGTGGACAGGGCCTACTATAGTGTAGAAGAATTCTGAGGAGACAAACTCGAGGACGCCGATATCGTTGATCCAAACTTAAAATAAAAATAAAATATTATAATATAATAAGAAAATGTAATATTTACTGTTGGTAAGAAATATTATTATGTACTTAGTGTAAACTATTTTTGTACAATAAGTTGTGTAGTATATATCTATAATGTGTTTGACTTGTAAGATTTTTTTCTTATCAACAAATAACTGAACTGAACTAAACTGTTCGGCGAAAATGGCGAAAAAGAGACACCGGAGAGGTTTTAGTGGGTATTACGTCCTTCTCAGGACGTGAAGTCTCACAAAATTCTGCCCCAAGACCAGTTTCTTCGTAAACAAATTTCCTCGTCGCATAAAAAAGGTATATTGTGTGTTCTTATACTTACTTCATTTGCAGGGTCAAAAGCGAATTGATGCTAGTCGAAGCCGTCATCCCAATTTGGATTATAATTGCTGCTTCTATTTTGGCCTTAATCATTTTGGTCATATTGTTCTTTATTCTAAGAGAGGTAATAATATAAATATATACTACATAATAATATAAATATAGCAGAATTAAAATGCACCTGTATAAGAAATCGCAGACTTTTAAGATTGGGCTACTGCCCAATCTAAAATGGGCAGTATTTTAGCTATAGAATATAGTCTAAGAAGACGTTCTATATTTTTTTGAGAAATGTTCATCCTTCAACCTTTGAGGATGGCCTTATTCACAGATTTGTAATAAAAATATACAATAACTTAGCCAGAAAATGTATAATTAAACATGAACAACTTTTTTATGCCCATCCATTCTGTTTCTGATATTGTAAAGCGATGGGATCGATTAGTATAAAAAATGGGGTAGAATCGTGCCTATTTTCATTCCATATTAGTATTAGTGGGCTATAGTGAGGGGTGAAATTTTATTGGAATAGTTACGGATAGTTTTCTAAGACCATTTCCCTGTAGAGTAGACACACCGGTTAAAGTACCTCTTCTTACTACCCCGATCAAAAAATACACCCTGTATACAATTATACCAGTGTGTTATACCTACTAAAAAGCCTATGACTAGGTGGGACGGGTGTGTCATTGGCTGTCAAAATACAGCGTTTTTCTACAGGCTACATGCGACCGGTCGTAACCGCAGAATGAAGGCAGTAAATGTGTTAATTACACATTAGCCACCACTTCCCAGTCCAAATGCTTCCCCTCCCTTGATAATCCAGTAAAAGTTACCTCTACTTCTGGAATTTTAACACTTTTCTTATTAACAGTGCGGCTGCCTGAAAAGAAAGAACAAAGAGGAGTTGAAGAGAGTCAGGATGAGCGTGCGAAGACAAACAATGATGGTAAGCGTCCTTGCCGACAATAGCTGAGGTAATAGAGTTCTTAAGTGGAGACCGAGACTCAGCAATCGTAGTGTAGAACGCCCGCCGACGAGGTGGGATGATGATCTGCGATAGACTGCTGGCAGATGCTGGATGCGCCAAGCTGAAGACTACGACTTATTAGGGGAGGCCTATGTCCATTGAACTAATATACAACCCGGTCATATTATCTCGAGACTGGCGTCGATGACGTCACGTCAATAAAAGTCCAAACCTCACAATGAAATGTTTAAAAATATACCACGAAAACAAGTCGACGCGTATCGGCAACGAATGTGCCAACCGTACTGACGCGCCGCCGCCGGTTCGCATTCGCGAGGTATCGAGATAATGTGACCGGGGGCCTGATTCCACTAACAAAATCGCCTCACTATGACAATATTATCGCTTCATTATCGCGTAACAATCACCGCCATTGACACCTTTTGGTATTCTACTAACACGATCTTTTTTTGTTTATGCCATATCTATGACTATTACGATTATGATTATATGCCCCACCACATTATTGACACGCTATTATAAGTCATAGAGAATGTAATCTTATGGTAATAGAATACCAAATAAATTTACGTCTAAATCTCTATCTTAATCGTATGGCGCCATTATAGCATTTTGTTAAAAAAATAGTGGAATTAGGCTCCGGGTAGGTTGATGCTGATTGATCACCATGTACAAATTCTTTTGCAGAGGAAATCAATGATGGGCCGCCCCCCTAGCGCAGACCAGGAAACTCTTGTCAGAGAGGCGGAGGCAAGCCACGAAAGTAACAAGAAGAAGAAGGATCGACGGGTCATCATCAACGACTTCTAGGAAAAAACAAGATGTCTATCGTTTTATAAGTTATAGAAAATTCCGCGATTAAACGTTAAAACTAGGCGACTTACAGATATGACTACTAGAGTATTATTAGAACTTAAAACATTATATTTTTATAACACAAAGTAACATCGAGTCTTTCACACAAAAAAAACAAATATAAATCGATTCATATATTTTTAAACAAATACTAGATTGTGAAAATATACATAATATGATATTAATGTCTTGTTTAAAAATTTTAACACTGCATTGTTTTATGTTCCGGCGAAAATCGTAAATTTTGTCGCCAGCGCGATTCCAACGGATAAACGCTCTTAAGGCGCATACAGGAGCCAATATGACAGCGATACCTATTTTATAACATTTTTACGTTTAACATTGGAAATTTAAAAATCCATCGTATAGTTTGTGGTATATATTATAAGCTATTTTTTAATACCTCTGTAATCGTTTTATCTTATATAGTTTAGGAGGAGATGCGAAAATAGAGTTCGGTGGCCAAAAAGCGCAACTTCGTATCTCTGCCTAAGCTTTACAAAATGAAACTATTACAGAGGCATTAATAAATAACTTATAACAGATATCACACATTTATTATTTATTTATTTATTTATTGCTACAGTTTTTGTTGTCGGGGGCAGGGCGTAGCTAACGATTTAAATCTATGTTCTATAATATGAACAATCGGTTACAAATAACCTTACATTTATTTCTGCACTTCCTTTTCACATATGAATCCCAACTCACTGTAACAATTAACGTCGTTCAGCTTGCCGTTGTTATTGAAGAAGGAACCGCAGTACTCATTTCCGTGGGAGTTGTTCGGTTCGTTTGGAGACCAGTCGCTGAAGCCTGCTTCCTGCAGGGTCTGGTCTGAAAGATAAGGATGCGTGACGTTTTATACAGCTTCGACTTCGCCGTGTGGTGCCGGCAAACAATTTGCACCACTCCAAGTCATCCCGCGGGTGTCGTAAGAAGCGACTAAGTGATATCTACCGGGGGCGGGCAGCAGCGCCTCCTGTAGAACAATTGGGGATTATGGGAATTCTCCCATGAGATAACAGTCAATAAAGGAGCTTATCAGGGGGAGGCCTGCGTCCAGCAGTGGACCTATACAGGGTGGGGCAAATTTTGGCCCCTCCAGGGAGCTACCGTTTCTTTTGTAGTTAGAAGGTTTTGTTCTAAGGAACTTTCTGTTTTATTTTGAAGAAAAAAATATTGCCATTTTTAGTTTTTTGAAAAAATGTACGGTTCGCCCAAAAAAATTACATTTGTCAAAAAAAACAAGTTGGTCTTAATCGACTCTATTTCCAACCAGGAACACTTTTCCCAAATACCAAATCAAATCGTAAGTTTTGACAATCATTAAAAAAAAACAATTCCCATACATTTTCTACGTCAAAACAGTAAGTGACCCTTAAGGGGCCAAAAATTTGCCCCACCCTGTATTGTATAGGCTGTTGAGGTTGAATTCGCCTGGCCAGATCTCTGTCCATCTGTTGGTTACTAAGAAAACCATAGAGGAGGTACAGGCCTCCTAACAATTTTATAATTTTGGCCACAAGCGCGGGACCCGGGTTAGTATCATCTCGTCTAAAAAAGCAGCTGGTCTAAGTACAAACTGGTCTAAAGCACAGCTGGTCTAATTAGCAAGTGGTCTATAATGCAGGTGGTCTAATTAGCAAGTGGTCTAAAATGCAGCTGGTCTAATTAGCAAGTGATCTAAAATGCAAGTGATCTCAAATGCAGCTGGTCTAAGTATCATAGTACAGTACCATGCGAATTTACCATTACTGCCAACCACTTACATAGCCGACGCTTGGATGAATATTTTACAAATTACGCCTGATAGGTACGGAAGAAATGCAAAAAGCCAATTTTTTTTTCAAAACTTTACATTTACATTAACTTTCAGTGGTTCTAAATTTAAAAAATCATAGATTATTATTTTCTGCAAACTATCTTAAAAACTCCTGGTTTTCATGAAAAAAAAACCCTGAAAATTTTATATGGCTAGGATGAAAGCATCATGTTAGAAAATGTACTTAAATAGTACAAGTACCGAAATAAATATTTTTTATTTTCTATCAAAGTCGATGAAAAATTTATCAATTTTATTTTCATAAGCTAATAATGAAACTAATATGTGAAATTAAAAGATTACTAAACGAAAAGGCAGAAATAAGTCACTTAAAAATAGTAATAAGCAAAGTCCAAAATATTAAGTTTTATAAAAAAAACGATTTTATCTAGCTTTTCTTTTATTGACATGCATCAGCTAGTTGTTTCTTGATAAGAAGCGTTGTTACCTGCTCTCCTAACTTTTTCGATATCTTAAGTTTTAAAGAAGTTTTTGGCCCGAAAAATTACGTATTTTTGGCGCCTAAGGCTATTTAAGTGAATTTGAAAAATTCACTGGGGCACTCCGGGCTCTACATCTTCTTATGAACGATCTGTTCAATTAAAAGAAATAGTGTTCTTAATAACACCCTAACTCAGGGCCGGATTTAGGGGAGGGCAACCGGGGCGAAAGCCCGAGGCCTCCACAAGCAAAGGGCCCCCACAATAGAGACTTCGGAAAAAAAAATCTTTTAAATTCCAACTAGTAAACACTAGTAAACATCTTTTCCTTTGATTTTTTTTTGCTACATACAGTACTTTATACATACATGATTATTTGATTATAATTAATCTTAAATATCAGGCAATGAGTGAAATATCAAATCAAAATCTCAAATGGCCCTAATAAGCCTTTCCAATTTACTACCCATCTTGAGGGAACACCCCAATGGCTCAATGGCTGAGTGGAGTGGTACTTGTCCGCAACCTCGGAGGTTGGGTATTCGATTCCGTACCTCGTAAATTTTTTATTATATACAGGGTGGGGCAAATTTTTGGCCCCGTAAGGGTAACTACCGTTTCTTTTGTAGTTAGAGGGTTTTGTTCTTAGAAACCGTCTGCTTAATATTGGAGAAAAAAAAACATTTATTTCAGACCGTAAGTCCATAGACACATTAAAGTAGGTACACAATTACAATTTCAAGAGATATTAAAAAAATATTGCCATTTTTTGTTTTTTGAAAAAAAGTACGGTTCGCCCAAAAAATGACATTTGTCAAAAAAATAAACAAGTTGGTCTTTCGACTCTATTTCCAACCAGGAACACTTTTCCCAAAGTAACATATAAATCAAATCGTAAGTTTTGGCTATATTAAAAAAAACCATTCCCATGAATTTTCTATGAAAAAACGCGTAAGTTAAAATAACAATGTCGCTCATTCAATCGTTCTTAATTTAAACTCTTATGTAACTACTTTTTTATTTTTATTAAAAACTAGCTTTTGCCCGCGACCAAATAAGAAACATACCTACCTTACTACCTTTTTGACAAACGTCATTTTTAATTGAGTTGAAATAAAACAAAATTGTTTGGTAAGTAAAAAGCTTGATTAAAAAAGAACCTGATATGCCTTCAAAATTAGCCTACCAACTTAAAAAAGTAGTTACATACGAGTTTAAATTAAAAACAATTGAATGAGTGACATTGTTGTTTTCACTTGTATGGGAATTGTTTTTTTTTATTATTGCCAAATCTTACGATTTGATTTGGTATGTTACTTTGGGAAAAGTGTTCCTGGTTGGAAATAGAGTCGATTAAGACCAACTTGTTTTTTTGACAAATGTCATTTTTTGGGCGACATGTACATTTTTTCAAAAAACTAAAAAAAGCAATATCTTTTTCATCAAAATAAAACAGAAGGTTCCAAAGAACAAAACCTTCTAAAGAACAAAAGAAACGGTAGCTACCCTTAAGGGGCCAAAAAATTGCCCCACTCTGTATACATATAAATTAATTGCAGTATGTGAACAATTGGTGCTCTTTAATTCTTAAACAAATCATCAAATCAATTATTATTGACTAATTGGTAGTTTTTTTTATATTTCGTTATGCAGCAAGGTATGTAGTTTGATAGGCAAATAATTATGACACAATAGGGTATATGCATCGATTTTTTTTATTTTTTAAATCGATTCTTTAGGTCATTATTTAACCGAGGAATGATAAGACGCTCACTGAATTTCGCATTAACAAGGTAAAAAAAACAAATCTAAACTACAATCATTTTCGGGTGATAAAAACGCTGCCATATTGGCGCCATGTTTATGTGACGTCGACGTACATACTTGATTAAAACCTTTGGTGACGACCTCGGTAGTGATCATCTCAGGAAAGAGGTTTTCCGAAAAAATTGAAAATAATCGACAATACGAAATGTCAAGTGGGCAGAATAGTGTCAAATCAAGGTGCAGCAAGCAGAATAAAAAAAGAAAAATGTGCACAGTGAGTGATGTCACGTCCGCTCTAGTCAATGGCGTAGCGTTTTGAAATTTTGCGATTGAGATTTAAATATCAATTTTTCAATGGTTAAATTCTACAATAAAAACATCTCAAAATGCAAAAATAAATATGTAGATATGTTTCTATATCAATAGAGAATACGTATATATTTTTTTAGCCATTTTGAAATCACATGCATATACCCTATTCAATGCCATCAATTATTCACGGACTTTACTGCATGCAAGAAATTGAAAAAAATCATAGTCGATCAATATTCGTTTGTATTTGTATAATTAATTATTGAAGAATATCGATTTCGATTGTCATACAAAACCCACCCCATCGTGACAAGGAGTCGAACGCTAATATTAACAATCGAGTCGTGAGTCATGCATGATTGAGGAATGAATGTGTTCATTGAAGTTTGCGTGCGTAATTTCGTCTTCATGTAGTTGTCTATTCCTTTTTTAATATAATTTTCCAAAAGCATAATTTTCTTCAACCAGCGAGCGAGTGTGAGTTTTTTTTGCCCTCTGCCTGTCCATGTGAATCCGCAATAGAATAAAAATTGCTAGTTCGGATGGGGAATTTATAATATATTCTGCGGATTTTACAAGCCTATTCAGCCTATTTTTCGTATTTGCGTGTCGATACGAGATACAACTGCAACGGCAGTACCTGTTTCCCGCGTTTTATGTCTGTACTCTGTACGAGTGTAAGACCCGTCGCAGCGTTAACAAGTGTCCGCTGAGTGGCGTGCTTGTAGCAGGGATGCTACGACACACATCCCAGAATTTGATATATAATCGTACGTCTGAGAAGCTACGAACTTGCGAACATGGTGCAACAAATCTAAATCATTTCGAATTTTTACTGAGACCTAATAAATTATTTACTGAAAAACTCGACAGAAAAAAATTGTTCTTTTTTTTTGTAAAATAATTTAGGGCGAGGGGGCCTCCGCTCCTTTGTTGCCCCGAGGCCTCCGGACCTCTTAATCCGGCCCTGCCCTAACTACCCGAAAATACACTTTCACTGATTTTGGAAATAAATTTCTAATCTTATTATTTGTTTTTGTTATAAGAAAAATAGGGCTACAGAAACATAACCTTAGCCTTAACTCGGAAATTTGACAGTAAAAAAATTTAGTGTGATACCATTTAAGAAACTACATGAAATAGGCATGTTTTTGAAGCTCTGGGCCACCCTGGTCTTCATACGTTTTTTTAATACCACAGGTGCTCAAACTTTATAATAAAAAAATAGAATACACAAATTTTTATTTTAAGTGTTTAAAAAAAACAAGCAGTTGTGGCTAAGAATATTTTGTGATGTACCATAGCAAGGTCAATTATCCACGGTTATTTTCAGAAAAAATCAACTCGTTATTAGTAAATTTGTAGCCGTAGTGTTAAAAAATTTGAACATAGGTATTAAATTTCAGAATTAAAAAAAAAATGCCTGACCGTTGTAGGTAGATTTTTTTTATATTTTTTCTGAGTTGCCTCCCTGCCCCCCCATAAGCACCTGCGGGGTTATCCATTAATTACGGGTGCCCGGTAATTAATGGATAACCCCGCTTAAGTCCCCGTTTAAGTCTGTTTCTCATACTTTGTCGTTTCATTTTAAGAACAATGAAAATGTTTTTTATCAGCCATTAGACTATATTAATTTTTGACGGGATGAGATTTAGACAAAGAACGTTTTAGACAAGTTAAGTTATTGACGGGTAGCATTATAGACCAGTTGCGTTTTAGGCGAGATGTATTTTTAGACCAGTTGCGTTGTAGGCGAGAAGCGTTAAAGACCATGTGCCAGTTGCGTTTCAGACCACTTGCTCATTAGACCAGCTGCTTTTTTAGACGAGATGATACTAACCCCCTTAGGCGCGGGGCCCGTAGCATTTGCTACTCCTGTCAATCCGCCACTCATGACCGTAACGCGAGAACTTTATAATGCAAAAGTTTGGCATTATTGACACACCCGCTCGCCCGCATACCGCGGATTCGACGCGCAGGTTGGACTACCTCTGTAGATGGTTTAACTTAGTTTTTTGATTTTTATTTTACTTTTTGATTTAATTTTTATTTTATATTTTTTTTTATTCTGTATATTTTTTCTCAAACTTTAATTTTTCATCATCACAGGTTCGATAGTCAACTGAGGCTAATTTTACTTCGAACATGTTAAACATATCGGTTCCCACGATACAGGCTCAGCCTAGTGTGGGAATCTTTGTTATTTTTTGATTATGTAAATCACCTCTACTTACACAGAAATTATTTGTATGATGTGCCTAGTTTTAATTCTGTATTTGCTTATTCTGTTTAAGTAGCAATAAAAATATTTTCATTTCATTTTCATTTCATTTTTTCAGATTTAACAGCTTCATTTTAACTTATATAACAGTATATTAATATAAAACGTCGATATAACTTATATAATAGACGATAAAGTTGTGAGTTAACCACTTTGTGCTTTGCTCATGAGCGAAGATGGAGGCGCAGCAAGATCTCAACAGGCCAGTAAGAACCTTCTACGTTCGTAATTAGGTAGTAATTTACTTACTAAATATAGTCTTGAACACCACGGGCTCGCTTCCTTCAGGCTTATGTGCCCGGTAGCCAGCGAAGTAGAACCAAGGTGTGTACGATGAGTCGACGACTGTTACACGCGTCAGGTTTTGGACCTATAAACCGAATTATATGTACCTAACATTTCAAAAGTTGGAGAGGATTCGCGAGTTGGATTATCTAACAATATATTCATTCGACATCAATCTTGTGCTCGGCTAACGACGTCCTCCGACCAGGAGATACTATAAATAAATAAGAAATAATGCTGGACAATGCACACAGCATTATCTAGCCCCAAGCTAAGCAGAGCTTGTGTTATGGGTACTAGATAACTGATATACATAATACAATACACTACATAGATATATATTTTTTATTATACATAGAAAACATCCAGAACGCCCTGAACAAATATCTGCAGATCGTACAAATATTTGTCCCGAGGCGGGAATCGAACCCGCAACCTCCTGCGTCGCAGGCGGACCTTCGCCCACCGCGCCACAGTGGTCGTCTGTCATACTGGGTGCGGCAAGCTGAAGACAGGGTGCTATGGCGCTCATTTAGTGCTTAGATCATTATGTAAGCACGAAAACGACTCCGAAAATCCGGTTTTCCTTTTCGAGTAGGTCCTCTGGCCAGAGGGAGCCCTGTTCGTTATCGTAAGCTTGGAGTCAGAGTCAGAGTCAAATCGTTTATTTCTTAAGACTAAATAATCACTAAGACAAAGTGACAAGTGGTCTTCACTCATGACCACGCTTACGATAACGAAACGAAACTTTTCATACCATAGCAAATAATCATCATCATCAAAATCGGTACACAAATTAATGACGGCGTAGGTTATTGAAAAACATACTTTAAAAAAAACATACATTCAGCCGAACTTAAAACCTCCCCCTAAATACCCATCGACCTAAGAACATAAGGGGAAATTAGGTAGGTACTAACTTCTTGAAAGTGGAAAGCTCAATTTAGGTGCAATTAGGTTCACCACCTTAGTCAAAGTCAGATCGGCGGCGGCGACGGCTGGTTCGCGTGCTTGCTGCGGTATACATACTTTGCTCCGATTTATTGACCAAAAGGCTACAATCCCCTCGGGTTTGTTCATTATAATTGGGTATTGCACAAGATTGGCAATCTAACTGTGGCGAGTTTTTGCGTGTAGTTGTAACATAGACCGGTTTTATTAATTTATTTATAACTTGCTGCGCCTCGCGGCTTCGCACGCGTTATTTCTATGGGAACGTTTAAAGGTCCTATCCCACGGGATTTATGGGATAAAAAATAGCCTATGTCTGATTCCAGGATAAAAACTACCTGTATCCAAATTTTCAGCCCGATCCGTTCAGTAGTTTTGGCGTGAAGAGGTAACAAACATCCATCTATCCATACATCCATTCAAACTTTCGCATTTATAACATTAGTGTGATGTGAAGTGTGATTGTATTGCACTGCGGTACAATGTGTGGGCTTAATACCGAGACATTTTCTACCTGCCAACCAGAAACACATGTTTTTCCAGTTTTTGAGTAAGCACTGGGAGAACGTACCATATTTACAGAATTGCCTTATATCTATATCGTATCCATTTTGAATCGAGCATAAACATAAACAAACCGCCCATACTTAACCTAAAATTTACTTTGTTGGCGCGTCCTTTTATACGTAATTTACATTACTTGTCGATTTTAGATCCTCCCTTCAATAAAAATTGCTTACAGTTATATGTGATACTCGACGCCAAGCAAGTGAGATTTTGTTAGTCGTGTCGTACTTTGTTTACTAACATGCTTCATTCAAAATGGATAAACCATAGGTAAATACACATCTACCGGGGTCGGGCAGCAACGCCTCCTGCATAAATATTATACCTACCACAAAACTGCGATCCCCAACCCGCATGCCCAGCGTGGGGATTGTGGGTACTAACTCCATGAGATAACAGCCAAAAAAGGCGCTTATCAGGGGAGCCCTGCGTCCAGCAGTGGACCAATATAGGTTGTTGAGGTAGGTAAATACCGCATGACTCTCGGCTTCGGAATTGAGGACCAGTAGGTGGGCGCCCTCGGCCCGGCACTCGGCGTAGGCCTCGTTCCAGTTGTACGCATGCGAGGGGATTTTGTAACAGCTACCGACTGACTCCACGTAGACATAGCCTGGAATTTTTGTATCAGTTATTATCAGGTTCAAAGAATTTAATCTCGCAAAACTGTTTTCGAATTGATGCTAGCAACAACACAACCGAAGGTTGGTTTCTTATCAGCAGATCAACGTTACCACAATCTCATTTTATTTGAGGAAAAGAAATTTGATTTCGTCTAAGGTCAACGAAAATCATCATCATCACCATCAGCCTGCTGGTCCACTGCTGGACATAGGCCTCCCCTAACGAGCGCCATAGCGCCCTGTCTTCAGCTTGACGCATCCAGCATCTTTCGCAGATCGTCATCCCACGTGGCCGGAGAGCTGCCGACACCGTTTACTCCCACCTGTTCAGTTAAGTAGTTCTGTTATCAGAACTACTGGGATTTTTTGTACTACGTTTGCCGAGTCGCAGTCTCCACTCAAGAACTCATTTACCCAGCGTTTGTCTGTTCTTCCGCGAGATATGGCCAGCCCACAAACACTTCAACTTGCTAATTCTTTAAGCTATATCGATAACTTTAGTTCTCTGTCGGATGTATTCCAATCAACGACCAATAAGAGAACTTTATTTTGTGTGCAAACGACATAATTTTATATCATCTATCTGCAATCCACAACCACCACTGCTGGACACTGCTACACATAAATAACTGGTGAAAATACTCACCTATGCCATAAACACCACACCTGGAGTCGTAGGGCGCCACAGCCGCCTTGACCTTGCAGAAGAAAGGCTGCCAGCCATAGCACCGGCTGGTTTCCATCTCACCTGAACGCGTCACCACATCGCAATCTAAAGCCGACGATACTGCGTCCACTTCTTCGGACACTGGAATCGGTTTAAATAAATTACTCTCGTAAGAAAGAATAAACAGTTCACATAAAACTAAATAAAGCTGGACAATTCTCACAATATTTCTAGCCCCAAACACAGATAATGATGTCTATTCAGATATCGCCAAAACTAAACTAAACTAATTTGACAGTACTAAAAACGTCGCTGTCCCTGTCATAACGATCAAAATAATAAGGATGGCATCATTTTTAGTGCTGTCAGATTAGTTTAGTCTAGTTTTGGCGACATCTGAATAGACACCAATATAATACTATACGTACCCCAAGTTAGGCAGAGCTTGTGTTGCGGGTACTAGACAATATAATTTACGGCCGATTGCAAGTATAACCCAAGCCATGCTCAAGGTTCAAATAAAACAAAATAGGATGGCTCTAATGGTGGGTACACACGTACGTACCTACTTGCTCGATCTCGAGCAAGTACGAACGTGTGTACCATGCAAGTCTCAAGACAAATGCTCGAAGCCAACAAAAATGTTCGATTCGAACAAGATTCAAACGATTGCTCGAAGAGTTTCAACGCACATTAAACATGTTCTTCGAGCAAGCTTTTGCGTGTAGAAGTAGGGCCGAGCATGTCTGTACATAGCCATGCTCATCGCGCATGTACGTACGTGTGTACCCACCATAAAACGAATAAGTTAATTGTATTGTTTACATATTTATTGTCAAGCAAATAAGAAAACCTTGACGAGTATAGATCTTTTTTATCATTCTTATATAAAAACACACAGAAGACCCGAAAGAACTGCAGATCGTACAAACATCTCTTGAACATACCGTGAGCTTGACTCAAAGCTTCGTGGACTATACAGGGTGGAATAAATCTATGGGCCCTGGATGGGAACTACCTTAAATCCTTTAGTTAGCTCATTTTACTGAAAGGAAACATTCCTTTATTTTTAAAAAGAAACAAAATCACATTCAAAGATCTTCTAAAAATTGCTTGTCTCATCTGGGAATTGAACCAACTAAAATTAAAAAAAAGAAACCCTCACTATTTTGTTATGCGAATCAGTAGAATTATTGTTCAGGATAAAATTAGTCATAAAAACATTTGGTTTTTCACTTCTCTGTTGTATGAGATATTCATGAAATCGAATATTTATTACAAGTTCTTTATTAACAATACCTAGTGCTGTTTATTTGTAACAAGTTAATGACAAGTTATAATTATCTTATCTCTAACATCCAACGACATCGTACATATTGGCGTCGTACGTACAGGCTTGCTAATGGGGTTTATCTCTAAGCACCTTCTTCAAGACTTCCATAAGAAAATCGTTAAATGGTAATAATAAAACTATGCAAAATTCCTTCTTACAGAAGGCGTTGATTTTCTGGCAACGACACTACCAGCCGCACTACCAGTAGTGTCGTTGCCAGTTTGTTTTATTTAGTTATAAAAATAAAGAGTTACATTTCTTAAGATAGCTGTTGCTATTTACTTGTGTTGACTGTACAATTTGATCCAAATAGGCGCGGTAGTGTCGTTCATTTGGCAACGACACTACTGGTAGTGCGGCTGGTAGTGCCGATGCCAGAAAATGAAGGCGTTCTGACGAAAAGTTATAAAATGAAATGTATGTATTTCATTTCAACTTGGGGCAACAAATTTGAGTTTCGAACGATAACTTTCGTCATTTTAAAATCGATAAAAATGTTGAAAGTATTCGTTCGAATTTTATTTTGTTTTGTTTTGCTATCATTTCGTAGTTGTGTAAAAATGGCGTATCAAGAAGAATTCGATTTATTAGAAGCTTTGGTACTTTTCAAACAACTAGAATTGCAATCTAGGTGTGCAGTGGTACAGTGAGAGATATCGAGACAGACAATTACCACCTAGAAAAGTTTTGTCGCGAAAACAAACGGGACGCCTGCGAGAAGTCCAGACATGTCGCCTCTGGACTACTTTTTATGGGGTCATGTAAAAAATGAAATTTACAAAACGAGTACTAATACTGCACAAGAACTAAGGGTTGCGGTAGACAATGCTATTAGGAGCATACACCACAAGACTTTGCAGAGGGCTACACGAAATGAATTTCAACGAAGACATAAATTATCTGCTTAACATCCGTCTTATTAAAAAAAATCATGTTGTGTTCTTTTGTATTGGTGATAAAATAAAATTGTTATTAATTTTCCCATTTTTTATTTCTAAGACCAAATTTTATCCTGAACAAATATCCTACTAATTCACATAATAAAATAGCGCGGGCTTCTTTTTTCAATTTTTAGTTGATTGGATTCCCAGGTGAGATAAGCAGTTTTTAGAAGAACTTTGAATGCGATTTTGTTTCTTTTTAAAAATAAAGGAATGTTTCCTTTCAGTAAAATGAGCTAACTAAAGGATTTGAGGTAGTTTCCCTCCATGGCCCATAGATTTTTTCCACCCTGTTTATATACTATAAAATGTACATTTCAGCTGGCTCGTGGGTCAGTCCGTCTCTTGCGACCCAGGCGTACGGCGCCTGCTCAGGGTATCTCTTGAACATGAATCTTCAGTAGACTATCACACTAATAGCTGTACTATAAATGCGAAAGTATGTATGGATAGATGGATTGATGGTTGGATGTTTGTTACCTCTTCACGCCAAAACTTCTGAACGGATCAGGCTGAAATTTTGCATAACTTAATCCTTATCCTGGAATTATAAATCATCATAGGCTACTTTTTATCCCATAACTCAGTTCCAGTGGGATATAAATCACTTTAAACGTTTCCATTGGATGAACGCGTGCGAAGCCGCGGGGCGCAGCTAGTAAACTATAAAATGTACATTTCCTTTACTTACGTTGTATGAGCGGTCGCTCATCAGCTGGCTCGTGAGTCAGTCCGTCTCTTGCGACCCAGGCGTACGGCGTCAGCTCTGGGTATATCTTGAACATGCCGTGAGCTTGAACCAAATCTTCGGGGGACTCTACCTTCATAAGCTGCGCCCCTTTTGATTAAAAAATCCTTATTATGTTATAAGATCACGATCAATATAGTGTTTTGTGTTATTCCATGAATATGGCTCGGAATAGTAGGGGATACCTATGCCTGGCTATTATTAAGGAACATTTTAAAGCTCTCTACATTGATCGGATTAGGCACGTCGTGTGACAAGCAATGAGCAGATGTAAGGCTTATCCTACTGGATCTTACAAGAAATACCTGCAGTTCATCATAATCATCAGTCCTTTTCATCCCACTGCTGGGCATACAGGCCTCTCTGTTTATGCCATTCGAATCGGTCCTGCCTACGGTTTGTCTATGCCACCGGCTCAACGCGCCAGTTACCTGCATATAGTGTTATAAAATATGCCTCAATAGGGTATATGCCTGTGATATCAAAATGGCTAAAAAAATATATACGTATTCTCTATTGATATAGAAACATATATACATATTTATTTTAGCATTTTGAGACGTTTTTATTGTAGAATTTAACCATTGAAAAATTGATATTTTAAGTCTCAATCGCAAAATTTCAAAACGCTACGCCATTGACTAGAGCGGACGTGACATCGCTGTTCACATTTCTTCTTTATTTATTCTGCTTGCTGCACCATGATTTGACACTATTCTGCCCACTTCACATTTCGTATTGTCGGTTATTTTCAGCTTTTTCGGAAAACCTCTTTCCTGAGATGATCACTACCGAGGTCGTCACAAAAGGTTTTAATCGAGTGTGAACGTCGACGTCAAATAAACATGGCGCCAATATGGCAGCGTTTTTATCACCCGAAAATTCTTGTAGTTTTGATTTGTTTTTTTACCTTGTTATTGCGAAATTCAGTGAGCGTCTTATCATTTCTCGGTTAAATAATGATCTAAAGAATCGATTAAAACAATAAAAAAAATCGATGCATATACCCTATTCAGTATATTGCGTGGTATATTACCTTCAAGCGTACAAACTTCAACTGCTTTAGAGTTCCGCCTAGGTTCCGCATGGAACTTGTAGAAGGCATCTGCGTTCCGGTTGTAGTCGTAGTCAGTTCTATAAGACATGCTGTGGGGACGCAGGGCTAACACGCACGCTGTAAAAAACTTATCCATAAAGAGACCAAAATAAAATGTTACACGCTTAATGTGTGAGACCTTGTTAATGTATAGTTAACATTATTAACACTTAAGAGAGAAGAAACCTACCCATGACATTTTGAAATATGAATTGTTAATTTTATTCAGTTGCATAAAATCCACAAAAAATTATACCAATACCTAACCTAACTAAAAAAATAACATCTTTACCACAGTAATATCTAGATATATTTCTGTGATCTTTACTAATATTACATATAATAGGAACATCTAACAGGTCGGTAAGTTGGTAAAATGAAACAGTTGAATTAACTGCAGTTTGTTGCAAAATATGTAGGTATCAAATTGGAAGCGTTCTGAAGACGCCCCGACAAAAAAATAGAGTGAAAGAAGCAAATAAACTTAAAAAAAACTCACAGAATAGCGTAGTTAGAATAAAGACCGAGTACACTTCCATAGTAATACACAACCGTTCCTGGGTCACAAATACTCAGAATCACATTATACCTAATAATTGTTAAGTAAATAGACCTTAATCAGAGGCAGCTAGACCCTGACTCGCGATAAGTATGTTATTTATTGCGGTTTTGAGATAAAATGCAGTGCAATTACCTACCTAAAGTACTTGCCCTGTATGTTGGTAGTAAGTAGGTTCCTACATAAGAAATAAATATGACGTTTCTAAGTAACTAAAGATAAAAAAATTCTCTCGATAGTTAGGTATAGAATTGCTTTCCTACTTGGCTTCTGCGTTATACAATCACGCCAAATCACCTACCTTTATTTAAGCTAAAGTTTGACAGACACTACAGAAAAGAGCGGTACAACCATCAGTCAGGTATTACGGAGAGCAAAAAAATCAACTACTTATGAGGCGCATTGCACGCCATTTTGTGAAAAGTATAGTCATATAAGTAATTTGGCGTTCATAGGAACGGGACAGAGTACCTATACGTTTTTGGAACGGCGTAGAGGCAAAAATTATTTTTTTGTATATTTACTAGAAAACTACACCACTTATGAAAAAACCCAAACGAGGAACCAAAGAATTGGTAATGCTAATGACCTACGAATCAAAACAAAATTATTTTCTATAGATCGCAGGGTTCCTGAGATCTAGACCAAATTGAAAATGAATCGAGTTTTCACAAACATAGAACCGAACAAAAAGTGTTGAATTTTCACCACGTGGATCCATCGTACAGTTTGTGGTATCTATTATAAACAATAAAATTTATTATATATCTGTAAAGTTTTATCTTGTATATGCTGGTACAGTTCTATTAAAGCACATATTGGATGCATGGGATAAAGCGAAAAACGCTATTGGTATATTTTGTGACCTTTCTAAGGCTTTGATTGCGTGGATCATGGTACATTAATATAAACTGACACATTATGGAATTAAAAACAAGGCACTGGACCTTATGCAACCATTTTATTTCATTTATCTGATAAGAGTCCAAAAAGTAGTTATTGGTAAAGAAACATCTAGCTAGGGGATCAAAAATTGATTTAGGCGTCCCGCAAGGATCATTATTGAGCCTTTTCTTTTTTTAGTATATGTAAATGATCTCCCTTTTTAAGATATCTGTGCTATAGTCCCAAAAAATAACGACTTTGACGGGATTTGAATCCCGTCTGTCGAATATTTTTGGGACTTTATTTCATTTCTTAGAAAGTACCTAGATGTGAGGGCTTACGCACTATAACAAAACCTTAAGGCTATGGGGTATGAAATGAAAGAGTAGGGATAATTATGCAGTAGTTTATTGTTACAGTGTCGCGAGGTCGACCCAACTACGCCGAGTCCCGCACTACGCACAGGCGGCCACACACAAACAACCTATATATTTACACTTTTACATTTAACTGTACATTCGATAAGGAAACAGAACTTCACCGCTTACTGAGATTCTGCTCGGCAAATTGTGTTTTGTCCATGGAATGTATTTTCCCCTTGAGTGTTATCGGAAATGCCTGTAACAGAATTGTTCATGTGGATGGCCGCTTTCGTATCGCTACAAAAATTATTACAATAGTTTTGGCAGTTCGCAACAATAAGGTAAAATGCGTCTAAGTAACTCGGTACACGACAGAAACACGTATTTAATCATATTTACATTTTACAACGCCTTCTTAGTTGATATTCGGAAATGAAACTAAATTATAAACCTATCGCATAGTATCGGTTTGACAGCTGTCATGGCGCCATACTTGTTACTAACTTCTCATCTTTTCCGATAGAGGCGCTGGTCTAATAAACAAACCTCCTAGCCGGTAAATGTAGGAGCCAAAACAGTTGTAAAAATGACACGACCGTACATTTTGTAATGAGAAGTAAATCGTAATCTATATACATTATGAAATGGGTATGTCTGAGCTCGACGAACCGAAAATTCTCTACTTAGTCTTAGTGTATGTTGTTTTGGGCGATACAATGACGAATAATGACAGCCATTTGATAATAACATCTAATTAGAGTAACTTAAAAAAGACTATCAGTGCACAAAATACTTACTATTTACATTTAGACTGGTAAACACTAAAATTATTAATAACATGAAAGGTACAAATTATTTTATCATTTTGTATTTTTTTTGTAATTTTTGAATCGTGTAAGTAAATTAAAAAGTAAATGAATTAGAAGTAGTATTGAACACAACTTACTGACAAGAGACCTAAATCCTACCACAATCACATATTATATTTACAAAATAAAATCATAGGAAGTAAATAAGCATCAGTGATGCGTGCTAGGCTTAACGTTAAAGAAAAGCAATGGCTGACTGGCCGTAGAATTAAAACGTGATGTCACCTAAAAACTAAAAATCACTTGCGTAATGAACAGTCGTGTACTTAAAACTTAAAATTATTATACGAGATCTTCGGAAGCGCAATACGGACAATTACAAAGTATCAACTCGAAGCGAACTTCAGCGCGAGACCACGTATCCTCCGCAGCGACGGAGTCAAAAAGATACCTATCTCCTTTACGCAACACACAAAATGTATATACTCTCTCTGTTTACCGCGAGTCCTGTCTTTTCTCTATTTATCTACTTACGCTATATACATTGTTCGCAGGACGCGCGCTATTAACAGCAGTACAACAAAGCTTTCCTATTCAAAATGAGGATATAAACTGAGCGCTCTAGTATTTACATTACAGACTCTCTATTTTAAATTGGTGTGTTCGGATGTGTTAGAGTCCAATAATTACGCCTAACGGATCACAGTGACAGTTTTCTGAGATAAGGCAAGGTGGGTTCTGTCGTGGTTGAGTTTGAGTGTTTGCAATTTACACAACTTTGCGAAACAACTTCTGCTTGTGTGAAGTAGGTAGTAAAGTTTTATCAAATTGTGTTGTGAACATAGAAAACACCCAAAGCCATCCTCCTTTGTATCAACAAAGCCTTCTGCTGTTGTGTGATTTAGAATTCAACGTGAGGCGACCATTTTGTTTTCAGAGCTCATAAAATGGCGGTCATTGATTTCTGTGATTTTTGCTAGTTTGAATGTTATTGTACCTAACAGAAATTCTGGATATTAAATCACACAACATCAAGAATGCTTTCTTTTCTATGCGGGCTACATGCATCGGCTACCCTTCCATTAACTAGAACCTAACATTAATACTATGCGTTTTGTTTATATACATTTATTATTTTATTATAGTTTTGAACTAGTTTTAAGGCTACGACGTCGCTTGACACTCACACAAGTCTTTCTCTATTCTAATATTAGCCGCGTTTTGAATGAAAACATTAAGTTGTAAAACATGTGTATGAAAATGCCAATATTACGATGTCAGTATTAAAATTATCACGCACACCAACACATATAGGTACATTTATATCAAACTTCTAATAAAACTATTAAATGCTCGAATTACATATTGCATATATAGACACATTGATAGATATACATCTCACTACGCGATGATCAGGCGACTGAAGATTACAGACCAAATAACTATCTGAATAATTGCTTGTTTTTCATCGCCGAACCCCATAACTTTTTAAATGGATTCTCATATTCAGTTTGTGGTCTTCAATCGCTTTAAAACGTACAATATTTTTATTAATCATTTCCATGTCACATTTCTAATTCTATTCTAACCTATCTACGTAAAAATGTTCAGTCGATGTTACATACAAATGGTGTTAAGGGAAAGCTTATTATATTTTTACACGATAAAGCTGCGTACACACGCCCGTTTGGAGATTCGAGTTGGCACACAACCGATCGTATAAGTACTAAGCGGCAGTCTGTACGCAACCTTAGATAAACACGAATCTTAAAAATAATAGTCAGTAATATAAAATGAAATGACGTAAATAAGTATTGCAATAACTACTGACGATAACGTCTAAACCAGACGAAATACGGATACCGCCGACAAGCGAATTTTCAAGATATACAGACACAAATAATACAACATCTCGTAAGTACCTACATATCTGCAATTTTTCTAAAAACAATAGTCTTTTGGCTTTTGCGGTTAATTTATCTTCATGAATCATTAGGTACCTACCCCGTCTCTGTAACAATAAGTCATCTGTAATCGTTATGGTAAATACTTTATTTTGTTTTTTGTATTAGTGAACTCATGTTAATAGAAAATGGTCTACGATCTTTGGAAAACTACTTTTCTGGTAAGCAGTCTAAGGACGTCGAATGCGCCGTTGGCAGTAGTGTCATTTTAATTGAGAGGATCGTAATGCACTGACTGTTTGTTTTCTTTTGTACGTTTAGTATTATTTAGTCTGTGTATTTTGACTACTCTGACAAAACATGCACACATTGTAAATTGGAATTGACTACTAATAAACTATACTACATAATACAAGCTTATGTAAATTGTAAATCGATATTTGTTAGGCTACACGCAAACATGTATGCTTCGACATGCCTTTTCTCTTTTCTTTTTACTTCCATCTTTTTTTCCGACTTTTGGGCAACCAATTTATTACAGATTTCGTTGTAACGATTACACTAGCAATATTTTCGCCCATATTTTAATGAATATTCAAATTTACTTTAAGTTCACAACACTAAGCTACGAACATGATCTACATGCTACTTTACAATACGACAAACGTATATGATTAAGTTTTTGGTTAAGCAAGGCAAAAATTGTTTCGATAAATTTATCTACTGCCGCTGAATTTGCAAGAGATTCCAATTTTTTTAAGATTAATTCATTAAATAGTTCAATTGATAAAATTACAAATTGTTGTGATGTTTTTCAAACGAATCGCATAAGCTGAAACTATCTACAATTTATATTGGTATAGGATCCCATAAAGTAACGTACTAAGCGTTTCGAACAAGCTACCACTACGACAAGTGAAATTGAACCCTATCAACGTATTACGACGAAACAACGATACTGGAATCAAAGCTGAGTTGTAATAGAGTTCATAATCCGTCGTTTTACCCATTTCACGGGTCCGTGGTTACGGGTAGAGTTGCTTATCTCTTGTGTTGTTGTAGATGGCGCGTTGGTAGGAGGGTCATTCCCACTGATGGGGCGAAGGCGGCAGTTCTGACGGGTGAGCGACTGTAGAGCTGCAAGAGAATGCAAGTGTCGACAGAGGTTAGTCAAGTCGTCGAACAGTGATTAAACCCACACCCACGGCATATTGTAGCTCGATATATTCCGATCACTATTTTGCTGCTACAAGTTCGTGATTAAACGGTAATTTTGCCAGATCTAAAATTTTATAAAAAGGCCAATCCATGTTCATTCGGCAGGACATTTGTCGAGTCCATCAAAACTTAGATCGAAATCCATCGAGCCACAACGAGAGACATGCAAAAAATTTCAAAATCGACCGACTGGTCGGTAAATTTACTCGAATTTGAATAATGATAATAATAAAAAAGATTTTGAGCAAAACTGCATCACAAACTACCATAATTACTACGAATACCGGAATCACCACAACCCTCGAGCATGGCACTGCGTTTTCGCTTTCCTTTCTACTCATGCACTACCATCCCAGATTTAAATGAACCTTAGATAAAATAAGAACAGAGTTCAATTTAAACTGAGACAGGAACCTCTAGACTCCGGATCAAAATAAGAATGTTTTCAGTTATGAAAACGTGTTTGCTCTCCTAAATGAGTTTGAGTTAGCCGTCTGCATAGTTTTTTGTTAGACCAATCTTAATTTTTATGATTTTATTCAGAATCAGAAATTAAAGTTTTAACCTATCAAGACAAAATTTCCATCTCCATTTGATTTTATTATTACTGGGAGCCAAGTAACTTGATGAGAATTAAATAAATTGGCTAACTGATAACTCAGATAAGAGGCAGGACAAAACAAACGAATATTATCATGCACTGCAACCGAACCGAAATAAGGAGCGGAGCGAAATCTAACGATCAACCCTTTCGAAATAACGAAATGACTAGTGTGTGAAAAGGCAACAATTTACAGTTCCAGTTTTCATCAAATTTAATTAAAGATACAACTTTTAGTGGTAGTAAATTTGTGTTTTTGTCGTTCATTTTGATGGGGTTTTTTTTAAATACAATAAGTCATTTATCACCGAATACAGCTAAAACAAATAATGAAATGTTGCCTTGTCTCACTTAGCCCGCGTACTATTTAGGAACGTTACTTTTAAAAGTTGTTTGATCCAGAATATTAACATGCCTCAATTTATGATTTTGGACTCCTGTGTTTTGAAATAGAAGATTTACGTATCATATCGCAATATTCTTTAACAAGCCAGTATCAGATCAATTTGTAAATTTCCCGTCCCCTCATGCATTCCATAGCCATAAGCCAATAGTGACTATCGGCTTCATCGATTCCCCTCGATCAAACAACATTTTAAAAGCACATTTGTAGCGGGGTATGGGACAATACAGTGCATAAGGCGTGCTTGGAGCTTACTGGGGATCTGGGCGTATTACGCTGCGCACAGAAATATCACGGGCGATAGCAGTAGTATTTTTGCCGCCGTCTTGAAAGGGGAACAAACTTTTGTTTTCGTACCCGTTCTAGAGCTGTCGCAAAAACACAGAAAAAGCAGGTTATTACTATAGAACGAGAGGTGACTGTCTAGTTTAAAGCGTCTTGTATGTGTTGAGTTAGCTGGTATTAAGGTCTTTTGTAAATTGATTATAATTTCTGAAACGTTTCATAAACATTCACAGAATTAATTTCTCATTAACATACCACTATATTTTTGTACAGTACTGATTTACAAATTCACAAAATGAATACATTACTTTTCCTCTTTATCATTACTGTAGTTTTGTGACTTTGATAGTAAATCAATTTATTTTTATTAATCTCCATTAAAATTACTTATCTGATTAGGTATAGAACTGAGAAGATTTAATGGGTACATTTAAAAAGTACCAGGAGAGCAGAAGTTGATTAGAGATACAAAGAGTTTTAGAGAGTTACTAGTAAAATCCAATGTAACTAGTTTCTCATGTATATACCCTAGAAGTAAGTTTTTTTTGTACTGTTAAATGATACCGACTAGGACAGCACTAATTTGGTGGTAGGATTACGTCCCTGCCTACTATGCTGGGTCCGGTATTTTCAAGCTAGGAGGTTTTCAAGTACATGCCTATATGCCTTACACCAAAGCTAATTCACACTCGCAGACGTAAAATAAAACAAGACCATCTCTCTCCATCTAAACTACTATCTGTGCTACTGCCAAGCGTGTACCACATCTCAAGAGGGTTGATGCTGAAGCGTGGACATCGCTTCAAGCGTGAAAATTAAAACCCATGCACAATCCGGGAGCGAAGCCACCCGTACTGTGTGAGGAGACTACGGCTGGCGGGGTGGGAAGACTAGCGGCGAATGGTTGACGTTAACATATTAAAAGCGAATGGTTGACGTTAACGTATTAAAAGCGAATGGTTGACGTTAACGTATTAAAAGCGAATGGTTGACGTTAACAAATGTTAAAAAACTATTGGTTCCTCAAGTATTGAAGCGTCTTTGAGAGATTGGAGTACGCTCCATTATGTGCTAAAAAATATAATTATTCCTTCAGTTAGTTTATCAGAAGACATCGGAAACGTATTTATGTAGTATTTCTTTTGTAAATTAAACAAAAAATATGAAGATATTGTCAGTTAAAGTTCCACGTGACGTCACACTTTAAGATACTGTTTAGCAGGGTGTGACGGGACAACTCCCAAATATTGACATACCTTGTTTTTGACATTTTTTGTTTGATTGACAAAAGAAAAAAATATGTGAATAATATCTTCTGATGGTCTAACTGAAACATATTTTGGGACCAGGATACTACTCTATTAACTACGTATCAAAGCGGCTTCAAATACGCGTATAACGAACTAGAGAAGACTTGATAAAATGTCTTGTGAAAATGGAAATAGCAGCAAAGTCATAAATCGTTTTGCAGAAATCGACAATATTGGTAAAACTTTGATATGACATAGAGACTTCGTTACTGTCCTGTGCGATTATTTCGGATTATTTGTACATACATAGTTGTTAGCAAAATTTTCTAGAATTGTACAGCTCAAGCCGTTACAAACTCAGAGGAAATTAATTTACGTTTTTGTCTACGAATTCTATAAATTTAAATAACGTCAACTATCCGCCATCGAGCGTCTGTTTCATGTTTACAAAATCCAGTTTACAAGAACACCATGCATGCCATGGCCTCACACGACACTTGTAAACTTGTGAAACATTGCCCTTGGACAGCTATTTCACATTTCGTTGAACTCCATTTTCAGTCTTATTTCATAAAGATAAGTTCAAAATCCAATCTGATAGTCCAACTTTTAGTGATATCAAAAAAAGCATCTGTTATCGGAAAAGCAGGCCTAGCTTCTTGCTTATAAATATGAATTAAAGATGTTTGACGAAATGCGAAATAGTATAAGGAATAAATTGTGGGACAGGTAGGGTAGGTAATTGCGACATAGGCTCTTTACTTGTGCGACCACGATTTCTAGCCCTACTTTGGCTGAGTTTACCTTTAAAATTTTCTGGACGGATCGAATTACAGTATTTTCTAGATTTTGATGCACAAATGGGCAAACATGGATAACGTTTTAATTTTATTACTTATTACAATGATTATTATTATTTACAGGAAGCAAAAGAACTTTAGAAACTTTGCAAGTTTTTTATTTATGATATTGATTTGGATTAGTGGAGCAATCTTTAGATTGTTAGCAAAACTCAGCAGTTAGCTCCATTGTCTCAATAGAGAATACTTGTTCTAATTTATTTCAGTTATTTGAGAGTAACTTTATTTGCTATGAAAAGCATGGTTGAGAAGGTTCGAACGGAAAACTAAAATTTATAAAATGTTTGTTGACGCTAATGCCTGTTTTAAACATAATATAAAATATGTAAACACAATTAATGTTGAATGTCTCAAAAATCTAAACAATGAGACAGAAATAGAGGATAGATATCGGTAGCGAGTCTAATGCTTTTACCAATTCAGTTTTACCTGTTCACAAACTATGTATAAAACGTTATCCATTCCCATTAGTTACCGCAATGGAAGTTGAGTATTTTTTGTAAGACAGTGACAGCTCCGTGCCACACCGAGTTGTGATGACCGTTTGCTTTATCTGTTTTATTATCTCATCGGGCTTGCAGGCAACACTGCTGGCAGAATTTCAAATAATCTACACTAACTGTACAGGCATCTAAGCCAAAATAAATTCTACTACACAAATTAGGGTCATTCCGCATATTCAGTCTATTCATGATTTTGGCTAAATTTGTGTCAATTCGGATGTCGTCATTTACAGGGTGTCACGGAAAAGGTGTACCTACCAAAATGAAAAGGACATCGAGGCGGTAAACGATTGTGTCACGATTTTTTTAATTACTATGAGTTTTTTTCTTGTTTTTTCAATAGTGACTTTGTCATCGTGTTTTTGTGTGTATTCTTACATTATTATTATTTGTGAAGTATGTTGTTATGTTAAATAATGCAAGAGTGTAAATAACACGCATAGGATGAAAAAATTACTTAATAAAAAAAATGGGAGGTACCTAGTTTGAAAAATCTTTATTCAAAAGTTGATACCCTGGGGTTCAGAATTACCCCCTTTAGTAGTAGTGCCCTTACCGTGGCACCCGGTATAAACTATCTGATAGCACTAATAATGTTGCCATCGCATTTATAATGTTCAAAATAAAAAGGATGGCATCATTTGTGTACTGTCAAATTTGTTTATTCGATATCTGAACTGCCGCCATTAAGTCGATAATGACAAGTTTTTGAAACAATGTCAAAAATCTACTATCGATAGACTAATCAAGCTATAGATTGAACCGGGAACGACCATTATTTGCAACGAGTGATTAAATGAGTTTCTAGATTTTGATGAATTTTTAAGCTTCATTCGACTAAGCCTTTATACGTATGCTGGCCAAGTTTTGATCGCCGACGCAACCTGTTGCAACTTTATTGTTCTAAAGCGGCCGCTTACGTCAACGACCAATTTTTAGTCATTATGATTAATTAACATTTTAATGGACTTGTAAGAAATCGGCTTTTGTATTTTTTTGGCTGCTTGAAGGCCTGCAAAATTATATGCTGACTAGGGAATTATAAACGACCAACATTGTTAAACAGAGCCAATCTTCTCGGCGGTTAAGATGTTTCTTGAAGCCGCCTGTTTTATAAATTGTCTATTCAACAACGTTCGTCGTACTACAATGAAATTTAAAATAAAAACAATATTATATAGATTAAGAAGGCAGCGTTGTCTGCAAGCCTCGGGTATGGGGGAAGGCCGTTGGGTGCGAGCGGTCGCAAGCGTGTTAGGTAACGTATCGCAAAGAAATCACCTAGTGTCGGTTGGTTGCGGAGAGGCGGCCCCTTACCTTGCGAAGCTCTTGAACGCCGCCGATTGGGGGTTGATGCAGAGAGGCACTCGCGATGTCTGCAGTTGCTCCGCTATGAACTTATGGATCTCCTCTGGAATGTGGGAAGTGGTGTTGTTAGGAGACAGTTCAGAATTCAGTGAGATTCCTGTGTGTTTGCCATGACCTCGCACAGTTAAATCGCCTGACGTTACTACAGTAGTTACGTAAATACGCATATAGTTATCCACAGCACATTTTAGTACCCAACTATCCGCTAGAGGCGCTTTAGAAGTTTCCATACATTTTTTTAACTACAGTCACTAGCGAGTATAGATTGTCAAAACTCATGGTTGACACACTGATCTGTGTGTCTACCATGAGTTTTGATTAGTAACGTCAGGCAATTTAACTGTGACAACTGACGTGTGATTGGGCGTATCAACAAATGGAAGGCAGACCGAGGTTGTTTTATATTAGGTATTCCTTTCTAAGACCTCGAATATTGTCCTTTCGGACTGTACCAGCAAAGATATTCCATAGACTTTTAATGTAATACAATCCAATCCACCTCAATTCCTGGTTAATATCTTATTTTTGACTTGGTACGCAGGCGTCGGTTTTGCCACTGACTTGATGCACGGTTTTTAGCCTAACCGTCACTCGGCGCATAGGCATCAATGTTGAGCCTCCACTACATGTTGGCCCAACGTTGCCGAGTGAAAGCCAATACCAACGTGTAGACGGCACGTTTGCATTGGCTTGCCATCGCTTGCTATCGCTCGCCTAGTTGGCTGAGTGACTACAAGCGCCAACGTGTATAGAGATCATTTGCAGTGACTTGTCACCGCACGCTTTATATTGGCGCGTTGGCCTTAGCTCGGCCAACATGTATCAGGGGCTTTACATTTGTTTTGGTAATCAGGCGTCAGTCTTACCCTTGACCTGATGCACGGGTGTTAGTCTCACCTTTGATTCAGTAAACATGCGGCGGCGTCAGTCTTTTGTAGTTGTCAGTAATTTGAATAATGTGTTTCAAACAAAGTGGATGTTACTATGTCTAAATAAATAAAATTTCAACTTCAATCAGCTTTGACTTGGTGCACGATTGTCAGTCTTACCTTTGACTGTATCAACACGGTCGTCAGTCTAATCTTCGGCTCGGCGCACAGGCGTCAGTCTTAACTTTGGCGCGCCAAGTCTGACGTCAGACTTAGCTTTGACTTGGTGAACAGGCGTCAGACTTACCTTTGACTTGATGCACCGACGTGAGTTTGCGCTCCCAGCCGTCATGGAAGGGGTGCGTGGCTTGTGGCTCGAGGTCGGGCGAGTAGTGGCGCGCAGCTGGCGGCGAGCTGTAGCAACACTTGCACATGCAGGAATGGTAGCGGAGGCGACCTTCCTCTAGGTACGGGTGGGCGAGCGCGTCTACTACTGATATACGTTTTGCTGGGTCGAATACTAGCATCTGGAACAAAATACGTAATCATAAGTGGGAGTGCGTTAACGACTTTACAATTGGAAAATATTGACCGTCGAAGTGAATGTCGGTCCGCATAAACCAGGGCGCTCACTTGCCACTTCTACAATATTTAATATTGCCGTGAGCCCAATTGCCGATTTATGAGAAAGAAGGAGTAATTTTGGAAGACTCAGGCTTTTTGTAAAACAGATTCGTGGTTATGAACGAACTAGTCAATCAACGAACCGGAGTCGTAATCGAATGATGGAATAATCGTTGAATGCTTATTCTACTTTTGAAGAAGATTTGTTCAGTACCACTAGCTGACTTTTCTTCTTGGATTCTTGATTCTTGATACATACACTAACCACCTTATTCAAAATGGTCTGTTAACATAAGCAGTGTTCTTTTATTTTTATTCGGCGAGGTAAATTCGTTTATAGACTGGTCTGAGGGGACCAGAATTATGTGGGACTCGACGCCTGAGAAGGACGTTAATACCCACTCAAACCTCTCCGGCGACCATCTTTCGCTGAACCACGGGAACATTTAGACCTCCGCGATCCGACTGGCGTCACCTCTTCCTACCATACAAGGCCGGGGAGCCCACCATTCCACACACAGGCCGACCCAATCCTACCGTCACCTTTCCTCCCCTCTATAGGTAAGGTACACAGACAGGACATACACAGTTGCATGCGAATGTCGACTGCTATGCCCAGATGGGCATTTCTGTCGCCCTATACTACCAGGTGTGGGTTTCGCATTTACACACACACACACACACATACTCAATCTCAAGAGTAAATTACCTGCGCCAATAGGTGCACTGCCTCGTGCGTGGCCTGCACTGACAGCGTATAGAGCGCGGCCAGCGCGGGGGGGCGCGGCGCGCGACGCAGCATGTGAGCGCGCGCGCCCGCGCACGCGTGTCGCATGTCCTCCAGCGATGGAGTGCCAAGCAGTTCTGTTATCAACTCCAGCTGAAAATATATACGACTCCGATAAATAGGCATTCCAGACCATTAAGTTAGTTGCCATTATGTTGAATTCCAATTTAGTTGAATTCCCATGATGTTAAATTCCTATTATGTTTAAATCCAACTATAAAGGTAGTTCTTAAAGCACAACCAAGGAGAACAAACAGAAAATATGAAATTTTTATGTCTGAGGTACTAGAACCTACGTAAGATACACATTGTACAATGCAATGTAACCTGATTAGATATCAGCAAAGCTTACAAACAAGTTAAATCTTGTAAAAAAAATATGTAGCTACTTTAGGTTTAATTACTATTGGGTAAATGACGTACTAATTAGTAGTTTATCCAATAGTATTCAGATATAACAACGTGAATATAATGGATAAATAATTACATTACGAACGACAACAACGGAACATAAGTGTTAGGTGGAGTACCACAAGGGTGTCATTTAGGCTGCGTCTGTTTCTTATGCATAAGGAGCCTCACCTGTTGTACTGGACTCTGCGCTTGGAAGAGTATCCGTCTGCCAAGCAGCTCGCCAAATATACAGCCCACTGACCACACGTCCACCGCGGCTGTGTAGTGATTTGCGCCCATTAGGATCTCTGGTGCTCTGAAATTAACGAAACGCTTATTTAAACGCTTAAATAACAATAATACAATATATACAGTACTAATTCTAGGAGACAATAAATTTTAGTAAGGTCCGAAGACATTTAACTATAATAATATTCATATTTCAATGTATTCATTATGAATGTAAGCGGGTTAACTACGAACCTAGTTTATGTTGGAAGAACACCAACTTCTTTATCGAGGGACTTCATCGAAGCTGTTTAAAATTGTCCAGTATTTCATAAGGTGATATGTTTCTAACTTGGCGACGAACAGTCGTTGCCGAAGCACTACAACTCGGGCTCACCTGGAGCGAACTAAAGCATGCAGCTTCCGACAGAACAAGATGGCGAAAAACTGTATCTGCCCTCTACCCCGACGCACAGTGGATCGAAAATGACCTCTCCATAGACATAGAACTTTTTTATTATTATAAACATGCATTTTTTGATGGAAATCATTACAGAACTTTATTAGGAGCCAACTATATGATATTTATGCACCTCTTGCGATTATGACCCAGTAATAATTTTTCGAAATAAAATTTTATGGAGAAAAACATGAAAATCGATATATTTCGGGTCTCGTGTGAGTGCCCGTTATTTCTTCTGGTATGATTATTGTCCTTATTTTATACTATTTTTTGACATATAGCACACACCGCGCACTCGATGGACTTCAGGTGAAAAAAAAAACATATTTTTTATTATAGTAGTGGAAATATTGCAATACCTAGCACTGTAACAATGATTAGGCGAGTCAACATATTATTTTGAGGACGTAATGCACTTAGAAAAAGTGGTAAAATGCATAATAATAATTCAAAAATATGTTTTATTTTTGAGAGAGGAGAGGTCATTTTCGATCCACTGTGCGACAGGGGGACATAGGACGCAAGAAGAAGATATATTTCTAACGGGGATGGAATCACCGTTAAAAACAAAAAGCTCATAAGCAGTATTTATAAAATTAGTATAGATAGCTAATTCAATAACTACTGTTATTCTACTTAACTAAATACGACACGATTTCTCTGTTGTTTACGAAACCGAAAAAGCACACAACTAAACGAGAGTACTCGCTTCGGGATATTTTATTAGCGAATACGGGATTAATCAAACCGGGAAATGAAATCAACCTCAATTTGAATCGTTTCATTTAATTCGCACAAAGCCGTTTTCAATTTATTCTGTCCAAATGTATCGTAAAGCTATTAAAACTGCATTTTATAGTATATAGCTATTACTTGTGAGCAAGTAAGTATTCTGTACGGCTATGAATATTTTATAGCATTTTTTACAGGTTTAGGAACCGCACATACAGAGAATACACGTACCTATTGTTACCAGGTACTTACTAGTAGCAAGGAGCTAGTCATTGTTGTAACAATAAGCCTACGATTGTTTCCCATGGAACAAGTCACAATAATCAATATGTTACGCTCGCATATTACAGCTGCCGTGTGCTATAACTACATTCATGTTATACACATTTATGGTAAGACGACAAAAATTTCAATGGCATACTCCCATATATGGATTTCCGTAAAATGACGTATGAATACATGCATCACCAATGTATTCAATTACGAAACATGGTGAGAATTTTAAGGTACACAATCCATATTAGAAAACGTTTTTTTTTAGGTCAACATTCTGTTTGTTAATTCAATACAAATCGTAGGGCTTTCGTTGGCAAACCGCAAAAAAATTGTAGTCGACAAAATAAATGAGGCCCATGAAAACGATGAACAGGAAAACTTGCGCAAACAGAACGTGGACACAGACAAAGCGGCTGAATATGAAACTTATTATAAAAGCTATCCCATAAAGGAAACAGGTAAACAGTGCTATTCCATTTTATGGGCGAGATTTAATATTCGTTGAAGGAACTAAATGACCGGATTTGTCTGCAACCCGTATGCACATACGTTAAATCCCAACAAATAAAAGCAGCGGCCGTAACATTGAAAAGGTCATGGACTCGTTGCGAGAGACACTACGAACGAGCAAATCATAATACTCGATTTAAATTTCAGAGAGCCCAAAGAATAATGGGAAAGATCCGACATAGCTCCAAAATAGACGCCAGCGGAACGCAGAGAATTCACAAAAGAGGTCTCCGCTCACGATGTAAATGAAAAATGAGCAGCGTGTGTCATGCACGAAGAGCCCTAAAAGATATTTCGCTGTGAGTATGCAGCTTCGTGTTTCAGACTCTATAGTTTTTGAGCACAAATAAGAGGAGAACGAAACATGGCCTACTTTCAGAACGCGGTCTACGTAAATGTCATTCTTCCATTCACCTTTTACCCATTCAACACCCGCGGAACACTCGTGCTCGCTTCGCTGGCTCTAAATAGGTCCAGTTGTGAAGAACTAGATGTAAGAAATAATTACACGACATAATTATGGCTAAGAATAAGAAACACGAGAGCGCGACTAACAAGCAACTGGAGACACTTAGGCGGGGAGCGATGAGCTTGACTTGACACGAAATTTTAACGAAAATTTATAGACATGAAATATCTCAGTACATAATTTTTTTTTACTCTATATACCTACAGGAAAATCGATTCATTAACGAGTAACCATGAGATATTGCCCTCGCTTCACTAAATAGTCCAGGGTCGAAACTCAACTGAACAATGTCATTTTTACCACAGAGGAAACAGCTAAATGGTCTTCCGATATTTTTGCGTAACGACAAAAATTCGGTTGAAAACTTATCGATCAGAACAAAAGCCAAAAACTGCAATGCCGTATTTTAGACCAACACTGCATGCAGGCAAGCTAACTCGTATAGATGACCTCATATTTATTTGTCGTTCCCAAAACCGTGCAAGAAATTCACTGAATAAAATAAAACAAGGACAGAGCAGGACTGTAAAGATTTTACAGCCAACAACTTAGAAGTAAATTACAGACCTATAAATTCATTTAAGCTGTCAACAGACGCCGTTCCTAGAAGCTCTTAGTACATAGCAGTAGGAAGAAAAAGCTAACAATAGTCGACCTTAGTAATTAACTGGTGCATTCGTCTGTCTCGTAACGTAACACTAATGAGGGTCGTAGATAGTATACTCTGTCCATTTTCCCGGTAGTTCTAACTTGTGTATTGTGAGATTTTATTTTATCATACAAAGTCCTTAAAATGTCTGTATGGTAATGATTAATATCCTTATGAGCTTTTGCCCGCTGCTTCTCACGCAAATAACGGGATTATAATAGTCTAATCTTTTACGGGATATCCATTGCCAAATTTCAGGCGTGAAGAACGAAGTAACTCTTCAGACTACTTGCTAGACTAATTTGTTTTTCACGTTACCCGACTGAGCAATTTACTTTTGCATTTAAACTTTTTTAATTAATACCAATAACAGGTGTCATTATGATAGAAAAAGGGGTATTGAGGTTTTACCTATAATACTGCGTGACGACTTCCTGAGTCATATTCTTGCTGGCATCAGGCTCCTCGACCCTCGCGAGGCCGAAGTCACAGATCTTGAGGACACAATTGCTGTTCACGAGGAGATTGCCAGGTTTGATGTCTCGATGCAGGATGCGCGCGGAGTGCAGATATTTCAAACCTGAAAGAAGATAAAAGTAAAATAAGTTTCTAGGGTTACCGAAGAATGACTTTCAATGCTAATTTTTGGGTAAATATTTCCAAATCGGACACGTAAGCAATGCGAGAATATCAAGACAGCTGGTGGCACGACTGGGTATCAGGCAGTTCTGATTGTAGTACTGAGTCTTGAACTAAGAAGTGACTTTGAGATATTCCCACGCAAGAACCAAGTCCCGTTCGTACAAATGTTGTACATAAACTTTCCAATTAATAAACCTCTTTCCCGGCAACATTTCCATACCAATTAATCATTAACTTCATACATTAAAGTTAAGATAGCTCGTTTGAAGCCATTCAAACATTAATGGCACTTCGACTGACCATTATATTAGTAAGCAATTAGCATCAGTTGTTAGTTAAGCCCGACGCGTAATTTAAACATCAACATCCATCATTGAAAATTGATACGCCGTTAATGATGAACGAATTTATTGGCGGTTGGTATTGACGTGATCAGTTTTTCGAATCTAGGAGTAAATTGATAGATGGACCAAACCGCTTGTAACTACTTCTAGGTGGGATCTAAGTAGTTAATATTAAGACCGTGTCGTCACGTCCAAATCCGGTTCGATCTACATTGAGTTTAGCGCCACTTGTTTTAGATAACCTAGGTTTTATTATTAACTTCATTCGTCATTCCAACTATATTCTCGGGGTTGGCTGTCATACAAAATAACACAAACAAAGAACTTGTAAGATTATTTTTATTGGCGCTGTAAATAATCTTTATAACAATTTATTTAGGTATATGTGATATAATGATGCTTATCGGAATAATTTCATGGTATCACTACATTAGTTTTGATGGGACGGCGTTTATGAGCCATTCATCACGCGATAATGCCGATACTAATAGATTTAGACATAAAATCTTTTGAAACAGAGAAAGGCAATTCATCAACACAAAATAGCAATATGATTATACGTATCAATGAAGGATTTGAAAGTATTGTAATCTATGTCTGTCCACTTTAATCTTCGTCTATGTCTTCATAAGCTCCGTCGAGGATCAAATGTAGAGCGAATGCCTTTCTGAAACTCCCGAGACTAGAGACAGTTTGAAGGAGAAGGTTTTCTTAGTTATAAATAAAAGATACGCCGCGCGCCGGCCAGTTCCATTTTGACTATTCCATTTTAACGATCTCAAAGATCCTGTGGGATTTCGATCATGTACAGAACCATAACACTCTTATCTAATCGACAACGCTTCATCTATTATCCGTTATACGTTTCCTGTATTGTTGTAAAAGTTTATTGGGTAATGGTTATCCATAATGGTTTTGAACGAAACAATCCCCACTCGATCGATTCTGCATTTCGTCCAATCTGTAATCCTGTTACAAGCGGCTCAAACAGTATCCGCAATGCATATTTTGCACCGTATTCCATAATAGCGCGCATGAGTCAAGCGGGCATTACCCCAAACCGATTAGCTGGGCTCATTGAGTGTAATGAGCCCTACACAAGGCTGCGCTCACCGTAATAACAAGTTGTCTCTGTCTAGGTCTACGTTGGCAGAATTCGTGAGCACGAACAGTTGGCTGAGCCACATTAGACGTCGACTATTTCGTTGGGAATTTGAGGGGCGTCAGGTTTTGCATAGCTTGGAAGAGGACAACTGGTTCTTTCTACGTTGCTTCACGTTTGCCACATGAGCAAATAGGATGATTTCTCCAATCAGAGGTTTCAGTCTATTTGACGTTAGTAACGAGATATAATAGTGTCGTCTCCTTTTCCCGTACCTCTATCATGCGGACAGAGAACTCCGCAAATTCCATACAAAAAGGAGACGTCACAATCACGTCTCGTTCCTATCGTGAAATCAACGCACCCCGCAGACGTAATCTATAGTACTATTATAAAGAGGAATGATTTGATTGTTTGTTTGTTCGTATTGAATAGGCTCCGAAACTACTGGACCGATAATTTTAGGGAATGTCATCTGGACTGATTAATTCAGGAAGTGACATGGGCCATATTTTATCCCTGAATTTTTACGGGAATGGGAACTACGCGGGTGAAACCGCGAGGCGTTATTAGTAAGATAATAAGTTGGAAACGTCTGAACCAATAACAAAGAGAATATAAAACATCACAGAGAACACAATGAATTACCGAAAGACCACATATTTACCAACGAAAGGTGCCACTGCCGTGTACCTGTCATGTCAGGGATGTTGTTTCACGTTCCACATAAATATAGGATGAGCGCTATGACGCACAAAGGCGCGCGAAACTCTTGAGTCAGGGCTTGCCGGCTCAGGGTGGGGTGACGGGTGGAGCGAGGCTATTATTGTCATTATTTTACAATGTATATGCGTCAGCAATTAACTAATACTGAGTCCTGTAACTAACTAACAACACGCTCCATGTGTTTCCGTAAAAAGTCTAAGGAAACTATTGAGATATTTTAGAGGCTTTTGGAACTCGTATCGATTCTAAATTCTCTACTAGTTTACTTCACATCCACATCCGCAGCCTGTATCGGTCCACTGCTGGACGCAGGCCTCCCCCTGATTGGGTATCGAGGGAGCACGGTGTCCTCTCCTTCCATCTTACGCAGATCCTTTCTGGGCACGGGTGCTTCGGAAGGTATCTGTGGAGGGTGGCGAGGGCGGAACCCACACCAGAGTGCCATCACTGTGGGTGCGCCGAAGATACGGCGCGCCACACTTTGGTGGAGTGCTCGGCGTGGACAGTAGAGAGGGCGACTTTAGTTGAAGTGGTCGGGGTGAACTTGTCGCTGATTAATATTGTGCAGGCCATGGTTGGCAGCGAGAGGGCGTGGGAGGCCATCTCTGCCTTCTCGGAGGCGGTGATGACGTCCAAGGAACAGGCGGAGCGCATCCGTGAGCGTGACCCGGAGGCGCGCCGCCTTGGAAGGCGTGCAAACAGGCGGCGGACAGCGGTTGCCGGGCGCCGGGTGGCGGACAGCCGCCGACTGCCCCCCTGAGACTGGTGTTCGAACACGAGGCATAGGTAGGCCTCGGGTTCGAAGAGTGTAGGGGGAGGGGGTTATTTTCTCTTCTTTTCTATGTTTGGATTGGACTGTTACAGACAAGTGGCTGAGCCTGATACGCAGGCGTGCGTGCGGGCGGGGCCCGAAGGCGCCCCCCTTTGCATGTTACATAGTCGACAGCGAGAGGGCGTGAGATGCCATCTCCGACGACAGCTGTCGGGCGCCGGTTGGCGGACAGTCGCCAACTGCCGCCCTCTGACTGGTTTTCGAACTCGAGGCATGGGTAGGCCTCGGGTTCGCGAGTGTAGGAGTTTTTCCTGTTCCCGTTGTATGTTTGTGACTGTTGCAGGCAAGCGGCTGAGCCTGATACGCGGGCGTGCGTGCGGGCGGGGCCTGGAGGCGCACCCCGTTGTGTGGTATGCGCGGGTGACTGCCGGCACGTATTGTGCAGGCTGGAGGTGTGCTCGGCCGCGCACTTGCGCGTGTGCTGACGCCCTCCCGGAAGCCTGTAGAGCTTGGGTGCTAACTAATAGCACCCGAACTCAGAGAGATCTTCGGGCGCGAGGCCTGGGGAAAGGCATCTGCCGCTCGAAGAGGAGAGGGGTTGTCGCCGTACCAGTGTCCCGGCACGGCGGCAACATGAGGAAGGATGGATGTGACGACGTATGAGTGGGCTATGCAGCCATAAGGCTGTGTGATAATGATAGGTGATGAATGGCATGAGATACGCGGGACGCAACCTGCAGTACTCGTGCACAGGTGTGGGACACGCGGGACAGTGATGCACGCGCTGCTTTAGCTAAGTGTGCGCGGCACTGTGCCCGCGTGACTAGAATAAATGAGAAATGTGTGATAGAACAAGTGTGAATGAGAGATTGAGTATGTGTGCGTGTGTAAATGTGTGACCCACACCTGGTAGTATGGGGGGAGAAATGCTCATTTGGGCACAGCAGTCGACATAGGCATTCAACCGTCTATGTCCTGTTTGTGTCTCAATAGAGGGTAGGAATGGTGAAGGAAGAATGGAGTCGGCGAGTGTGTGGAATGGTGGGCTCGCCGGCTATGTATGGGAGGAAAAGGGGACGCCAGTCGAATCGCGGAGGTAATATGTTCCCGTGGTTCGGCGAAAACGGCGAAAGAGGGACACCGGAGAGGTTTTTAGTGGGTATTACGCCCTTCTCAGGGCGTCGAGTCCCACATAATTCTGGTCTTCCCCAGACCAGTCTATTCGTAAACGAATTTTCCTCGCCGAAGAAAAAAAAAAAAAAAAGGCCTCCCCCTGATAAACGCCTTTTTGGTGTTTAACTCATGGGGGGGTAATGCCCATAATCCCCACGCCGGGCATGCGGGTTGGGGATCGCAGTTTGGTGGAAGATTTGTTCTGCAGGGGGCGCTGCTGCCCGCCCCCCAGAAGATATCCCTTAGTCGCCTCTTACGACACCCACGGGAAGAATTGGGGTGGTGCAAATTCTATGCCGCCGGCACCACACGGAAAAGTAAAACGAAATTTTTAATTCGTTATCGTGCAAACCCAACTTATTTGTCGCTTGCATAAGATTAGAGTTTGCTAGGGTCATGGAGCAGAAGGAAATTGGTCTAGCTGTTCTGACAATGGTGTTGTAGACACAACCAGCTCAGAGGCGCTAGCCGCGATGCCAAAACAAATTAACGACAGAGTAGGTACGTAGCGAGTTTAATTTCCCAAAGGGTGTTACCGCAGTTTTCCACACCTAGCTCCCAATGTTTCACAATTTAACCACATAATGCGCACACCTGAAGGTTAAAAGTTATCAAAGTTTGAGAGCGTCATTTCAATTATAGCGGAACAAATTGCTAATTTAGAGTTTGACTGAAGCGCATGTGTTTTTAACGGGCGTGTAGATTACTACATGCTTACATTGCTTTCGAACGTGTTGAAATAACGAGCTTCCTCAACTCAAGGTTCAACCAAAAACTTCGTGGAAATATTATTTATACCTCGTTGAGCATTGACAAAATCCAGTTATTCAATGCGTGTATATTTTTCTCCGTACACAATGTATCAGGGTTGTTCACAAGCTCATGCTTATCTAAAGTTAAGCAGGCACATTGTAATCATATTTCAATAACACTTTTTTCTACTGACCTATACTTTTTACGTATGTCGTAAATAAATGTATTTTCTTTCTTTCTTGCTTCTAACAAAAGAAAACAGACATGACACACATCTGTAGTTTCAAAGGTAAAATGTCAGAAAGTGATATTCTGAAACGATACCATTTTTATTATAATACGATTTTTTGCGGAATTATACGGCCCAGCCCTGGGGCCTGATTCCACTAACACAATCGCTTCACTATGACAAAATTATCGCTTCATTATCGCGTAACAATCACCGCCATTGACACCTTTTGGTATTCTACTAACACGATCTTTTTTTGTTTATGTCATATCTATGACTATTACGATTATGATTATGCCCCACCACATTATTGACACGATATTATAAGTCATAGAGATTGTAATCTTATGGTATTGGAATACCAAATAAATTTACGACTAAATCTCTATCTTAATCGTAAGGCGCCATTATGGCATTTTGTTTAAAAAATAGTGGAATTAGGCCCCAGCACTAAATCTTAAATTATTTTGATTAAAGGAACTACAGATGGATGGACGCGAGTCAGAAATGTCAAGGTTTGAAACCAATCATTCTTTGGTCTACTCAGCCCAAACCCCACTCAGCCCGCGGGCCGAAATATTCACTACAAAATTACTTATTAATCTCTCCGCGTAAATAGCACCACACGCTCTATCTAGTCTAGAGTTTTAATAATTTAAGGCCGATTCTGCGACGATACCATTGTCATAGTAAAGCGATTGGTTAGCCGAATTTGGCCTCTGGTCGTTTGACATCTCAGTGGTGGAAATGACATAAAATAAATATATAAATCAAAATTAATGCGACATAAAACGAAGGGTTCGAGAAGTGGCACGTAATAAAGGTGGCTGCTTAAGTGCGAGCAGGTCGTCGTCCGTTGGCACAATCGCAGGCGCATCCAACCGCGACGCTGCCAGTCCTCGCTCCTAGCCGAGGACAATGCTCTGTAGTCGACATCTGATCGACGATCATCAACCTAATTGCAATCGTCATGGTGCGATTACATGATTCAGTAAATTCATCGGATGACGCCTGATAGGTGCGTGCTCCTAACGAGTCGATGCTTTGTTATAAATCACACGGAACCCACTTCGAGGGCCAATTGCACCTGCGAATGTAGTTTTTAATAATAAACGACGCGTCGTTACGATAACGATTCGATCGGTATTTGCCAACTAAACAGACATCCGCTGGGCTAAACAGAACCGACTACCGCTCCAGGGTAAACATGTGAACCGAGAACCGCTAGGGTAAACGTGTTCAGATCACGACTCTGCAACCGTAGTGTAGGACACTCACCGGTCAGGTGCGACTAAAAAAGGCTGATGATGATGATGGTATTTGCCACCTCACAGCCTATGTTGTTCGTTTTCCTGATTCTTAAGAGAATGTTAATTCAACAAATGCGTTCCGTACACAAGCGCAAGGTTTTAGCATCTGCGTTCGTTTGAAGCAGCCGTTTTAGGAAACTGGTTCAATAGTACCATTGTGCGAGGTTCACACCGTGCTGTTTGCCCACGGCTGGCCGCTGTGCAAACAGGCTAACGAAACGCGTGCGCAAGCATCTCACGATCGCATACAGTGGTGAGGCTTTCACATTATTCAAATAACACCAGTTCCTTCATCCTTCCGAAATGTAAGAACATAACTTTGCATTGTTATCATGCCTTTAAAACAGGAACACAGGATATAAATAGATAGATGTAGTATCTTCTGATATGATGTTAGACATAGGCACTCAATTTTTCAATGATTTGCAAATAAGATAAACAATCCCGCAGCACTTAATCTAAAATTAAATTTCTTATTCATGTTTGAACACAGTTCTATTCGATTTGTGATCCATTCTTCCGTGTATTCATGTTAACAATTCTCTTTATCTCGACTCCAGGAACACGAATTTAAGTTTTTTCTTTCGGATTTGTGGACATATCAGTATTGCAGAACTCTAAGCTCGACTAAGGTCTCACAATTCGCTCGCAATGACTATCAATACGCAATTCCACTTCTGACTATTACCGTAAACATGCATAACAGGATTAGGATTCTCTGAATAACTTCAGTAAGTTACAAGAGAACAGTTAGGTATTCTATGAGTATCGCAAGCGGGAAGCGTCGCGGGTTATCTTCGTGAGATAAAGCCGGTTCCAGCGGCACTGCGGGTACGATGGCTGGAACATGATCGAATAAATCACGGCATAGGCGCGTCCAGCGATAAACAAATAGCTTGTTGCAATCGTTTATCTGATACCGACCTGCGGCTGTTTCGGTCTGGTAGAGGAGTTTGCAAACATCTCTGCGAATATCTGTTCTATTGGGTGAAGTGCTATCGGTGATAATATGGAATAAAAATGACAAAATATAATCCGCGCGGTATGCAGGACGTGAATCGAACGCTTGCTCTTGATGTTTCTGGCCAAAAAAGTACAAGTATTATAGTAACTAGTTTTTGGCCAAAGAAGTATTGGTGAAAGTTAGTCCGATCGCGCTTGTTTCAGTTCGAAATGGTCGCATCTCGTTCTGATTGCGGATTTAAAAAGGTTTACCACACTATTCACTTGTGATCTCCGGGTGTAAGCAATAAAGTATTATAGTTGGTTGCAAGTAATGTTTAGCAACAAGGTTGTAGATTGATTGACCACTTTGTGCAAATTGATAGTAATTTGCAATGAAAAACCAGATTTCTGTTCGCATAAGTACTTCCTGTTAAAATGGGAATACGATCTTAATTCAAGATTATAAGCAGTTGTAAAGTTCCTGTCGATCACAGTCAGTAGAATCATAACGGCACAAAAACTCTAGAGAAAGTTTAAATCTGGTCAGCGAAAAAGGTTTTTGCGCTGCTGAAAGTAAGATAGGCCCCAGTCGACAAAACTTGCTGAAACAGATTAGCAGCTTCGAAAGGGATAGATTAAAGCGAAGTGCTAATCCACTGTCCACTAACGCATTTTTAGTATCACAGGAGTTTTGACAATACATGAGCAAGTTGCAGGTGATTAATAGTTTAGGAACTCTATTCACAAAAGAGATAAATGTCTTTTAAAGACTCTCTTTAGGCCCGAATATTTAAACTCAGATTTAAACACGTCTAAGTTTTAATTTCTTGACAGTTTTCAATGAAAATGGGCGTTGGAGCTACGGTTTGAGTATTCCAGCTTCATTCTTTTACAAACAAACGAAATAGAGCCCTGTGCTCTCACAGGGTATAATTAGATAATTTATAATTGAAAAAATAATCGGAGTAGGGGACAAAATTCTGCTGACCCAAGTAAATTCCATTACGGAGCGAGACAGACACCAGCAGGCCTTTCCACTTAGTGGTTTTTCCGTCGACCGGCGCCGTAGCCCCTGTGCTGTGTCAATACATTTTCCTGTTTCTTCCTTCTATTGTCGCGCGGTAAACACGAAAACAAATGGTTCGAAAGCTTCATTCGAGATATAACTAGAAATAGACAAGAAACACACTGACTAGTTACTGTTATTCCAATGTCTACTACCAACCTGAAAACCTGAAAAACCAAGAACTAGGTACCTCTAGACTAGACTGGAGAGAGAGAGATGTACGAGGTAGTTTAAAATAAGAATCATTTATTTATTTAAGGCAATGCCAACATAACATACAATAAGCCATTTTTATAGATACACAATTAAATTTTTAATCATATTCGGTATATACTCAGCTTTCTCAATACTAAGTTTTCACAATCTTTTAGTGTAATTGAATTTTATACCAGGAAAAAACGGAAGGTCTTCATTTATCAGAACAAAATCCAGAGTAGCTTACATTACGGATGCGTGAAGGTGATTTCCTTGTGGAAAAGCTCGCGCATAAATAATATTATAGCCAGTGACGGCAAGGCGGGCGAACGCGCATTTCCATAATTCTGCTCGTTACCGTCGCCGCATCCCCGCTTGCCGACTCGATGCTATCTACACGATTCAGTAAATAAATTACATTAATTAAACGCCCAGCAGTGTCGGTTAGATGTGTACTTAATCAGAGCCTTTCACGAGCCTTCTTTGATCATTTCGTAAAATATCACTTTATCAAACCGGTCGCTCTGAGTTATGTCCATCGCTGACAAAGGAGATCCATTTATCAAAAGGACGTAAGGATAAGTTTTCGAGAGCAAAATCTCGTTTTAATGTGGATATTTATGGACAGGTGCTCGGTAATGAGCGCAAACGGGTCAGTTCCGTTCATAATCGGGTTGTTATTCTGACGATGGCTGTGGCAGTGAGGGATGGTCGGAATGCCTTATGTATGAGTAGCAGGAGCAGGTGTACCTATCAGGGTGTGGACGCGCTTCGTTGCATTGCATCGTACCCATACATTATTAATATCGGGCATAGCTGGACGAGCCCAGGCAGCGCTATTAGCATACCTAGGCTACAGCGGACAGGCGTGGCCGGCCAGCTAAAGGCAGGCTTACATAAGCCCAGTGACTAGACACGGTGACGCTTTTGGCTCAGTAAGCTGACCAAACAAAGATTGTTTTGATAGTGGGCTGTGTTCAGTAGAGCGTAAACCGCCCGGCTTTCCCCCAAAGTTGTGATATTAGGACCGGTTTGAAACAAGACTTATCATTATTTAGCAGATTTTATAAGCTACACAATAGGAAAAGTATCGTTTAGCAACAATGTAGCCTTGCCGAGGCACCAGTCAGGTCAGTGGCGCGCCAAACATGTGCATAAACCAGCTGGTCTGTCCACTCGAGTCGCATTCCCTGCGATCCATGCCTTTTTGTGCTAAAGCGATTGCATACTATTGTGCTTTGCAACATACTGGTCAATCACCTATTGAGTTACAACAGCACATTGTGCACAATGCAAATGCAGTATTAAAAGGGCTTCAATTCTCTCCCCTAATTTCTAAGTTAAGAATGGTACTGGCGACGACGGCTTTGTATAATACAAAGTGCACGCAGAATATTAAAAGAATCCTGCATCGCTGTCGCGTGTCGCCCCTCTAGTAATCGCAGAGTATGCATTCTGCGGCACGGGCGCTGGCATAATTACCATCTGTATTCTATTCTGCAGAACAGAACCGAATCGCAAACACTGTTTCTTCATTAGGTTAGAATAGTTGGCGTACAAGCATAAGTTTGTTTTCATTGTCTAGTTGATTTAAGCCAGGGCCATCAAAGCGGTGCAACAGTAAAGTTTTTAATTAAACGAGTAAAGCGAGCGCTGGGGGCTTAACGACCGCATTTTTCTAGATTCCCTTCGCGAGTTTCACTCCCGGGAAATCTCTTGGCACCGTACGAATAATTGCACAAATTAATAATGCGAAATCGGGAGACAGGACGACGGCTGGGTGGGTACTCTTTTCATTTGCGAGAGTGGACAACATTAGCATAGCTACTCAGCTACGAAGCTGAAATTAAAGGGAGGGCTGCCTGGTCATAGAGTTTTTTAAGCATCCAGTCGGTAGGTAATGCACTAGTTTTTTTGCGGAGCGAGTGAGTTGGACGCAAGTTGGAAGCACTTGGGAGTTTTAATTGATTTACGGCAGGTTGGAAGTGGGTGTGCGGGCGAGGTACAGGCGAGGTAATACGAACGAGGCAAGGAGAGCGGGCGCGGCGTTGTCTCTGCTCTCAGAGGAGCGGGGTTTGTTTTTAACTTGAATTTATCGACGGCACTCGGTCCGAGCAACCGCAATCAACTTCCCATGTTTACCAACTCGATGAACAAATAGATCAAGTTGTTTTCAATGCTCATGTCTAACAAGGTGAATGCAATCTTTGTGAACTCACACTTACAGTGCGCAACTTAGAGCATCCGGCCTTTTATGGGTGCTACTAACACGTAATTAAAAAAGTTTTGCTTTTTCATTACCTACCTATACTGGCATCATGGACCGTTATTGCTATCTAGTGTTCTAACTTCGTTCATAAAATCAGCTTCACATTATAAAGTTAACTTGTTGAGACTTCGACGAAACTTAGAAGATAGGGTGTTGTGCCGGGCCGAGCAATTATGAATACCTAGTTGAATGAAATGATTTCCAATAACGCCAGAGGGTTTTGATTACCTCGTAAAACAATAGGTTTTAATGACACAAAAACCAACCGTTGGGCGATCGTTCCCAGTATGCAAATGAGATGGCATTCCGCTTTGGAAAATTGGTTCCTTAGTAATGGTTGCACGAAAGTGTTTTATACAACGAGTCATGAATTCACGTTTTGGCCTTGAGCGCCCTAACTTATATTATGTGTGTGTCAGCCTCCGAGCTACTGCTAGCTACTGCCAAAATATTATGGTACCATAATAACTGTTTGTTACTCAGAATTCAGTTCACGAAACATCAATAAGTATATAGCTCAGGCCTGGATTAGAGACGATTGGTGTTGCTAGATAAATTGAAATAATCTTTTGTTTAGTATAATATCAGTTATATCCATTGGCATGTTAATGTCTTTTAATGTCAGAATATCGATGAATGGGAAACAATTTAGGAAATCGTAAAAAAAGGATGCCTTCTACTGTTTTACGTTGCAAGGAGGCTTCAAAGCGTTATTGACTCGGAGGCCCTATCATTTAAAATAAAAGGAAAGCGACACGCTTGCTTTTAATTTTTTTTACCAGTTTATTGTATGAGAAGAAAGTGTCGTTGAAGCTCTACAATCCATTAAACCATTTTTGTAATGAGAAACTGTAAGACTTGTAAATTTCTAAATTTATTTTCATTAACCGATTTTCTGATTCAATAAAATCAAGTAATCAGTAAAAGTAAGTAGGAAAGAATAAACACTTACCCCTGAGTATCTGGTAGAGGAAAACTTTGATGTGATCCGCGGAGAGATGCTGCGGCGAGACGATGATCTTGTGCAGGTCGCTCTGCAGTAGCTCAGTGATCACGTAACTGTTTTATGGCTAAGGAAATGTCAGAGAGTTCACAGGGAATTTACAGGTAATACGCAAAGTTTGCGGTGAAAATCGACGGAACCGCAGGGTAATGCTTTCTGAAGCGTATGTTAGTTTTAGTTTGGCTTTGCGCTGATCAAGTTTATGTGATTAAACGGTAAATCTACGATATATACTCTAGATAATAAATGATATGAAATTGATTTTAGGATTTAAGAGATTTTAGTACCGAATAAGACTTGCCTAGAACAGATCCCTTCTTTGCTGTATTGTTGTGGTTAATTTTGTGATGATATTAATGAATGTTTAAAATGTATTGTACATAAACGCTCGTGTAAATACAATCAATTTTTAATTGCGAGTCTGATTGAAAAAACATAACACTTTAAAACCATAAAACACGATCCGAATTCAATGGAAAAAGTCCACAAAATAAACGAAATGCAAATAGGGAATTAAACCGTCATGTTTTCATAAATGGCAAACATTGCCTACGAGCTAGCTGGAGGCGTAAAATAAAAGCATCGATTCGAGTGGCATGACAGGCGGCGGTAATTTGAACGCCTACGCAGGAGCGTATTTCACAGCCTCCTGAAACTGGAAGTCTGGCGCGGCAAGATTAGGTATGACATTCAGAATGGGAATGGTTTTTTGGGAAATACGTGCCTATTTAGAAGTTTCTGGAGTCAACATTTTGGTCCTTCGTTTCTTTGTTAGGAGCGCAAGGTTGTAGGTATATTTCCTAAACTCTACGTAAATTCGTCGTAACACTTACGAGTACAATTGTCTCTCGCACTTGATGGTTAACAAAGGGTAACGGACCTCATAAAGAATTTATGATATCGAAAAGCGATATCCACAGCGATCCCACCAATACTGGTTGGCATGATCTCGAAAGATCATCTCATTACCATCTCACTTTAAAGTAGGTTAGTATTAGATGACGGATTCAGGGTGTTTGGTACAACGTTTGCCGAAACTCGAAATTACTTTAACAAAATCCTAAAAATAAGCGGGAGAGCTATTGCATTTTGTTCCACCTACACCCCGTTTTCATATGGCAAACGTTGACCCAAACACCCTGTATAATCATTATCAGCCCGTATACATTCGCTGCTGAACATAGGCCTCCCCCAAACGATGCCATGGTTAGCGGCCCTTAAGCCGTCTACATTCATCGACTCCCTGCGATCGCTACAATGTCATCGATCATATACAATAGAATACAATTAACTATCTTATAATATAACCCCCCAAATTTCTTCAGTTGAAGGTCGAAATAAACAAATTAAAAACAGCTTAATTTTAGAGCAGCGACCCAAACAAGGCAATTTAAACTTCAGAGCACATTAGCAATGTGCTATAAGTTGTTTTCAACTTACATACAACCACGAAGCAAGGGCTATAGATACCCTGGGCGGTATCTATACGGGCGGTATCTATACCCAGGGCGGCAGGGCTGCCTCTCTCGTTATCTGTCGTATCTGCAGCGTTCGCTCCCGCCGACCATTACACAAATTACAGGACATTTGTACGAACTTCATTATCTTTGCCGTGTTTGTATATTCATTTTTTACACCGCGGTAGAGCCCTTCGAGTGTAAACGAGCGCTAAGCTTTGCCTTTTGACTGAGTAAAAACTACAAATTACTGTAAAAACCAGCTAGTAGGTACTTAATTACTCTTAATAGCTTTACGTCTAATCTAAATTACGTATGATTTTATTGCGTAAATGCCTTGAAGAACTGTTCATTATTACTCGCTATTTTCTTCGTATTAAGATTTCATTAAGAGTCAAAGGCTATTCCGGCACAGATTTGAGCTTCTGGCATTACTTACGGAATGCGAGACCAATCGCTTTAACAGTAACTGAACATTGCTGGCTTATATTGCGAGCAAGGGTATTACGCACGTTTTCGTATTTTTTACAAGAATCTTCCATTATCTGTTATCTACCCACCAGCCATTATCAAAATTATAGCCCATGGAGCTTAGATTGCACTTGTTGTGAAAGTACACAAACATTTATATGTGTAATGTATTATAATGGATCGGTTGAGCTACCTGTAGATAGTTTTTAACAGACCACAGTGCACTCAAGTGTTACTAGTGTTTAAATCAATCCTCTATATCTATTAAAAATCGGCCCGTGACGGTTGAAGGTCGCCAGACGACCATTTCAGTTAGATGATGATTAAGTCACTGAAAGGTCACAATAGTACGGTTGTAAACTTTAAAAGTTAAGAACTTTGGAATATTAACAACCCACTCGGAGCAAGATTACGTATTTATTAAGCTCTCATGCCCGCGCACTCGTTGTTTTTAAGGAAATGTTTTTAACCCATGAAGGCTGATTTAGGGGGATAAAATAGTAGTCTATATCAAACATAGGATAAGCACTACCTGTACCCAAAACTGTCAGCCCGATCCGTTCAGTAGTTTTGGCGTGAAGAGCTAATAGTGCACTAACGGTATATAATAATAATAATAATAATTTTTTTATTGCCAAAAGAAATCATTTCAAAACATAAATTAACATTATTAATTTGTCTGACATTATGAAATAAATTTAGTAGTGAAATTAATATAAATGCGAAAGTTTAGATGTTTAAATCTTCCATCTCATGTTATGGAAGATTTTATTGCGTTTGTATCTGAAATTCCCATTTAGAGCACCACAAAGAAGTAGTTTTAGTGATAGAGTTTTAATACCTTTTCTTTGAGGTTCATTAACTAAGTAGTAGTAACTTTTTTAATAAGATCTAGTATTAACTAGCAACATTAAAAACAATAACATTATCTTACCAGGGAAACACGCGACCTTCTGGTGTGATAAATTTAACAAAAGATAAATGAAATGGTGGTCTTCGACATGAACCACCTTTCATAGAAGTACATACGTGACGAAAGGACGGCCCACTCGATCAGAAAAACATAGATTGGTGAAACCTGCCTTACGAAACCGCTAAAAGATGGTTCTTTGAAAGCGTTTTAATACATTTTAGAAAAGATATTTTACTTATTATCAACAAAGAAACATGCCGATGAAAAGGAATTGATTCAGTGAACATTGCTTGTTTACGTAACTATGAATAATTTGATTTCTTACATTACCTCAGCCTTAACCTAAATTGCCTGTATTGGTCCACTGTTGGACGCAGGCCTCCTACTTTTCATGGATAGTCATGCCCATAATCCCCACGCTGGGCATACGGGTTGGGGATCGCAGTTTGGTTGTATAATTGTTCTGCAGGGGGCGCTGCTGCCCTCCCCTTGATAGATATCCCTCAGTCGCCTATTACGACACCCACGGGAAGAGTTCGGGCGGTACAATTCTAAGCCAACACCACACGGCTACATTACCTACCATTAAATATGTAAATAATGCTGGAGTATTCACACATACATAAGCTCTGCTTAGCTTGCGTTATGGGCGCTAGATGACTGATATACTTAATACAATACATTATTATTATTATTTTATTACTTATAGATATTTGTTATTATATTATACACAGAAAACAGCACCCGACTGTACTACTCTGAAAACATATCAGCAGATCGTTCAACCAAAGAGACAGATGTGTAAAAAATATCGATAGATTGCGCATGCAATATTATTGAGTATAGGTAGTTGGTGTTGTCAAAAATAGCGTTCCATAACGACATGTGTATTCAAAATACTATTGTTTGCTTTCAAATCCTCTCCTTTCCGCTTTACTGGCCAAGCGCGGCAAAAGCCGTCCTTATTGTGTTCCTTAGGATAGGAAATTATATTTCCTCTTTATTAAATTATAGCTTCTACTGTATGGGTAAGGGGATAAACTAAACGTATTATTCAGGGATGATTAAAACAAATCTCGGAATAGAGCTAAACGTTGCAGAGTTTACCCATTAAACACACGTTATTTGCCCACAAACTTTACCTCAGGACATTAGATTTAACTCGTCAATTGATATGTTTGAGGCATGTTTGAACTTGGCAACCCCGTCAACTTAACAAGGTTGCCGTAGCTGCCTGTTCAGACTTTGACGTCGTGAACTATGACATGAGGCGATCATTAGGGGCGATTGTATTCGTTATTTGTGTGAAGATTTCGATATTTTTACAGGATAAGACAAAATTATCTATTAGTAAAGGTTCTCAAGTGGCTACCGCGATGCAATACGAACCAGAGTGTGGGAAGACCTCGAACCAGAGTGTGGGAAGACCTCCCACTCGATGGACTCGACGACTTTGTAGCGGTCGCAGGGTGTCGATGGATGGAGGCGGCTCAGAGGGCCTAGACAATCAATGTAACAATCGACGTCGAAAGCGATAGTAGAAAAATCCAAAAATGTATGGGTTTGACATATGCCTTCGATATGTCACGTGATCTGTTTCGAATTTTTCCCTACGAATCTTACAATAGGGTATATGCATGTGACTTCAAAAAAGCTAAATTTTTTTTACGTATTCTCTAGTGATATAGAAATATATCTGTATATTTATTTTTGTATTTTATGATGTTTTTATTGTAAAATTTAATCATTGAAAAGTAGATATTTTAAGTCTCAACAGCAAAATCTCTAAACGCAACGCTATTGACACGTGAAGCGTGACGTCATATTTGAACATTTTTGTATGGGCACGAAGTCTTGACTTTGAGTTTCCATATGGAACTCGATGATCCGTGACCTCATAAAATTCAATGGCTAACAAAGCACCGTTTTTATCACCCGAAACTGAGTGTACTTTTACTTTTAGTTTTTTACCTCAATAATTAAATTTTTTTGGGTATTATGTTTTTTTTTCGTTTATGTATTAACCTAAATAATCGATTAAAAAAATTAAAAAAATCCATGCATATACCCTATTGTTTCGATTCGCTTCATAGCCAATGCCGGTTGGCTACGCCCTCAAGACCGCTGTTCGTGATGTCATTTGGGGGAGGCCTATGTTCAGCAGTGGACGTATACGAGCTGATAATGATAATGATTATAAAATTAAAACCATAGTATATCGAGAGCGATAACTTTAGTCAGTAATCAGTTGCCACGTTCAGCAGCGAGTTCAATACAATACAATACAAATACTCTATATTGCACAGCAAAATACAGGAATACAGAAAAGAAAACAAAAATCATACTTTTTTGTACCACGGCCGTCATGCCTGGAATACGATAAATCCTGCCACATGACCGTTGCCTCGAACGCACCCGGTGTGGCGAGCGCTTTAATTATATTGCTCTGAAAAATATAGTTTGTTTGATAGCAACTTGAAAATCCATAGCGAAAGTTCTATGAAAACAGGGTGATATATATAATAATAAATTGGAAAAACGAATTCTCGAATTACATTAGGTACTTTACACAAATAACCATCTAGGTGGAAACAATTTTTAACCGGCTTCATATTTTTTTATGTTTGTTACCTCAGAACTTTTGACTGGGTGGTCCGATTTGCATGATTTTTTTTTATATGAAAGCTGGTGCTTCCCGTTTGGTCCCATTTTAATTTTGATCAGTTCTGACAATGGGATCCATGAAAATTCATGAAAAAACGGTAAAAATTCAAATCGGTTTATAGTTTTTTAAAACAACATTAATTATGAATACAGCGCGCGTCAACATAACCTTATGCAGATTTGCAGATTTTTGTATTTGTATAGTAATTGTATTTTCTTTATTTCATCAAAACACATTTCTATTATTATTTATACGACACTTCAAACCATAGAAGGTTTGTCTAGAACAGATTTTGCATCATCTCTGGAATCACTGTCTGTTTTTATTTACTCTTCTCCTGCGTACAATCCCGAGTATGTTTTGTATAATAATTTAAATTACTTTTAATGACATCTAGTGTGAAATAAATGAAACACGACGCGCACGACACTCAATCATAGCAAATCTCTCTTATTGTATGTCTTTTAATCCCAATTTCCCCTTCCTTGCACCAATCCAAAGCAGGTGGAGCTCGACACACAGTGGATGCTGTCGAAAAACGTCACATTATAAGTATATCTATAGTCATCACATCAGATATAATTAACGATTTAAAAAATCTTTCACCATTAAAAGCCGGTAAAAGCTTACTTTTCAGGGAGTGACATAGGCTATGTTTTATCCCGGAATTAGCAGCGTAGCGTATTGGCCTTATGTTTAGTGAATAAGTATGTATGTCAATTTTAGTTCTTAAGCTGTTAGGCTGTGGATTTTGTTAAATAAATAAAATAAAATAAAAACAAATAAAATAGTTCCCGGGCACGGGAACTAAGCTGGTGAAACCGCGAGGCGCTGCTAATTAGATAAAACGTCATAAAACGACAGTTTTATTTTCCAATTTCCATCTCTCTAAGGGAAACGTGTACACCCGACGCAACCGACTTATTTTCGTAACACGTTCAAAGGGTTCTTCATAAATGGGTTTTTTTTTATTCTTATTTATTAGGGACATTAAGTAATTGCTGACTATGTCAGTCCCGTATTTAACAAACTAACTACTTAAAACTAAATTATAACTAAAACCAACCTAAATAATTAATGGGGTTAAAATGGATATTAAAGTATCTATGCAAATTATTATTCGTTGGTTCGATAAAGAAACGCGTAGAGCAAGAAGAGGCTTCCATCAATAATTGATGGAAGCCTTTAAAAAAGCCTTTAAAGAAGCCTTTAAACGCGATTCTAATTATTAGAATCGCGTTTTTTGTTTTATGTTATGGTAGAGAGCTTTACCTCATGGTAGAGCGTCAACGCTCCGGTTATAACCAGTCACTGAGTCACGTCGAGGCTTGTGGTCTGTTGCTTAATCTATTTCAATTCGTTGCAGGTAGCAGATACCCTTGAAGCGGTTTCCCGTCCTGTGAGATTTCGATTCAGGTACGGACCATTTGTAATTCTCGAGGGATATTCATTCTGTTATTTTGCAAACTTAATTCATAATATAAATTACTTAGGGGTTAACTCCTACGCGAAACGTGCAAATAGTGTTCCCCTGCACAAAGTACAGAAAATACCCTTTTATTATGATAATGAAGATAAGTCTTAAAAGTCTGAACACTCTATTTACTTCAGACAGTGGATCGTTTTATCCTCAGCTTTGTTAAAACCACAAGAATCGTGGAACCTCAACAAAGAGTTTTACGTTTAAAGCCTTACGGGATGAAAGTGCATGCGTCAAATTATATACAGGACCACACAGCTAGTAATGGCTAGAAACACAAGGCCGGTAATAAATATATCTCATAAGTTTATTTTCATGATTTACAAGAAGATTATTGGATAAACTAACCAGTAACCACATTGTATAATAAGGCTATCTCGACGCTTTGCGGCGCATTTTATGTGTCTTACTAAATAATTTTATTATTATGTTCGCTACACACTTGTTCATTCAACAATGTTTGTTTCGAATGGTTTCATGTTCAGAGCTTTTTCAGATACTTATAGGATACTAGCAGCGCCTCGCGGTTTCACCCGCGTAGTTTCCGTTCCCGTGGCAATTCCCGTATAAAATATGCCTATGTCACTCCCTGAAAAGAAAGCTTTTTAATGATGAAAGAATCTTTTAAATTGGTTTAGTCGTTTCGGAGTCTATTCAATACAAACAAACAAACAAACAACCAAATATTTCCTCTTTATAATATTAGTATATTATATTAGATACTAATACTAACTAGGATCCCAAGTTTTTTAAGTCCCATCGGATTATGAGAGTGAGAATTATATAAATTATCTAACAACAGTATAAATTATCAAATATAAAATACAATGCCTCAAAAGCTCATTTATTTTTAATTTCTATTGTTATTCTATATCGCTTATATTATACATATTAGATACTTTCTATAATATAAGGATTCAATTTCATAATCTGATGAAACTCAAAAAAAATTGGGAACCCAATAACACAAATTGCAAGCAAAAATAGTAGCTTATTTCTATTGTTATTCTATATCCCTTACATAATACTATATACTTTCTATAATATAAGGACTCATTCTCATAATCCGATGGGACTCAAAAAAGTTGGGAGCTCAATAACACAAACTGCAAGCAGAAATAGTCGCTTATCTCGATACCCCAAAGATTTATCCGATGAGTAACGCAGCACCGGTCGTTATGTTTTTCGGCGTTCAGGAGCACCCTTGAAAGGGACTGCGCCCCCAAAATCCCCATGCCCCATACGACACGGCGCGGTAATTATTTACGAGGGGTCGGCAACGCCCCCGCTCGTTTGGACCCCTACAGCCAACAGGATCGCGTCTGAACGCGCACTGAAACGAGTAACGAGGTTTTAATGGACAGTACATCCAATATTGTTTGATTTTAACGTTTTGTATCCGTTTAATCGTATTCCGGCCACGCATTTGGAGCTGAGAGATTATTTTTGCCAGGTTTTGTGCTGAAACTGCTAAATGCATTCTAACCATGAATATCTTTTGAGAGTAAGTTTTCCCTGGTAAGTTAGGTTAGATGTTATTTAAATAACAACCAATACCTTTTGACTGTGGTGATCGATTAGAATACAATCGAACCAGAAACACAGAACAGTGGCCAATCTCTGTATAATGTTACTATTAAGACCTTTTTTTTTAATTTATGTTTTACAGATAGCTATACCTATGTAATTAATATTATTATATGCCCTAATAAATTGCAAATTCAAATTTAAGGCGAAGGTTTTCACGCACAACACATCCTCGATTATTTTTATACGGTCTATAATTATCAAGATCGTTGCATCACGGAACCAACAAGAGCTAGGCACTATAATTTGAATAATAATTCCTTCGAAAACTCCTCATCACCCTAAATAACCTAATTAAAATTGCAGTTTTAGTTTTAATTTCAAAATTCTCTAATTTTCTAAAAACCTTTTCGTTGGTTTATCCTACACCATAACTAAATTTAACCCCAGAGCGTTATAACATGAAATGAATTTAATTACACGCTAGCCAGGCATCGGCGCGCGGGCTGGCGCAAAGATAAAGACACTTGTGTTTGCTATCTACACGGCATACATACATACATACAAACATACATACACACAAAGCCCGGATGCTCTGCAGCTGTGCACCCAAACTCCCGACGGGCGTACAATACGGCCAGAAAAAACTAGGTAAGTGACAGCTAGAGTTTATTACTAAGGGTTCCATATCTCTAACATATAAACAAAAACAATTTCGAGGATCCGCGAATCCCCTTGTGTGTTTTTGTTTTAATTTATTTGCGTTTACTGGTAAATAATACTGGTTATTTCGTAAAAGCGGTATGGGCTCTACCATTCTCTGAAAATTTCTGAGTTACTGAGGTCGCTGATTATCAATAATTGTCGGAAAAAATATGTTTATGAAGCTGAATCTACGTATCCGTAGGGCATAACACAAAGCAGTACCTATAACAGAAGGACAGAAATGCAGACGGTCAAAAAGATTAACCATCGGATCCATGCCATCCTTTGGTTACGGAACCCTAAAATACCCGAGCCGACTGCACTGCAACCATAAAAGCCGTTTCCGAGCTTACGATCCGAAACCTAGAAACGGAGATATGGATCGTGAAATTAAAACGGTAAATAAATACTTGCCTCCTTGAAGGGGTTGATGTTAACATCAGATTGTCCGACTTGGAAGGCAGTAACGAAAATATTGCCTCCACTTTAAAGTACAAAGAAAATAGGTTCTTACACCATTACCTTCTTGGAAGCCCGTTTAAAAATAAAAAAAATAAATATTCTATACTATCGCACTGCTCGAAAATAGCAGAAATACAAGACAAAAAATCGACCCAACTCAATGCCAATAAAGGTTTCCAATTTCACCCCTTGTATTTAAACTTTTTGCTGTGTTATCAAAAAAATATTGAATTTTTTATCTTAGTAAATAAATCATGTTAGACAACCCACACGATAATCTAGCCCCACGCTAAGGACAGATAATGATAAAGGTACTTACTAGATAACGAATAAACATTACACTACATAAAAACGCCTTGAAACCCGAGAACAAATGTCCACGTCTCAAGAACAACTGAAATAATGGTAGTATTTTAATTTGATAGGTAACTAAAAAGTTTTTAGTCTCCTTCAAATAATTCTTGCATTGAAGGTACTGTTCATTACAGTATTGTTAACTCATCCAGCCTACAATCCAAGTTCATCCTACATCCCTGGTGGCATTCCTAGAACCCTGAATGTTAGCGTACAACTGGCCTCGAGCTTTCCAAGTACCGTCAGGTATTATATTGGCTTTACAATTGTTTTACATCGGTTAACGCGTTAGCCAGTTAACTGCGTTAAGTCTCGGTCAACTTGCATAGTGTACAAAGAGATGCCCTCTACTTCGACTCAGAATGATAGCTGTTATGGTCAGAATACACCTTTAGTGCGTTAGTGCACTAAATGGGTCTGGAGTATCGCTCAATTTACATAGTGTACAAAGAGATGCCCTCTACCTCCAGATCAGCATACACTTTTATGAGTTAGTCTACTAACAGGGTCTGAAGTCTTGTTCAATTTGCCTTGTGTTGAAAGAGATGCCTTCCACCTCGACTCAGAATGATAGCTGTTATGGTCAGAATACACCTTTAGTGCGTCAGTGCACTAAATGGGTCTGGAATATCGCTCAATTTACATAGTGTACAAAGAGATGCCCTCTACCTTGATTCAGAAAGATAGCTTTTATGGCTAGAATACACGTTTAGCGCTTACTGGGTCTGACTGAAGTCTCTCTCAATTTGCATAGTGTAAGTGAAAGAAATGCCCTGGACGCAGAAAGATCAATGTTAGCCTGTTAACTATCTGACGGATAGGTACAAAACTTGTTTGCATTGCAGTTACAATCTTTAATTTATTTTTTCAAGTCCCAGAAAGATTAATGTAGACGGACCATTAGCAAGAGCAACATTGTCCAAAAATGCGTACTTCGTCGACCGTAGGTCACTGTCACCCTCACAATAATCTACTGTATGAAGTAACCATGTAATGTATGAATATTCTCAGCTTATAATTAGACAACAAGTTAGTGGAACCAAAATTGGTACAAAAGCAAAGTAATTCTGAATTACCGTGGGTAACGCTTGCGCTCTTGTTGCAACTAATGGATACAGAATATGTTTTCATTTGGTTTTTTTGGAGTTTAGTTTATAAATTTAGTTAAATTAGTTATGGTGACAAATGTATACGCCGTAAAAGTGCTTTTAGTGTTGAAACCTTGAGAACCTATTTATATAATGTGTTTATTTTTAAATTTACTTTTCAGGAATATTGTTATACCTTTTTGGGATAAATATGTTACTTACAACTTTATTTTAGCTTTATATGTGACTAAAACATGATATAACGCTGACAGAGGAAAATGGAAGAAAAAATACATGTTGCGTGGGATAAGAACCCAAAGATGTTGTTGATGATGATGTGACTAAAACCATCCAAACTCGTAACTGACGATGTAGTCCTTGAGCACAATCGTACAATTAACAATAGCTGATTGCCACTGCGTTTTTCAACGTCATATCATGAAGAATGTCCTCTAACTACCGAAGGGAGGTAAAAAGGTGACATTGATGGATCATCGACTTTAGACCAGACCGGTCCGCTTCAGTTGTCCGTCATATTTGCATATCCACGCACTTCAAATATGGAAACGCTCTGATCGTGACCAGAATATTAACCAGTCACACGAGGTTTTGTAATTGAGGGAAAAGCGTCAAACTAAAGTTCGATAATTGCAATAAAAACCGCAACTGCAACAAAAACATGCAAATAAACAGCTAATAAAGCGATTTTCGTTTGGGAGTAAATGAGGAATATACAATACAGTTGGCGATGAAAGACATTTGGCGAGCTGTGCGAATGACCACTCAGAAGGACCGGGCAAAGGGAGACATTGAGTAATGGTATTCCGTCCTGCGCAATGTACGTACAAGCAGAAATATTATAGCAGGACTCTACGTGTATTTCATACAAATGAGCTGGGATTTCTTTACATTATACGACCATACATTTGTAATCGCGAGGAAGACATCCGGTTAGGGAAAATGTATAAAACTTGATTTGGCTCGACGACCGTTTCATGTTCAGTGATCCTGTATATCTCACAAGAACGCACAACAATTCTTTTTTTATAGATACTTGTATGAATGAGAGTAAGATGTTGAAAGAAAAACACAGATATGAACAGAGATACTGTTATCTGGCATCACGCTGTGCGTTTCCATAACTATCGGGCAGTAGCAGTGTTAATGACTAGTTTAGCCGATTAGGTTTTATAGATAATTATGTAGATTACTACTAAAGATAAGCTCTATCTATATCTTGAAAAGGTTTGTAAAGTTGCGTAACAGTACGACCATTTGTGGGTGGGTGTTAACAAGTTTGTTTCTGGTGAAATAAACCTAGTCATAACTCGGATACCGTGTCAGAAAACTCAGATAAATATTTATTTTCAACTTCGATCTTTTTATATTGGCATATAAGATCAATCAAGAGACGGTCATCTCAGTAATTCTGTGTAGGTTTGGTAAATAAACAAAATTCTGTTCGTTGGTAATCTCTCTCGCATCGGGGACGGACGAGAGCAGGTGAGTTGATAATCCGAGGCTATGTGTATCATCCGTCCCTCTTTCTACATCCGCCATCCATCAAGGCTGGTTGCGATCCACATGTATCGGCAAATACAATTCAGATACACGATAATCTCTTGAGCCACGGCTATGTTTTCAATTCAGAGTCGAAATTCTGTCATTAAACGAAACGCAGTGATTGAACGGAAATCGTGTCGACATTTTGGAAGACCTCGTTTCGTTTGCAATTTACCTTCCAAAAGCGAAACAAAGCTAGCAATTTCATTAAATTTAAAACCAATGAGTAATATCCACATTGTGTTAGAGCAAGTTGTTCCCAAGCCGTTTCCACGGTCCCTTCCCATTGTTTTACTCGGAATATGTAGCGAGATACAAGGCCTCAATGAATGCGGATGAAAATATGATGAATATTAATACTTGCCGCTAAGTTTTGAGCCAACACGATGTTTAAGCGGTGCAAAGCTAGCGAACGGACGTTGATGTATCGAGGCTTACGCTTACGGAGCGCCAGCCAGTTTCGAGGGAGCGAAACCCGAAGGATTATAATACCATGCATTATCGGAAACAGGATCCCGTGATATATTCACGATCCATACTTCGCAGCTGTCTCGATAAGAAATACTCATTTCGGTAGACTGGAAACGTACTTACCATTAAAATATACGAAAGCACTTAGCGAAACCAAAAGTTGTGGAACTGGAAGTGCCGTAATAATAAACAAAAGATATTAGAGCATTGTACGTAAGCGTGTCCATTTTGTCGTAATAAGAAAAGTTTGCGATAGAATCCACAATGACTGCCATCACGGCAGCGAGCGAGCGCGCCCGGGCGGCGGCGCCGATACCCCCGACCCGAAAGCTTCCGGTCCGCTCCCCCCGGCATTATCATGGTGCCAGGATGCTAATCTGCACAGTGAAAATTAACTGAAAAACAACAACCTACCGCTCGCGGGTCTCATTTCCTCGAGAAATCTTAACGTAATAAGGATCATCCGCATCAAACTTGACCTCTAAAACTTAGCCAGAAACTTCAGAATGGCAAATAAGACGCCGAGTGGAAAGGACATTTCTCATAGTCCCTGAACACGCATCAAAGTAATTTAGAACTTGAAAGAGAAATAACTTAAATTCAACGACGGTATATTCAAGAGACGCCTTTGGAGACTGACCGCCGAATAACTTGTAGTCCCATGAAATATTAAGCAAAGTAATGAAATACCAGTTGGCATGTTTGAGATTGGTCGTTCGCTGACCTAGTCCATTTATTGCTGAATAAGAAATGAGATTTTTGTAAAATATGAGTGCTTTAACCGAGTTTACGATCCAAATCAGTAAATTGAGCGTGTCGTTGGCAACATGCAGCACAGTAGCGAAAGCTGGCGGAGGAATGTTCAGCGTACTCCAGTCTCTGCACCGACACCGCAATAATTCCAAGTAGCGAAGTCCGCGACAACCTCCGCAGGCAAAATATTTCCAGCGTTTCAAGTTTTACTCCGCCATGCAATTTCAAAAAGCTCCAGAATATTAAGGCAACATTTAACGAACTGCGAAGAGCTTCAAATTCAATGCGTCGTGAGATATCTTCATTACGACCACATGAATACTTTTACATTTAAAATGAGGTATCCGAATTTATGAATACGTTGAGTCATGATGTTTTTACGGGCAGTTATGTTTGAGTAGAAAAATCGTGAGTCGCAATACGGTAGTATTTATCTAAAGCCTATCGGGCAAGCTTCCAAGACGTCATCGAGACTGGCGGGGGCGGAGCACAAGGGGCTACGCCAGCACGAGCTCGAGCCCGGCCAAGATGCCTTTCGGTCACCTCGTGCCAAGTGATTTCCACGTGGAACAAAACAGCCTACGATTGTGTTGCGAGTAATTCCCGACCCGTTCACAATTGATAGTGTTAATGGCTCTTCCTTCGTTTTAATAAGGGTGGTGTAAACCATGAGAACTAATTCCGCAGAGCGATTAATCACGTGAGAGAGCCGTCAGATTGGAGGTGTCGGACGATCGAGCTCATTAATCGCCTCTACATTCCGACAAAACGTGTACATATTATATTATGGATACCGCATTGTGCGACTTGTATTGTGTGTGTATGTCTACATGATACACGGATCTAATTTGGAAGTGAAATTACAGACTTAGGTGTGTAATTTGTCGGTTTTCAACCGAGTGTGAGACAAAGGGCGATGACACGAAGACTCTAGTGTGAGAACTGAACAGAAAAAATAATATGACGATGATAAGTTACCAGCAAAAACTGAGATAAGGGAGCTTTTAATCTAGAGTTTGTGATTCCCGAGAGAAGCGACGCTGGTAAAATTGGCAGAATACATTAGCGAGGGGGGATCCCTTCCGCCCTATCTCAACAAGCTGCCTAGTAAGCTGTGGCTTACATTTTCTTAATAGTATTTAACAATTTTCTATTAGAACCACAAACACCATTCCAATTTCCGCTGCAAATGAATACGTACACATTCGGTGAAAATTCGCGCTTTGTTGTATAATTTACGGGCCGTAACGTAGCACAAAGTAATATCATTGAAGGAATGATGAAGTCGTGGAAATATCATAAAAGCTGGTTATTTATGACGAGATTCTTCTATCTAAGCGGTCGCAGTGTATAAAACCAAGGTTTAATGTTTCACGAGCGTCCTTACGTTTATATTATACGTAGCGTGATTTTCACATACTTTTATTTTATTCGTTGCGTTCGTTCGTACTTCGTAGATCGTTAGGAAGTTCCGCACCAAATGTGTGCTACTTTAAATAATCGAACGATACTTTGGATGGTAGGCAAAGTTCTGTAGACTGCAAACGATCTGTGTGCTCTATGCCCAAACGAATTTTTCGAGTAATTTACCCGCAGTTACGAGGCCCTTAAACTTTTGTGAAATAAAAATTATACTGCGAAAGAAAATACTTATCTGCAGAAATTTCGGTAGCAGATTTTATTGCGCGTTCCACAACTTCAGTAAGATACGTTTTATTTCTTGTCGGTGGTGGCGTAATTTTTTTACGATTTCATGTTATTGTGTTCTTGGCATTATTACTTAGAACACTGTTACAAGAAAATAAAATTATCGAAATAATAACAAATCATTATTTTCAGATTTCTACTATCCAGAAACCAGATGAGCAGGGCCGCGGGCAAGGGCTAGCTTTGAAAAAAACTGTCCTTCAGAAATAAGATCTAGTTGTAAATAAAAAGCGGGAAGGTTACATAAATAACGTAACTGATATGGATCATAAACATAAAACGTGTTACCGTTCCCCTGACAGTCCGGCTACACATTCATACCATTTCTGGGAACTAACTTTCCTTTTATATTGGTACTCGGAGGAATGCAAACAGTTCGAAAGCACTTATTTGATGAGGCACTGTCACTCCTGATCTTAGAAGGACGTGTTATTTACCAACAACCTTCATATTTTCAGCATTTATTTGTACTAGCTTTTTGCCCGAGGGCGATAAGACAGCCTATCGCACTCAATGATAAATAATAGCTGCCAAACCTATCAGTGAAAGAATTTTGAGAATCGATTATCATGATTTTCGGGAACTACAGTAGTTCCAGAGATAACTATTATTAGGTTTTAGAATCCGAGATATTAGTTTGTTGTGTAAGGGGTTAGAAATCAAATAAATTTACTATTAAAACTATCGCAATTTGACGAATTCTATATAGGTAGATGTATGTAAGTGTAAGTAAAGAATGGGTGAAAAAAATATTTTGCGATATTGGTATCATCGAAGAAAATCGCTAAAAATCGGATGATTCTGTGGTATCCAAAAGCTTTATTTCATGAATACATTCGTTTCTCGTCAGTTTCGGACCCTTTTCAATGCTCGTGTGCAATGGTGCATTGTTGAAGTTTACGTTTTTGTTTTAATGATAACCTTTCTGTTATAGTTTCTTGTTTTATGTTATTGAATGTATTTAGTAATAATAAAATGTCAGGAAATTAAGACTTATCTTAATTTTCATTTCTTTCATGAAATGCCTTTGTTGGCATAACACTAGCGTGGATTTTAAAACTGAGTTAAATACAAAAATCAGACTTACTAACTTTACTTCAACATAATTTCTGTAAAAAATCATCCAAATTTCGTATTTTCGGATAAGTTTTCTTCGTATTTTCATCAGTGAGACATTAGTATAAATATCACGTACCTACCTTAGAATTTCGAAGGTCGTCCAAGGCATCGTATTATTGACAAAGCTATTATAGTCTTCACAAATAAGTAAACCGACACGTCGACAGCTCTTAATCGAGTTAAGTGCAAAAGCAGCCGATAGTAAGAAACTATCTGAACCAAAGCGAATCCTACTTTGAAGACGGTACTTCGAGTGGTTGAAGGTAAATTATATTACTGTGCCCGGTAGCAGTTTCTTCGGAAAAGTACTCGACCTGGGAGCAAATTAAGTTGCTACTTCGCATCAGGTAAGGGCATGTCGTCTCCGCGCATACGATTCGAACCAAATTAAGGTTAACATCTCTAAGTTCGTTGGCCGTTATTTTTAATGGACAAAAAAGTCTTTGCTGATCATTTTGTTCAGCAAAGACTTTTCCATTGAGGAAATGTTCAGCATCGGAAGGATGAGCAAACAATTATTGCTCTTTTTACTCTACTTTCGAATGAGATTTGACACAGCTCAAGTGTAGGTATCGGATGAGTGGAACTACCAATATTCTAGGAAATCAAGTAAAATCCCAAAAACTGTCGGCTTCAGGTATCTATGGGAGTAAAATCAGAAGGTGTCAACTCGCGGACATCCGCGAGCTTCACTTCCGCGAGTTGACGACTAAGTCATATTATTTTATCTCTTAGAAATTACCCATGTTGTAAAACTATAATAACCAAAATTCTACCAATATTCATTCAAAAAATTTCAAATTAAATTCAATTTACACGTGGCGCTACCAACATGATAAATTTGAAAAATGACAATTCAAGATAAAATATACAAGACACACAGTGGAACCAATTTTCTTGCAAAAAATTGCAACACAACATTTACTTGCTGTAACAATATTAGATTTTTTTTTAATTTGCCTAATTTTAAAAACTCAATCTTCTGATCCCGACTCAGGCCCCTAATTACATTGCACCAACATCCCATGCCTACGTAGGTACATAATCCTATGATTGGGTTCATTCAATCGCATTGCATTGTCACTGCGGTTTGTACACGCGGCTGCCAGAATAATTAATTTGCGGAGACTGCAGTTATTGCCGCTTCATTAAAACTTCAGGCGGTTAACCAATCACAATGTATTAATAGCTGGCTAATTCGCTTGTAGGTGTGTTGGGCTAGATAGGGTATCGATCGGTTCATTTCAGGTCTACCACTACGTGCTGGGTAATTTGATCACTTTGACACTAACGTAGCGTAGATGCAACGCGTGGAATTCAAGATAAATGTGTGTGTTAGACAAACGTTGATCTGCTGGTATTGGATTCTGGTCTGAGTATATTTGTATTATCAATCACCTGGTACCCTGGTTTGAAATTTCGCAAATAAGACGTGAGTTTTTTGTTATTAGATTGCGGAAACTCTCACACTCAGGGTAATTTCTAAGAAATTCAATAATATCGATAAAAATATCGACTTCGACGGGATTTGAACCCGCAACCATCTACGGGATGTGCTACCAAATGCGCTAAGAGTGCATGTGACGTAAGAGTCGAAAAACTTCGGGACTTCTTTCGGACTCGAGCGGTTTTTTCAAGACTTAAGAATTTTATAATTCGAGGGAGATTTAATCGGGGTTTACTATTTATCAATAGTCTAAATATTCAACTCTACCGTTTAAAACCATGTTATTATGTTCTTTATGTTTATAAGTATATTCATGTAAATATTATTATAGTGTTATGTTCACACACTCAGTGTAATTTCGAAGATATTAAATAATACCCTACCAACTAGGGAATCCACTTCGAAGGGATCTTTGGTTTTATTTTTGGGATTATTATTTAATGCTATATTCTCTTTTGGTCTTCCTACACCAAGACTGTCTGTGTATTAACGTCTGACAGAAAAACGACAAAACATCAATAAACTGTGAACTAACGAGCACAATAAATACACGCTTATCGCCATCGGAGAGATGCTGCATAAACTCATATTTCCTATTGAATTAAACAGCATAAACTTGGATAAGCTTAAATGAGACATTCAATCCCTATTCAGTATTCAAAAGGATTCAATGGATAAGTAAATATGGATCTTACGATAAGTTATGCAAAAGCTCTTTATTTCAAGCCTGACTGGAGATACAGAGAAGCTAGCATTAGAAAATTGAAATACATTAGCAACAAAGTTAGTTATAACAAGTTTTCAAACCGCCAAGTTCGCGCTAAAATTAATATTCCTCCTCCAACAACTTGACTCGCACATTATAATTCCATTAAACTTGCAAGAATATTAAAAACCTATAGATGACATTAAAAGTTTATAACCTAGAAAATGCCATAAGAATCCCTTTTACTCAAGCGCCTAAATCAAATCTGTACCGCAGGATCTCCATTTCCAGTTTTACGGTTACACAACCTAGATTGCCAGTAAAAAGGATGGCCATCATAAACCTTGGAAATATGAAACTCTGTGGTCGGACCCACTGGACCCCTGTTGGGTTCAGCTATTTATGGCTATAGTCACCGACTATGTGACCAAACAGACCGATGAGCTGCCAACTTCGCAGACCTGATAAATTGTCCATGTGATTATGCTGCGCGTTCTAATATTTCATAGGATTCGCCACATGCTATCTCAGAGACATTTGCCAAAATAACGCAAGTTATAGCTATATTTACTAGTACATTGTCTGGTACTACGTTAGTCTTAATGACGTGATTATACCAGCGAGGGTATCATTAGAGATTATTTTCGTATCGGCAATGGCTTGAGAGGAAATTGTGAGGTAACATTTTGTACACAATGTACCTACATAAAATTCCTCTAGTGTAACAATTCCAAATATCGACGTAGACATAGATGTCTGAACCTTGAGATTACCTCGTGACAATGTCATCGTTCTCTAACATATCTGCAACAAATATGAGAGAAACATGAATCACTTGATACCTATAAGCAATAGCCAAATGTCTCTGGCGTTCAATAAATCTTTACGTTTTTGTCGGTCCTTCTTTGTTTATTTAATGGACATTAGCACGACTTTCGTTAATCTAGAGTAAGTGGGCTGGATTTATACTTTATATTTATGCGTGGTAAATGCTTTACCGTTTCTTGCAAAGTAAACGTTTATTGTTAAAAGTTTCTGAAATGCCAGCTTATATCACGAAATTTTAATAGAACTGAACGCCAACTCTAAACATAAATAAAGCAACAAAAATAATGTAAAGCGGCGGCCAAGGTTGTACGTACACAAACCAGGGTTAAGGGCCAGATAACCTACAAACACATGGTCCTAACAAACTGGAAGTTCCGAAAATGTCAGTAGAAGGGACAGGGTCGCCGACGACGGGTCAAGTTTCGCATAACAAACTACGCTTAAACCACATAGTTTGAGCGCTAAGGTCAGTGGAAATGTAAAAGTTGAAGCCCTTAATTCGACAATTCTCAAAGCGAACCCTGTGGAACGCTTGGCGTGACGGGCTCGACCTATTGACTTCCAATCAATTCTTTGCCCACGTCATTTGAATAACACATGGGACTTGCCTTGCCTAATACATGTCATAAAGCAATTGTGAATCAAAATCACGCAATCGAACTCCGTGATTTCAAGACGACGTAAAAAGATTGATTTTTCATATAAGATTCGACACTGTGATGTGAAACTCGAGTTTGGTACAACGTTGTAACAATCATCTATCACAGGGATCGCCTTGTACTATTTTTCATATAAGATTCGGCAGTGTGATGAAACTCAGGGGACAATGTTGTAAAAATCATCTAACACAAATTGCCATTTGTAGGGCAATTCATGTGCTTGGTATTGCCACCAATGAACGGCGAAACAACGGGCTGGCGTGACGCGCACTCGAGGTTAAATCAGGGCAAGCGTGCGCCCACGCTGTACCGCTAATTAGGAAGCGCAAGGGCGCTGCACCTCGCGACCATGCGCATGCACACCCGAAACAAAGACATCCACACACCAAACAAATAAAAGAAACGTCTCATGTAACAAAAGAAATGGAATAAAGAAACAATAGCGACTCAGCGGATGCATCACAAAGGGGTGTTTTGCGAAACTTTGTTTTGTTACGTGACGTATCCTGACCCCGAGTGAGGAGTGCCAAGGATCGCACGATGCTCCGTGCTGCGCAAAATAAATTCACGAAAACTGTTTGTTTCCTCAGCATGGTTTTCAGGGCATTGCGCACTTCTGAATAGTCGTAAAGAGCCCTTTGTACGAGATAAATAAGAGGTTACGCCAAAAACTCGTGAAATGTATGACTTCTGAAGAATCGTTTAATGGAGTAATCGTCTTATATTTCACGGGTGCCGAATTTTCCTTATTCTTTATTGGAGTGCAGGGTTCTCTCGAGATGTGACAGTGGAACTCATTACGTTTGTTTAGATTGTCATTTCATTGAGCCGGTCGCATCGACGTTGTCGTGTCGTACCATTTTGCAAAGTCTGTTTCTGTCCTAGCTTTTATTTATTGTCTGCGAGAGAATGTTCGAATGAGTGTTTAACTGAAATATTCATTCAGACACATTTGCGTGTGGGGAGAAAACAAGTACAATTTAGCAACGTCGCTGATGAATAAAATATTAGGGACTATTTTTTATTTATTTCAGCAGACAAAAGATATCAATATTGCTTCCCGAACCAATTCAGCACATCAATTTGCTGGCCTTTGAAAAACTTTATGGCAAGTCATTGTGAGGGTGGAAAAAGCCTTCTTATCGGCTTAGTTGAGTTTAGTATTCAGGCTTTCAGGCGCCGTTCCTAAAGCGCTAAGTATGCCGCGATACGGTGTTATGAAACTCTGGGTGAGTTTGTTGCATGATGCATTTCTCTCTCTATTGTTAGCGATAGTCGCAAGTATGACATACTTCAGTAAGTATGTCTAAGTATGTCAGGCAATAGCGATTTTGTCGCTTCAACTGCGAGATCTATTGCCGAAAATGATAAGACCGTGAGCCCCAAGGACATTTGAGATCCAAAAGTATTGACGAGCGAATACCGCAATGAATGCCAAACGAGATCGTTCGATCTCAAATTTCCTCTAGCGCCCGCTGGGACCTGATGACTTCGGGAACTTTTCTCCAATTCACTTGACTCCACTGGTCATCACAGTAAGTGTGTTGTGCTAGGTATAAAATTCCTTGATGACGTCACAGCGTTGCACAAAGAGGACACCGCTAGCGGAAGCACTTAATTCTATTTCGGTTATCACGAGAAAGCGCTCGGATATAAGCATCTCATCGCCGAGCAACAGTTTACTCGCAGCTATTATGTTTATGATTTTTTTTCATTGCCAGAAACAAAAATTATACAGGTAAGAAAATCACTAAATTTATATCACGCTTTCAGATTGGTAAATAATTTACCTACTTTATTTGTTCTACTCTATGAAATTTTCCACGGCAAATTTGTTCATAAATATTTAAGTGTTTCTTTATCATAAAATGTTGCCAAGTTTGCGGTGTCTCTGATAAAATTTTCCTAATATCTTCCGAAACGAACGCAGTAGCAGTTCATCAGGTCTCGCTTTCAGACCATTTATTTTTTAAACGCTAAAATGAAGTTTATCGGTTTAGAATGGACGTGTATATATGAAGTATCGCATTGACTGTATACTATCGTACTTGAACGACACTTCCAAAGAAATTTTCACAGTCGACATCTGTATGATTAAAATTTAAACGTGCAATTGTTCACAGAATGGCGTTCCGAGTCTTCGAGTGTTTTCCTTTTGATGTTCGGTATAGCTTTAGTTCAGTGCTGCAGGAGAACGAGTGGATTTCAATAAAACTTGAAGGGGAATAAATTGTGAACGGCTCTTCGAGGGTAGGACTGGCGATATTGTACCCGCAGCTGACGCTACCCTTAGGGAAACTCTACCCGATCCATTGTATCACTTATTATCACCGGCATAAGGCACAAGTTATCTATCAACCTTTACCCCCGCAGCTCGGATGATTTCGTAAATATAATATACATTATCGCTGTAATTATTAACAAAAATAGCTGCGCCCCCGGCTTTGCCCGCGTGGAAATCATACAAATTTCAGAAATTTTTTGCACTCGCTCCTAGGGGTAGTTTAGTACAAATAAAAAATACGAACCGTTATAAGAAATTATTTAAGTACTTAATAGTAGTAGTTTATTTATACGAACCGAGTTTTATGTGAATCGAACTGAGGAATAATATTTTTCCATATAAACTATTAACTCCTCAGAGGATTTTTTTCAAAATTACTATATTTCATCTTCATAAGTTAAGTAGTTACGGAGATACATAACAAACATTCAAATAGACTTTCACAATTATTATATTAGTAGGTTGTGTGGGTCAGGTTGGATTCAAAACACATCTGCCAGTCACAAATAGATTATTTTATCAATTGGGCATTTATTAATATAATTGCCGGTCATTATTCGTTAATAATATTCAATGATCGACATAGTTATGGTAGTCACGAAGCTTTACGGTGACCTCGGAACCGTAAGGTAAATGCATAACATAAAAAAAACTCAATAATGTGGGATCTATACCAAAACCTTGACTCCATACTTATACATTTTTAGAAAATATCAATATGAATCCGTTAGAATACAATCTCCCAAAAATACACGTCGTAAAAGATCACGATGTGCTTAGCATACATGACAATGGATGCCGTATAAAATTTGAAGCATAAAACTGTCCGTTGTGCTTGCCAGTGCATATTTTACACACCCATGGGGGTTGATAAATCGTCGGTCGACGAAACGATGAGGAAATTGGACTCTGGATGGACTCACGAAAATTTTGCGCCTTAGTTTATTACTCGATCATCTATCGCAATATGACTTGACAGCGTGAAATTAAAGATTTACGCCTCCATGAAAAATTCTATTGAGGGCAGAAACTTCTAAATTAGTTTCACAACGCGGGATAAATATGTCAGCATTTTTAAATAATAAAAAGTTGAAGTGAAATATTTACGGTTTATTTTTCGACCTTCAAAGAAATTTAACACTTGCAGATAAATTTACGTGTCATACGAGCGATAATTTTGCTGCTTTTGGCGTTAATATAATCTGTGCCCCTGACATACTTGCATTAAAGTCGATGCATACTTGATTTGCTTATATACATTGATGACAAACATTATTCTTCGGAAAGGTGATAATGATACAACAGAAAATATTTGCACATCGAATCATTGCTAAAACAAAACGTTGCTTCATACAAATAGTATTTGTATGAAGCAGGTAGCAAAAGCGATGACAGTAATTGGGTAAAAAAATCTCTGACAGAGAGATGAATAAACTATACTAAACAGTTTGCCGACATTCTATACAGTTCCGTCGATTTTAAGTAGAAATGCAATGTTAGGGCTCTCCGGCGAGGTCAACGTTCCCGCTCTTAGCCTCGAGGCACACACTTACCGAACCATTCAATGTTATTATTCGAGTTTTATCTGATAAAGGATACATTTCTTGGAAGAAGTCGAGGCTCGGCGGTTGTAGGATGTCTAACGCTGATAGAACCTGCAAAGATAAGGGAGCATTACACGAGAGCGGCCAGCGACCAAATATATAGGTTTGACACGTTATTTAACTAAAACAATGGCCGAAATTACACAATTTTCTCGTTTGGATGCAAATCCATGTTTGTGCGGTAGTGCGCAGAACCGCAAACAATACAAGTTGATCGACAAAACACAGTGAAATGAATAAATTACGAAGAGAGCGCTCCGCATTATAATTATTTCGTGATAAAGTCCGATCCGATGCCTATTATCGTAATAAAGAGCTCCAAGGCAGGTGAATTTATAGGATGGGAATGGAAATCGAAAATTTGGTGATAAAATGTGAACTCTACGTGTAGTAATTGCTTTAGGCGTAATTGCAGCGGCAGACGTAATTTTAGTGGTTTTTCATTAGCATTCATAAAACGTAGCGAGAGTACAACTCTGGAGGGTCTAATTACGCAACTAAAAACAAAAGTGTTGATAATTTATTCCACTTCAGTCTAACTTAATAGCCGTGAGAACGGCTCGCTACTTGAGAGTTTCCTTCGACAACGATAAGGAACCTAATATTTTTTTGTACGAGCTCCATTTTGAAGGCGAAAGTGTATTTTTAAAGGTGTTCTACGTGTAATACTTGAGTCAATAACAAATTTTGTTATGATGTTATATGTCTTCTAAATAAATACAATATGTATCATTTTAAAACACAATTCTACTCAATAACACACAATACAATCTTGCAGTTTCTATACCGTGTCCATTTTGAATGAGGCATAAACGTATACAAACCGCCCATACTTAACCTAAAATTAACTTTGTTGGCGCGTCCTTTTAAACGTAATTTACATTACTTGTCGGTTTTAGATCCTCCCTTCAATAAAAATTGCTTACAATTATGTCTGAAACTCGACGCCAAGCAAGTGAGATTTTGTTATTTGTGTCGTATTTTGTATACTAACATGCTCCATTCAAAATGGATAAACCATAGGTAAAAATATACGCCAGAATTGTATGTGCCGCGTTAAATGTAGATCGGCTTACGGGAAGTCGCCTAGAGAGACGGGCCTGAGACTACGGACAGAGGGACATGGGTCTCTCTGCAGCCTGATTCTTTTGGATACCTTTTCAAAGCAACATTTTGTAAATATATTCAAAATGTTGTACCGTAAAAACCTAGGCCATCAAAATCTTATGGTCCAAAATGAAATCTACACACCATTATTAATTGTGTTTTAAAAAACTATAAACCGACTTCAATTTATATAGTTTTTTTATGAATTTTCATGGATCACATTCTCGTAACTGAACAAAATTAAAATGGGACCACACGGGAAGCACCAGCTTTCATACAAAAAAAGAATCATGAAGATCGGACCACCCAGTCAAAAGTTCTGAGGTAACACATCACCATCATCAACACATACAACAACACATAAAAAAAACATTCAAATTGATAACCACCTTTTTTTGAAGTGGGTTAAAAATAACCAACTCAAACCCGCCGGGGTATGTCGCCGGCTTTGGTGTGTAGACTTTATAAAATGTCAGAAGGTTGCTTTCGTTCGGTGCTTGAAATACCCGTATTACTCGATTGCCAATTTTCATATTTGAGACCAGTGGGCGAAACGTTTGAGTTTTTAAGTCTTGGCTCCCAAAGATTTAGGTTTCTCGTATAGCTTAGGGCTCTATCAGGAAGGTAGCATAAAATTATTTACGCTTACGTATTTTATAATAGGTATTTCAAATAACTGTGTGGTGTTAACATTAAGTAGATCATTGCGGTCGAAATGGTTGAATAAGTTTATGTTGAGTGTGACTGCTAGAAATACCACATCGAGTCGATTTTTCAATAGCCTGGTTTTCCCCAGATTTAGATGTTTCCAACCACAGGGCACATCATATCATTACAATGTTGAATAAAACGCAACCATGAATTAAAATCATCATCAGCCTATATTTATATTTTATTTATTATTTACTTGCTGCGCCCTGCGGCTTCGCACGCGTTGATTCTATGAAAACGTTTAAAGGTAATTTAATTTTATATACCACGGGAACTGATTTATGGGATAAAAAGTATGTCTATGTTTGATTCCAGGATTAGGATTACCTGTATGCGAAATTTCAGGCCGATCCGTTCAGTAGTTTTGGCGTGAAGAAGTAACAAACATCCATCCATCCATACAAACATTCGCATTTACTCGTATAATATAAGTTAAATAAAATGTGTAACTTTTCTATAACCTGAATTAAATGAATTATTATTATTATTAGTTCACTGCTGGCCTCCCCTAATGAGCTCCATAGCGCCCTGTCTTCAGCTTGACGCATCCAGCATCTGCCTGCAGTCTTTCGCAGATCGTCATCACTCGGCCGGAGGGCGTCCTACACTACGTTTGCCGAGACACGATCTTATCACTCATATAGGCTGATGATGTTGATGAAGTAAAATACTAGAAAAATATAGGTGGGGTCCGCTCTCGTAGGCACTTAGAAACCTCTCCTTTATTTGTCATGCGCCTAAATAAGTGATAAGATAGTTTCATTGTGATAAAGGCTCCCCGTGTGAGAAACTGTTACTGACGTTAAACTCGGGTTTCAAGGGAATAGGAAATTCCTTGACTCGACGTGTTTTAATTTGCAGAATGTTAACGAAGTCAGAGTAAATTCGATTTCACGTGTAAGTTAATACTTCTGCTCTCTTTGAGAATATTATACTTGCGTTTTGGTAAAATTGTTTTCAGTGTTTCGGGGAATAAGGATACTAAAGGTAATTATAAAGTGGAATGGCTCTTTCACACCTTAATTAAAGTCAAACCCACAAATTTAATTACATATAACCACTTGTTTCTGTACATTACTTGAATTTACTTCACGATCGATACTCTGAACAATAGGACACAGACGAAAAATTTACCAATTGAGTTTATCGAATGGGTTATCTCTACGTAAAATAGACTAAACTAATATAGGCCCCAGAATAGTTTTATCTATTTTAACGTTGAATTTTGACCACGTTACCACATAGATAAATAAATAAATAATGCTGGACAATTCACACAACATTATAGTTTTATCTATTTTAACGTTGAATTTTGACCACGTTACCACATAGGTAAATAAATAAATAAATAATGCTGGACAATAGGGTATATGCATGTGATTTCAAAATGGCTAAAAAAATATATACGTATTCTCTATTGATATAGAAACATATCTACATATTTCTTTTTGCATTTTGAGATGTTTTTATTGTAGAATTTAACCATTGAAAAATTGATATTTTAAATCTCAATCGCAAAATTTCAAAACGCTACGCCATTGACTAGAGCGGACGTGACATCACTGTGCACATTTTTTCTTTTTTTATTCTGCTTGCTGCACCATGATTTGACACTATTCTGCCCACTTGACATTTCGTATTGTCGATAATTTTCAGTTTTTTCGGAAAACCTCTTTCCTGAGATGATCACTACCGAGGTCGTCACCAAAGGTTTTAATCAAGTGTGTACGTCGACGTCACATAAACATGGCGCCAATATGGCAGCGTTTTTATCACTCGAAAATGATTGTAGTTTTGATTTGTTTTTTTTTACCTTGTTAATGCGAAATTCAGTGAGCGTCTTATCATTCCTCGGTTAAATAATGACCTAAAGAATCGATTAAAACAATAAAAAAAATCGATGCATATACCCTATTCACACAACATTATACTCGTATAGCCCCAAGCCCCAAGCTAAGCAGAGCTTGTGATATGGGTACCAGATAACTGATATACATAATACAATAAACTACATGCCTAGATATATATTTTTTATTATACATAGAAAACATCCAGAATGCCCTGAATAACATCTCCAGATCGTACACACTTGTCCCCAGGCGAGAATCGAACCCGCAGCCTCCAGCGTCGCAGGCGGACCTTCGGCCACCGCGCCGCAGAGGTCGTCGTAAAGTTGTAGGTCGTCACAGAGGTAGAGGTAACGTAGTAGCGTGCCAAAAAGAAGTTAAATAAAAAAAAGAAATTGCAACACGAAAGGTCACAAAATTCAATCTGTCATTGCCACCGATAAACAAAAGATTAATTTTGTTGTTTTATTGATAAAATGTTATAAGGTTGCAAAAAGGAATATAGCCCTTGTAAACGTGATATCCTGTTTTATAATTCATACCTAACACAGTCGAACGTCTTTTCACACGAAAGCTATTAAATAAATTTATTTCTATTTCTACTAAAGCAATTTTGGTACGCTTTATTATAATATAAATACTTACGTTTTCGTGTTTGAAGAAGCAGAGCATCTTGAGCTCTCGGAAAACCCGTTTCGACGAGACGAGCGATTGGAAAACGTTGGGAAGCTTTTTGAGGGCCACGCGGCGACCATCGCGAGGGTCTGTCACCGCCCTGTGGACAAACAGACATAAATTATCATCACAGTTTGTATGGATGTATGGATGGATGTTTGTTACTTCTTCACGCCAAAACTACTGAACGGATCTAGCTGAAATTTTGTATACAGGTAATTCTAATCCTGGAATAAAACATAGGGTACTTTTTATCCCATAAATCTGTTCCCGTGGGATGAAAATCACCTTTTAATGTTTCCATAGGAACAACGCGTGCGAAGCCGCGGGGCGCATCTAGTTAAGTTATACATGTTTATGCCTCAACCTCAACAGCCTGTATTGGTCATACGCACATTGGTAGTATTTATCTAGTGGGGGGTAATGCCCATAATCCCCACGCTGAGCATGCGGGTTGGGGATCGCAGTTCGGTGGTAGAATTGTTCTGCAGGGGCGCTGCTGCCCGCCTCCTGTGGATACGCCTTAGACGCCTCTTACGACACCCACGGGAAGATATGGGGTGGTGCAAATTCTAAGCCAGCACCACAGCTTTTATACGTTGCCCTGTTAAAAAAATCTCAATTACGGGTTCCTAATAAACAGGAAACGGTAGCCAGTAAAATAGTTTCGGGAAAATATTTAAATCTAAGGACTAATTAAGATAATGGATGGATCCGGGGGTAGGTGCAATAGCTTGGTGACTTTTTGTTAACTAGGGTTAACCTGTTTTAAATTTAAGTAAGTACCTCTTTTAAAAAAAAGAAATTGAAATTAATTAGTGCTGTATGTATTTTTGTACAATATAACGTGGCTGACAGTGATTTTATTACTTCTTTTTATTACAACTTTAGCACGCAGGAACAATGTGCATAGGTCACCTATAAGTGTAAAGATTTTTAGATTCGGACAAGTGTTTCCAGATATTAAGCATAACAAAGTTTATCACTTAACAATATAACTATAATCAGATACTATAGAGTGGTAAAGATAAGACGATCAAAGAGTAATCCCAGAAGTTTTGAGTTCACACATAATCTGAAAACCACATTATGAACACCTGACTAGTTTTCAAAGTCATTATTATACTCATCAGTCTCGCATGTCCTTTAATTATTTATTTGTCCTATGTCAAATAACTCAGCTTTTCAACGAGAATAAACTCATTTGGGAACTTTAGCAGTTGAAAATACTATGTGAGGATTCTTCACCGTTAAAAAGGGGACCAATACGAAAACTCGGTAAGGCTTACTGTTGTCGTTTTCAACAATGGATGATTACCATGACAATATGAGGGGTCCCCAGCAGTATGTATGAGTTACGTTTGTGAATTGTAAGTTCCAGAATACATAGCTAAACAGTATGTATCTACTTAATATGAGTTTGAACATGAATATGTGAATTAGCATTAAACACATTTTTTTACAGGTCAGGTCCTTTTGCCTTACACGTGAATAATAATAATGATAATAACTCGTCGCTTCACAAAAGTCCTCTTTTTTGTGCCACTCATAGGAACAGTTTTTTTTTCGCATGTACGCATTTTACGGGAACTTCTTACAGGTTAGCAATTTACGCTCGTTTGGCCTCAGCCTAGCCAGTAGACTTATATTTTAATATTTTATTAGTAGTTAAACACACAGTAATTTATAACAACAGCGAAGTCCATACCAAAATGTAAAAAAATTACGAGAAAAGGTTGAACGCTCGGTTGTCCGTCCCTAAAAATGTTAATCCATTCAAACTGCATCGAATAAACACTCTTTGCTAATGCAAATAAAACAGAACAATAGCCGATTTGAAAATGGATTCGAGGTAGTTCTGAAACAGTAAGTTCCCTCGAAATAAAAGGGACCGTTAGGGCTGCCCTTGTGATTATTATCAGCGCCCCGGGTTGTGATAATACCCGTGGCAGAGTCGTCGGCGTCGCTGGCACCGGGGAATGGCGGGAATGGGGATGCGAGGGCCAACGACCTAGCGCTAGCCCTGCCCGGGAACATTTGGGATGTTTCAAATTAGGGTTGGTACTGATTTATCGCGCACTGCTACACGAGACTTGGGACCGGAATATGAGATCAAACAAATCACACTGAGAGCGTAATGTCATGAAACGGGTAGGTGATAGGTAAGTTGTGAATTTCATCAATTTGAAACTGAAATTGTTGGTTGAGCAATTGGTTAGGCGACGAAATCAAATTCTAAACCTGAAGGAACAAATGCGAAGACTTCATTTAAAGAGTAAGTATGAAGTAGGCAGCACTGTAGGAGCCTAATAAAACTTTGAACAATGAATAATTTCTAACAATAAAGTGCATACAACTGAGTGTCAATGATAAATTGAATTGGGCAGCTGAATACGCATTGCAAACAAAGACAGGAAGCCATCTTTAGTGCCGAATAAATCCAGCTCGTTGTGCTGTTCTTGGAAAACGAAGTCAGAAACTTTGCACCATCCGTTGAAGTACACTCTTTGGTCAATTTGTGTCAAATATGCCTTCTACGTTTCTTCAAAACCCTGAGACTTGGCTAGTCCCCAATATTTATATTACAAACCCCACATATTTGAACTTCGTGACCGTTTTGCTTCACCGTTTATCAGAATGCAATCAGATAACGGTTCGAAAGTTATATATTATGGTCAAATAGGGCAACACTAAAAGGTCTCGCGATCTAAGTATAAGAGTCCTAACCCAAATTGGTATTTAAATAGACGACGACGTAAAGTGCACTTTTACTTTCATATAGCCATGGAACATAACTTTTTATCAGCAATACCGATAACTGCAAAACAAAAACCCGTTCAAAATATGACTAGCCATCACGGAATTCGAAGTTTAGTGACGGGCATCACGAATTAAAATTTCACGAGTTAGTGACGAGCGTATTTATTTTCGTGATGGTTTCATCCGACAGACAGAAAGTTAAATAGGCAATTAATCAGCCGGAATCAGAGGCAACAACAAACTTTTTGTTACCTGTCCCGTCCGATTCAGTGACACAAAATGAGCGTGCAGCGCTGAAACAACCGAGCAATTTCGCAAATTTGGCGTACGTGAAATTTCTGCATTAAATAAGTAGATAGAGAACACACAAAGATAGGAATCAATATATTAATAACAATAATTCTGGACAATTCACACACCATTATCTAGCCCTAAGCTAAGCCGATTGTATAATATAATATGAAGGAAATGCTTAGAAAAATAGAAATTAGGAAAGCAAATATGAATCTAATACTGAAATTTTAACACTGATATTGTAACTCAGCTCACAGGCCATTTGTTGAGATAGCGATGGAAGAACGAACCATATCTAAAAAAAATACAAAACATAACGAGCATCAATATTTTTTTTGTTACCTGCCCCGAACACGAATGAACGAATGACACAGAAACAGCCGAGCAATTTCGCACATCATATGCCTGCTATATACCAAACAAACATAATAAAAGTATTCATCAAGCTACCTACCACTTCTATCAGCAGTTCCCAAAAACAAATAATGGGAGCACCTCATGGTAATTAATGCCATACAAACACAAACGAGTCGATAAACCATTTTAACGAATGTTCAAACAGGAAAGGAGGTGAAATTGCCAGGTAAACATTAATATTTATGATTTCATTAAGAGAATCACACGGTTCCATTGCTTTCTAAAAGGCTTTTTAAAATAAAATCTGTATAACTTCCCGGAAACTTTAAACAAAGTTCATTATTACAGCCGTAAAAATCCTTTAAATGGATGTTACTGAGTGCTGTCCGCGGTTTCGCGCGCTCTTTCGAGTACCCTATGTCCGTCCCTGGAATATATAAAATGGAAATATATTAATTATGATAGGTACAATATGGGTACAAGAAAATAAACAAGTAATCTTAGGTATCTAATTAGAGCGACAAACACAAAACACAAATTAAAAAGATGTACGATAAGATTTAAGTAAATTGCTTAAAAATTAACGGGCCCAAGATAGTAATATTAAGATCTGACCGTATGTGATGTGATGATCAGTGCCATGCACCTGCGCTATCTGAAAAGGTTCAGGCTCAGCTGAATGTGCTGATCTTCAGCATATACCATTCACCTACCTGACAAATTTCATAAAATTTACCTGAGGCTGGGCCTTATTAGTTCACATGGTGCAGAAACTTTTATTACACCTATTTACGGTAGGTACTTGTGAGCCAAAACATTGTTTTCTTTCTTGAATTTTTCAGCCGAGAAAAGGTATCTACAAAAGTAAAAATGTCTGGTCGAGAAGTTCAAAAGCACAGTACGGTTAAGTATTAAAGATGGCATTACAAAGTTACACACGGCGCCCGAGCCCTAAACACGTCTCCAAATAAACTTTGGGAAGTAGGAGTTTATATTCACAGGAAGGAGTTTATATTTACAGGTACTGTACTGAGCACCTGTGAGCAAACAATACAAAGAATATGGCCCTAAGCTCCACCTTGTGCGAGTTGAGCTGTATAAATTCACAGTAACTATACTCGATTCTAGAATATATATACATTTTATGTAAACAAAGACCCCAATATTAGAAATAAGTTTGTCTGAGCTCCGCCTTATGCGAGCCGAGGTTTTAAAATTCACAGTAACTATACTCGATTCTAGAATACAAGAGCATGTCCACAAAGACCTTGAGTAAAAACCGAACAATAACAGAAGAAAATAACATCAAGGTAAAAGACGTAAACTTCACTTCAACAACAACCGTATAAATAATGCTGAACTAGCCTCAAACTAAGCAGAGCTTGTGTTATGGTTATGATCAGTGATGTGATGACTGATACAATATACAGTATTCTTGTAAAACGGTCAAATTAGAGTTCAAATAATGAATAAATATGTTTAAAAACTTAATTACCATATATTTTTTTTAATTTTCTCCAGTGATACCTACATGAGTAAAGTGAATCATACTAGTGCAAAATAATTATTCGCCTTTTTTTTGTAAACGATGGAGTCACAAAATTAAGTCTTAATTTTGTGACTCCATCGTTTACAAAAAATATCTATGATTCTAGAACTGAGCAAAAATAAAATGCACGTGACAAAAAATATACTTATCGTAAAGCGGTTACATGACTATCATCTGCGTTTGACAATCGCACGATTGTTGCAGATTTATTCGAGCATTTTAATCGGACGAGCAAATCCTATGTTTGCGTATGACCGCATAAGTAGGCACCACCACCGGTCCTATTATGGACTAAGGCCCGTATTATGAAAGCATGCTCAGTCATCGATTTATGCTTCAGTGATGCTTATGTCTAGTTTTGAGAAAAGACTAATTTTAAAGCAATGCTTGGGAACTGATGTCAAAATCTACTTATATAACCCTCAAGAAACGATGTGTTCACTCATGTAACCCTCAAGTGACGATGGATTCTAAGCACGTTATTACGCATTATTGCCTTGCCATTTTAGGACGATTTCAACCTTTCAAATCTCTGCTTAGTGATTATTTGAACTCATCTTTACTCAAGTGTGGTTTAGACCACGCTTGAGTCAGGCTTGGAAAAGATTACTACGCGCCAAAGCTTTTTTTTTTAAATTGTTGCGTTTCGTTTCACAAAAACCATGAAATCAACAAAAAATCTAAAAAAAATATTGTGATAGTTAGTTTGATGAAAGAAATGGAAAGTTTTTCGCTTAGATAAATGTATAGACCATAGACAAAACCCTACTCACTCAAGTAGAGATTTGGCTAGCTAAGTGGCGTCAGAGTTACGTTCTATAATAAAGATTTACTTGAGCAGAGATTCTAAGCTCGAGAAGAACTCACGTAATGACTGCTTAAATTATGCTTGGGGAAGCTTTCATAATACGGGCCTGAGACCGCCATACCTTCGTCATTTTATAAAGGGTGAGATTTTGTCACACGGGTAGGAACTATCACCGATTGTTAAGTTTAGGTCATAGTGTCTTTGGCAGACGTCGGCTTGCAAGTTGCTGATATAGGATCAAAAATTAGTCGTAGTATAGTACAGGTCTATTTTTTTATAAATAATTTTGTTCGGGATATTAAAAATCGAGTACTTACATTGCCAGACGATTTCTATAGTGACTTTGGCCTGCCAGGCGCCTCAAACTTTCAAAAATGAAGGTGTACTTACGTCATAGCATAAAAGATGAATTTTATAAAATAACTCAACCTAAACAGCCTATATTGGTCCACTGCTGGACGCAGGCCTCTCCCTGATAAGTGCCTATATTGGCTGTTTTCTCATGGGGGGTAATCCCCATAATTCCCACGGGCATGTGTGTTGGGGATCGCAATTTGGTGACAGAATTGTTTGGCAGGAGGCGCTGCTACCCGCCCCCGGTAAATATCCCCAAGTCGCACTCTTACGACACCCGCAAGAAGCGTAGGGGTGGTGCAAATTCTATACCGCCGGCACCACACGGCGATATAAAATAACTAGCTATATGGATAGGAACTACCACATGGTGTTTTCTAAAAATGCCAGACACTTTACATAGTGGCTTTGCTCTGCCAGGCCATTTGTAACTCTACCGAAAGTTTGTCTGCGTACGCAGATACAGACAAATACTCAGCCTTTATATGTATATCACAAAGGCGGTCGCAAGCTCTAGGTCCACGGGAATGATCGTCAACTTTGGATATTAGCTGCGCCCCGCGGCTTCGCATGCGTTGTTCGTTGTTCCTATGGAAACGTTTTAAGGTATTTTTATCCCAACAGAACTGATTTATGGGACAAAAAGTAGCCTATGTTTGATTCCAGGATTAGAATTATCTGTATACAAAATTTTTGCCCGATCCGTTCAGTAGTTTTGGCGTGAAGAGGTAACAAACATCCATCCATCCATACAAACTTTTACATTTATAATATTAGTGTTATATTATAACGTAACGCGTTATGTGAACAAAATTCGAGGGCCAAAACGAATAAATTAACGTTATGGAAATGGGCGTTGTTTACACTGCGCTAACCGCATTTATGCGTCCATACCATAACCGTAGGGTACACGCCAGAATTTATGTCCCGCTACTAAAGTTTACCTTTCATGGAGTGAGGATAGTGGTTATGCTCAGGAACTAACATAATGCCTGAAATTTTTGGTCATTAGTTTGAAAGCATCAGCTACATACCTTAAGAGGGGTGTCACGGAAAAAGTCAAAGCACACCGATATTCCGGTGTTAATGCAGGTAGGAATTTTGTAATGCCACCTCGAGGGAATTGAGATAACTAAAATCTGAAAAAATACACTGTTTACTTTTAATGTATCTATTAAGGATGAAATCTCTCTAACAAACTTGATAAATTAAATGAAAGGAATACCATGACATCTTAAATTACAAAAAATTTTACACCAACTAATCAGTTGCTCGAAGTTAGTTCCTTTTTCTTGGATACACACTAATTTATTCTTCTAACGAATTCATTACTTACATACCATTGATAAAATACTTTGAATGCAGTTTCCTTTTTTTTTAAATTAAGGAATATTTTGAGTAAAATTTTCTATCTACAGTATTAAGAGTTTTTTACCACGGCGCGGCGGTCGCCTTCACCATTTATAGATCTGATCTGGTCAAAAATTTTCAGAGAATGCTTTCGAGCAAAGACTTGAACGTTTATTTTATCTAGCGAGCTAAGTTCTGTCCCTGACGCAAACTCGTCCTTGTCCGCTTCTTCTTGTTTTACACTTCTTTTTAACTTTCTTTCGAACAGCTAGAACGCTACAACTACAAGTCGGTCCCAGAGGGAACGTCATCAAGAAGACTGTGGTTTGAGGAAAAACGCGTAACAGCGGTCTTTTTGAGGGCATTTGTTTCCCTATCAGATAATATTAGGGAATGAATACATCATCTTTAACTCTCACACTATACTTTAATTGTTGCCCTTCACGCTATAACGACTGAGCGATCGGGCTGATTTTGTATAGATGTATTTAATACAAATTATTACTGCTTCGATCACTTATACCTATATAAGTGATCGAAGCAGGAGGCATGTAGCTCTAAACCTTACATTTTATTCCTTAAAATAGTAACCATGAAATGAAATGAAATTTATTTATCTCTCTACCATGGGATAGTGAAATTAATAATGTTGGATTCACACAGCATTAACTAAATCCTTTAGAAAATCTCGGGCGAAGCCGCGGGTATATACATATAGTTATAAACACGAAAGTTTGTATGTTTAGTTGTTTGGATGTTTGTTACCTCTTGACGTCGAAACTACAGATCGGGCTGAAATATTGCATAAATATAGTACTAGACCAGAATATTTATTACAGTTATTATCCGGGAAAAAGTTTAAGAAACTTGTGCCCTTCAATGACCTCCAATTTGGCTTTCAAATCACTGGAGCTCGTTATGTAATAGTAGGCAGCTCGGTAAGCAGCCCGCGTAACTCTAAGACAAACATCCAACGACAACTAAAGGACTAAAAGGGCATTTCCAAAACTTTCGTTTTCGTACATGTTTTGCACTCTCCGTGTGACGTCCCATCCCTCCCGCATATTCTACTAATATTAGAAACGCGAAAGTTTGTAAGCATAAATGTATGTTCGTTGCTCTTTCACACAAAAACTACTAAACGGGTCGGGCTGAAATTTTGCATACATATAGTTTTAGGCCTTACACATAGGCTTTTTATCTCATAAATCAGTTGGATAGGCGTGCGAAGCCGCGGGTCGCAGCTAATAACGACATAATGTAGTTCTTCCAACCTATGTGCTTATCTATTTTCTATGATATACCATAAAATTTAAAATATCTCATACCAAACGGAAGTACCTAATGTTTTTTTTAATTGACTTTAAACCTTCAGAACTCAACCTCCACCTATAAAAAAACATATTTAATAAATAAACCTAACAAATATAAGTACTCGTACCTATTCTTGGTGTCTTTTCGCTCTACGGCGGCGACGATATGTAAGAGCTTTTAAAACATCTATTAAGTACTTAGGGTTTTGTCTCTGGTCGTCAATAATCGTATTACGGTTTCTATGATAAACTTGACAGACTTGTCTTTTGTGAAGACTGCCTAGAATTACATTAAAAGGATACGGTATCTCTCGATAAACATACACATACTAATTGTGTATATATAAACGGCGTAATCGATTTTGCTACTTAAATACTTACGAACTCTAGTCGTTTTAAATAAATTGAGAAAATTGAAACGCTTCTGAAAGACCGAAAACTTTAAGGTTCAGTTCTTGCTTAATTCCCTTTTGTTTCGTTCCCTCGACTCAAATTTCTTTGTACTAAATGAATCAATAATTTTCTGGTTTACTTTACAAGTCAAGTCTGATTTACCTACTATAAGTATATAAATATATATAGGCATATACCTAAATTTTTTAGACGCTTGGTTGGCGAATTTCAGCCTCCAATGAGGATGCGGGTTCGATTCCCTTTTCTTCGATTTCATATTTGCCCGGATATTTTCCTTCTAGCATATAAATATCTATCATGTTATGTGTTAACTAGTAGGTAGGTAGGTACTTATCCGTAAAAAAGCTCTGCTTAGCTTGGGGCTAATAATTCCGGTTCAGTATTATATATTTATTAGTCAGCTGATGATTTTGATAAGTAAGAATTTCATTTTCAGTTTTATGTTCAGACAACATTCGTTCCTCTTAGGTCTTCAACTATGAACGCCACCCTCATTTTATGATATGTGCGACACAAGAAAAGTAATTGTTTACGACTTTACGAGCAACAACCCTATAATGTACACAATGTCGTTTTAACAGACTTCCAAAAAAGGAAGAGGTTCTCGATTCGTCTGTATTTTTTTTTTTTTTTATGTTTGTTACATCAGAACTTTTGACAGGGTAGTCCGATTTGCATGATTCTTTTTTAAATGAAAGCTGGTGCCTCCCATGTGGTCCCGTTTTAATTTTGTTCAGTTCTGATAATGGGATCCATGAAAATTCACGAAAAAACTGTTAAAATTGAAGTCGGTTTATAGTTTTTTAAAACAAAATTAATTATTATATTTTTCGCTTCATGTCGCGACAAACTGAAATTTATTGTATTTCAAGGGATTACGAAATGTTGATATTGTTCATAATAGCAGGACTTTGAAACCTACAGAGTATCGTAAGTTAGTTTTAAAAGAAATAAATAATTAAAACAAACTTCGACTCACGATTTAAAATAAAAGATTACTTTCCAGAAATTCCTGGCGCACAGTTAAAGTTTACAAACTCCTTTGATCTTTCAAAGTTATCGTAACTTGAATCCACTTGTCGCTCAATGGAGGAAAATATTTCATTTTATACAATCAGACATAAAAAAACATTTTTATCATCGTGAAATGAGCTACAATTTAAAATTCCTGACTTAACCCAGCCGCGAACACAATAAAGCAAAAGAGTTAAATTCATGAATATCCCGGCACAATCCGCATTTTCTTTTCGCCTTTAAAATATTGAAATATCGAACATCTTTCGCTTTGCCTCGGCAAGGTTTTTCACGTTATTGCGATGAAAAAATGGTTTGTGATTCAGCAAGTTCGAAACATCAAAGGTTTTATCTCTGGGTATCTATGAATACCGACTGTAAAGATAAAAGATGAGAGTTTATTCAAGTACATAGTTTTGTATTATGGTTTGGAACTACACTGAAAAATAGAAAGTAGCGTAAATTGACCTACTCTAAGGCCCGTATTATGAAAGCTGGCTCAGTCATCAAGCTATGCTTGAGCAACATTTATGCTATAGAAAAGCGTTACACAAGCAGAGATTGAAGACTGACAACCTTAAATAATACGGGCCTAAGTAATCAATGTATTAATTGTTAAATAAGGAAGCTATAAAAATAACGCAGTATATAGAGTACGGTGAATGTAATTTCCCGTGTGGGCGGTACCACAATCAAGTTGCAATAAATTTATACCATCGGCAGAACACAATACATCAGCTTTACCAAACTACTGTAATCACGCGAGCTCGTGTTTATCACACGGGTTTGGACTGAACGCCAAAACTTCATTGTTGCTTGAAACTTTTATAAAGCTGCTACATTTTACGAGAATAAGGGCCATAAAAAATGACGCGCATTATTTATTTCGTTGGCCGAGCTTAACGATAAGCTGGCGTCAGGTCAGTATTTGATTTACAAAAGTAAGATTGAAGAAAATACAAACACGGCTAAGAATTTAGAAAACAACGAAAAAATACTTCGTTAGCGTTAGTCAACTGCAAACAAAGTGAGTGATACGTTAGAAACACTTAAAAACATTGGATGCTCAAAAAAATGGCGTGGCGAGTGAACTTGAATTGAATCACAAACAGAATAAACGAAAAGGCAAAAGTAAATAAAAAATGCACTGAACGCGAATAAAATCGGTCCAGAGGTGAGCTGAACTGAAACAAGGAGCAAAAAGTGTAAAATGACGAAAACAAATGGAGTTCCGAGTAGCGGGCAGGAAGTCCACGCGGGAAGTGTGTCAATGTCAGCGTATCGGAGTTTTTACATGTTGTCTACGTGAGTTATTGCCGGCCCGTGTGACGTCGACATAAAGTGTCTCCACGCAGCTCTACCATGAATCAGTGAAGAAATAGCCCTTCCTGGATTTAAGCCTAGCTTTGAACATAGGGTCTTTATGGAGTCGGCTAGAACGACGTTGAACAGGGAACATGTTAAAAGTCAAATTCACTTTGCGAATCACTTTGCGAATGGTTATGCGACGGCTAAGCCGTGCCACCCCTTTAAGAACTTACTCAAACTTTTGAGTATCTACGTACAAATTTCTTCGTTATTCCATAATCACCGGCATCCCGGGCAAAGGCTCGGCAGATCGTCAGGCCTTTTCCCATTAACGTTGCAAGCTGAATAAATGTGTTGTAATGATCTCTACACATTTACGGGCACCGGTCGAACCTGCCCGGAAGTCGTTAGAGCATCGCCGCTTGATCTATTATGCACGAATTAATTGCTGGAAAACAATGCTCGAGCCAATAAATCCACGACGGTAAAACAACAAAGATTGTTTCGACGGTTTATTGTGGAAACTTAGGAAATTACTTTTTGCGCTCCCCAACTTATAGGGAACTGAATACGGAATTTGTTTGTTCATTCGATTTATTTTCCCAGATTTCGCGTCGTCTTCGACAAACTGTTAAGCGCTTGCATTAAAAACCATAATGAATCAATCTCCTGTATTGAATGGCTTAGAGTTTGAATACTTATACATTTTGGTTTCACGATCTACTTAGATTACTCTCGTCTGAAGTAAAAACCAATCAACTTCCAACGACATTGGACCGGGTGTGGCCAGAAAACTCCAGACAGGATTACCGAAGTAATACGTGGCAGATTGCGTAATTTCAATACTTAGCCCTGAAAGGGAGCTTAAGAGGTAGTTTTAAAAGTAATTTCACTTATACAGCAAATAGGTTTAGGGATTGCGACCTCATTTCCTAAGGCTTCGTTCGGTACAAGTGTACACTTCGCCTGTTTCTACTTTCGCGTTTTAACTATGTTAGGTTAGATAGTGCAGAGTAGTGGTAACATAAAATATAGGAGTAATCACTAGGAGGAACTTGACCAAGTCTGATACAATTTACACGTGTCGAGATATTGGAATGCAGAATGACAGCAAAGAGTATTTATCCGTACAGTCGCGATGATATAGTTTTGTATCGGACCGCAAAACTACTCGCTATAAAAGTCGAACCATTTATATTCCGTGTAACTGTAACTAGTTTGCAAGTAAAGGATATAGGATTTACAATTCAAACAAATCCTCCTCGCCCGATAAGAAATCTCGTAACGTCCCTAACAAATCAGTGTCAGTATAGTTGGTATCCTTTTACCTAGAGATAAGAGAAATATATGGGATGTGGAGAAGCTTAAAGCAGTCCATGTAGTTACAAGTACACATGTTATATTACTCCTGGTACCCTAGAGAGGTAGTTTGAAACCTGATAGCGTGTGCGGTCGCAGCTGCCTAGCTACTTCATACATGAACGAGTAGATTACACATATCGTATAACTGCTCCTCGCTTATGAACTCCTAGTATACCGACATTCAAAGATAATAATGTTTTCAAGGTGTTGCAGGTGACACAGTGGAATAAATTTTCCAAGTTACGTTATTATCATTTGTTTCAGAACAGGTACGAGTAGCAACAAACTTGAATTTAATTGACAGCAAATCTCACAATATGGTAGTCGTTAAGTGTACAGTAGGTGATTCGCTTCAACGAACATTTAAATCAGGCAACTATAAAAGTTGGAAGGCGAGTTTATGCAAGTACGATACTTAAAGAAACATTAGCCTAGATATTCCAACTGTACCTAACTAAAGAAAGCATAACTCTCAAGGCAACATTATAGCAGTCACCAAGTCTCGGTGATAGGACGCAAATAGTACAAGATGAATGCCTAATCAGCATAGCGAATAGAGATTGACAAAGCAATCGTTTATGCCGCAATCGAGTGTGAGCTGTGAATAGCGGGACGCCTTCGAGGCCGAGTCATCACGGACTAGCGTCGGTTTGTGCTACCCAGAAGGTTAACTCAGAAATGTCTCAGAATATTGAGTAGGTACCTGTACCTACATATATAAGTGATTTAACTACGACTAAAACGTCTTACTTGATCTCAGACTATACCTAAACTCAAGCCACACTCAATATTTGTATGTTTGTAAACAACTCACAACACAAAAATCCTAAATTCTTGTTTCAGCGTCGAGTGTGAAAAATAATTATCAACACCGGCCCGTATTATGGAACCTTGATCAGTCATCGGTCTCTGCTTGAGTAACGCTTTTCTATAGCATAAACGTCACTCAAGCATGGCTCGATGACTGAGCAAGCTTTCATAATACGGGCCTAAGCATTGTAGGAAAAAGACATCGACCAGTTGTGCCATTTCTATAAAAAAATAAACAGAAAATTGATTCAAACAGACAACGAACAAGGTTCGAAGTTAGCCCGCTTACGGTCAAACTAGTACGTTTTATTTTAATAGTACCTAAAAAGAAAGTGATTTTGAGGCCAAGTATAGGTCATGTTAACAATATTGTACCTTGAGTTAAGCATAGTCAATAGTTTAGACTGAAGATACTTCTATGATATGCTGCTATGATATAAGTGAGGCAGCGGGCCTTCTGTGTGTCGCAAGCCGTAGTTATTACGTTTCGTCACTGTGACGCGAGTCGCGCACGCCCCGGCACGTCACGCGCACAGCTGATCGCGCGCTCTGTACCGGTGTAAACAAATCATAGTAACGCTCCCACGCTCGACACCACCGACCAATACGAATCCGCCCACTGTCACATTATTATTTATCTAGTCTGCTGGTCGCGTAAATCAAGATTTTATAGAAATTTTGGATCGTAACTGTTTCGCGATGACTGGTCAACAAAGGTCAATGGACGCCGTTTTATTAGGTAGAGCAATATTATTTTAAACCGGTGTGCTCCAGTTTAATTAGTCTCTCGGTAAAAACCTCGTCATTATAGTCGTTACTATCGGGGTCATGCGGGCCAGCGCCATCAACCACGGGTATTTGATCCGGAAACGGCGATATGGGTTTAGTGCTAGCACCGAAATATTCGGGTCGAACATATGGAATCCATACGGCAATGTTAGTACAAGCGCGTACCCGAATATAGCACCGAGGCATACATCAAATGAGTTCAAATCGAAATAGCGATAAGATTAAATCGGACTAATGCTCTGAACGATGACGTTATGGAGGTAAACGACTTTAGGAATAAAACATGCGACTAGCGGAAGTTAACGATATTAAAACTGTTTTATATCTTTTAAAGCTGACAAAACTATGCAGTACACAACTAGATTTTGATTGAAGTGTGTCTTAACTTATAATTTATTCAGAATAAGTATACGAGTACCTTCAGAAATACAGCACAAGGTACTTTGTGGTATTCCGGAAATTAAAAAGTTATAATTCCGTTTTAATGCAAAATTTTCAGTGATTATCGAAAAAACTTTTAATATCATAGCAACCGTGATACGTGGGAGAATGAGTCTACCGGGTAAATGAAGCCCAAGATCCCAAATCCAAAAAATTATATCGGTGGCAATACCAAACACGCTGTATATAATTTTTCCTGTTATATAACAACGTTTCGTAGCTTTTATTAAAAAGAAACATAAAACTGTCATAATTTGAACACGTAGGGGTAAACGGGACATGCATAAATACAAACGTCGTTATTTTGCACATAATGCAACCAGTTAATCATATTTTTTATAATATTTCCAAAGCTAGTGGAATCCTGAATAACTTGAAGCTAAGCAGAGCAAGAAAATTATGCAGTTTATGAGTACGAATGCACCTGCCGTTATTCTAGCCGACACCTGCGGCACTTCCAATGAATAAGACAGATGGCATTTCAAAACACTGAAATAATGAAATCATTAAAGCATAGTATCAGATGAATTGAATCTTAAATGGCAAATAGTAAATCACATCGGATGATAGCGAGGAAAAACGCAATATTCTCACGCTATAAACGAAAGTAAATGGAAAGCTAGGAATCGACTATCCTCTCCGCTATTTCATAATCAAAACCATATTTCAGGCGAGCGTCGGCGGCCGGATCGTGAGTTTCACGAATGGTGGAAAATATCTGCCATCTCCAGGACCCGCGCGTTTTATCTCGCCCTGGGCGCAACCCAGGCTCTTTAGGAAATTACGAACGAACAAAGAAATCGTACGTCTAGATAAGGTTTCTCGAATAACGGCTGTATGAAAATCATCAAGCGACCCTCTGAACAAGTCTATGGCATGAAACCAAACAACTTAAAACAAGTTAGTGGATCTGACTGAAGTAGAAAATTTAAGAAAAAAAGTATTTACAACCAATGGCGCTATATTAAAACCACAAAAGCGCGAGATATGGATAAGTTTACGACTACGATGAATTTTATGTATATAATTTTATGAATATTACGACGGAAGCAGAACTTTCAGAGGTTATGTAACGTAAGCCAGGGAGAAATAGAAGCTCAGAGAAGTTTGATAATCCGCCAGCCGCTGCCCGTCAGAGATAGGGGAAGTTGGACGAGGGTCGCCGACGGGGCGCGATCGAGCGCTGCGACTCGTTGCTATAAAGAGGGCCACTTGGCACAAAATAAAGGCTACGGAGAGCTGAGCTCAAAATTTGGACTGTTAGTGAGCGAAAACCGCAGTCATTCGATAAACGATCGCAGCCCGCGTTGGACCAATGAGAGCGCTACTAATATTTCATGGTTTACACGCAAACGTGCTCGCAGTGCCATTGTGTGTAAATCTGACAGAGCACGTCGACCCGAACTCCAGTACGTGCTTTACCAATGTTAATTTGTCTGACAAGCTAAACGTAATCATTATAAAATTGTTGGAACAAAAACAGAGAATTAATAATAAATTTGGGCGAAGCTAAGATCAGGCGAGTAACCCCAATGGTGGGAATTTAGCAATAACTCCCGGCTGAGACGCAACGCCATGTCTCGGTCGAACCCTCTTCGGAAAATATCGTGCGAGAGAAATTTTGGCGGCTTTGAGTGACACGACCTAACCGCTTCACTCGACGGCTTTTGGGGAGACGTGCTGCCTTTACATACGTACTATTTTATCGATACGTGAGTAAGTTATACCCGACTGATAACAGCGCCGCCTTGATAGCTATGTCCAACAATATTTTATGTAAAGATCATTTTACTGCCAAATATGAAACTGAGCATGTTTATAGATCTAAATACCACAAGAACCATGGCTAGAAGCTGCAAATATTCCAACTATGCTAGCAGTAATGGTGGTAAAGACAATCTACTGAAAAATACACATTCACTGCACCGACTAGGTGGGACCCACAGGGGCGTGCCGCCGCGACACGGGGATGGAGTAGCACGTCTGAGTCTTGGGCTATTAAAGTGTTAAGCAAGATGAACTCGCTTTCAGAGCTAAGATGAAAACCTGTCAGCCACCGCCGCCGCCGCCCCCCGGCGCGGCGTGAAGCAAAAGTCGCGTCATATGTTGCGTATCGCTAAATCCGACAGGCACTTTTAGGAGACGTGACATTTTGCAAACAACTCGCCTGGGGATCTCGCAAGGCTGCCTGCACGTCCTTATCGAAGAAAATCAATGGATAAACACCGAAATGGTGATTATATAACAAATTTATAACGTTCATTCAAAATTTAATTAACGGGACCATTGAAGAACTTTATTTACTGCTTATTTGGAGATTTGCGAAAGATCCTCAAATTGTCTGCCTCAAGTAAAATCCATTATGATTTCGTGTTTTGTTTTCGTAACAGGACAATAATGTCTTTATGCAAAAAATAAGAACATTTGGGAATTATCGTTTCGGTCAACTAAGATAATTCTCCATCGGGTTTAGCTCTCATGAGCTAACTACTTAGAAAGCACATGCGCGCAAGAATGTATATCATACCATAATTTCCTCTGTTTTTATTCACAGAGTTGGGTCAACGCACCATTCAGTGACAATTTATCTTGTCCCAACTTTTAAGCAGAAACAACCTAATTTAGTCAACGTTAAGAACCCTTTTAGGGATTTCCAGTTTTTGACGGGTCAACGTAATCTCTTCAAAGCTACGACAGGGCATAAATTAAAAAGTTGTCCCTGGTGTTGATATGAATGCCTTCTAATTGGATGGTAATGTATAACGTCTTCTCCATAAATTAGAATGTCTGTACAAGATGGTCAATATAATAAATGTTTTGCTTTACGTATCATGAGAGCTATCCGTACCTATGAAATCAGTAAACTTTGGAAGTAGGTATTTCGAAAGTTTACTGATTTCACAGGCTTTTATTTTCAGCATCTTAACATTATCTATTGTGTTGACGGTGTTACACCCCGCGTTTAGGCGTCCAGCGCCTGACCTCTCCCCGGTCATATCTCCGCCGTTCCATCAGGTTATGAAAGGGGAAATAGAGAGTGCACCTGCGTTGGCACAAACACTTGTGCACTATAATATGTCCTGCGCTTCAGGCTAGTCTCCGTTGAGAGTGGCCGTAAATTCGAACATTATAATCTATTGTTTCTCACAACAAAAAATATTCCTTCTCTGCAACATAAAAGTAATTTATTACGCTACAGCATTGCCGTAATATCTTATTAGTTAATAACTGAGGCTCTTTTTGGATTCCCTCGGAAAAGCAATCCGTTCGTTACACACGCTAACGCCCAAATTACGGGAAGGACAAAACAAATATTGGGACTAAGCACCCCCTTATATCACGATATTGAATGTCCCTGTATTTTTGTCCTGTCAGAGACAGTAACAAGAGGAAAATATTTTGTAAGAGCTTTGGATGGAGTGAATAATAATTTATAGTGTGGTGTGGATCCTTGAATAAAATGTAAGGAACTGGTTAGTGCCTCATAAAAAGAGTTGTATTCCTTGACAACTTTGTAATGCTGATTACAATATAACAATAACTTAAGGTCCGGTAGATTAGAGGTCTACTTTGAAAAACGAACGAAGATGACGGATGACGTCGAACCGCACAAAAAGCAGGACGGTCGATCCGCTCTTTCAATGACGGTAAGTACTATGAATATGATGTTGAATTTTTTTCTTAGTTTCGGAACGTTTGGTTAAGCCTGAAACTACTCCCTTCGTTCATTTTTCAAAGTAGACCTCCTGTCACAGTAAATATTTAACAAGAATTTTATCGTAGGTACCTTAAGTTATTGTTAAATTGCAATCAACAATAAAGTTGACAAGGAATTCGACTCCTCTTATTAGGTACCTAAAGTAACCAGTTCTTTGTTTTCTATCCAAGGATCCACACTTACACAACACACTATAAAATGTATAATGTCTCTGGATCCTGGATGTTGAAAAGCTGCACTAACGGCTTATCATATTGTCACAAAATGTTTGCCGCCTAAGTGGTAAAAAAACGTGGGCATAGCGTTTAAGATAACTTGGCTAGAATCACCGTTAGAGACATAAGGCAATAAGGAAACATATTGTGTCAAGCGAGCGGCTCATCATGTACCTCTTGACATTAACGACAAAGACTTTGAAATTGAAAGGTTCAACGTGAAAGTTTAATGGCAGACAGTGTTCCATAGGAGTCGAAACTAACGGGTGGTATAATAGTTTCGGCTGAATGAGTCAGCGACGACGCTACGTTCGTGCCGCGGGCGACATGGCACCGGCGGGGATATCAATTCATGATAGTTGATAGGCTTGTCGGGAGTAAAATCGATGCAAGTTGCCAAAACAAAGCGGTGAATATGGTATACTTTTTAAACATCAGGTTAATGAACTCTCCAAAAATGTACAAAAGAGCATCGGCTGTGTATAGACATAATAAAATAGGTGCGCCGTTAAAATAGCACGTCGTCGCCTGGAACGTTTAAAGCATTGCAGTGTGAATTTGAGATAATTAGCGGTTAATTACTACCAAATACAAACAACGTGATCAAATTGGGTTGTGTAAATTTCAGTGAACATAAACTGATTGCGGCAAGTAATTTTGGGGCGAAAACCGATGGTATTACGAAACCGAGGAAAAACAGGGTCTGAATTTATTTTGCCTGCGTTCGTTGGGATGGCAAAGCTAAGCCCTGTCCCACAGTAGGTATCCGATGGCCAGATATGTACGGTAATGTAGGCAAATTCGCAAATCTGGGTGTGGCGTGGGTGGCCAAAGCCGAGCCCGTGAGAATCGCGCGATAAAGCCGCTCAGGTAGCGTTAACAGTTCAAAAATCATAGGACCGTTGCGAACACTTCCACGTGAATCGTAATTGATATTGGAATCCAGAAGTTAGGATTGGAAACAAAAGGCAGTGCGAACTTAATGAACAAAGGAATACTAACCTTTAAGTACCTGGCAAGAGTTTCCTGAAGAGCGTTCGAATAACAATAACACAAAGTATACTGAAGGTTCTTTAGGTTTATAGAATGCGCTGCGAACGTGGCACTAAATTCCAGCTGAGTGCAAAAGAATGTAAAACTGTCAGTGTGCAGTTTTACTATAGATTACTAGGGTTTTTAATGGTAGCGACTGTAAACTGGTCACGCTAATGGATGGTAGGTATATAGATAGAGCAGCGCTCGTAAATTTGCATAAAATCACTGTTCCCAGGGATAGTGAGTAAACCCTTAATCGAATTATACGCAATGTACGAATCAATTATTCGAGCTTTTCGAAAATGGCAGATTTCTAGCAGCAATAACCTTTGAAAAGTGACAAAAGGCAACCATGTAGAGTAGTCAGGTAAACCAGATGGGCAGGTGCCTATGTGCCAGCTGCCGTGTGGAATTCTGAACACCACCTGTGCCATAGTTTTTGTTGCTTCACCGTCATTGATTGCGACTTTATTACAGAATTTTATGGGGAATTTCAAATCAACACATCCGATAAGCTTTATTGGATATAGTTTTGTTTGTTACATAGATGTACTCAAAGAGAAATTTTAGTAGGTGGGAAGCTTAGGTAAAGTATTTTGAGGTGTGGGTGGAATTTCGAGCACAGTTTCAAGGAACTCGTGGTTTTCAGAGCTTGTTACGTGGTAGAGCTTCTGCACCGTAAACAATGTTGTGTTTATATATATAACTCAACTGGGATATTTTGAAATTCAAACATCATCTACGGTGGCTTTTACCAATCATGAATCGACCTGATCCTTATTTTATCGCCTAGTCAGATGAATCCTATTTCCATTGTCCATTCATACAAATATTTCTGAAATTTAACATAAGATAATTTGCTCAGCTTCATTATTTTCCTGAAATTTTTCACAGAGAAACTTCGTACATAGAACCAATGACATGAAATCTAAGTGAACAAAATTGAGTTCGAGTTCGAACACTTCGAATTAATGAAAAGAAGATTCAATTCGTCCAGTAAGAGCCAATTAAAAACACAATGCCTATTTATTCATAGGGTAATGAAATTGGCTCCGGAATTATAAGCATAACATAAGGTCACGACCAGCCTTCTGTTCTGATATGAAAAAAATGACTAATAAGTCACATCAGGGTGATTGGTTTCGGGTGAAAAGAAAACGGGTTTTACGATAGCTTGAGAGTTTTATAATTGAAATCAACGTTATGTCTATAGACTCCAAAACTGCAATTGATTCAAAGTTTGTCTTAGCAAAGATTCGTTTGAAATATCTTAAAAGGTGCACAAAACTTCTTATCTCATATTTAAACTACTTGAAGAACCTAGAAAATTGTGAAATACCGTTTTGCCATGAAGATGTAACGAACATCCATCCATCCAAATATGATATGTGATTCTGTCTTCGAAAATTCACTACCTATTAGGTACGTTTTTCCGGACTACCAAAGGAGGGTAAAATAAGTTGCTTTAAAACTCTGTTTTCGCATCTCTGCCAAAATTATACAAAATAAAACTATGACAGAGGCATTAAAAAAACGCTTATACGCGAAAATTCCTTGATACACGTTAATGAGACAAAATAGGCGGTGGCGCTAATGTGAGTTGGGGTAGCCAACCGTGGGTTTGTTTCAAGTTAATGAGAGTATGTCAGAGTAGATTACATACTCTATGCCCCAAGGGCTCGCTACGACTTGTTACTGTTTGTTCCTTCTGTGGTTTGCTCCAAGACTGTTATTAATTGCGTAACAAGTTTCGAGCCAATTAGAAATCAATTTCATTTTACTGCCAACTGGTTTCGTTGAAGTTTATTGAAAAAGAAAATTACAATCAAATAATAGAAATAAATTAAAACTAGAGGTTACTTGAAATTACCTCGTTGCTCTTGAAAAAGGGTATTCAACCACAACCTCAACAGCCTGTATTGGTGTCCACTGAGCTGAACGTAGGCCTCCCCCCGAGCGCTTTATTGGCGTTTATCTCATGGAGGGTAATGCCTATAATCCCCACGCTGGGCATGCGGGTAAGGGATCGCAGTTTGCTGGTTTAATTGTTCTGTAGATTAGATAATTATCTCTTAGTCGCCTCTTACGACATTCGCGGAAAGAATTGGGGTGGTGCAAATTCTAAGCCAGCACCACACGGCTAAGAGAACCGTATTGATGATTTATAATTATTGAAAATATTTTCGAGATTCAAATTCGAGTTTGTATACAGACGAGACTTACCATCGCCAAACGTAATGCCTATCCAGTTTAAAACGATTTTGCTTAGCGTAAAAAACAAAAGATATCGAGCAAACCGAGGTTGGCAACCATTCACTTCACGAAAAATCACCCTATTGGTGGTAAAGCGCAATTTTTGCTGACCATACATCCAAAGTTTCGGAAACCCCAAATTCTTTTGAACTTCAGTGATTTATAGAAATTTATACCTAGGAATGGTTTATGTGCTCTACCAGTCACCTCTTATGTATTACCTAGTCCTGGAATGGTTTTCCTACTAGGGTTGGTAATCAAAAAGTCTATATAATAATCGTGGAGCCCCTATCGGAAGCCAGCAAGAAGTTTTTAAACGAACCCAAATGAGCTGATAACCGGCAGGTGCAGCCACTTGGGCGGAAGTGCTTACCGAGCACCGACCGAGACGGCAACACTATATTGCTTTTAATAGTTTTTACATTACAAACTTTAGGTAGTCTTGGGAAAAAAATATAATTCTATTTAGTCCCTAGTATAAGTACGTCAGTGAGGTTATCAGAAGGATGGACAAAAAAAATCTTTTAGTGAAAAAAGAAAACAAAAAATGATAAAAATAAATCATCAATGTTTGGGAGTTTGGTATGGTGAGTGACGTCATACGTAGGTTAAATGTAAAATGTAACGTGTGACTTCACGTGGAACTAAACGGGCTATTTACATAATTTTGTTTTTGATCGAGAAACGAAAAAATACGTGTAAAATAAGTTCTGATAATCTAAATGATGGACTAATTATAATTTTTTAGAGGACTAGTATTGTCGATCGATTTTGACAATTGCTGGTGTATAGAGAATCACGATGGTACCAAAAATGTATCTTATGCGCTATCCTATAGCGACCTCTTCAGCTTGTCGCATCCAGCATCGGAACTCAACGTGTTTGTTGACTATGGATTACTCGAAATTCATTCCTTCAACAGGAATCATTTAGAATAGAATAGAATAGAAAAACATTTATTTGGACATAGGTTCAGAGTTTTAAAATTAAACAAATGAAAAACAAAAACAGTATAACATGGAGGTAAGTATCATGAAAGGGTGGGTGGTAGTTTACTTTAAATATATGGGTCTGCCTCCACGTCCCTGTGCCGAAAAAGGGGTTGGCTCAGCGTGTGCTGAACATATGCTCAGCGCTGTTTTTCAGCCAAGGACCTTACTATTAGTTGACGTTACGGACGGCAACTTGGCGACAGAAGTGCAGTTTGTTTTCAACAGTCCGCAGTTAGCTCAATCGTTTACATTATAATTTACACATTCTTACATTTATCTAAAGCTTGTTTAAAAAAGTGTTCATGTTTGTTCATGCTTATGGGGTAAGTCATTTAAAAATAACAGAAAATTTGTTAAAGTCGCTTTGAAGGTGAAACGCGGTAGATTCGCACAAAATGAATAACCGCATTAATTAATGTAATGTAACCAATGAATGACCTTTTAAATTTAAAGATGTCGGTAATTAAGTGCAGACCTTTCAAAAACCGGTTCGCACCAGACTAACGTCTGATAAACTACCTTTTACGAGGCAAAGCTGTAAGTAGAGAGAGCTTTGATTGTAATTAACCGGGTAATAAAACAATACCTTTATCAATGAATCTTATCAAGCGGCCCGAAAGCTGGTCAGTATCTGGCGCAGCGCATCAGTATTGCTATGCAGCGGGGCAATGCAGCCAGCTCTGCAGCGGCTTGGGGACGCTTACGACTCGCATTGATATGGATCAGTTGAGCTACCTGTTGATTGGCTGCAGCTAGGCTGCATGGATTTTTTTATTTTTTTTATCGATTATTTAGGTTACATAAGCGAAAAAAAATATAACAGTCAAAAAAATGTAATTATTGAGGTAAAAAACTAAAAGTAAAAAAATATAACAGTCAAAAAAATGTAATTATTGAGGTAAAAAACTAAAAGTAACTACACTCAGTTTCGAATGTATTTTATTGTTAACAATGTATTTATGTAGGTATAGTCTTTTTTATAAATCTAACCTAATAAACAGCGGTAGCTATGTGAAAATAAACTTAAATGTTAAAAATCATCGAAATGTGTAGTATGAAAAGCTGAACCCTTAACCAGTTCTCTCTAGGGGAGAACCGACTGCTTTAATACAATAGGACTCCTGCCATTCCAACTAACCGTGTCGTCGTCCCAAGAAAACTGCTCGCAGCACATAAAGGGAAACTGTCGAGCAAGAATATATTTATTTATTCTTATCGAATGTGTAATTGATTTTTATTAACTTCAATGTTTAACGCTTTGTATGGTTTTGTTACGTCAACGTTCACTGTTATAAGGTCCGCCTGCGAGGCAGGTTGCAGGTTCGATTCCCGCCTCGGGACAAATGTTTGTAGACCTGCAGAAATTTCTGCAGATCGTACAACATATGTTAGATGATGAGGCGTCGCAATGACGACGAGACCTTCACCCGCCGCAACAGAGGTCGTCAAATACTCAATGAAATATTATTTATTTTAGAAGGTTTTTGTGCCCTGATGGTGATGTGATGACCTATTGCAGAGAATAAACAATACATAATACTTAAATTGATTTGTAATCCGTGCAAATGTATGTTTTTTTTTGCGTTTTCTGAGTTGTCTATTACTGTAACCTTAGTTTGTCCCACACCACTTGTTATAAAGTCTAATAAGGCCTACAGGCCCCAGTAGTTCAGCTCTGTATTATAACTATACTTTCAAACAAGTTCCTGATATAGACATTTTCAGTGATAATATCAATAAATTAGAATAGTATTTAAAGTTGAAAAAATTAACATTAAAAAAAACATAAAACATAAAAGGACTGATTTCGAGAAAACCTGTGCTTAGTTTGGGTTTAGATAATACCAACGTATAGAAAGGACACTCCTCGCCAGTGCCGAGACGCGGCTTTTGTATGGAGAACTGTAGGGGTATTTTAATTCGTCAGGAAGGCCGTCGGATTCGGAATCGGAACCTCTTTACGAAGAACGCTATTTTAAACTGTCGGATTCGAAAACTTTTCACATTCGAATTCGAGGCGAAATCAAAATAGCTGCTGCCTGCGGTTAAATGTCCGGTGTGTGCCCATAGTGGCAAATCTTCGGCTCACCTTACGACAAGCATCATTTCTCACCACCGTTTAAGTTTAAGCGATCCAATAAAACAAGTGCTAGTGCGTCCAGGTACTTGTACTGGGTATAATTAAGTGCACTAATGGTGGACTATTAACCCAGAGACCTTTGTGCACGGCATCGAAGCGGTCTCTTGGCGACTGAGGCGTTGGCACTACTGCACTCTCGCGACCTACTTCGCTGCTTGTATGCTAATTACGCGGGGTGGTGGAAATCTTTGTGATGTGCTCAGGGTTCCCCACGATCAGGGTTTTTTTTACCTTCAGCTTATTGTAGTCCTACTATGCTAAGGCGAAAGTTTGCCGCTGTGAGGATGTTTGGTCAAGACAACGCCAAAACTACTGAACGGATCGGGTTAACTTTGAACACAGAAAGATCAGAAGATGGGTTTGAAATAATATTGAGGCATTATAATCTAATAAATAAGTGGGAAGCCGCGGTACGCTAGTGCTTAAATATAAAATAAGGTCACTTTAAACTACGTAACGGATTTTCATGCAGTTTGCACAAGTGGACGGGGTGATTCAGAAGAGATTCAAGAGAGTTTTTGTGTAAAAGAGAACAATGAATATCAACAAAGAATTAATACATGAAATTGTATCAAAGCAGTTGCCGTTTCCATCACCACAATCAAAATCTACTTTCAACCTCAATAGGTTCTTGAGGGTCGGTGGTTCTAAATTTCAAGGAAATTGAGCAAAAGCTTCTCTTATTTAATAAAATTCTACCCACACTTAAACCGTGCATCCATGTTAAGTTAATGATTTAATTGTATCTAAGAATCCTTTTTCGAACTCTTCTTAGCTTGGGGCTAGATGCTGTGTGAATTTTCCAACATTATTTATTTAAGGTTATGCAAATATAACCAGTATCAAAGTAAATTACAATCAAATAATTAAAATAAATTAGAATAGTATTAAAAGTTGAAAAAATTGAGCTAACTGCAGACTGATGCAAACAATCTACACCAGTAGATTCTCAAGCTCAACCGATCCATATCAATCAATACCAATCGGAAGCGTCCAGACCTAGCTGCAAAAAAAATAATATAGGCTCTTTTAAAGAAGGATGGCAAGGTTCCATAGGTAAATCTGCTGACCCAACTTTTTTGGCGACGAGCATCACTCCGGCTTTATAAAATAAACAATACGTACCTAAAGGATTCTGAAATCAATAGAATAAACCTTTTACAAGTTGGGAGAAAAAAGTTATTTTAGGTTATATGACTATTAGGCTGCATAAACGTAGACACATTTTGTTGCCGACACGGCACACCGAACACTTATGATTGTCAATGAGCCAAAGTGGGAGTGGGAGCAACTGGACACACGTATGCGCAGAAATGGATGATTATGATTTGATTCCATAGAAATCACATATTCAGCGGTAGCTTGTATCTGACACAAGACATCTTCAGATCTTCAGTCAGTCCAATCGTAACGTAATCTAATCAATTTATCCAGGAGAATGCCGTGGTATCAATTTGTAAGATTTTCGTCGAAAAATAGTAGGTAGACAGCAAATCTATCTACTCGCCAGGAGACAATGTCGCTGTATCAATTTGTGTTACTTGATTTACGATGACATTGACAGTCACAAAAGAAGTCACGTTCTAAGCTTTATGTCGGCTACCGAGCGTTTCTTTCTCGCACAAAATAAAAATAAAAATATATTTTGACTCCAAACAGCTAAAAATGTAAATGATGGTTAGAAAAATCTTTTAAAAAATGATTTATCCGTCATTAGTTATTACATGTCTGCACAGCCATTGTTTGTTTTTATTCGTGCAGGGGCGGGTGTTGCCATCCTTCTTTATCAAACAGGATTACGTTTAGTCTGATCTGCCAGATACCTACATGCTATTCAAATTTAAATTCGGACTTAACACACTGGCTGCGTATAAGATGATAGGTTCCACAACAGCAGTATAAAGAAGCCTCGTTATCCCTAGATTGAGTTCCCAGTTTGCTCTAGTGGCCGTTGAAACATTTTGGTAGAGACTTACAGCCTTCCTGCACACATTGCCTAGAAACCTAATACCGGTTCATTGCATACAGATGAGTCTAAAGAATTTATATATACGTCTCCTTAACAATAAGTCACTTTACAATAACAAATTTAAAACGATACGAATGACTACACATATCTGTCTATAAGTATCTATATACACTTCATTATGAAGTAAGCGGGTTAACTACGAACCTTGTTTGTGTTGGAAGAACACCAACGTTTAAGGGATGAAACGTTGGTGTTCTTCCAACACAAACAAAATCAAACTACGAAAATTTCTATAGTAAAACTAGCTACACGTTTTAGAAAATGTATGTAGGTACGTAACCTAACGCGAATTTCATTTAACTTATTACTTTCATAAAACTAACATCAATTTATCATACTGCAAATACTGTGAAATTCCGTGCAATTTCATCTTTAGATTGACTTCACAGTTGAAAGTGGTTTTGAATCTGAATTGCGTTTCTTTAGAATTCAGTATTATGCGGTCTTCATTTACTCTAGGACTTAAAGTAAAACTCAGAGTCTATGTAGAGAGAAATTCCTAAAAACAGTTTGTTTGTGCCTCACTTATTCTAAATCTAAACAAAGCCAGCATTCCTACTCGCAGCAGTTCCAGTAAAAAGAGACTTAATGCGAGTTATTTCTGTAACAAAGGGGTTTATTCCCGAGCTGACCATGTGACACACGAGGAGGTGAGTTAGCAGAAGTAGCAGTCACGTGCATGCATCTAAGCTGAATCTACTGTGTGCGGAAAGGCGCAGTTAACCCAAATCGCGGTTGGCAAAGTTCTCGCGGAAGCAATCGGACACAACGGAACATCTGATTCAATCTAGTTCTAGAGTATATTTAAAAACTTGCCCTGTGGAAGTTTTAGTCGGAAGAAGATAAGTAGAATGTATTGCCCCCCCACTCGCACTGTTAGTGCCCTTCACTTAGTAAAGGACAAGGGTGCACTGCATGCTGAATACAGGTGTGTGAGCAACGCACACATGCGACCGATTTTTCACATAACTGAAGTAACGACATAACTTTGTCCAACTCGTATTCGATATCTACTCGTATTATTTCATGGTTATGAAATAAACGATCGTCACGATATCGAAACCGGAAAATATATTTATTTTCCTATTACAGTCACTAAACAATTGCCGTTACAAGCCTGTTGGCAGAAGCCACTAATTTGTTAGACAGGTGTTCTGGTCTCATACAGGAAGACACGAGGGTAGGAAGCTGGACAGCTCAAACATCATGACGGTCGCATGCACAAGGAAACTGAATCACTGAATACAAACCAAGTTAATTTGAGATACACGGAAGCTAATAGGGATGAGGAAATGTTCCAGGGAGAATGCGACAATGATGCCAATTATGTGGTCTGGTCATGCTGCAGAAAGTTTACAATAAACACTTTGTCCTGTCAGTTAAGTTTATGTTAGCAAGTTTCATTCGCGATAGTCTTTGACAAGCAAAATGTGAGTTCATAATAATCATATCTGTCTATTCAAGAAATTCAGAGAAACCGTCACTTTCTTGTGTAATAATCTGTTTTATTAGAAAATGGCTCCGGTATATTCTGAGAATAAGATATCATGCTCATAAATCCATGCCTTATACATAGATCTGAGTAAAATTCGGTAGATATGGTAAGTTCTCTCATCGCAAACTCAACAAATGGCCTGTGTTGTGTTACAACTAAATGCAAAGACACGCTATTATACCTACCTAATATACAACAAAGATGGAAAGACGTGCCTAGACCGAAGTGCGACCTAGACAACAATAGCACACGAAACAAGAGCGGTACGGGCCCTTTATGTCTGACATGAGTAGAATTTATTGGACCTAATTTGAGCGTTCCACTTTCGAGAAGTTAATACTTACTCCATCTCCTGAATATTACTTTCATCGAGGATCTGATACCAGATAAATTTATAAGCTTGCAGGCGCAAGTTTATAAATTTCTCAAGAAAAACCTACGAAAATAATCTTCCGTAAATTAAGTTAGAAAGCTAAATGGATCGGGAATTGAAATATCCTGCATTGTTATCTGTTACATTATTAGTGTGTCGCTAAAGTTGTCCATTGAACCTAAATCACCGTGACAAGTTCGCTAACAGCATTTCAAGTATCCGACCAATATTAAGTTTCAACAGATCCATTACAGTGTTGTGTTGTGACTCATTGAGGTCTCTCCGATATTTTCAGATAACTTAATCAATGGAAGCCATGTTTAACCAGACAAATCAATTTATTGGTGTTACAGGTATTTAATAAGAGGTACAGGATTCTAAGAATAAGATTGTTGAAATGAACGCAATGAAAAAAAGCTTATTTATAATATGTATTTTATATGGAAATTGGTATTACAGGTAACTTATAAAAAACGAAACCACAGGCTTTGTGGCTTAGAATTTGCATCACTCCAACTCTTCTTGCTAGTTTCGTAAGAGACGACTAAGGGATATCAATGGGATAGCAAAACTGCAATACCCAACCCGCATGCCTGGCAAGGAGATTATGGGATTACCCCTATGAAATATAAGCCAGTAAGGCGCTTATCATGGCCATTTGCGGTCAAAAGCATCTTAGTTCTTTCGAAGAATAAAAAAATGTGGGAAGTGTTAGCCCTGCTGTGGACCAGGTTGTCGAGGAATAAGAGACCGTATAGGATTCTTAAAGTAAGATTATTTAGGTAAATGCAATGCAATGAAAATGAGCTTATTTATAATATTTTATAGACAACCTCTGGCGCAGCGGCTGAAGGTATGTCACGCACAATGTTTTAGGATCGATTCCCACCTCAGGACAAATGTTTGTACGATCTGCAAATAATTAAGGGCTTGGCTTTAAATGGTTCAGGGTGTTTTGGGTGTTTTCTATGTATAAAATGTATATAAGTTATGTAGTACCTTTAACACAGGCTCTGCTTAGCATGGGGCTAGATGATGTTGTGTGAAGGAATATCTAGAAATTATTTATTGTATAACTTAATATATTACTCAAATAGATCAATAATAACATAGTGTCCCAAAATTGTCTGGAAGAGTTTTTTTTTCGCTTTTAGCGATAAGGCCGCCTATTGTGCAACTCTGTTATCTCTCTTTTCCTGTATTATAAAGTATTTTTACTAAAATGAAGGTCTCTACTACGGCTACAATTATTGTAAAACATTCTATTTATATTTATATTTAAGTATTTATAAAGTGTATAAGTATATATATACATACTTATATAAAGTATTATAATAGGTATTGTATTGTATGTATTGTGTTCTGAGCATTCCAAATGCCCTTCCCATACCCTTTTTAGCTTATGTCTAGCTAGAAAGGGTACGCTAGAAGCTACGGTCAAAATCTACCTAGAGCAAAATAATCACAATAGAGCTGTTACAAAATAATCTAGTAAGATTTAACGAGAGCCTTACCCAACGATGTGCGATCGCATCGCACCAAGTAAGGAGAATCGATTATTTACCCTCAATTAGGCAGGCTCCACTCTTACTGCTCCCCAGACCGTTAAAAATCGAAACGACTTGTAGAGTAATACTGTGGTAGTACTAAGAAATTCAGATTGTAACATTTCAGAGCTGAATATAAATTCAAATTCAAATTCACTTTATTTAAGTAATCACAAAAATAACATGATAGATAGATAGAAAATTCTTTATTGCACACTTATTCAAAGAAACATTACAATAGAACAGCTATGATAAAGAATCCTCGAACTCGAAAGTACAAAAAAAACTTCAACAATCTTTCAAGGAATCGTTCACAATAACATGAAGAGGCAATTGAATTGCCACTTTACTTATTTTCGAATTTATCTTTGGCAAATTATGAATTCCACATCCGACTGCTCTGTTCACAGCAACTTTTGCTCCAATTCGGGCGCCAACTATTTCCTCCTAACAGAGCAGAAGCCAGTTTCAAAATTCGAGTTTGCAATGCTCTAAAAACATCTGGCCGCGTTTCCATTCTGACTAAAGGTCGCAGGCCTGAAGGGCGAAGGCAGCCACTGAATGCCAGGGCCCGGGCGGGGGAAGCGGCACCCGCTGACACCCCCCCTCCGCAGATCAACAACCCCGAAACCTTAATCAAGATAACTAGAACGGCACAGTACATTTTAATTACGAAAATGGCATTATCTTACCGCCATTAATAAAAGTTGTCATCAAAACGTCGGACACCGTGACATTAAATCTTGCTTCTTGAAATAAAGCGCATACCGTACACTCGTGTAATAAATCGCGGGAGACCATCGCCCTAATAAATACAGAGCGGACGCGACTGCGTTCGTCATCGGTTTTAGTTATGTTACTGGTACCTTTTCGCGGCGAGCGAGATGCATGGGCGGGACGAACGACCGAGCCAGCGTGACGTGATCGCTCTGGGGTTCATCGGATTGCTTTACCTGATGTGGTTTCCGGCGGGCATTCCAGTCGGACCACTCGACTATCCTACTAATATCTTGAACCACAGAGTCCGTGGCTCTTCCATACCTATATTCTGGTTGAATGGGCTTGATGTCGAACTGTAGTAGAGCGCTAAATGCCCCAATTACTGGAACAATGAAGTCTAGTGCGAGCTTTATGTAGCGTAATTTCTTCATAAAGCTAGGCAAGCTCAAGCCATGTAAAGGGCCGTTAAATCGACAAAGAGGCCGGTGAGAAGCAATTTACGACCGAGCATGAAAGAAACTTATTAAACAAACGTAGGCTTTGAAGACTACGAGGATTTTTTATGATCTTAGTTGGCTGAACCTTGTATGGTTATTTTAGGTCATATTTCGTACAGCATACAAATAATGAGTTTTATTTTTGCAATATGATATTGGAAAGCTCAGATAAAACTATTAGATGTAAACGACATAAATTGTATAAACCTAAATAGGTACAATATATATAATAAAAAAATGCGTCACGTTCAAGAAAATACCTAAATGTGCACCAGTCGCAGTCTGAAATGAATGAATTAGATTATGTATGAAAGGCAGAAAGCACCCTGCGAGCGAATTCTCTAGAAAACTTCAATCTCCTTTGTGTCAGCGAGGGATACGAACAGATACCCGATCGGAATGCGCCTTTGTCAAAGGCCCACTCCACGGTGCCGAAATTTGGGTCTGGCTTTGTCTACGTATAATTTTTAGCCGTGTACCTGTAACAAACCAGTTCCACACGATCCGTTCGTAGAAATCGGCCCACGGAATCTGGCCGTTCCTTTATCGGTTTTCATTTCGAAAATCGAGGGTTTCAATCGCCAGTGAACGAACACCACAATAAAATGTAACTGAATCGAGCTAGTATTAAAACTACAGCGTTCAGCCATTCGCACTTCCGACGATATGATAAGGACGGTTTGCGGTGAGTAAGCGTTTCATAGAATCACTTATATTGCACGATTTAAAGAAATATAAAACGGAAACTCGTTTGAGTCTGGCGTGACGGAACGCGATTAGAATAAGACATCGGATCGTGACAACCTGCTCAAGACTTATGGTGACTGCGTATCGTAGGTATTTCAAGTGTGCACCTCTTACCACTCCTAACTATTGGCCTGTTGATGACAATAAAAAATATCGTCAAGAGTTCTCCGAAATTGTAGCGTGCGGTTTGAACAATAAGTGGATAGAAATGAGTGACATGAACACAATGTTTTACCGAAAACTACCGGAGCCTGGTAGGTGGGTCTTTGTACTTAGTTGGCCCCGGGCTGGGCATCGATCGCGTGGTCGCGGTGAACGCACCCCTAACTCCAGCCGAGCACCGCACCCGTCGTCCAAACGAAGGGAAACGAGGGGCACGTTCTTTGCATAGCAAAAAACATCTCAATGCCATTGATAACAGAGATAACTTCAGAACAAACAACTGCCTATCGAATGAACCAATTTGAAAGCATAAAGGCGGATCAAGGCAACATTTCCTATCCGGGCGGTGAGAATATGGGACACACCACACGGTGCGTGTACGGCTAATGGCCGTGCGACAAAGTCCCTGCCTGTGGAACTAATGATCAGTCGGAACGAGAAAATTACGAACTCGGGCCCGTCGACCGCATAGAGCGACCGAGTCACGAAGTAGCCGTTTGACTAAAGATGAAACAGGAAACGAGTATTTTGGCTTTTATGTTACAAATGTCGGTGTCTGTTTGGAACGCCTTGGATGTTTCAGACAACGCGGGAAGGCAATAAAATATACGGGGAAGGCTCGAATCCCACGTGAGATGTGTGCGTGGATTTCATGGCGTACCCTCGAGCCAGTGGGAGCACAAAAAGCGAGCTCGGCATAATACCCAGCTGCGAGGCGGGTGCGGTGACCTCCGCATCTGCCGCACTGCCAGGCTTCGCTTCACACGTTACCACCACAAATCTAACGTGTATTTTTGTTTCAGCTATTATAATTTCATGTTTGCGAGCTGCCTGCGCTCTGAAGCTTTTATTGATAACCGCCGTACGATATATCCGAAGATAAACAAACAAGGGAAAATTGTCACGTTCCCGGCGAATGGTAAACAAAGCAAGGTCGAAAACACGCGTTGATTGCTTCCAATTAGATGAAAATGTGCATAAGCATAAATTGCGATAAGTATTGCGTTTCCATTACTTTCACATAAAGCATTGCGTTTGAAATGTACTCAAACCGGAGGGAAAAACCATTTGCAAGATTATTTTTGCTCTATGCGAGGAAGATATCAAAGCTGAAACGTTCTATAGTAACATCGCGCATTCAGATCTCTCATCGGGATTAAATAGAAAACCAGAAACCACGTTCTAATGTTACCAACCACTAACAGTACAGTAGAGTCCTTTGTAAAAGCCATAAAACATAGAAAAGTACGACTGGAATATGGTTTACATCCAGTAGAACGGGCCTGGGAGAGCTGAACCGCGTTCCCATTGTGCTGTGGCGACGCAACGTCGCCGAAACCCTACACCCCTCGTAACTAGAGATGGTGGAGATCCGGAATTGATCGGACAGACTGGAGCCGGTTCTATTCCCTTGAGCGGTAGGTTAGAACGAGCTCGTCAAACCTGCTAGAAACTGCGATTATGTTGAAGGATCATTACTCGTTAGTATCTCGTTTTTCGGGTCACCTTAGAGGGTATTACTGAAAATCAGTGTTTGCTCCTAGAGCAAAACTATTCGCTGAGTTAATGCCTTTTTGCTGTGCTGCAGCACACACCGTGCCTATTTGTAAACTCTTTTAATATGTGCTATTTTTATTGGCTGTGCCTTTTGTTACACCAATTATTAGTTTTTCCTTGTTAGCTTTTTATATATTTATTTATTTTAGTCAAATGTGTATTATTGATAATGATCAAATGTATGTACTTACCAATAATTACCACTTAAGTACTGTGTGTTGCAGAAGCAAATAAATGTTTATCTATCTATCTATCTATCTTTAAATGGTTTACGTTTGTCACAAAACGCAAATAAAATTGAATTCGGTTCACATATACAATTCTATACTTATCATGCTTATATAATGAAAAACCTGACATGTAACATTTTTGTTATTAATAAAGTCAAACTATGTGAGGACAGCTAAGTCGTTGAAGAACAATTTTAGAAAAGCTTACCAAAAAACTGCTTAAAAAGTTGCATTTCTTACCTGAAAACAGAAATACTACAATTAACAACATATTCAAAGGTCATACGTAATTAATTCTGAAGAAAATGAATAAAAACTAAGTATTTCAGAAGAATAACAAGTGAGAATTCTACACCGACGCCGTCTATTTGTTACTGAATGGTGAGTTGCGAACTTCGCCCAACTTTATCGAAGTTGAAGGAAAATAATAAAATTGTTCTGTTTGCGCCGTGTCACTTTGTTTATCCGTTTTCACAAATTTTCTAAGGACATGATATTCCACACTTAGGGGGCGAGTCTTTTTGACATTAGTAACGAGACGTGTTCGTGACTTCGTCTCCTTTTTTCATACAATTTGTACCTACAGCGCCTCTATCGTACGAACTGGAAACTACGAACATCCCATACTCTATTTGATTTTGTTTAAAAAAAAACTATAAAACGACTTCAATTATAGTTTTTTTTATAGATCCCATTGTCAGAACTGGACCAAATTAAAATGGGTCGACACGGGAAGCATAATCCCTCAAATAAAAAGAGAATCATTAAAATCGAACCACCCAGTCAAAAGTTCTGAGGTAACAAACATAAAAATAAAAATAATATACAGTCGAATTTAGAACTTCCTCTTTTATTGCAGTCGGTTAACAAAGAAGCCTCACGGTCAATCAAATAAAATCCAAATTCAATATCATTTATTTTGCGAAACATGGGTGGTAATTAAAGAATAAAATAAGTACAGCCATTATCAGCTTAACAGCATGCAAATTAATATATTATAAATATAGATTTACTAAGTACAATGTCAATACCATAATTAATATAAGAAATTACTGAATACAATGTGAATGCCTTAATTAATTATCTTATCGTAGAATTTGCCCTTAAGATATTCATTTACATTGCCAAGTACATAACAAATACAAGCCAAGTACATAACAAATACAAACCTTCTCAATCAGCAACTGTCTTAGTTTTAATTTAAGAATATTAATAGATCACGTCTCGTTTTTTAGTTCAAATAGACTTACCCCCGAATACTCAAAAGCAACTTAGATTTAGAAATGTGTCAAACGGCGAATATTTGACAGATTTTCATGGAAAACTGCCACAAAATCGTGACACGTTCTTAAATCTGAGTTACGATTGAGTATTCGATGGGTTACCTCCCTGATCATTGTTTCAAGTCAAATCCACAACCAATCAATAAGATTTTAAAATATTAAAATAGTTCAAAAAACTTTTTAGACATTCGCGAATTGTTTTATTAAACGAAAACGTAGGGGAAATAAAAACACAGGTAGGTACAAGATAAATTCCCGATAAATAATCATTAATTATCATAGTTTTTATCCAAAGAGTTGTATTCCCTAACTAAATATAAAAAAAACTAAAGGTATGTACCCAGGTTTTCGACATTCTCGATTTGTTAATATAATTAATGATTATTAAAGGAAAACGTAGGGGAAATAAAAACACAGGTAGGTACGAGATAAATTCGCGATAAATAACCATTGATTATCATAGTTTATATCCAAAGAGTTGTATTCCCTAACTAACTATAAAAAAACTACATGTACCTAGGTTTTCGACATTCGCGATTTGTTAATATAATTAATGATTATTAAACGAAAACGTAGGGTAAATAAAATCACAGGTAGGTACGAGATAAATTCCCGATAAATAATCATTAATTTATCATAGTTTATATCCAAAGAGTTGTATTCCCTAACTAACTATAAAAAAACTATATGTACCTAGTGCCATAGCTTACCGTCTTGCGTCGTCGTCAACTGTCGAAATATAGATTTCCAAGCCAGGTACACAGGTAAAGATCTAAACTCGCTAACGGAATTTACGCACGAAAATCACATTTTGATTACGAAATAAGACAATAAAAGATCTTGGTGCAGTAAGTAAGAGTAAGAAGCAGTTCTGTTTACAAACATTCTAGTTTTAATGCAAAAATCAGTCAACGTAGCATCAAGGAACGCGCTATTAAAAGCTGGAAGAACTCAACGGGGATTAATTTGGTGCCGTGACTCTACTAGACGAGCGCGAATGCAATCACAGAGAGGAAGCTCATTCCGGCTGCATCTCCGGATCTCCAAGCAGGCAGACTGGTTAAATTAAGGATTCCACACGTACTATAGGCGTATAGAACACGTACCATCGATGGTAAAGAGGCATGGGAACGCTCGGAAATACGAGATGGGCAACCCTTTTGCATTTGCGCTATCTCATTTTGATTAGATTTGTATTGCGTCGATCTAACTTGGTTAGGGTAATTGAAACGGTTGCAATCCAAGATACATTCAATCCAAAGAAGTATCTTATGCTAGTAGAACAATGAGTCAATAATCTTAGAAATAATTCTAAGATTATTGGTGATGTGGAATTTTGGTAACAGTCTGTATAAACAGGACATGTTACCAAAATTCCAAAAATCTATGCATGCAAAGCGCTATCAACTAACTCTTGGATTTAATCAAAGGTTCATAGGCAAATACACTATACAACAGTCGACGAAAATTATGGCAGCTTCAAACATTTGTGCTTTACTGATTAAATCTGACTAACAAAAAATTTAAACAGGGCTTTTATAAAGCTGTAGCCAACGAGCTCTAGCAAACTAATCCAATAAGAAAATCCTAGATATTAGATGGAAATAAAGCAAATTCCATACCACGACATTGTTTGCTCTCGGGATAAAACATCTATCCACAAAGCGGTTTTGTATAAGCCAAGAATAGTGACCACAGCACACTCAAAGGATATTGAATTATGCTTTTAGCTAAGTCTACATAACATTATGGAGAAAGTTCTTTTCTAAAGGAACTGTACGCTTAGTTAATAAAATAACTTGTTACGGTCCTTGGGTATACGAGTACCTAAGGATGCCGGAATATATTTGCAAGAAATCGAAATATAACGAAAAGATCTATTTAAATATATTTAAAATTTCCTGAATATATTTGTATGAACCGAGTTCGTAGATCAATCATAAGTAAAGGTACATTTTCAAGGAAACCGTAGAATATAACGATAGAAATATTTCAGCCTGCTCAAATTACACGAATGAAAAGAATCACAAGTTCAGAAATACTGTGAAGCAACTGTATTGCCGCCAACGCCCGCGGCCCTCTCAACAGGAAGGTCGTATTTTGCAATGGCAGGTAGGCAATTTGACATTGTGTAAACGTTTCACATGGGTCCGAAAACGGAACTTGGGTCACGCTCCTTGCATACAAAACAAAACGGAGCGGAGAATGAAACGTACCTTTCCAGCCAAAAATACACATTTTGAACAGCGTTTTAGCCCAGCCCCTTTCATAAATTCGTTAGTCTCCTAAATTTAATTAAAACTCGAACATGAAACCTGACTAGCATCGCATTTATTAGGGGGAAAACCCATACAATTACTGGATGATTTGTTGGTCTAGCGGCGTTGTCATAACGTACCTATACCTAGGCACCTAGCTTTACCCCACAAAAGCCCGTCATGAAGAAGCGTAGAACATAAACACGTGAAGAATCATAAAGTGTTTGCTCATCTAGCACTTTCACTCAAGATAATGATCAGATTCGCACAAAAATAAGCCAGATAACGTGGTTTTGTTCCGCTTTTATCATGCAATTAAGGTACGGTGTGATACAAACTGTCTGCTGATGCTGTGATTTTATAATGGCCAGTACTGTGAGTTTGTTTTTATATGAAGACAAATTTCAATAGTTGATGTTGTTGAAATAGGAAAAGGGCGTTTATTAGCAACACCTGGCGATGGGGCGAAGACCCATTTTGGGAACTCGAAACAACTTGTACCAGGCTCTCACGAGTTCTCAGGAGTTATGCGAGCCGGGCTGCAAACGTTCATAAATAAATTCTGTTAGGAAGTGATTGATGGATATGACGGGAGGGCATCGAGGACGCGCAGTGTGCGGTCCTGGTTCCTACTACGTGACGCACAATACAACGTAGATTATACTACAGTTGGTAGGCAAGGGAGGTTAGGTAAGTACGCACGGGTAGGGCAAACGTGATCGATACGCAGCTGGGAAAAGGTTTTATTTAGACGATGTGTTCTTATTAAATACACACCCTGTGGAGTAGTGTGGAGCATGTGGCTAGGCTATACAAGATTTACCACACTGAAAAAATATGATTGTTAAATTTACTAAACTTGAGTAGTTTGAGGCTTTAACTAATAAAATCAACCTAATTCCTCGTTGGTTTTACAAAAACTCGTTGTTTATTTTACTAAACCACAAAGGTAAACATTAACCTATAAAATATAGTTAAAGTTACTAGAAAACTGTATGTTAAATACACTTATGTATGTTTCGTAAAATGTTTCTCGAGGGTATCGTCAAGTGACGTAAGCATTTTACTAAAGTTCTATGTAAAATTAACGATCTTGGATGTTGATTTTGCTAAACGCAATTCAACATCCTCGTTTTTGTATATTCAACTATAACTTGATGTTGAATTAGTAAACAATTTGACAGTGTACTTTCGTAAAACTTACGTTCTAATTTTGTAAGAATGTTCCTAAAAATAAAGTTAGATGTCGCATACTTCGCTACTAAAGTTCTGTGTAAAATTAATGATCTAGGATGTTGATTTTGCCAAACTCAATTCAACATCCACGATTTAGTATATACAACTATAACTTGATATTCAATTAGTATAACAAATTTAACATTGTAATTTCGTAGAAACAACTTTCTAGTTTTGTAAGAAGGTTCCTAAATGTAATGTTAGATGGCGCATGCTTCGCTACTAAACTTCTACGTAAAAATAATGATCTTGGATGTTAATTTTGCTAAACGCAATTCAACCAAAATGATTTAATATATTCAACTATAACTTGATGTTGAATTAGTAAACAATTTGACAGTGTACTTTCGTAAAAAATACTATCTAGTTTTGTAAGAATGTACTTAAAAATAACGTGAGCTGGCGCGTGCTTCACTACTAAAGTTCTGTGTAAAATTAATAATCTGGGATGTTGCTTTTGCCAAACTCAATTTAACATAATACGAATTAGTATATTCAACTATAATTTGATGTTCAATTAATAAATAAACACTCGTCGCACGAACTCGCACGGTTTTTTCCCGTTTTGACTACAGATTGATTTCTAAAAATAACAGTTCCATCTAATGTGTAGGTTAGGTATAGCTTGTTAATAGCTTTCAGCCCAACTGGGTACAATGTTTTGCTAGTTGTCCGTCTATCTAAATAATTCACAAGAAATAACAAAAACTGATTGCGCTCTCGCTTACGTCACGCCACTATTGTGGCGTTGGAAATCAAGCTTTTTCGCTGCGAGCCACTTTTGTGGCTGTGGTCGGTTCAGTGGTTAGGGTGTGATTGAGCCACAAACATCCAAACTTGTAACATTTTAATTTTAAATAAATAATTTGATTTTGATGCACAGTTTGCACAAAACTATAATAAAATCAACAATGTACTGTCGTAAAAATAACTTTCTAGTTTTGTAATAGGGTTCCTTAGAATAGGTACCTATCGTTAGCTGGCGTATTTTGCCCCCTCATCAGCACGTATCTCACCTTGGCTAGAGTGGAATTATTTCAAACTCTACAGAACTGAAACCAGTAAATCAAACTCCAACTCGAGGGGCTTAGAAGTAGCCAGGGAAGATTTCCACAATCCACCTCCTGGCTCTGTCCCCAGACCCTCGTTACCAAACTAATCGAATGAGCTCAAACTTGAGAGGTCTACTAGCCAGTGATGAGTTCGACTATCACCTCCTGCCCCTCCTGGCTCCATTACCAGACCTTCGTTACCAAGCCCAATGTATCATACGAATCATAATGAGCCCAAACTCGAGGGAGTTACTTACTGGAAACAGTGAATCTAAACTACGAAGTCGGTACCTACCTTATCTACTCAAAAGTCAAAGTGCTTTAAGTTACAGGACTCTTGGACACAAAATTTTAATAACTTATAGTTAAACTAGGAAATAAGGTGATTACTTTGAATTTTTGATCACTTCAATCTCTACCTATCGAGCGAATCAGAAACCTTTACTTGGTTAGAATGTTAGTTTTTGAGTTGGAGCAAAACTTGTCCCAGGGTTTTTTATCCTCTATCTAGACAATCTGATATTTATTTTATACCTACTAGCCCCGTGGGAATTCCGGGATAAAATATAGCCTATGTCACTCCCTGAAAAGTAAGCTTCTTAATGGTGAAAGAATTTTTAAATCGGTCCAGTAGTTTCGAAGCCTATTCAATACAAACAAATAAACAAACAAACAATCAGATCTTTCCTTTTTATATTAATTTTCCTTTTTAATATTAATATAGACGACACTTGCTCTCGAATACATATCAGGCAATTAGGTATGTCCCTAGGTATATTATAATAAGTAGGTACCTTCCTGCCTATGTATTTTCCATCTTCTATCTATATGTATGGTACCTACTATGCAGGCTTTTATAATACGGGCCTAAATCCTAAGCTGCTTAGGATTTAGGCCGGTATTATAAAAACCTGCTCAGTCATAGAGTTATGCTTGAGTAACGCTTTTCTATGGCATAAGTGTCACTCAAGCATAGGTCGATGACCGAGCATGCTTTCATAATACGGGCCTTAGAGTCTTGGGGGTGGAAGTGTCTATTGACGTAAATGGCGCAGGTAATAACTAGGAAAACCGAAGACCAGTCTTCTCTTGGTACCTAGACCCGAAAGAACCTTGCGTTGGTAAGTAGGTAGGTAGGTAAATTACGGACAGGCATAATAATTTACAAAAGTAGTTTTGTAGAATCAATACTGTGAGTGTTAATTTAACGTACCTTGTTTCGTATTAGAAAATTAATAACTGTAATAAGGGAGGGGGGTCGCGCTCACTTCGCTCAGTGGGACGCTAACGAGCGAAAGACGACGACTCCTGCTTTACGTGGTTATTGTATTTTATTTGGACTCCTGCTTCTTATATTAAAACGATTCTGTGTTCATATGGGTAAAACAGAATTATACTACCTACTTTCATTGAAAGTACGCAATAAAGTGCCTTTTTTCGAAACTGTGGAGGGTGTTTCGTTAGCCATTTTGCTGAGCTTTGTCTGCCTGCCTGCCTGCCTGCCTGCCTGCCTGATCAATCATGGAAGAAAAGGAATACGATCCGAACGTACTTGATATTGATACTGATAATAATTTCGTGATTGAGCTGGATCCATGGGGAGTCTCGGAAGCCACTCGAAGAGTGTTCAAAGGTACCTATGTAAAACCTATACCTACCTACCTAACTAATTGACTTGATGACATCGATAAACTGTAATAATCTCGATGTTTGGTTAACTGGGCATCTTTGCCTACCTAGGGTAACTACACAGAAATCGTAATAATAGTAGCTTATTATTACAATTTCTGTCTGTGAGTAGCTAGTAGTGAATTATAATAATCACTCATTAGGGGAGGGCTATGTCCAGCATAGGCTTACTGTAGCCTGATGATGTTAGGTAGTTTATCATTAGGCTGTTTATATAATCATTGTAGTCGGGGCTGCAGTGGCTTTTGAATGACGATGAGCAAAGAAAGGTACTTTGCTCATCGTCATTCATAAACCACTGCAGTCCCAGTTATTTCATCATTGTTCCTACTTATTTCAAGACATTTTTAAATCATTTTTATATAATCTTTTCTAGAACACGATTTGGAGCTATTTCTGTGTTGAAAATATTACCGAGTCAGATATTAATGAACTCATACAATCAAATAAAATAAAAGATAGAATAAAGTTGAAGGCTGGACTATCTCGATTCGGAAATGAAAATAAAACATTGGTAAGCAAATAATATTATAGGTAGGTACCTACATGGATATGTGATGCTTTGTGAATGTACTTTAATGCACAATTATAATTTCTTTAAAAAAATTACAAAGTAGTTAATATTTTCTTTGCACTTACTAAATAGTTTAATTTTTTTTTCAGAGCACTTGTTCTATGGACTCCGAGTCTATTGCATCCAATGATCTTGATAAATTTGAAGTGGAATCAAATATCTCTGGGTTGAGTGGCAGTTTCAAAAGAAGTAAGTTTCTTTATTTACTACATCAAATATTGTAGTCTGTTTGCCATTGATTACAATTATAATTACACAATCAATAAAATACAAATTGTAATATAAAATAAAATCCATCTTATGTGTTAACTAGCTCTATTATCATACTTTGAGACTGTATGGGGTGGCGAGATAAAGAAGAGGCCTATACTCAGCAGTGGGTGTTACCGGCTGGTTATATAAATAAATAAATAATAAATAAATATTTTTCTGACAATTCACACAGCGTTATCTTATGGGTACTAGATAACTGATATACTTAATACAATATACTACTTAATGTAGATAGATATTTTTTATTTTACTTCGAAAATATCTGCAGATCGTACAAATATTTGTCCCGAGGCGGGAATCGACCCCGCAACCTCTTGAATTCCTCCTCTTCTCCTAAAATTAAATTTGAAAAAAAATATGCTAAAATGTATATTAATACCTACTTACCAAAATTTAAATTATTTTCAGATTGAATCAGATTTTGACGTCCTGTTTTCGAACTGTGAGTTGAAGTTGTTTAAAAAGTGGCCGAATTTGATCAAAACAAGTTCTACCAAAAAAATTGCATAAGTTTAGTACCTACGAACGAAGAAAACTACACCATAACCGTAAATACGGCGAGAAGATGTTTGACGGTTGTCAGCCCCTTAATTATGAATCTGGAGTTTCGAGATTGATAAAACCAGAAATGTTTATCATTATTTTGTAACTTTTTTTATGCCTGATGTGATTGAGATATTTCTTGTAGAATTCAGTTCGTACTTATTTATATAATGGTGGCAATTCTGTTACGTCTAGGTAAACTAAAATATGTAAAACGAGGGAACGAGCGTTTCCTACGTAATTTGTTGGTGTCATTTTGTGTTTGTTAGTAAAATAAAAAGTTCTTTTATTTTTTACATTTACTATTATTTGAATCCTTATCCTTATTGTTATGTATAATATGATAATTCAATTGAGTGTAATGATTTTGATAATAATTTGTTTGCGTATAATGTCCTGTGTTATATACATATATTGTTGCTAAATTTGTACATTTCACGAATTTGTTTTGACTTATGCATTTGCTTTCGTTTATTTAATCTGCTTTGGAACTTTCTACTTGGACATTTTTTGTGAGTTTATAATACCCTTGACTTTTAGGTAAGTACGTATTGTTCTCCCATTATTTACTTGTTTGCGCTTTTTGGATTATTGATCATAGGTACCTACATGTTTAAGTTAGCTTCTTACAGCCATTCTCAAATATTCAATCCATCTGATTATTGGGAACGGCCGTAAGTAGCCAACTTAAAAACCCAGGTACCCTATAATATCAATAATAAAAAAAGCGTGGAATATACAAAAGATAATATGTAAATATTACGAAAGCAATACCTACTGTTAAAAGTCAAGCGTATTATATACTTATTCAATTTGTTTGTAGATTCAACCAAAGTAAAGTTGCAAAATATACGAAAGTAAATAAGTAAACAAATTTCGTAGAACGTACTATACAATAATGGTATTTTAGACGATACTTATTTAGCAAAAAATACATACATGACCCGTAAATTATACGAAACTGATTGAGTGAATATTACAATACCACTATCGTACATTTTACGTATATTAGGGGTAAAATATACAAAACAGGTTTAATGAAATTTACTAAACATAATCCTTAAATTATACGAAACAGAAGGAGTAGATATTACATGAGTAGTATCGTATAGTCTACAAAAGCTGAGGGGTAAAATATACAAAACCGATTTAGTAGAAAATACTAAGTACAACTCGTTAAATCTACGAAACAGAATGAGTAGGTATTACAAAACTAGTATAGTACCTTTTAGGTAAATCATGGAGTAAAATATACTAAACAGGTTTACTAAAAATACTAAACAAAATCCTTAAATTATACAAAACAGAATGAGTGAATATTGCATGACTGGTATTGTATAGTTTATAAAAGCTATGAGTCAGTAATACTTAACCAGTTTTGTAAAAGTTTAACCATTTGTGTTTAGTTAAATTAACAAAAAAGTGTGTAGGACCCATTTTTACACGTTGCTTTTGTAAAAAATACTGAGAATTTAGTAAATTTAACTAATATATTTTTTCAGTGCACGAACAAAGCGTGTTACTGCAATATGAATCAATTCCAAGCAGCAAGTTCAGTGCACGGGTCATAAGGAAATTGATTCACTGGCAGGATTTAACGGTGTAGATAAAAATCGATTTTTGGTCAATAACAAGACTATTAAGTTTTTAGCTATGGCCTTGTTAAACTAAGCTTAGGTAACACTTCCTTGGCTCACGACGCATATGTTTTAAGTGGTGGTGGGGCGGGGCGCGCCCCTGCGGGTCATGCCGCCGAGGCTAGGCAGTGAAAGCGTTAATTATTGCGCAAGATACTTGCTAATTTAACCAATCGAGTTACACTCGACTCCCTTTGCAGAACTGTAATCCAATTGCCACCTACGACTGACCGGGCAGGACGAGGAAAAAACCTGCGGTTTCTGTGTCAACAACCTTTATCGAAATACAAACATTATGGGATTGCGATTTGATTGCCTGTATTTGCACGCAGAAATTTAATATTTACAACCATTACGTCACTGTTGCTGTGCTATAACTAAAATGAGCTGGTACGACACAATAGTAAATTATAACATAACTTAAGGGAGTAAAAAAATATAAGAATGAAAAATATTTAGTAACAATTCCGCGAAAAAAACCTTCTACGATAAAATCTAACAAATTGTACATTTATACAAAATGAAAGAACACTTATCAAAGCAAGTCGTCAACTAGTTTCGTCTCTCCACGAGACATCATCAGGACACCACACCACTCGATCTTGACACTGAGAGCGCCAAACAACAACGGCAGAGTCCCACCAGAGATGTTGTCACTTCGAGCTCCGCGTGCCAAGTGAGGCATCGCTCGCAAAACCGCCCCTTATATACAGTCATGGTGACGCATCACGCCCATTACCTGCGTCCGTGACATCACCGCTCGCGCCATTTCTAGAAAAAATCCGTAATAATGGCGATCGAGGCAAACCTGTACTTAGTTCATTCAACAATGTATTATTACTGTATTTTGTAATTTCTAAATTTTCTAAGACCGACAACCTAAATCCCTTATCACAAGTATGTAAAATTGAAAATGAGTGATTATCATTTAATGAATGACCCGATTCTAATAAATGTTTTGCAAAATTTGACTTATCTGGATGACTGTTTCTATAAGCCGCTAAATGTTCTTTATACCTAACCTGAAAACTACGACCCGTTTGACCTACATAAACACCATTACATTCATCACAAACTAACTTATAAACACCAGATTTCTTATTGTTATCCAATCTATCTTTTCCGTTACAAATCTGTTTTAATAAATTGTTTGTTTTGAACGCTACATGTACTTTATTTTTGGACAAAGCCCTTGAAACTCCCTCACTTAATGGACCTAAGTAAGTTAAACTTCCTACATATTTATTTATCCTATCTGGGGCAACAGGGTACAATAAAGAACGGACAATGTTACGTTGTTTACTCCTAATTAGACCATCAACTATATTCCTACTATATCCGTTTCTTTCTGCCATATGGTAAATAATAGATATCTCTTTATTAAAGTTCTCCCGTGATAGGGGTACTGACATCAATCTGTGGACAAAACTACGATAAGCTGCTAACTTATGTTGTAATGGATGACAAGAAGAATTCGGTATTGTAATGTCTGTATAAGTCGGTTTTCTGTAAATTTGGAAATCGTGCCTATTGTTTAACCTAGTTAAAGTCAAATCTAAAAAGTTCAGTGAGCCATTGGTTTCCAACTCGAGTTTGAATTTAATTTTAGGATGAATTGTATTAAGTTTGTTAACAAATAGTTCTATTTGACGTAAACTTCCGGTCCAGCATATGATAATGTCATCAACATAACGATAATAATATAAGATTTTTGACTCCCCTATAATGTGTTTAATCTCAAAGCTATCCATGAAAATATCTGCTATAAGTGGACTCAGTGGTGAGCCCATAGCTAACCCCTCCTTTTGTTTGTAACATTGATTGCCAAATTGAAAGTAATTTTGCTGCATACAAGCCCTAGTGAAAGATATTAACTCCTCCTTTTCTGCCGGAATTACTCGTTGTCGTTCAAGATGTCCTTCCAATATTCTCAAACTCTCCTCATATGGTACGTTTGTAAATAAACTTTCTACATCCAGCGACAATAATTTCGCATTATGAGGCAAGTTGATATCTTTAACTTTATTAATTAAATCCATACTATTCTTTAAACTATATTTGGGATTGAAACCAGATCTAGATTTCAATTCATAATTCAAATATTTTGACAAACCATATGCTGGTGCTCCTATGTAAGAAACAACGGGTCGAATCGGAATATTAGACTTATGTATTTTAGGTAAACCATATAACAAAGGTTTTCTAGGATTCATGGGAACTAAATATTTAAGAGAGTTAGGAGAAATAAAGTTTGAGTTTTTTGTCATATCTTTTAACTCCTGTGTGAAAACTTTAGTCGGATCGGAACTCAGTAATTCAAAATCATTGCCCTGTATGACCTCATTAACCTTCTGCACATAACTACCCCTTTCTAAGATAACCACAGTATTACCCTTATCTGCCTTTGTAATAATCAAATTATTTTGATCTATTTTATTTCTTAACGATTTGAAAGCATTTAAATCCCTTGGAAAAATGGGGCCCAAAGTTGGACTACTAATTGGCCTTTTAATCAATGAGGCTACTTCATGTTTGACCCCTTCATCCGCTCTCCCCCTAACTATTGCCATTTCAGAATCTACAGCCAATATCTCTAAAGTTTTCATATTCAAAACTGGTTGTAAATTATATTTAAGACCCTTTTCTAATAATGATACTTCTGGATTTGTAAACTGAACACTACTATGATTTTCTAGACGTTGATAGAAGGTATGAGGACATGGGGGATGTAAGTTATTGCTATTCCTCCTTTGTTGATCCACTCTCTGTTTATCCCTTACTAACCGATCTAATTTTCTTGACTGAACCAAGTATTTATTATGAGCTAACTCTGCAGCGTACTCCCTGGCTTTATTATCTAATAAATCAAATTCGATGTTGTGCAATAAATAAGCTAACTCCATGTGTAAAACCCTCAAGTGAGTTTTAAAGTTATCTCTAATAGTGAACCAATGTTTAATTTCTTCATTTAACCAAATATTCCTAGCCCTACTCAAAGCTAAATCAGCTGCCCTACTATTTGAGTGACTTCTAATATTAATATAAGATGGAATAACCCCCAAATGTTTACATTGTTGATTGAACCATACGTTTTGAGCTGCAATACGATGTGACTTAGTGAGTTTGATGTACAATTTTGCCTGTTCAGCTGTACCTGCTGATCTAAGATAAATAATAGATTCAGGCGTTACTTTGCGGAAATCCATTGTAAATATAAGAATGAAAAATATTTAGTAACAATTCCGCGAAAAAAACCTTCTACGATAAAATCTAACAAATTGTACATTTATACAAAATGAAAGAACACTTATCAAAGCAAGTCGTCAACTAGTTTCGTCTCTCCACGAGACATCATCAGGACACCACACCACTCGATCTTGACACTGAGAGCGCCAAACAACAACGGCAGAGTCCCACCAGAGATGTTGTCACTTCGAGCTCCGCGTGCCAAGTGAGGCATCGCTCGCAAAACCGCCCCTTATATACAGTCATGGTGACGCATCACGCCCATTACCTGCGTCCGTGACATCACCGCTCGCGCCATTTCTAGAAAAAATCCGTAATAATGGCGATCGAGGCAAACCTGTACTTAGTTCATTCAACAATGTATTATTACTGTATTTTGTATACTACACTACTGTACAATTTTACATACTTGTGATAAGGGATTTAGGTTGTCGGTCTTAGAAAATTTAGAAATTACAAAATACAGTAATAATACATTGTTGAATGAACTAAGTACAGGTTTGCCTCGATCGCCATTATTACGGATTTTTTCTAGAAATGGCGCGAGCGGTGATGTCACGGACGCAGGTAATGGGCGTGATGCGTCACCATGACTGTATATAAGGGGCGGTTTTGCGAGCGATGCCTCACTTGGCACGCGGAGCTCGAAGTGACAACATCTCTGGTGGGACTCTGCCGTTGTTGTTTGGCGCTCTCAGTGTCAAGATCGAGTGGTGTGGTGTCCTGATGATGTCTCGTGGAGAGACGAAACTAGTTGACGACTTGCTTTGATAAGTGTTCTTTCATTTTGTATAAATGTACAATTTGTTAGATTTTATCGTAGAAGGTTTTTTTCGCGGAATTGTTACTAAATATTTTTCATTCTTATATTTACAATGGATTTCCGCAAAGTAACGCCTGAATCTATTATTTATTTTAGAGTAAAAAAATATTTTTACGGCGAGGGCGTTTTTTGAATCCAGAGCCTAGTGACTAGTGAGGGCCAAAAATATATTTTGTGCCCGAGTGATACACTCTACTTTTCATCATTCTCTTTAAGAGAATATAAAGGGCGCCTCATATTTTATTTACTGTCACTTGGAGAACTAATTTTTCAAACAATACCATGAATTTCTAACAATCCGTGAAAATTGACGAAAACAGCTGTATTCGCGTTTTCGTCAAAGTTGTTCTAAATTCGCGCTTAAAGGCGAACCAAATCGTCCTTTTCGAATAGATGGGATGAAAACAAAATACTTAATCGCTGCCGAGCTATTTCTTCACTTTTAAACCTTTGAAAGTTTGTTTGTGTAAAGGACCACCAGTTTGTTGACAAAATAGAGAAGGGTTGATTTTTAAAGTTATCTACTTAACAAAACAGTGTTTGTCAAGAATTGACAATCGGTTGATTTATCAAAAATTCCCCAAGTAAGTGTTATGGGTGCTATATGATTGAAACAATATACAAAGATTTATAATTTTATTGTTCCGGATGTTCTGGGTATTTCCTACATAGAAAATACCCAGAACATCCGGAACAACTATTTGCAAATCGTACAAAGTTTGCACTATCTGCACATAGTTGAGACAAATGTTTGTAAGTACTACAAACATTTGTCTCAAAGCGGGAATCCAACCCGCTACCTCCTGCGTAGCAGGCGGACCTCTGCGGGGCCACATCGGGCGTCAATTCCGTTTGATACAACGCTGTGCAATTCTTCATGCAATCTAACTAACAAACGACTGTAGCAACAGTGCACAAGCATTACGCACTACGATTTAATCTAGGTTAAACAGATTATCGGCAAAAATAAAGTGTTTCATAACGTGGTAATATTAGCGTGCTATTTCGAACGCACCTCGCAAATCCACACTCGAATGTCAATGGCACGTAAACTTCAACAATCGACTCGGGGAAACCACAGCGATTTCGGCTTTATTACTGGTTCCCAAGGTGCAGGTTGAATCACTTCTTGGGTGTAAACAAGAAGTGAAGCGAATGCTCTAGTAGCATACCACACTATAGTATAGTTGTTTAGTTCGTGGTCGATGTTCGGCCGCTCATAAACAAATCGTGAGGTTGATTGAACCCGAGATGCGGCTGCATGGGAAGCGATGTCCAGCTAGGCCAATTAATCCCCTGTCGAGGCAGACCTTTTGGACACTAATGCGCCTGACACACGCATATCACGGATTTTGACGTGCGGCCGCAGACATTGTGTTAAATCATTCATCCAAATTTTCGGGAATTGCCTCAGAACAGTCAGAATCAGAACGCAGTTGTTCGTCACACGTTGCTTTCAAACAAATTGGGTCGTTCTGAATTAATTCGACTTGATGGAGGAATTTCGATGTATTCAAGCTCTGTTGTGGGAAGGCCTCAAAAGATATATCTGACGGTAATTATGGAATAAAACGTGACTTAACTACCATTAGAACCGCCTTCAATGGAGTTGGTTTAAAAATATTGTCGGTTCGTAGTCATACAAAGACTTTTTATGGATAGATCCATGATAGAACCAACGAAATTCCTTTAAATACCTAGTTTATTCACTGTCTGAGAATTTTCACCAAATAATCGCCCTGTCTGGGGTTATTATTGGAAGTTAGAAGTTTCGTTTTCCTTTGCTTCTAAATATACATCAGAACTGGGTCATTGTCATCATTAATTAGCAGGAAACGTGACGCACAAAACTATGGATACTTAGTAGGTTAGGTAGAGGTAGGTAGTACCTATCACAATAGGGTTTCCGATTTTGCGCCTGAACCTACTTAGGCAGGTACCTGCCAGGATAAGGTCAATGAGACAATTTTACTGAACTAGAAAATGTGAACAATTTGAGTCCCTCGAGTTTTAAGATTAGCCTAGGTCAGTGGCCGAAAAATATAACACTAACGCTTGTCATAAATCAAAGATTTTGGAAAGTCGTTATCTGAAATCAAACCACGACTGACTCTGAAAGTGAAAAGCTAGCGATTCGGTCTGAAAAATGTATTAAACTAACCAATTTAAGTGGTAAAAAAGACATCCTTTAAAGTTCACCCTAAGAAATGTATATGTATATTTGTAACCTAGTGAATATGCAGAAGTGACGTCACGCATACGACATGCCCGCCTACCCGCGCTTCGTTTCAAGGGGAAATAGATAAAGCGACGGGAAATTTCGCCGGGGAGTTGGGACTTGTATGGGGCGCCGTATCTGTGAGCAGCCCAGGCGAAGTGTCTCTGATACAAATGGAGTTATATGGTACGAATTCGAATAAGAAACGTGATAGAACGCTTGTGCAACGAATATAGCTCGGACATGTTATCTAGTGGTATCTTCGTAGACACGAGAACGTGTCGTGAACCCGTTTCTTTCTTTATTCTTCGCCGTATTTCGTAGTTTCGCAGATAATGTCTAGTGGATAAAGTAAGGACATCTGTTTCTGAAATAAATTGAGGGTAGTCACGGACAACTGCCTCTTCGTTCGTTTTCGACGTTAGCTCTAGTACCTTCATCAGTCATATTCGAAAGGTTTTCCAAAAATATCTCTATTTTATTTCTATCAAATGAAGATACATCGAGTGCGGAATTCGCAGTTTTTGGACAAAACCTTTTCTACCCCGAAGTGAGCCAATATAATTTATGACACTCTATTAAACTGTTCACAAAAGTAGAGCAAAGTTACTTCTTTTTTTGCCCTCGTGAAAAAACCTTAGAAATGTTTACTGTGTAGTGTGCACTGTGAGAAGGTTACTTAAACCACTTCTTAAGTCATGCAGGTAAAGTTAGATGCGACATTTAAATGCGAGACAATCCAAACGTCAAGTTCCCAAGACATAATAGACAGAACAGGTTCTGACAGGGAATTATCTAACCTAGAAATCTGACAGTTAAATTATGTCAAGTCACATAATGCACGCACGATAAGTAGATGGCGATACGTTCATCGTGACCTGGTTAGTAACCAGGCCAGTTCGGTTCAGGTGGTGGTGTACCGTGTACCGCCGTTATCGCATCCAATCACAGGTTTCCTTTTTTATCTGGCTGGGTTAGTTCCCTCGGCAACTGCCTGCCAATTAGCAGTGTATGTCAGGGCCATGAGGAAAGTCGCAGTGATCCTCATATACACTTATATTATAAAGAGGAATGAATTGATTGTTTGTATTGAATAGGCTCCGAAACTACTGGACCGATTTAAAAAATTCTTTTATCATTAAAAAGCTAACTTTTCAGGCAGTGATATAGGCTATATTTTATCCCGGAATTCCAACGGGAACGGGAACTACGTGGGTGAAACCGCAAGGCGCTGCTAGTTATACAGAAATCCCCAAACTATGCAGAGCTTTTGATGCTCATGATGATAATGACTGATACGTACTACGACTGACTGGTACTACGGGGTACATATTATTCGGCATTTGAAGTCATATGGCGCCATTTCGTAAAACTTTTCTTAGGAAATACGTGTTTTTTAGTAAGCCTTACAAGTTCGTGAAATAAAACTTTGTTGTTTAGAATCTCCATTACATTTGCAAGGTTTCCATCTAAGTAAATATTTTCTTTACTTTTATAGTATATGAGCTTTTATAGTATAGTATATGACATTATGAACACAAACACACGGTAAAATTTGTGCAAAAAAGCAGATTTTTTGAGGCTTATACTGAATTTGTTACTCCAAATTTAGATTTTTTTGTTGTGATAGAAACCTAGATACCTACAGTGCACAAGATACCAATTAATTTAAAATTTTAAACAAAAGATCTGTTACAACCATTGATTAATTAAAAAGGGAAGATGAGGTACTAGTTTCTCGAAAATGGCAACCTCATATTGTGTCAAATTGTGTGCTCCCACCTCAGTCACCGTCGGACCGGCGGCACGGGCGGTCGTGATTCGCGTGAAATATATTGTTTCGGTCTCACTTCGGTCTTAGATACGTCTTTCCGTCTTTGTTCTTCTTTGTATTGCACAGGACTGGAAATATAACTGCGAGCGTATGTAGTTGTAACACATGCCATATTTGAGTAAGTGCTGGGAGAACGTCTACCTATCTTCCCTTTTTAATTAATAAATGGTTACAACGCCATAATCACGTAAGAGCGTTCGTCAACTCGCAAGAGAAAACTGCACACTGACTTATACTTCCACCAACAACGAGCGAGAAGATTTGAGCGAGTAGAAAGCCTTGAAATGGCGCTCCGCGTACTCATCTCTCTCATTTTCCTTTTGCATTGATTTGATATCAACAGACCAAACCCTTTGTTGGCAAATATTACTACTATTTCATTGAAAACGGACTTTTCAATTCTTCTTTCGGTCTTCTTATTTCGGTCCCGACTACTATTGAGGCTACCACATCGAAAACACGTTAATTCTTTGGTTCCAAATTCTTTGTAGAGGTAATCGAGGCGAAATGACAACAATAATAATTCCTAATTAACTGTTATTTAACCTTGGCTAAGCTAAGGCTAAATTCATCCATCAAATTGATTCCGAATAATCTCATTAGCACAATACATTTGTAAGCAAATAATTGACCGTGTTGCAATTTCTACCAGCTATTAGGTAGAAGTCTCATTTCTGCAGTTCTGTTTATTGCACTTACAGAGTTTTAAATATTAAGAAGGCAAGCTTCTAAGAAGCAATACATTACAAAAATAAAGCCATTTTCAAGAATAAACTTTTGCGACTTTTTGCTATGTTTAAACTGTGCCATTTTACTACAATAATCGTGGAAACCATCGAAAGAAAGAAGAACGGGTGACTGAAGAGGGGGTGAAACCATGGTGATCTTCCAACACATTTAAGGTTTCGTTTACGGTTAAAGTTTACCCGTATAAATCTGAGAGAGATAGAAATATTAAGACTTATTAAAAGTTTCCTGAAAAATCTGCTTAATCTGAACTGTACCAAGTTTTGCAACATTAATATTTCTGAAGACATCTGATCCGACTAACCATTGCAGAGATAACTTGGCCCCAGTATCAGTCGGTGAAACAGTTCCTAAGATATCAAGTGAAATCCAAATGAAATCGACACCAACAACAAAAAGTGTCGTAACGCAAAAAGACTGTGAATTATCCATTGACGTGGTCATGCTTTCTTGACCTAGGTAAGTACTCATTGATAGGTTAACGAACAACGTCAGTGGGAGAGTGATAAAAGTTATATCACGAAAACAAGCATCGTGGTCATTGATTTATTAAAAACGAAGATGAGGCACTGGTTGCTCGAAAGTGGCAACCTCAAATTGTGTAAAATTGTGTTCTCCCACATCAGTCACCGTCTGACCGGCGGCGGCACGGGCGGTCGTGATTCGCGTGAAATATTGTTGTCTCAGTCTCACTTCGGTCCTAGATACGTCTTTCCGTCTTTGTTCTTCTTTGTATTGCACAGGACTGGAAATATAACTGTGAGCGTATGTGTTTGCGTGTAGTTGTAACACATGCAATTTTTTGAGTAAGCGCTGGGAGAACGTAACCTATCTTCCCTTTTTAAATCAATGATCGTGGTGCGTAGATTTTTGCTTTGAAGTGGGTAAGACTAATGAAGATAAGAAATATTTTCGTTCCGAGTGACACGATATTTCTGAATAGGTACTAAAGCAGGTAGAGATCAGCGTTTACAACAATAGCAAACGATATTTCTGTCCATCGATGCCTATTGAAATGCGCAGGTAAATCTGTTGTAAAAACTAGGAAGGTGAGCTATGAACGTTCATGTATACTTAATAATAAAAGTTTTAATAAACAAAAAAGGCTTACAAAGTACATGATTATTGTAAGTTAGGGAGAAGGTAGTATTATTCTATAGTAGGTACTTTAAATCAAAAACCTTTATCAGTGAACTGAACGTCAAGGCTGAGCAGTTATCTAATTATTATACGTCTGTATGTCAGTGGGATCCACACCAATAATACTTGCAATGATTAGGAGACCCCTTCAATTTATTGCGATGTTGAGACTGTATGTGCGTCATGGACGTAATCGAGTCAATGGTGTCCTATTCAGATGTCGCCAAAAATAGACTAAACATGGACACACAGGACTAAAAATGCGATCCTTATTATTTTAATGTTATGATAGAGATGGCGACAGTTTTAGTCCTGTGAAATTACTTTAGTTTAGTTTTGGTAGCATCTGAATTGACACCAAAGTGTTTCTAACAGAGCTGCTCTGCGATTACCAATTACCACTCATCCTTTATTTAAAAACCACCCGCGTCTTTCAAATTTCATTACAGGATATAAGTATTGAAGTTTTAGTAATTTGCAATTGTATGAATATGGCTATTGAAATGGCTTTCAGAGCCATTGAAATTGCTTCTAATATCAAACATAAGATGGGTGGCTTTTGCGTAATCCCTAACGTAATCGCTAACTGCTGCAAGGAAATCAGAAACGCAAATAGTTTAAAAGAAAACGTAAGAACAAGGACGAAATCATTGACACCTTTGTCAAAGAGTCTAAAGTGGTAGAATATGTCATGTATTTGGTTATTTGGACTGTAAAGACACTAGGTCTAGATCGGAATCTGGTGCAAAGGATCAAGTTTTCAACACGGCGCAATAACCACAGGGTGGGGCTTATAGGCGAGTCCACCTCTAATCAATTGGTCCACGCACACCACACCCTGTAAGTAGGAACCTAATTTTTTAGGCTGTTTGCCTATGGAATGCAATAATAGTCTTATTATGCCATTGATATGGAATTCGGTAACTGCCGCCTCGTAGGCAATATTTGAAGATGATAAAATGGAAGTATAATATTCAGTTTGGAATTTTGTCTATAAGCTGTTTTAATCTTGCAAAACTGTGATCATCTAAAATGGTTGTATTCAGCAAAATGTAACAGAACCTAAAGTTTGCAGAGCACTTTCGCTCGAAGTGCGAACAACCTCATAACGGCATCTTCAGCGATTCCGAGAAAAACAGCTTTTCGAAGCAAAGCTGCAATCTGCTAGGTACTTGAATTTACCATTTTGTTACACTGTGAAATGAAATCCTTAGTTTTTAAGTGTGAAAGGCTTTTTATTACCTTCAGTTATATTCGATTTACAGTAAGAGTATTGTATTGAGTGGGAATTTTATTGCGTGTAAATAAGTGTTATCAATTGTAGTTGTATACAAGATTGATCGACAGACACCGATGTATTTGAGTGCTATGCGATATCACTGCCCTGTTTTTGCTTACTTTTCTAGTAATATACACGCATCTACGCATTGTTAGAGTAACGGGTATTAACAGGTAACTTTCTAAGAGGCTTTTAACGCAGGTAGACTGGTATAATAGTCGTAGCCCTGTCACCGTCAGGAGTGATGAAACGAACTCATTACATGCAGACTGGGCACAGCGGAGAAATCGCATTGTGCTCAACGTAAATAGGTTCTTATTGTTTAATCATAAACATCGCATCTTTGCATGTCTATGGAATTCGGTAACTGCCGCCTCGTAGGCAATATTTGAAGATGATAAAATGGAAGTATAATATTCAGTTTGGAATTTTGTCTATAAGCTGTTTTAATCTTGCAAAACTGTGATCATCTAAAATGGTTGTATTCAGCAAAATGTAACAGAACCTAAAGTTTGCAGAGCACTTTCGCTCGAAGTGCGAACAACCTCATAACGGCATCTTCAGCGATTCCGAGAAAAACAGCTTTTCGAAGCAAAGCTGCAATCTGCTAGGTACTTGAATTTACCATTTTGTTACACTGTGAAATGAAATCCTTAGTTTTTAAGTGTGAAAGGCTTTTTATTACCTTCAGTTATATTCGATTTACAGTAAGAGTATTGTATTGAGTGGGAATTTTATTGCGTGTAAATAAGTGTTATCAATTGTAGTTGTATACAAGATTGATCGACAGACACCGATGTATTTGAGTGCTATGCGATATCACTGCCCTGTTTTTGCTTACTTTTCTAGTAATATACACGCATCTACGCATTGTTAGAGTAACGGGTATTAACAGGTAACTTTCTAAGAGGCTTTTAACGCAGGTAGACTGGTATAATAGTCGTAGCCCTGTCACCGTCAGGAGTGATGAAACGAACTCATTACATGCAGACTGGGCACAGCGGAGAAATCGCATTGTGCTCAACGTAAATAGGTTCTTATTGTTTAATCATAAACATCGCATCTTTACAAAACGCTGAGCAACCGAAAGAGCGAAATATACTCGTAACTAAAATGTTAAAACGCCCTTATTTGCATTCAAGGGACGAGTTTTGAGGACCGAGGCGCACAGGCGAGGTTTTAGGACTCTCGAGCGGCGATCGACGTAGTCTCGGAATAATCAGGCGCTTCCCTCGCGGTCGTTCACACACAATCGACTCGACCGCGCCGAGAGGACCCTACCTACGCACGACGACTACACAAAGCATCCACCCATACCTAACCGCTACCCTTGCTCGATGCACGAGCGTGCACTAATTCACAATCGCTTCGCTGTAATCTATTCCCTACTGTACCACCGCCACATAGAGCACACTATCCCTCGCTCGTGTAATATAAACACGAGTTCGCTGCATCCATTTCGATGGGAAGGCCGACAAGTCGTGTCAAAAACGAGTTGAAGCTCAAGCAATAAGGCACAGATTTGTGCGGAGGTTGGCCGCACGGCGGACGCATGTGCAGGCTGTGGTAGACTTGACATGAATATTGAAAAGCGATCTTATGTCGTGAACAACTGAATTGAATACACGTCATCGGTATCGCAGGCTCCACGTGTTTACAAAGCCAACTGGTGGGGGTGGCCAAGTTTCAGCACGTTCCAAAACTTTTGTGTAAACTAACAACAATATTTTTCAGTAAGTTTAATACGAAGTACAGTACGTATCTACTTAGGCAAAGATAAGGCCGGAATCTTTGCAATTAAAACGATGGTAGCAGTTAAAAACGAAATAAAAGACGTCGGGAGTGGAATGTACATACCTACCTACTACCAGGGATTTTGCTCAGTTAACGATGAGTTTGTTCCACCGCTAGACCAGTGCACACGAAAGCTAACGTTATAAGAGTTAAATCTTAGTAAAAGCATTGAGGAAACTTTACCGAAATACGGAGACCGGAACTAAAATCGTCGGGCCAGTTTTTGTTGGCGCTTTACGCTTTTGCTCGCGTACCTACGACGTTCTGTCTGAGGGAAACGGCGTAAAAAGGATTGTTTTATTATATGGCCGGTTCAGTAGGAGCAAAGTATTGTAAATGTATTTGCAAAGGAATCGAATTCATTGAGGTAGTGATCTGAATGATTTATCAAATTACTCTCTAGATTTATACATGTAGTAAAAAAAATTATAGATCAAACTTCGATCACAGAACACGGGAAAAATAAAAAATAAAACGATTTTTTTTTCCAAAAAAACAAAAAAACTAAATTATAAATAGGTACCTAAACCTACTCAATACTACAATTATTATCAATAGACATGGGAACTTTTTGTTGCACCCGTACCTACCTATTATCTATTTTTGATATTGATGCTAGGTAAGGTAAGTAGGTATGCTTCATTTACATATACAGCCAGGTAATGGTCCAATGCTAGACGCAGGCCTTCCTCTTGTAAAAGCCATAACGGCTTTCATCTTATGGGGAGCAATGCCAATAATCCCCACGCTGGTCATGCGGGTTGGGGATCGCCGTTCGGTGGATTATTCTGCTGGAGGCGCTGCTGCCCGCCTCTCGGTGGATATCCCTTAGTCGCCTTACGACACCCGCGGTAAGAGTTAGGGTGGTGCAAAACCTGTCGGCACCACACGGCGATGATATGCGTTATGATAATTTAATAGGTATCATCAGCCAGCCATAGAGTATCCTCTGGCCAGGTGTGAGGATAACCTGAAAGACTGCAGGCAGATGCCGGATGCGGCAAGCTGGAGACAGGGTGCTATTGCGCTCATTAGTGGAGGCCTAAGTCCAGCAGTGATCTAAAATTACTGAAAATGATGCGGTATCCATATGAATGAATAAAATAATGACGATTACTTGTGATGGCTAAGTACCTAAATGCTTAAGTTAAGTGCATTTTTTTTATTATTTTCTGTGATATAAGATGTTTTCTTTTTCTATTTATGTAAGAGCTGAACATTAAGTGCTTAGCTAGAGTGTTGTGAATAATATGGTATAAAATAACTTCAAAATTACCAAAAGTCAATGTAAGGTCAGTACGCAAACAAGTAAAATTAAATTACCAATGATCAGTTGTTTTACTGCTTGCCAGTCTGTTTAAAATTTAGGTAAGTAGTAGCTATAAGAACCTAAGGTAAGTTCAGCATTTATAATTTTACCAACACAATTTAACTATAAAAAGTTAAATTGTGTTTGTAAAATTATAACATTAATCATTATTTCAAAATGCCCACTCTAGGCGTTTTGACCTAAAATGAATAGGTAATCTGTGTAACTCTTGGGCCGCATGCACTGTTTTGAAAGTCCTGTAGTTTGTGGCACAAATTCAGAAAGGAAAAGTTCAAGAAAACATAAACTTACCCCTGAATACCAAAACTCAACTCAGATTTACTTAAGCATATCCCAAGCGACAAATTTTTTAAGAATTTCATTAAAAATTGTGATTAGACATGCTGCAATTTAGTTTTGGGGTGTCAAACTATCTTGCACAAAATATAACCAATTTGTTTTAATCTTAGGAATAACAAGCTTTATAGGAAGGAGCTCTCAAGACACTTTTTTCTACAGTTTTAAGTTTAGATCTGTCCAACACCATTGTTTGAGACCTGCTCAAATCAAATTGATACTTAAATATTGATCATATTCCTGGTTTGTGTGGATAACAAAGAAGTGTTGACCTTGACTTGTGGACCTTGCTCCATAGACAAGGATAAAGGTACCTATGCAGGAAAGTACCTTGCGGCGACTCCTGCGCCGGGCAATCAAGGCTCCCTTGCAGGTAAATGTAAGGCCGCTGTTTACGTAAATAAAACCAGGTCCAGTGTTAATAGACAAAGTAGAGGGTTCAGAATGAGAGTGACTCACCAGACTACTCCGAAAGCGCCGTATCCGATGGGCCGGTCCGGCTGCACGTCCGTGGGGATGGCCGGCGCCTGGTAGTACGGCGCCGCCGCCGCCAGGATGGCCCCCTGGGGCGCGCTCTGCGCTCCGCCCTGCATCAGAGACATGGACACACTCATGGAGACGCGAGAGTGCCGCGCGGGGCCGCTTACAGCCGCCATCCAACCGCTCGGCAGTCGGCGGCGGGTCGTCACCGCACACTCCTCGGCATCACACGCCGACCTCGACGGACCGATCACCACGAGCCTTCCGTGGAACACGCGACAATATCACCGGTTACTTCTTTATTATTCATGCTCGGTCGACTATGCGGGAATTCACTGAACACACGAAGTTACGGGATAAAACTATTGATCGTGCACTCAAACTTTGACTAAAGTTGCAAAGTTTGAAATGTGAATGTTGCTTTTTATTGTCTTCGCGGCTTCCTCCAGGATAGACAAAGGATGAGACCGTGATATTTACGACAAAGGAGCGACGCACGGGCGTCCGCTCACGACGAAAATCGAGCGAAACTGGCGGTGCGGAGGGCGCGGGGCGACGCGAAGGGGCGAGCGGCCGAGCGCGCCGTTCATGCCAGGGACGCCTTGGAGAGAACGAGATAACAAATAACAATGCCGATGACGCTTGAACAGCTGCTGGCCGCCCGGAACCTCGGAAACTAAGAGGAACTTGGTTCGTGTCGAATAAAAAAGTTTTAGACCCAGGCATAAGCGTTCTAATAATTATATTGAAAATTTCAGTTTCCTTTCAAGTTTCGTCAACCAGATAAACTTCCCTTAGGTGACTCCAAAGAGAATACAATAACTTCGTAAATGACCGCGCCAGGATATTTTAATATCTTCGTCAATCATCTTCATCTTCAAGACATTGACTGAAATCATGACATGCTGCATGTAGTGGGCAAAGAGAATACATACAGTCGTAAGAGTACCTACCTACCTAGTGGGCTTTTTGGTTTTGGACAAAAAAACTTGGATGGCAAAAAGTTTTAAAAATGTTGTAAATTTATACACCTAGCGCCATCTCTACCTACAAATAGAAAGCTGATGTTTGTTAGCTAGAATATAATTGGTATAGATGGCACAAGAAATCTATAGGCGGGCGAATGAAAAAAATCAACCAGAAAAACTCTATCCACGTTCCATTCCATCTTCAATATTTACACTAGGTAACACAACCAAGACATACTCTTCCATTTGCAGAACCTTGATGCGGAGCACACCCCTTCGGATCGCATCACACCGCCCGCCGGCTGTAGAGTATTTATGTTCAGTTTCAGTTTCAGTTTCAGTTTATTCTCAAACAAATACATTTGTGTCGGAATATTTTACATTAAAAATGATAAATAATTATAATGTCAAACATACAAAAAGTTACAATACTTAAATAAAATGTCAGTATAATAAAAAATCAAAACAATAACACAGAAAGAAACAAATCAGGACACAAAAAATTACGTACACACTAGATTAATATTTTACTGTCTATGCTGTTTGACTTTTGTCGTTAAAGTAGTCGTCGATGGAGTAGAAACACTTTTCCAGTAAGAAACTTTTCAACTGTTCCTTAGGCTAGGCAGTGAATGCGTTAAAATTTGACCTCTATTCGACACGGTTTTATCTTAAACTAACCCATAATAAATAGGTAAGTAATATAATTTATACCTAAACCTATCTGAATCACAATTTGCAGAGCTGCTTTATTTACTATACCTACAGAGTGATTGGTGGAAAGGGTGGTTGCAAAGTTTTAACAAGAAGCTGGAATAGATCATTTATAATTAAAATCATCTATGCCGTAGTCGTCTCAGACGAAGTCTTACCTACCATTGATTTCTTACGAATTATTCTAGTTTTTGGGGAGAGAAGAAAACCCAAATTTCTACAGTTCTACCAGTTTTACAGTCTTAATGGTCAGTTCAACTAGTGAACGTTTTTTTACCGACTTCAAACAAAGGAGGAGGTTCTGAATTTGACTGTATTTTATGTTTGTTACCATGTTGTTACCTTACCGAAGTTATTGTATTCTCTTTGTTAGGTACCTTACCTCAGCACTTTTGACAATAAATACCCGTACGTAGGACCCGATTTGCACATGGTTCTTTTTTTGAATTATTGTTCCGAATACGGAAGAGGCCGATATTATAAGGCGAGTTTTGAGTAAAAACTTTGACGTCTGACCCTACGATACGAATAAGTTATTATCTTCTTCGTAGGCATCGAGTTTTTGTAAGTACTATTTAAACACTATGTTCGTAGGTCTGACCCATCGAGCTTGAATGTAATGTACTAGAGCGCTTGTTTATTTATTTATTAAAAAGGAACGCCAACAGCGTATAGGTACATACAGCATTTTGTTTTAACTTACTATCTAGGCAGGTTCTTGTAATAAATAAGTTCTTGTTCACCCTTTGATCGAAGGGACACACGTGTGAACAAAGTGTGAACATCATCGACTTGTCAAATTAATGCCAATTATTCATGTGAGAATCAGCTGTGTGAACAGTCGTTATAACCATTGATTTATTAAAAAGGGAAGATGAGGTACTGGTTGCTCGAAAGTGGCAACCTCAAATTGTGTAAAATTGTGTGCTCCCACCTCAGTCACCGTCTGACCGGCGGCATGGGCGGTCGTACTAGCGAGAAATATTGTTGTCTCGGTCTCACTTCGGTCTTAGGTACGTCTTTCCGTCTTTGTTCTTCTTTGTATTGCACAGTACTGGAAATATAACTATGAGCGTCATTGATTAATTAAAAAGAGAAGATAGGTTACGTTCTCCCAGCGCTAACTCAAAAATTGGCATGTGTTATAACTACACGCAAACACATACCTACCCTCACAGTTATATTTCCAGTCCTGTGCAATACCAAGAAGAACAAAGACGGTAAGACGTATCTAAGACCGAAGTGAGACCGAGACAACAATATTTCACGCGAATCATGATAGCCCGTGCTGCCCGTCCGACGGTGACTGAGGTGGGAACACACAATTTTACACAATATGAGGTTGCCATTTTCGAGAAACTAGCACCTCATCTTACCTTTTTAATTAATCAATAATGAGCGTATGTGTTTGCGTGTAGTGCCAAAGACACATGCCAATTTTTGAGGAAGCGGTGGGAGATCGTAACCTATCTTCCCTTTTTAATAAATCAATGGTTATAACAGATTTATTTTTTGTGCCCGAAAAATGGTCAAATGCGCCATAAATCTATGTTAAAATGATAGCGGGACGAGGACTTAATTAAATTATCGCATCACGATAATTAACTACCGGTTAGCAATATTTTACCCTAAAATATTTTTAAATAAAAGTTCGTTTCACGGGGGTGAAACAGGGGTGGGACGCGGGAACACATGAACCCCTCGCACTTTACCTTAACCTGCCGATTTGACTAGTTATGGGATGTTGTCATCGAGATAGTATTGTCGATATTTTTTGACATGTTTCGTAAGGTTAATATTTTATAAATTAACAAAAACTAAAAAGGCTGAAAGTTTATTCGTCCTACATTAGTTCCATGTTTATTTTAATTTATAGAATTTTATTTTCTTATGTGTATTCATAGAAATAAAAATATGTTACCCTTATCTTGACTTTAATTTAGATTTTCCTTTGATCTAGCTTTTGCTAACTAAGTTTTTTTTTTATAATTAGATAGTTAGTGTATGCCTGTAAGTCTAAATGGATAAACTATTGAGACCAATCATAGTTTTTTAAGACTTACCATAGTTACCATGTAAGTACGTGCTCAATTTCACATGAATATAATTTTTATCGACATATTTTACGCATATAGCGCGCATATTTGCCCATCCCTATCCATTGCAGCAGTTGTCAATTTGGTTCTCCTATCTCCGCGCTGGGCATTGGTAGGAACAGGCCATAGAGTCTCTCTATGGCTAGTACTATATAAACTGTATGGTCTGACCTACTATAAACATAACAATAGCTACCAGCTGATTAAGAAAAAAAGAATAACATGTTAGTACCTAATGGATTTCCATACACTTTTCCTTCCCGCTAAATGCGTTAGACGTGGAATTTCCATAGTTTTTCCTCCCGCGTTTCGGTAAACCTGCAAAGACGGTATCTACCATATGTTTGGAAAAGGAATACCTATACCTAAGCAGCTTTGTTTTAAGGTCCTTTCTCAATTCGGTGGTGACAATCTACTATTCTAAGCCTTCTATATATTACAAGAGGCTATACGGAAGAGGTCGATATCATGGGCGCGGTTTGAGTAAATACTTTTTCATTACTGATACTCTGAAAGTAGGTCGGAAGTTGCCTGCGCAGAGGGATGTAAGTTATACTTTTCATCCCTATTATTTTTCTTCCGAAATAGAAGGCCACAGAGCATAATTGTAATTGCTCTGTGGGTATGACTAATCTTAGAATAAAACAAAAGCTAATAAATATCAATTATATTTATCACAGAGAATCACATGGTGTCATAAACATCATTTACGTGGCTAGTACAAAATAACGTCGTAATGATTCAAGTTCGTTACAATTTAGTAAAGAAATAAGGGTTATGGACACTTTAGATATTTGCGTGAAAGTGCAGAAATAAAGGGAATTCAAGATGTAAATGAAATTGCACTAAAACGACGATAACATTCATGTAACATGCTTAATAATATGTATAATTATAATATGCCGAACGCCAAAGTTTATACACTGAATCATGGTCTTTTTAAAAATACGCTTACATTGATTATTAAGAAGTTTTGTAGGTAGAGTCTGTTCAAAAAGAGAAGAGTCGTCGACAATTTGTTTTTGTTGCGTTGACAACACTGCTGTCATAGCAGTACGACTAAAAGTGTTCGTTCACCGTAACGCCACACTCTTCTCTTTTTGAACAGACTATACAACCTGCGTACTTAAAGAATTGCATCGATACTGACGTCATCTCACACGCTGAGAGATCGTCAGATCAGAATCAATCTATATTATCTACAGCTGCCATAGCGCCTTGTCTTCAGCTTGCCGTATCCAGCATCTGTCTGCAGTCTGTCACAGATCGTCATGCAATCCGGCTGGAGGGCATCCTACATAAGGCCCGTATTATGAAAGCTTCCTCAGTCATCGATATATGCTCGACCAACGCTTTTCTATAGCATAAACGTCACTCAAGCATAGCTCTGTGACTGAGCAAGCTTTCATAATACGGGCCTGTTTGCACGTTTGCCCGAGTGGTTGACGGTTCTTCGCGAGATATGACCAGCTGACTGCCACTTCAGAGTTTCTCTTTGAGCTATCGATAACTGGTTCTCTTTCGGATTTATTTGTTACGAATGCACGCTATCCTGCTTATTCTTAAACCCATTTTTTAAGTACGTAGGCTATAAGTAATTTGTTTATTGTCTTTTTAGATTTAACATCAACCAGCGAGGCAATGCCGCATCGATTGCTGTTGCGTTTGCTTGCCGCGATTGCTGTCATAGTACCCACAATAAAGAAAAAAGACTTAGATATACATAGATTAACCCAAATATGGATCTTATGTTGTCTGAAAATAAACGCTCATTACTATTAATATGCTTGTCCTAGTGCGGTATCCACTGCTCCTTTATTGTATTTAGAATGATTTATGAGGAATTGCTTTATTTTTTATATTGTATGATTTATATTTGACAATACACCGTGGAAAATCTCTACTGTGGTGATTATAATATACTAAGCGACAGCACAATTTCAATCACGACAGCAAATCGTACGAAATCAGGGGCGGTTCACATTATTTTATTTGGTTGTTTTCAAGTTCCATGATTTCGCGTTACTCCTTGGCACTTATCATAAACTAGATGATATAACATGATTATATTAGAATAATGAATAGATGATGTTGATTCCGTGGAGTCTTAAGCCGGTACCCCGAGGCACAGTAGCGCCGCCACCTATTTTATCTTATTATTACGTAGACTGTAGGTAGAGCATTGGAATTTCAAAAAATTATACGTTTTTACATTTTTTCTGTAATAATTTTATTATGTATAGTTTAGGATGAGATGTAAAAACAGAGTTTGGTAGCCACCAAGTGCTACTTCGCATCTATGCCGTATCCATCCAGCATGGAGCATGTTAGTAAATAAACCACGATACAAATAACAAAAACTCACTTGCTTGGCGTCGAGTTTCAGATATACACTCGAGAGCAATGAATCCGGGTCACTTAAAGAATCCTAAAAACGTAAATTGGAGTATTGAAGATTGGTCAAAAGTTATGTTCTCCGACGAATCAAAATTTATGCTCTACAAGCACGATGGAAGACACAGAGTGTATCGAAGACCAGGGGAAAGATTCAAGCAAGCATGCATCGAAGAAAAAGTAGCCTACGGTGGTGGGTCTGTACTTGTGTGGGCCGGAATTTCTTCTGAAAGTCGCACAGAGCTGGTGATCATAGAAAACGGCTCTTTAACTAGCGTAAGATATGTGGAAGAAATCCTCAATGATCACGTTGGTCCATTTATGGTCAATTTAGGTGAGGATGCTATATTTATGCATGACAATGCCCGACCTCATACAGGTAGGATTGTGAATGACTACCTTCAAGAGATGAACATTACTCGTATGGAGTGGCCAGCGCGCAGCCCGGATATCAACCCGATCGAGCATGCTTGGGACGAGCTAGGCAGATGCGTAAAACAACGAAACCCTCCCCCAATCACGCTTCGTGAGCTCAAAATTGCTCTCACAGAGGAATGGGAGAATATTCCCCGAAATCGTATAAGGAACTTGGTGTACAGCATGCCAAACCGCGTAAACGCAGTAATGGAAGCACGAGGAGGCAATACGAAGTATTAAAATTCAAGAAAATCGTAATAAAGTTCAAAAATTTCATGTTTCCTATTTTTGTTTTAAGGAGAGATCAGCAGTTTTTTTCTTTATGTAATTTTGTGTTAATAAAATGTATGGTGGGTGACTCATATTTTTTTTACTTTCATTTAAGGAGTATTACATTGTCTATTAAATACAATTTATTGCATTAACCTATCATTTTTAGTTTCCGAGATTTTTAACATTCTTTAAGTGACCCGGATTCATTGCTCTCGAGTGTAATTGTAAGGAATTTTTATTGAAGGGAGGATCTAAAATCGACAAGTAATGTAAATTACGTATAAACGGACGCGCCAACAAAGTGAATTTTAGGTTAAGTATGGGCGGTTTGCGGTATAGTCGTGAACTGTCCTACTAATATTATAAACGCGAAAGTTTGTAAGAATGTACCGATATATGGATGCTTGGATGTATGTTTGTTACTCTTTCACGCAAAAACTACTGAACGGATCAGGCAACAATTTTATATAGAGCAATTTTTTATCCCATAAATCAGTTCCCTTGGGATATAAAACACCTTTTCACGTTTCCATAGAAACAACGTGTGCGAAGTCGGGGTGAAGCTAGGTACAAAATAAAACTATTACAACGGTATTAAAAAAAGCCTATGATAGGTATCACAAACTGCCCTATCATTTTTTGAAAATTCTTTGATAAAATAGGTGGCGGCGCTAGTTTGAATCATGGTAGTACTTTGGTGTCTCGATCACCAGAACTGCGCGTTGATCAAGAGACCATGGCTTTTAAAGGAAAGTCATGTCGGTGGTTCTTTTCATGTTGGCCGCGTAATGGTTAACGATTTGCGGCAAATTACTTTTCTGATAGTTTCCTCGCAAGATGAAACGATCAACCTTAAACATGATTGTCATCCTACTCCAATTAAGGTAAGATGACTATAATATTAGTATACATAATTATAATTTAATAATACACAATCAACATCAAATATAATAAAATGAATATACAGACACTTTAGTAACCTACATAATTAATAATGATATAGTATGTAGTTAATACAAAATAATTATATTGATTAATTTGGTTTACTTAAGCAAATTTTTACACAATATACAAAAGAGTTCGTGATTATTTGTTTTCGTTTTGTGATATAAGGTATAGTAACGGACGCTCGGTTGGTGTACTTAAAATGTCATTGTACATGATTCAGCTAAAAGACTTATATGTCAAGCTTTTATCTGAGTTATATACAGGTTGTGTCTACCGAAAAATGAGGTGTTGTAATCAGACCCCTTTATTTTCGGTAGTGGTCTTGACAAACGCTGTATAAGAATTCTCAGAGTCTTGGTTCCTCTAAGGCCGTATTATGTTCGATCTATGCTTGAGTAAGGCTACAGAATAAACTTTACTCAAGCATAGACCTATGACTGAGCAAGCTAACATCATACGGGCCTAAGATTAATTATGAGAAATGAAAACTGCGCGTCACACCATCTTGTTCAAATATATACGTGTACCTACTGTACATCTCTTTTGACATTTACCCCCGAATAATCAAACTCAGATTCAAGCACGTGTCAAGTCGTGATTTTTTTGACAGTTTTTAACTAAAATCTGTCAAAAATTCGTTACAAGAGACGTGCTTAAATCTGAGTTCCGTTTGAGTATTCGGGCGTTAGGTAGGTATATTGGTTTTATACACATTACACATGCTTCATTATGGTGTGTACCACAGATATAATTATTATAATAATTATTATTACGATTTCTGTGGTGGGTACAGCACAGACCAAGCGAGCAAGAGCGAGCGAATGCAAACGAGTGGGATTCGACGACCGATCGGTACGTTCATTCCATTTTTCTTTGATGTAGCTACAGCCGTCGGAGCACGGGCGAAGGCGAACGAAGGCCCTTGTTTGGGCTCGCTTGGTTTCGCAATGACGTCTACACTGGTTCTTTCGCGTTAGTTTGTTAGCGTTTGCTCTCGCTCGCTTGGTGTGAAGTGTGAACACAACATTAGGCGAGAACAATAACAGAGGTCGGGCAGTGAATGTGTTAAACGAGCGTCCCGCTCTGGGTGCGAAGGGTTAAAATATGTGAGGATATCAAAATTCTATAAAATATGTGTTATGGAAGAATAAACATCGGGTATATAATCTACATAATAATATGAACTATGATTCGTACAAATTTTGCCAAATCAGGGCAAAGTGTACTTCTAAATAATAATGTACTCACAAAAACGATTACAAACACTAGATAAATTCTTCACTCTCATATTCCTATAAAGTTCACAATACGTTTATTAGCTTAACCAGAGTTTTGAAACAAAAGCATGAAACAGCGCTTCTAGCGGGTTTTTTTGGAACTCACTTATTGTTTCACAAAACAATTATTTGAGTAGGTGCACTCTTAGGCCCTTATTACGAAAATTGGATTATTCTCATGTGACTTCTTGCTTTGTTCGAGCTAGCGGGACAATTTGAAAATTTTCTCGGTTATCGACCTAGCTTGAGTAACGATTATGTCACAGAAAAACGTTACTCAAGGATGTATCGATGTCTGAGCAAGCTTTCAAGCAAGATTGTGTCCATAGCCAGTGTCGCGCTCTACGCTTAGGTACCACGGAAGACCAGCGTTTTAGCTGCACTCCAGGTTCCTGCAGCTCACGCTGCGTGTCAGCATTTTGGTCTCACGTTGTTCTTTTCTCTTTAATTCTTCTTTATCATTGCATTTTCTTGTGTCTTTTGAAACCATTGAAACCATTTATTTATCTGTGATTGTGGTAATATACAATTGATCTTAAATTTCGTTTTCGTCAGCACAATCTACTCTTTCGAGCGTACAAATCAGATGTGTTTAGAGTTGACACAGTTGAGAGCATGCAGTAAAATACTATATACTACAAAAGAATAAAAATATCCGTAAAAATATCTTGTGAACCAATAAAAAACATCTTATCTTATTTTTCATAATACGAGCCCCAGAGCGTGTTTCACACTCAGAATATTAAGTCTATTCATCGATTCACAAAAAATAGCATGGAACTTACGGGACCAACCAATAATACATACTACTATACATTTCATGGCTTAACTAACGGCTGCTAGCGCCACACGTCTTCCATGAAATAATAGTCTCGTTTCGATACAAAACTCGGGATAAGACAATAGACGTAAAACCAGACCAATATAAAATTTTATTGCTTTGGCGAACAGACAATCTTCATAACATTTAGTTTTTTGTCTGGATGTGAACTATTAATGCCTTATTATTGTCTATTTACACATTCTATTTTATATAAACCGACAGTCCATTCTAAACATCTATAGCTGTAAATCTAGCCTACTTGCCTAGTCCAGGAGCTGTTGGGAACATTAGTTTGGAGTGTGTAATAACGTTGCTACGAAATGGACTTTGAGCGGCATGAAAGGTATTGATTTCTCGTGTGTGAGAAGTACAGAATGATAGAAGCGCACTGGATTGACGCCAAAACTGTTTTACCTAATTACAAGTGAATTAAACAAACAATTGATAAAATTAAAGAAATGACTAAAGAAATAATAAAAATTCTAGGTACCTCTTATGACAAAAAATGTTAGAACATATTTTTTTTATATAATATCTGTTACTGTACCCCATTTTGCTGTTATTTTATTAGGTTATTACCAAAATAATAGTGAGCTGTGTACCTGAAACACATAGCTAAATGTGTGCAAAACAGGTATTTAAAAAAAATATATTACCTAGCTATTTTATGAAATACTTACGTGATCTAAGATAAAAGTTCCTCAAATATGAAGGTAGTTTTCTCAGATTCTAAGATAAATAACGATTTCGAACTACAATTGCTTATTGCAAACTCTTAAAAGACTTGCCTGTTTCGGAACCTGCTGGCAACGTTTGATACTATTGATACACAAGATCCTTATATTCAAATATTTTTTATCTAATTGTTACGAAATATCAATGGCATTATCATGAAGGGCATATTATACCGCCAGCTCCTGAACTAAGGATAGAGTTCTTTGAAATATAATTAGACAATTAGTTTATTAACTTTGACGGATATAAATCAAAACGTCAATTATTACGCAATTTTCCAATTATCTTTGCATAGAACACATGCCTAAATAGAAAACACGTAACAATTTTATATTCAAATTGTAATTTAAGGCGTTCTGTACATAACTTGTATAAATAAGTAATTACATGTACATAATGCAGAGTAAAACATAATTTATTTACAATTTCGATATTATTGCATTGATTTTCGTAGTTTAACATTTTATTGCACACAGATAAATCTACTGCAAGATAAATCATATTTTTTTTTATAATACTTGCAAAAACATGTAGAAAAATAAATTGGGAAGCAAAAACCCATGGTTGAATTCTACAAGATTGAAAAATTATATTTTCTGATACTAACGACGTATTACAACAGATTTTTCAATTACTTTTCCAAGTTAAGTTTCCTATTTGTTATCTTAAACAATTACAACGATAATTATCAAAGCCCTTACAAGCCCATACAACTTCATTTCAAAAGTACAAATTTCAAATATCGTGACTAACTTCTAAATTAGGATTTTCTAGTCACTATTCCATGCACCTAAGAACAATCTTTAGTATAAACGCAGACTTACCATAACCATGCAATGTACATATTGTTTGCTTTCGATGTTATTGGCTTTTTATAACTAGAGTCTGTTCAAAAAGAGAAGGGTCGTGGGAAGTGAAGGCGCTCGTGTACCAACTTGACAACTTTTGTTGTGTTGACAACACTGCTCTGTCATTGCAGTAAGACTCAGGCTACGTTCCGATTCAAGCTTAATGCGCTGACGCGCGCATGAAGTCGTTTCATTTCAACTTTCAGCGCGCTGACAGACCGCACGGCAACGCCCACTTCGCCACGCCCCTCGAGCGCACGGGAGCGCATGAACTGCCTCACCTTTCGAGACAAGGCACCTCGTGCGTTCCTTCAACTTCTTTGTGAGTGCCGTCTGAGCGTTTCGTTTCATTAATCGCGCCAACGCGCACTAACGCGCTCAGATGAATCGGAACGGGGCTTCGTGCGCGCATAGCTCGTGCAGTGCGTCAGCGCTTTAAGCTTGAATTGGAACGTACCCTAAAAGTGTTAGTTCACCAAAACGCCACGACTCTTCTCTTTTTGAACAGACTCTATCTTTCTCGTTCTCTGGTCAAAGTGACGCGTGACCCGAGAGCTGGTGAGTATCTGACGCAACGCATTGCCATGCAGCAGGGCATTGCAGCTAGCGTCTAGTATTGATATGAATCAGTTGAGCTACGTGTAGATTGTTTGCAACAATCTGCAATTAGCTCGATTGTGTATACTAGTTCTAGTTTGTTTCTATTATTTGATTTTAATTTTATTCTTATTAAACCAATTTGGCGACATAGTTGTTAAATTGAGTTTCGCTACCTATAGGTTGTTTGCAACAGGTAGCAGTTAGCTGAATTGTTTCAATTGTAAATACTAGTTCTAATTTATTTCTATTTGATTGTAATTTTCTGTATTTTATAGCTCTTTTCTCTACAAGTTAAGCCCGCCGACCAAATCTGGCAGGTTAATTTAGGCAACAATATTTAAAATCATGTCGGCGACTGTGCTATCCTGCGACTTATGGCGACAATTGTAAGTCACTTGCAGCTCGCCGACAGTGTTTTATCGAACCCACCGAAAACAGCGTCGGCGGACTGGCCGATTTCGGTGAGAATTATGATATTTGATTCTTGCAACTACATGTTCAATGTTTTTATGAGAGTTCAAAGCCAGTGTTGCTATTTACAGCGTAGCGTAGCTTGTCGCGTAATGTACTTCGTTTCTGGTAGTTCGGAAGTTTGAGGAGATTGAAGCAAGTCGATGACGTGGGGAGACGATGGAGAGGGTCCTTTTTGCGGATCGTGAAGAAGCCACGAATCACGCTTCCTGCAAGAAATATACAACCAATGATAAAAATCTAAATACAGGAATATAAATATAAAATACTTACTAATCGTTTATTTGAGAGTCAGAGTCAGAATCATATCGTTTATTTCTTATTTAGACTTACAAAATAAGCACTTAGATAAGTATTTTTTTACTATTATAAACAGCTTGATAAATAGTAATTACTATCAAATAAGAAATAAGGTGTAATTGACTCTAATTCACTTAAATTACTTAACATTAAGTTAAGTAATTTAAGTGTCGTACTTGTCCACTAGCGGAAGAGGTCAAAAAGAAACCACTAGCAAGTTTATCGCCTTGCCATTTCTATTTCTGACACAATTAAATGTTTATAATATAATATTGAGTCGGCAGGAACATCATTATTGTGTCAGAAATAAACGATTTGTATAAATAAATAAAGCTGGACATTCCACACAGCATTATCTAGCCCCAAGCTAAGCAGAGCTTGTGTTAAAGTTACTACATTACTGGTACACATAATACAATACATTACATAGGTAGATATTTTTTACTACACATAGAAAACGATCAAAACACCCTGAAGCAATATCTACAGATCGTAGAAACATTTCTCACGAGGCGGGAATGGAACCCGCAACCTCCTGCGTCGTAAGCGACCTTCGACCGATGCGCCACGAGGTCGTTCATCATCGTCATCGATGATATACATTGCACACTTCAAGATTGCATGGGGGGCGGCGCAGAAATATAGTGTGTAGATGCATAGTTATACAGGGTGTCCCATAATGAGTGGATAATCTTGAAGGTGCTTGTGCGGGGAGGCATTGCCAAGCGGAAACCTTTTTTTTTAACTTGTCCGGAAAAAGTTAAATTTTTGTAAATTTGGAAATAAAATTACCATTGTTCACATTTTTGGAGATGGACTTGACGAGATTTTAGAGTATCACATTTTTTTTTTACCACCGTTGCTCAAACTTAACATAATAAAATATGAAATTCAAATTTTCCACATTAAACCTGTTTTGAACATTACTGAACATTTCAAAAAATATTCAAACGGTGTTCAGATAAGCTATTTCTTTATATCATTATATCAAAAATAAAAACTAAAATGTTGTTAAAATTGTGGGCAGCAAATCCAAAAATGTGAACAAGGGTCTTTATTTTGCCAAATTTACAAAAAGTTAAATATTTTCCAGACAAGTAAAAAAATATGTTTCCGATTTGGTCATGCCTCCCCGCACAAGCACCTTCAAGATTATCCACTCATTATGGGCCACCGACACGACACGGCAGACCGACACGACCGTGGAGAGGTTAGGCGCAGGACCAACAGCTTAACATGCTATCCAAGGCACGGGGATGTAACACCGCCAACTTCCTGACTCCGGGCTGCTACTGTGATTTTTTCTTACTAGAAAAACCCCAAAAACTTTTGGCTCGACCCGGGATTTGAACCCAGGACCTCATAATCAGCGGTTGAACATGCTGACCGCTAGACCAACGAGGCAGGCAGAGCTTGTTAACTTACCAATGGTATCTCCCGTGTCCTCATCATCACCTACTTCTACGCAGCGAATCGAGAACGGCGGCTTCAGGTGGGCGAAACCGAGCACCGGCGGCTTGGAGCATGACGTCACGAACTGAAAACAATACATACAGACTTAAGGTGGAACTAGTCGCTCATTTGTTTATACAAACGTGGAAGGGTAACTACAAGGCTGTTTGATGTTGACCATCCAAAACTATGGACGAAATCTATTTTTTTTTTTTTATCAGAAATAGACCTTCGTTTGATCGCAATCTCACCTGATAGAAAGCGAAGATGCGGCCGACGATGTATCACGAAGGTCTAGAATTCATTCATCAGGTCATTTATACCGTCATTAACCATGTTTGTATACATATTTTATAATTGAAAAATACAAGCTTAAATAAATAATAGATTCAGGCGTTACTTTGCGGAAATCCATTGTAAATATAAGAATGAAAAATATTTAGTAACAATTCCGCGAAAAAACCTTCTGCGATAAAATCTAACAAATAATACAAAATGAAAGAACATTTATCAAAGTAAGTCGTCAACTAGTTTCGTCTCTCCACGAGACATCATCAGGACACCACACCACTCGATCTTGACAGTGAGAGCGCCAAACAACAACGGCAGAGTCCCACCAGAGATGTTGCCACTCCGAGCTCCGCGCGCCAACTTGGATTCTTATAAATACAAGCTTCTAAACTTTCGTATTTCAACACGAATTTTAGCTTAACTTTGGGCTAAAATAAATAACACACGGGGAAATAACACTCTCAAATGAAGGTTTACCGACATAATTTAGTTATTAATAAGATAAAATAAATTTATTTTGAAGAGATACAATCAATAGTTTTTCTATGATAACCCTTGTGCTAAAGTCTGTTCGGCGGAATAAATAATTGTGCATTTCATTCTATCGCGCGGGTATGTCTATAATGACAGGTGAGATAGCATGCATTTAGGCCGCGCTCACTGATGACAAACAGTGTACTCTTAATTACGAGTTACCAAATAAGTATATCAGTTTAATTTAATGATTATTTATAGGGTATTTATCGTTAATCGTGAAGATGGTTTTCGTTTCTCGTCCTCGTGGTATCCTGTACTTAATAAGTGTGTGCGTCGTAATCCGAATGTTCCCAGGACACGGTTAGTGTAGTGTGTCGTGTGAACTTGGACATTCCTGATTCTGAAGACGAATTGAGGGTAGTCGTGGATACTGCCGTCAATTCTCGGCTGTAACTCCAGTTACATCCAGTCGCCCCGTGACCATGATCGCTGTACATGACATGATGCGGTAGAAACGTAGGGGAAATAAAAACAAAGGTACGTGATAAATACCCGATAAAAATCAATAAATTATGTTAACAAATCGCGCAAGTTTGAAAAGTTTTAGTGTATCAGTTGTTTAGTACCCATAACACAAGCTCTGCCCCCCTAGCACGGCGTTTCCTTCTCTACTCTACACTAGAATAGACAAGATAGTTTCTTGTCTTCGAAATCTTTCTTTTGCCCGAGCACGGCGTTTCTCGAAGCAAGCCCTAGAAAACAGTTTCTTCGTAGACAAGCGCTAACTATAGCAACGGGAACGATACCACAGATTAAATATAAAATGTTCTAAAAAGTTCGTTCGTTACGTTTCATTACCTAGAAAATATCATCGTCTTGATATTTTGTGTCAAGAAATACAGTATAAACGTAAAACGAAACGTTTCACTTTTGACATTTACGACCAATAACGTCACATCATTCATTGCTTATGTCAATGTCATAACCCATGGTTTCCCGCGCGAAAATTTAATTTTTATAAGTTTTTTTCAGTATAGAAATTAATTAGCGAACTCGCGAGTGATTTTGCCCAGTAATTAATAATGTTTTGCGAAAAAAGTCAGTGGTTCAGACTTGGAGGGACCCAAAAAAAAGCCCGGATTGATGTTGCTCGGCACAATGAAGCCTTCAACAAAACTGGCAACAGGCCAGATCATGTGCCACCAGTGCCGAGCACCAGCAGAAAGATACTTAGCATTAGGCACTGAGAGTACCTATGGAATAGGACATATGGAAGAAACAGGACTGGGCGAGTACTTTCTTTCAATGTAATTAATTATAACTTAACGATTTTTAATTCCATTTCTTGTATAAAAAATTTGAATTCTTTCAGTTTCCTGTCATTGTGATTGAAGAGTTCACTACATCAAAGCATACCTGACCTCACCACAAGTCCACCACACAGTCCACCCTGACTCAGCACATGCCCGTCTCCACTTAAGAGCCCACAACCACAGCCATCGCTTAGCCTAATTCAAGACTCGCCCACCTTCACTCAACAACTCTCCTCTGATACTCCCAACCAACACTAGACGCAGGCCACCAAAGTCTGACAAAATATAAAATAAAAATAATTTAAAATAAAGATGATGTTATTGTTCCTATCCAAATTGATTTGCTGCAAGTGTAATTTAAATTTACCTTTTATTAAATTCTATGTATGTACTTATTAACTCCTTGTTTCAGGAAATGAACAACAACCTTAAGATCAATAATGACCTGACAATGAACATGGTGTCAATAAACATTTTGAATTTGAATTATGATTGAGGAGAAACATTAAATGAGGAGAAACATTACAGAAAGGTAGTTATAATTTAATTATATATAGAAACAAAACATAAGTTATAAGACATAAAGAATTATACAGCTTCTATCATGCAGGCATTCCTTATCCTCTGCAGGTACCTGAAAAAATAAAGTTACATATTAATTACTATTTTTTTTGTTACAGATTGCGCAAATGCCATCAGGACACAATAAAAACATTGGAAAACTAAGTGTACCTATATAATAAAAGTATAATTACTACTTAATAATAAAAAATATACCTAATACAATTTTATAACATATTTGCATTTCACTGTTGATAAAGAAATAGGTAGTAACTGAAGTAATCCCTCACTATTCTCTGTCTTTTGCCCCGTGCCAGAGACAAACTGTTTTGAGCATCATAGAGATTAACTGTCCTTTCAGCCTCCAAATCCGGCAACAGCTCCATTTTTACCCTGAAAAAAAAGTGGTCAGTACCTAGCTAACAATAATGCAAGTCTGTTTAATAAGCAGTTCTGATTTGTATTTTTAATTACTCTGGGCAGGTATTATTTAGTACCAAAATAGAAGGACTTTAGTCTTAGAAGTAAGTCATCAATTAATCATAGTATAATAAAGTAGGTTTCAGTGAGAATTTACCTATAGTGTTTCATAATATTGTATAGTGTACAACTCGCATATATTAAGGCCGAAGCCTTCTCAGGTTCATAATGAAGGCTGCGATCTATGCAGAGTGACCGGAAAGTACCTTTGAGGTAGCCATTGGTACGCTCAATCACATTTCTTGTTTTACAATGCCACTTGGTAAATTTATCTTCAGGGGTTCCTGCCCAAGCATCAATATTTGGTGTCATAAGCCATGGCTAAAGGGCATATCCAGACTTTTCGTGCCACCCTGTTGTCGGCCAGTTTCTGTGTTAGGGAAGTTAATCCATTTTGGCTTGAGTCTGAAATAAAGAGGTTTTCATTAGAAGGTTATTACAGGTAGGTAGGAACATTAATAGATAGGTACCTAGGTACTTGCTATTTACAGCTCTCACAAATTGTTTGAGGAACTTGCTCACAGTAGTTTAGCCAATACTTATGTTTTGTTCTTGGCCAACACCTCTTTGGTAATGGCCAGAGAACAACACATTTAGGGAGCAAAGAACCTGTAAAAATAAAATTGTCAACACAATAACATAACCTTACCTACACGGTTTGCAATAGTATAGGGAGGTACTTACTTTTACAATTGGTGGGTACTCTTGTATTGTGCGAGGAGACAGCTCTTCTTGCAGCTCTTGGCACAAAAATATTGTACCATCACCTTTGAAATTAAAAAGTTAAGCTGAAACTCGGCCTCCGGCAAATTAAGAGCTACTGTGAGCTCTCGAACAGCATTTTTTCTAGTCTCTATCGTTTTTCTCCTCGTGCTGGCTGAGAACCAATTCCTTCCGCCGCCGTTCATACTTTCCTAGTACCGTAAGTCCGTAACCCGTGAAAATTGCAAACAAGAAACGCTTCTCTATGTCCAGAGAGGTGTAGACAATATTAGAAGAATTGTTTCTATTCTCAAATGTCAAAAGTAGAGTAAAATTGAACGCCATGCTCGCAGTGGTAGACTCATCTCTAGGGTAGAATAGAAAACATTTCTATCCGCTCATTCTTTCGAACGCCATGTTCGCGACCGAAGAAAACTTTCTACTCTCTACACCTAACTGTCATTTTTATGTCACTTTTAGTCTATTCTACCCTAGAGAAGAAACCCCGTGCTAAGCCCGCTGCTTTGCTTGGGGCTATATAATGCTGTGTGAATTGCCCAATGTATTTATTTTGACCTCTGTGGCGCGGTGGGCGAAGGCCCGCCTGCGACGCAGGAAGTTGCGGGTTCGATAAATGTTACGATCTGCAGATATTTGTTCAGAGCGTTCTGGATGTTTTCTATGTATAATAAAAAATATCTATGTAGTGTATTTGTATTATGTATATAGTTAGTATATCAGTTATCTAGTACCCACAACACAAGCTCTGCTTAGCTTGGGGCTAGACAATGCTGTGTGAAGTATCCAACATTATTTATTTATTTATTCATTTAAATTTGTGATAATTTGTATGTTCCAATAACCATGAATAAACAAATTTCACAAAACAGATGAAACGAAAAAACCTGTATAAAATGGCAAGATCGCTTTTTAATTTGGAAGTATAACACCTACCGGCAATATATTACTAACGTGATTTAGCTGACGATAAGAACTTTCGATTCGGTTGAGCGAACATGCATCACACGATATGTATAACACGTTAATAAGATAAATGCGAAAGTTTCGATGGATGTATGGATGGATGTATGTTTGTTACCTCTTTACACCAAAACTACTGAACGGATCGGGCTGAAATTTTACATACAGGTAATTGTAATCCTGGAATCAAACATAGGCTTCTTCATAATTGTAATTCCATACATCAGCTCCTGTGGGATAGAAATCACTTTTAAACGTTTCCATATGCATATTATATGACGCTGGCGTGAATAGCGCGTGCTGATCAAACGAAGCGATGCGAGTCGTGGAAGCCAAGACATAATTATAATAATAATAATAAATAATGCTGGACAATCCACACAGCATCATCTAGTCCCAAGCTAAACAGAGCTTGTGTTATGGGTGATGACAGATACACATAATAAAATAGGGGGCCTTTAAAATTTGCCTTCTTGATTTTTAATAAAAATAAAAAGTAAGTAAAAATTTAATTCCTGAGATGCCTTCAAAATTAGCCTACCATTTTAAAAATGTAGTTACATACGAGTTTAAATTAAGAACCATTGAATGAGTGACATTGTTGTTTTCACTTACTCGTTTTTTCATAGAAAATGTATGGGAATTGTTTTTTTAATTATTGCTAAAACTTACGATTTGATTTGGTATGTTCCTTTGGGAAAAGTGTTCCTGGTTGGAAATAGAGCCGATTAACACCAACTTGTTTTTTTTGACAAATGTCATTTTTTGGGCGAACCGTACATTTTTTTAAAAAACTAAAAATGGCAATATTTTATCTTCAAAATAAAACAGAAAGTTCCTCAGAACAAAACCTTCTAACTACAAAAGAAACGGTAGCTACCCTTAAGGGGCCAAAAATTTGCCACAGCCTGTATATGTGGTGCATCATGCAGTACCTTGAGGAACATGGCCCGCTCCTGCTCCGTGAAGTCCCGCTGCAGCACGTCCCACAGCCAGCACACGACGCGGTGCGAGTCGTGGAAGCCGCCGTAGTACTGCGTGTGGCGCCGCAGGTCGCGCAGATCTAGAGGCACGTTGTCGCCGCTTATTAGTCGCTGGAGCTGTACAAAGTAATCCCGTTATAATATGTATTGTAGTTTAAAGTACCTAACCTACCTAATTTAACTGGTAGTAACTCATTAGTAGCACTCATTATGGTACCCTAAGTACTTTTTTACATACCTTGATATTTCATTCCTTTCATGTAGATAAAAGTACTACTGTTATTATTGCCTGCTTAAGTGCAAGTTTCTGTGACAGTGCAACAGGCTATGTTACATGAAGAAATCTACCTAATAATCATAATATTCATTTGATTTCTTAAGAAATTACCCATAGTGTAAAACTATAATCAAAAATAAATCATAAAATACTGACAAGTTTCATAGGGGGGGGCCTATGTCAATTGGACTAATATGGGCTATTAATGATGATGATGGTCTTGCCCAAATTGCGAGCGGATGCGCACCAAAACAGCACGCTGTATACTGTTTTTCGTACTAGAAATCGTTAGTCAAGTATTGATTGATGTCTGAGCAAGTATTCATAATACAGGACTTAGTCTTTGTTCGCCTATCACCAGCATACTGCAGATAATCTCCATATAAATTCATGAAAAATTTCAAATTTTATTTATTTTTTATTTTTAGGAAAACTAAAAGCTCGATAACTACAATAACAATAATTAATTTTGTTTTAAAAAACTATAAACCGACTTCAATTTTTATAGTTTTTTCATTAATTTTCATGGATCCCATTGTCAGAACGGAAAAAAAATAAAATGGGACAGGGAAGCACCAGCTTTCATATAAAAAAGAATCATGAAAATCGGACCACCCAGTCAAAAGTTCGAGGTAACAAGCATAAAAAAATACAATCGAATTGAGAACCTCCTCCTTTTCTTTAAGTCGATAAAAATGACGTGTTACTAACGGCTAATTATTATCACAAAAAGCGGGCCCTTACCTCTGGCGTAGAAAACAATGAGAGCCATTCCGGATTGATGATCGTTCTGAAACCTTTGATGAACGCGTTTGTCTGGTCTTTGATCTGCGTGTGCATTCTGAAGTGCGCCATTAGGTGGATGTAGTTGATTCTAAGGGAAAGTAAATATCAGTCAGTTCATGGAAACAATAAACATTAAGTTAAGAGTGTGCAATATCGCCGCTACGAGATGGATTTCGAGCGGGATGGCATGATATGGTTTTCTCGCGAGTGAGAAGTACATAACAGAGAACCGAATCTTCTATGCGCCAAAACTGTTTATACCTAATTACAAGTTAATGAAACAACCAATCGCAAAAATAAAAGAAAAAACTAAATAAATACTTCTAGGTTTCCTAGCATAACAAAAACCAAAGAAAAACATGTGCTGTTCCTGAGATAAATAGCAAAATCAGGCAACCGTATTCGAAAAAATATTAAAAAAAGAGAACCATGAACCACCACAACTCTTAATTATTGCGACATTTGAGTTTACAATTTGAATTAACTCGGATGATTATGAAGATTTTAAACGATGATTGTCCTCGAAGGTATATTATAAAGCACTATGTTTCACTATGTACTCAGGAGAAAGTGCGATTCCTACCTCACGTGGTTAGTCTAGGCCCTTTCTCGCCTGAATGTACATACAATGTACCAACTCCAAACGTAATGCCTATGCAGTTTGAAACTATTTTGCTTTGCATTAAAGACAAAAGATATCTCGCTAGCCGGGGTTGGCAACTATTCATTTTACAGAAAAATCACCCTAGTGGTGGAATTTTTGCTGACTATACTATTGTTATGTCTGAATTCTTACTTGTTTTCATTAGTAACGGGTATCGCTCTCCCGCCCGGCACCAGCTCGTGCGTCACTATCTCCCCAAGTCGCTCCTCGTCGATAGAAAACGTCAGTTCTAGCGATGACACGTCTCCCTGAAACAAATCTTAGTATTCAGTAAATGTTCTGGAATTAGATGAAGGTAACAATAATAAAGGGTATCTGTGCTGTTGACTCCGGCCTTACGCATGCTTTCCACGAGATAATAATAATAATAACATTTTTTTTATTCACAGAGATGTGTTTACAAAGAAGGTACTTACAATCTATTTCATTTTATATATTGCAGTTAGGTGTTTTTATTCCTTTATTACATAGACCTACTAGTAATAAACCTTTTAGGGTCAAAAAATGACACCTCGCTCTAACTAAGTTCGTTGACTTGTATTTAGATCGGGACACTGTATGGCCTAAGATCATAGAAATAAGAAACCCGTAATAAACTCTTATAGACTAGATTTTTATAGGGGAAATCAACCTGTTATTTATGATCTACTGACCAATGAGCGTCACAGTACAATAAATTTACCTGGAAGTGTTTGATGTAGGTGAGACTTCTGTACAGATCTCTATCCAGCGAGGGCAACTCGTCGATCCAGCTGTACAGCGCTTGCTGCGTCTGACCCAGGACTTGGCTGAGGAAGAATGATGCGAAGGGGACGTCTACCACTATACCCTGAATAACAGAGCGAACATGTTCAATTAAATAAATAATTTTGTTTTCAAAAAGCGACTTCTATTTTTAAAGTTTTTTCGTGGATTTTCATGGATCCCATTGTCAGAAATGAACCAAATTAAAATGGGACCACACGGAAATACCCGATTTCATATAACAAATAATCGTGAAAATCGGACCACCCAGTCCAAAGTTCTGAGGTAAAAAACATAAAAAAAACAAAAAAATACAGTCGAATTGAGAACCTCCTCATTTTTTTTGAATTGGGTATAAACAACAAAAATGGATTATTCTGCAAGTCTACTAAACCACTATTAAAAAGCCAAAAGGTCTCCTACATTGGTTTTAAACTTTATTTTCTAACAACACAACGACACAAACTATGTATGTAAGTAATTTAGTTCTAACCTCGGCTTCGCTTTCGTATAGAAAATAAAAAATGTTGGACAATCCACACAGGATTATCTAGCCCCAAGCTAAGCAGAGCTTGTGTTACGGGAACTAGATATACTTAATACAACTTTATGGATCGATATTTTTTTATAATACATAGACAACATCCAGAACACCCTGAACAGATATCTGCGGATGGTACACACATTTGTCCCGAGGCGGGAATCGAACCCGCCACCCTCTGCGTTGCAGGCGGACCTTCGCCTGACACGCCACAAAGTTCGTCATCAAATACATATTTGCTAGACACAACTGGGAGCTTATGTAAAAAGCTAGAACGTAATAAGCTCGCTTTAGCTCATACAGAATAGGGTAAATGCATGGTTTTTTTTATTATTTTTCGATTATTTAGGTTAATACATAAACGAAAAAAATATAAAAGCAAAAAAAAAATTAATTATTGAGGTAAAAAACAAAAATTAAAACTACACTTAGTTTCGGGTGTTAAAAACGCTGTCATATTAGCCCTTGCATTTTGTGACGTCACGGTTCAACGGATCCCCTATGTCAACTCAAAGTAAAAACTTCATGCCCGTACAAAAAAAATTCAAGTATGACGTCACGATTCAGGTGCCAATAGCGTTGCCTTTAGACATTTTGCTGTTGAGACTTAAAATATCTATTTCAGAATAAAAGCATCTTAAAATACAAAATTAAATATACAGATATATCAATAGAGAATACGTAAAAAAAATATTAGCTTTTTTGAAGTCACATCCATATACCCTATTATATCAAAAATAAACTCTACGTTTCATACCTCATAGACCGCTTTCCCCAGCATCCGTCCAATAAACTCAAACAGTTGCAGATGGTTTTCCTGCAGACACGACGTGGGGGCCGGGTACAGGCGCTCCTCGCTCGTCGCACGGAATAGGTTCAGCGAGGGGTCGAATACTCGCTTTATTGTTTCTTCGAGGAACTCTGCAAGTGAGGCTTCGGTTTAACTTCTGGCACTGGAGAATAAATACACGAAACTTCCGACTCGCACGCGCATGCGCGGAAAATAGGCCGGCGGCTGTGCGATTACGCAAAAACCACCCGTCCTATTGTCCTACTGATATTTGAAAGCCGTTTGAACAGCCTTGAAAGCCATTTCAATGGCCTTCACCGTACATTAGCAAATTACGAAGGCCATTCAAAGGGCTACATGTCAATATCGAATGAGTGCTTTTAGCGTAATTATAATTACACAGCTGATCAGGCCTTAACTACAAGAATAGTAAAGGGATTACTAAGTATAATTTATTTATCTACACGCAAGCAGAATGCGCCGTCATTAGAAGACACAATTATTTATTTTAGCCATCAATGATTTTCTCAGTTTTTACTGATAAAAGGTCGGGTTGTACCACGTTTTTTTGCGTTTGGACTATTCACACAGTATCCAAACTAAGCAGGGTTTGTGTTTTGGGTACTACATAACTAATATACTTAGTGCAATACACTACATAGATACATATTTTTTTCTATACCTACCTATAAAATATCCTGCAGCTGTACAAACATTTGTCCCGCGGCGCGTATCCAACCCGCAACCTCCTGCGTTGCAGGCGGACCTTCGTCCGTTGACAAACATTATGTGTTAAGTTTGACCAGCGTATAGCTTTGGAGCACTAACCTTTAAAGACTCCGTCCTGGTCTATCCCTGCCTCATCAAGCCCCTGTTCGTTGACGAAGCGAACTCGCACGCAGCCCTTCAGCGCGCGCGGGGGCAAAGCCCCGAGCTGCCTGTACCCGTCCTCCACAAGGCGCGCCCGTCGCACTTGCACTAACGTGGCACGAGCCGTGGCGCCACCGCCGCCGCAAGCTCGCTCTGTTAGACCTAGCACAACCTACAACAAATAAACTTATGGATTCAATTTCAAATTTCAATTTCAAAAAGCCCTTATTTAACAACCTTAAATCTAATTTAGGTACATTATAATTTTTGACTAAGTATTAGACATCGGTGTACAAAATTTTAGTTATATTTTAGTTATTCTGTGTTATCACTAGATTGTTTTGCCTTTCAGCATAGGCCTCGCCCAGATTCTTCCATAGCATTCGGTCGTGGGTTTTCCTCCTCCAATGTGTGCCCGCTGTGGATTTGATGTCGTCTTCCCACCGTAGAAATGGTCTTCCCCTTGCTCTGTTTCCTTCCCTAGGATACCATTCTATTACGTCTTTAGCCCATTTATCTCTTTGGTTCTTAGGACATGACCAACCCACTTCCACTTCAGCTTTTTTATTGTGTATGTTGTCTGCTATTTTTGTTTTGTTTCTTATAAACTTTAGTGTTTTTTTGTCTCTTTTTCTTATGCTTAACATGCTCCTCCTAAGCTATGTTGACAAACTTCAAGTTTGTTTATGTTTTCTTTGGTTAATGGCCATGTTTGGCAACCATATGTAAAACTTATGAATTTATACAAATCTTTGATACAGGAGTTTATTATTGTTTACCAAACAAAACCCGTTTATATTCTATCAAAACAATTACACAAAATTTAATGATTATTTATCGGGTATTTATCGCGTACCTTTGTTTTTATATCCCCTACGTTTCTACCGCATTACAGCCTACTCCTACTCCTAAGCTTCTATTATTGTTTTTAGGGTTCCGTACCCAAAGAGTAGAACGGGATCTTATTACTTAAACTCCGCTGTCGGTCTGTTTGTCTGTCAACAGGCTGTATCTCATGAACCGTGATAGTTAGACAGTTAAAACTTTCACAGGCGATGTATTTCTGATTCCGACAAATACTAAAAAAAACAGAATAAAATAAATATTAAGGGGGTCCTATACGACATGATCTTTTTGCCGTTTTTATAGTTAAAGGTACAGAACCCTTTATGCGCGACTCCGACTCGCACTTGGCCGGTTTTATTTTACAACCTACTTGTCTATTTCTAATCGTATTTTGTGCAATCCATTTGTGAACCAAATTAACCATCTATCCATCCTACCTATGCATGTGAATTCTCTACATACCTGACTCCACTTGTAAAATACATAAATATAAAATATAATATCGTATAACTAATGAAGGGGATAGTCCTTTATTAATCAACGTTTTTTTAAGAACGAATTAATCCTTGAGACATTGAAATAGCCATTCCAACTCTTTACGGCTCTTGTAAACTGACTGCACGTTTTAAAACATGGGCGGCAATTTACCAGCTGGCTGCAATCGCCGTTGAGCCTTGCAATCGAGTCAGAGTCGGAGTCAAATCGTTTATTTCTTTAGACTTACAAAATAAGTACTTAGACAAGTCAAACTCGGCATATCGGCAACTTGCCGTCTGTGTATTTAAGACTTGCAGTCCGTGTAATGCGCTCTACGCCATCTTATTTGTTCGTCGATGATGATGTTTTGGAAGAATAACATCTTTTTGCGATATATTACCTTTTCGTCTGCCACCGCTCGCCTGAACAATCGGACTCTTTCTCCGTGAGCTATCATGTGTGGAGTCTTCTGAACAAGCACCTGAAATATAATATTACAAGTTCAAATCGTGTTTTTTTTTGTTCGGCGATGTAATTTCGTTTACGAATATACTGGTGTGGGAGGGGGGGGGGGGGGGGGGGGCAGAGTTATGTGGGACTCGACGCGCTGAGAAGGACGTAATAATATTGGGACAGAAACAGGACATACACAGTTACGTGCGACTGCTGTGCCCAGGTGGGCATTTCTGTCGTCCCATACTACCAGGTCTGGGTCTCGTATTAACACACGCACACATACTCAATATCTCACTCAACCTTTTTCTAACAAGTTCAAATCGTGCCTAAACTCGTTCTTATTTGATAGTAATTTTGTTTTTCAATAAAAATAAATAGTTATATAGTTTAGAAACTTACCAAATGCGGCTTCTTCCCCTTTTCAAATTCGTGTATAAACTGCGAGTCTCTAATATCTCTGGCCAGCCAATGGTTGGGCGGCGTATACGGCCGTCGGCAGTCTCGTCTGTACAACACTAGGAGGAGCGTGTGTAGGGATGCGAAAAGCTCGTTGTTTTGGATTGTTTTGAGATCTGAAACATGTCATCATCATCATCAGCCTATACTCGTCCACTGCTGGACATAGGCTCCCCTAATGAGCGCCATAGCGCCCTGTCTTCAGCTTGACGCATCCAGCATCTGCTTGCATTCTTTCGCAGATAGTCAACCCACCTGGCCGGAGGGCGTCCTACACTACGTTTGCCGAGTCGCGGTCTCCACTCAAGAACTCGTTTACCCCAGCGGTTGACGGTTCTTCGCGAGATATGGCTGGCTCACTGCCACTTCAACTTGATAATTCTTTGAGCTATGTCGACAACTTTGGTGAGCGGAAACATTTGAATACGACTAATGTAGATACGGTACTTTTGATGATGAACATCTGTCTTTTCCACTTTGGTGGATTGTGCGGTTTCTGATGACAATAGTTGTTATTGTGATGTCGAATCTTACAACTTATCTTGTTTACCAGACAACAAAACACTCAAAAAAATTCTAAAAATATCTCGTTAGGGTTGAAACTTGAGCAGCAGTCTTTCAAATTTTAGGTGTTTCGAAATCTGGCAACTAAGATAAGTTGTAGGTATATAAGATTCGACGTTTTCCACTAATAACTTTCTCGTCGGTTCTTTACTTTAGTCTACGTACCGAAACGACAGCAATCAAAAATATCACTTTATTTCCTCCTCAACCTCAACAGCCTGTATTGGTCCACTGCTGGACGCAGGCCTCCCCCAGATAAGCACCATATTGGCGTTAAGGGGTATTGCCCATAATCCCCACGCTGGGCATGCGGGTTGGGGATCGCAGTTCGGTGGTAGAATTGTTCTACAGGGGGCGCTGCTGCCCGCCCCCCGATGGATATCCCTTAGTCGCCTCTTACGACACCCTCGGGAAGAGATGGGGTGATGCAAATTCTAAGCCAGCACCACACAGCAAATTTTTATTCCCTGGTCAGTGCTTAATTTATCATTTCTAAGTGCACATTTATTGTATTTATGGAAATAAAGATTTTTGATTTTATTACAAATCGGGCTTAATCCACCAAAGCAGAACAAGATGTTAATCATCAATAGTCTTAAATAGTTGTTGTGAAGTGATGCTATTATAACAAAATGGTATTGGTTATTTCCTCTATCCTATTATATTCTACGTTAAACATTGATTGCCTGAAAAAATCGCTTTACGCGACTATGCTCTTTAATAAGGTGCTGAATGTTTTATTAAGCTATGATAAATAATAGATTCAGGCGTTACTTTGCGGAAATCCATTGTAAATATAAGAATGAAAAATAAGAAGAATGAATTGTTAATAAATATTTTTCATTCTTATATTTACAAAGCTATGTTATATAGAAATATCTATCAATTCTTAACGTTATTTGTTAAAAATACTGACCTAATAGTTGCCCCATGACAGTCTTGTAAACAAACATGTTCAGAAACAGTGACATGCTTATAAAGTCTTGTAATTTGAATGGTTCCTGTTGCTCGTACATTTCCATATCATCTAAAATCCTGTAAAAATATAGAAAATTATTGTTTTGTACGCTTTCTGCGCCTTGCGGTACCCGCGGTGAAATAGTTTGTATTTAAATTATTTGATCATCCGACTGGAACTTATTTGAATGGTTTCTGGTGCTCGTACATTTCAAAAATTTGTTTCAAAATATTTGTTTTATAATAGCATCGTTCCTCCAACGGATATGATAGTTTAAAGTAAAATCAATAGTTTGAATTTTTTGTTAAACTAGCTAAGCCAACTTACGTAACATAATGCGTCATACAATCAGCGAACAGAATTAACATCTGAAACTCCGGCGCAGATGTCTTCGAGTTAACAGCTAAGAGATCTAGGAAGGACTTCAGCCCGCAGTTTGGTCCCAGCGTGCAGAGGAACTGCCAGATAGAGTACAGTATCTCGTCTTGATTGCACAAACCTAGAAAGATTAATCTCAACCTCAACAACCTGAATTGGTGGTCTGCTCTGCTGGACGCATGCCTCTCCCTGATAAGTAATGAAAATCATTTAACTAATATTATAAATGCGAAAGTTTGTATGGATGTATGGATGGATGGATAACGCAAAAACTACTGAACGGATCGGGTAGAAATTTTGCATACAGGTAATTCTAATCCTGTAATGAAACATAGTATGGATGTGGGATATAAATCACCTTTAAAAGTTTCCATAGGATCAACGGCGCAGCTAGTGCTTAATATATTTGCTGCCCAGCCTCATCGGCGATGATGCTACGTGATGATGAACACGGACATGTGCGTTATAGGCGATGAAAATGTTAATAATATGAATATTTTTGACAGTTCGCTGTGCATCTTACCCGTCAATATATCAAGTTTGACTTGCGACATAGTTTGCAGTGCGGTGTGGTACATAGAACATATCAACGCTGCTTTCGTACTGTCTGGTGATCCCAATTTTCTGAAGTTTTTGCTGGCGTTTGATCTAGAACAAGAGATAACTTTTTTTTACATGCACACGGTTGCAAACTTACTGTTTGGGGATATAACGGCGCGTACGATAGTAATATTGATACATTACCGTGTGTCGCTGAGTCGATTCAATATTATATTTTTTTTGACAATTCATATAGCATGATCTAGCTGCAAGCTAAATTCTTTTATATATTTATAGATCTGTACAAAATAATATTTGTTATCACATGTTAATAATATTCGAATTTCAAAAACAAACCAATATTGAACAAATCTGAGGACTGTAAGGGTCTCACTTTCATTTCGTATTTACATAAATTTCTTGGCTTTTACTCAAGTTCCAACTACATGAATTATGACAAAAAACATAAAATAAAGTAATAAACATGCACTTAACCCTGATAATTCCATATAAAAGCATTTATTCACACACAAAACCAGAGCATCACACTGTTGACCTTCGCCAAAAAATCCTCACAAACAATGTTTTGTTTTTCTTTTCTGACAAATTTGCTTATTTGACAATGACATTTAGATTGTAGTTCATTTCATTCCTGATCGAATGACATTCATGTAACAAGCCATAGGAAACTATAACGTAAGAAAATAAAGTTTAAATTGGTCTGTAGTATCGGTCCCGCAGCGGGACGAATTAGATTGTAGTTCATTTAATTCCTGATCGAATGACATTCATGTAACAAGCCATAGTAAACTATAACGTAAGAAAATAAAGTTTAAACTGGTCTGTAGTATCGGCGCAGCGGGACGAATTCACCTTGACGGTATGACAACATGGCGGTCCCGGAGCGGGACGAATTCTCTTCTAGTGGCGAGTGCGAGTGAGTCAACCATACGTTGGTCGTTCGTTATCTAGCAAAGGGGCAAGTAACTTACCGACTAGTCCTCGCCTCAATATCTCGTCGTATGAACGCGGCGGAGTGGCAGACTGCGACAGACTGTCCGTCTGCCATCTCTCTCTCACTTACCGACTAGTCCTCGCCTCGATAGCCCGTCGTATGAACGCGGCCGGGTTGCTACTCTGCACCGGAGTGGCAGGCTGCGACGGTCCCGCTCCCTCTTCAGCGACGCCGCCATCTACCATCTCTTTCAAAGGCTGAGCTAACAGCTTCTTTAGGAGAGGCGCGCCCCAGAGTAGGGATAGCTGCGTGCGTAGGTTGCCTGGAAAAAGGCTGGTATTTTAGTTAGGCTGTAAGACAATAATAACAATAAATAAAGTTAAAACTATCACACGGCAACTAAGCTTGAAAGTAAGCAAATCTTGTGACAATGAAATCATTGTCTTAATATCCTATTTATAAGTATTATTTTATCTTTTTTTTTATCGAATTTCTTTTCAGTTTGTTTTTGCAAAGTAAAATCATTATATTGCACCTTAGTTTTCTCACTGTAAACAAGTTCAGAGCTTCCAAAACCTATAATTTGAACTAAACAAGAAACATATTCATCATCATCAAACTTATATTAGTCCACTGCTAGACATAGGCCTCTCCTAATGAGCGCCATAGCGGCCTGTCTGCGAAAGACTGCAGGCAGATGCTGGATGCGTCAAGCTGAACTTGACGCATCCAGCATCTGCCTGCAGTCTTTCGCAGATCGTCATCCCACCTTGCCGGAGGTCGTCCTACACTACGTTTGCTAAGTCGCGGTCTCCACTCAAGATCACGTTTACCCCAGCGGGTTCAATAAAATGAAAAAATATTTTCGCGGGAATATTATTGAAAACATTATTTCATTACATTGATTTATTGCAAATATGTACAATTTTTATCATCTCAATCGTACACATACAACAATTGCTGTGCATGCTTCCTCCAAACAAGTTGGTTTCGCTATAATCACCACGCTTGGCAGAATGGTGCAGTGCAGGTGTCAAAATACAAAGAAACTGCTGCCCTTCCTTTGGAAAGCTCCATTAGCTCTCACGACATCCACGGGCTGATTATGAGAGGTCGATTCTTACGCCAACACAACTATTGTATTCTAATGTAAGATACCAACCCATAGCCGGCGGTAGATAAGCGTCGAAGCTCTGCGAGAACCAGCCCAGGATCGGATGCCAGTTGCTGAGGTTGCCCTTTTTGCAGACAACGTACTGCTGGCACGAATCTAGGAACCGCGTCACTACTAGCTGTAAATAAGGGTTAAGAACAACCAGTACATTACTTTACTTCTATAAAAAATACAAATTGCTTTGGAAAATTTGGCTGTTGAAAATTTATCAAATTACAACTAACGTTTTATTTTGACATTAAGTCTATTGATTTATTTATTTATTATTGATAAAAAGTACACTATTTTTACAGGGGCATCTAATGCAAAAGTGTACCTTTTTAGTCTTATTAATATAATTATCATTAAAAATTCATCTAACATTTCTTCTTATATAATAAAAATTACCTACATATCAAACCATAGTTAAACTAATTATGAATGCCAAAAGTTTAGATGGATGGATTGAATACTCCTTCTCGCCAAAGCGAATGAGTGGATCGAGCTGAAATTGGATCAATTAAACAAGGTTGGCTACCAGTCCTAGTGCACAGTTTCGTTCCCTAGTTATTAGCTACGCGGGAAACGAAATAGCGCGGTATACAGGGCTGACCACGCAAACAACGAAAAGTAAGTGAGTGCTTAGGCAGTGCGTGTTTCCCACGTGTTCCTCCGGGTGAACCATTCGGATTAGGTTAGCTAACAGACTTAGTGCCTAGTTTTCTTAGTAAATGTAGGTGTAATGGAAGCCCACAAGTAGGAAGCCAACAGCGGGTAGTAAGTCTCAGGTTGTACTCCCTCTCCGAGTGGTCCAGTTCGACTAGGTTGGCAGGTAGAGATAGTGCGTAGTTTCATTTTCTTAGGGGCTAGTAGATGTAAGTGTATAGTTTAGGACTCACCACAAACAGCGGGTAGTAAGTCTCAGGCAGTGCGTTCTCCCTCTCGGAGTGAGCTAGTTGGACCAGGTTGGCTAGCAAACATAGCGCGTAGTTTCCTTCGAGGGTGTTGAAGACTATTCGCATATTCTGATCCGTGCTGAGGAATTCCACACACTTGTCGAATATGGAATGCGTCCGGAATACTGATATTGACTGAAACAAAGGGACAACTATGTAAGAATAAGTGTTGTGGCGTTTGGATTCTTCTTTATTACCAGGAGACAAAAGATTGTATTTTTTATCGTTTTATGAGTATTATATCTTTCATCTGACGCCTAAATTCGCTAATTAGCCGAATAGCGAGTTGCATTAAGTCATAATATAAATATCATGAACATAAAAATTGTTTTTTTTTTTCAGGGAACATCGATTTTAGTGAAAAAGGCGTCAGAATAAAAGTGTCTTTATGTTTCGTTCATAAATAAGGTTTCGGCGAAATCAATCAACATTAAAGAAACTGGAATTCCCGCTATTTCCCGAGAAAGAAGTGGTTTCAGCAGCTCCACTCCTCTACTCGGCAACTTTCGATAAATAAGCGCCTGATCACTGGGTCATCAACATAAATGTTGTCCCATAGCCATATTTTCTCTCCACACTAATCAAAAATCAGTACAAATTAAAAGAATTTAGAATCAGACGAAGACAATGGTGGAATAGGGTATTTCCTCTCATTGACGATACAGAAATGAATAGGGCGGATTGCGATAAAATTGTTTAGGTATTAGCATTGAGTCATTAACATAGATTTTGTCCATATACGTCACATAGCCATATTTTTTCTGGCACTAACTTATCATACAGCTGTACAAATTGTAAGTATTTTTAGTTACATGAGACAATCGTCTATAATAAGGTATTTCCTCCCATTAACGACTACAAAGCGATTAAAGGCAGATTGCGATAATATTGTTGAGGTATTGGCAACGAGTCATTATTATACATTTTGACAATATGCGTCACATAGCCATAATTTTCTATCGGACGAACTAAACATAAAAGCGCAGAAATTAGAAGAATTTTGAGTTAGATGAGACAATGATGGAATAAGGTGGAATTAACGTCCTCTGGTGGATAACGATAGAATTGTTAGGGTATCCTTCCTTTCTTCTTTTAATGGCGTCTACGTAATATTAGAGTAAAGTTATAATAAGCAACGTTGTTCGGTAATAAAGATAGATAAACGAAGTGAATTCTTCGATAAATTTTTTATCAAAAAGATATAAGAAAATTACAAAATTATGGGCAACGTTGTACGGTAAGGTTTGATCCCGAGGAATCTTGTTAGGGTATTGGCGTTGAGTCATTGACATAAATGTTGTCAAAATACGTCAAACCTCAAACCTCTTAGGGTGGATAACATAGAGATTATAATAGTACTGTGAATAGCGATAAAATTGTAAAGCTATTGGCATTGAGTCATTGACATAAATGTTGTCAATATGCGTCACATAGTCACATTTTCACATGCACTTGTTAGAATGTAAGCGACACATTAAAATGAGATTAGCGCCAACAAAGAACTTCCTTTGTGTTAATAGTTTCAGGTACTTTTCCCATATCCGAACCAAAATCGAGTCCCAGTAACAAGTAATGAGGGATCAGCGATAAGATTGAGAACTCATTAAAACTAAAATTGCACAAAGGTGACTAAACAGATAAAGTTTATCTACGATCATTGGTAAGTTCAATTTCTAACGTTACTCATTGCAAAATAACAAAATAACTTTATAGCATTGAGTTAGGTCAAAGGCCAAAAATAACTAAAATAATTTTATACATTTTACTTTAGAAACTTTCGTAGTTTGACGAATTCATTATGAATTAGAGCGGGTTAAGTAAGAACCTTGTTTGTGTTGGAAGAACTGCGAAGGGATGCGGAACGCGCGCGTCTATAACCGCACCGCACTCGCCCTGAAGATGTCCCTCGTTAAGGGTTACGGTAACGTTTCACGTTCTTCCAACACAAACAAGGTTCGTAGTTAACCCGCTTATATTCATATTAATTAAGAAATAAAAGGTTGCGATAGTTGAGCTAGATAAATACGTTTATAATGCAGAATTTTTATTTTTTTGTTTGTATTATATTTACCTCTTCACGCCAAAACGCCAAAACCAAAACCATCGAATTGGAAATTTTCAGACGTAATTCTAAACCTGGCATAATTTCTAGATTAGGTAGGTACTTTTTATCCCGGAAAATGGATGGAAAGCCGCAGTCCGAGGCTAAAGTCAAATACAAAAGAAACACATCAGCCCTTGCCGACCCACGATTAGGCATGTCTCTCTATTTATTACCGACTTCAAAAAAAGGAGGAGGTTCTCAATGCGGCTGTATTAATATAATAATAATATATATATATATATTTATGTTTGTTACCTCAGAACTTTTGACTGGGTGGTCTGATTTTCATGATTGTTTTTTTATATGAAAGCTGGTGCTTCCCGTGCGGTCCTATTTTAATTTGGTCTAGTTCTGACAACGGAATCCATAAAAATCCATAAAAAAACTATAAAAATTTGAGTCGGTTATAGTTTTTAAAACAAAATTAATTTTATGCCTGCGCTAGTCTGGGCCAGGTGAAGACACATACCTCTGAAGATATCTGCTGCATATGGAACACCAGCGTCGGCACAGAGAGTATCTGTATGATGTACATCGTGAGTAGTTTCTCTGAGAACTGCGCTGAGACGAGCGGCCGCAGCGAGAGGGTAACTATTGCGGTCAGCGAGATGGTCTTCAGGAATACCTTCTCCCGGCAAAGACCTCGAAGGAGCAGAGACTGAAATAAGTTAAACGAATGCTGGATAATTTACAGTGTCTTCTAATCCAACTCTAAGGTAAGCAGAACTTATGTTATTGGTTCTAGATAACTGATATAACTACCTATCTAACATACGTACCTAAATAATCATACTAATATTAAAAATCGATGTTTAGATGATATGGATGGATGGATTTTTGTTACCTCTACGCAAAAACGTCTAAACAGATCGGGCTGAACAAAGAAAAATATTTTTAAAATTAGAACTATTCAATTAATTCAGAAATTAGACCAAGAATACAAGTGTTGCATGCATGCAATGACCTTTAAAATAATTACCTACCTGGTAAGGAAAGATTAAACCATTTTAGTGGAACAAAGGATCCATTTTAATAACTAGTTATGAAACAGTGAACGAAATTGCCTTTTTCGTAGCTAGTTATGAAAGTGGACCAAAGGGAAATTTTGCATATAGGTATAGGCCTCAAATAAAACATAGACTATTTTTTAGCCCGCAATTCAGCTCCCAATTGATAGAAATAACCTTTAAACGTATCCATACAAACAACGCGTGCGAAGCCGCGGGCATAAAAACAACTGCCAACTTTTATCGGAATATGTGCTCATATATCCTCTTAGATGCCTCTGTACTTATAGAATTTAATCCTGCCCTTCAATCTGGCTGCATGGAAACATCTAGAAGCTCTCTATCACGCGTGTTATTTTTAATAAAGCTAACTTCTTATATGTCCAATACTGTATGCCTAAGTACTATTTATAGTATGTTATTTCACTATTAAACTTCATTGCCAATTTGCTAATGTTTCCAGCAAATTGAGATTGGCATAAAAACAAGTATAGCATGCTAGAAAATACACTTTTTATGACGTTGGTATTTCCGATAACATAGATCTGATAAAGTACTTATTTACTACCTATTACCGTTACTGACCCAATGGGGTCAGTTAGGGGTTAGATAAAGTATGATAGGTTACTCATACAATACCTATATATACCACCGTACCACACGAGCATATTTTGACTTGTGTTGTGAATCGCGTAATGGCGTACTTCCAACAGAAATCTCAACTTACATATTTGTCACAAACTAAACTTTTGTATGATGCAACCTATTTTACGTGATTGACAACTCGAAAAACTATGCTCATGGGTCTCCTCAACCTCAACAGCCTGTATTGGTCCACTGCTGGACGCAGGCCAGCATGATAAACGTCTTATTACGCCTGATAAATGCAGGTTGGGGATCGCAGTTTGGTGGTATAATTGTTAGGGGGGCTGCGACCCGCCACCCGTTGGATATCCCTTAGTCACATCTTACGACACCCGCGGGAAGAGTTGGGGTGGTACAAATTCTAAGCCAACACCACACAGCATGGGCCCCAGAATATGATAATTTTTCGAAGATGAAAAACTTTTAATATCTTCACATTTTACACCATTTTCTTATCACCTGGAAACTTATTCTATTGGATTCTTACCTTCAGTGTAAGATAGTATCCCTTATGAAACAGCGAGCCCATGACATTAGCACATAGCTGAGTCATGCCTCCCCGTAGCTTCTCAAAGTTCTTAGACCGAGTCAAGGCCCAGGTGTTGGTTGCTGTGAACTCCAGTAAGGTATGGAGGTGGATGAGAATACTTTGCATGTCTATAGGGGACTCTGGTTTGAGGGTCTCGAGGTACAGGCAGCATTTGTATAGGACTTCTTTTATGTGAGTTATCCAAAGTAAGCTGAAAAAGGTAAAATTTGAGTCACAATTTATTGTTATAATTTGTAATTTCCATTGTGCAACTCAATAGGTACTGTTATGCTTAATGTTTCAAATTCTTCTTTTCTATTATAATTAAATGATGGATGTAAAAAGTCATTTAATGATAATAATAAAACATAATGATTGTTAATAAACTTCCATGAGCCTAGCAAAGGTAATTTTGTCAGTCATAGTAGAAATAATAGGATAAGCTAACAAAGATAAGTTTAAGTTTATTTTTTCTTATGATTTGTGACAGCAGCGTGTATAGTTGTATGAATCAAAGTAAAACAAAAGAAAATCATGCAAGCTTTTTAAAGTTTATCAATATTGTATTTGCTTTGTCTGTTCATGGTAACTTGATAAGTTTTAACTATGGCAGGAGATAACAGAATGAGGCAGAATGAGCCATTTCCTGTCCATTCTTGACAACATGTACATATGTAGCTCTCCACTATTAATTACCAGGTAGGTTCTGTTTTCCTTGTTGCATAGCCTATAGGTATCTAAGAGCATATCATAATACAACATTGCAACTAAAGTAGGATTGGATTGTTTTCTAAAGAGAATCACACTATTGTCACAGTCATTTGATAAAGACATTTTGGAGTAGTGTTGACAGTGCAATAGTGCGGGGATGCAAGGGACGGGGCATGGACTCTCCTGAGTTGAGTATACTACTACTCACTACCTTAGTATCTCAGGTGCGTCACAAATCCTGACCCACCCCTTCACGGTGGTCCCGAATCGCAAAAAAGAGGACATAGGATTTTTTTTTCGAATTTCGTTTTTCTGATTTCGCCATTCGATAACTCTACCAAAACTAAGAAACTCTTGTTCTATTAAACTTTTGGCTAGGCCTTATAATGCAGGAGTTAAAGGCAAAAAACTGCTTTTTTTTGTATGGGAGGCAACCTTAAAAGTTGAATAAGTACCCGTGCTTCACCTTGTTTCAACCTGAATTTTTATATATTGTTTGTGGCATTATTTGGCATCAACTAGTTATGGAAAGATGGATGCCAAAATTTGGCATCCATCTTTCCATAACTATGTTGCCAATTTGAGTTAGAGAGCAAAAACCAAAAAAAAAATTGTTTTTGGTCTGTAAGCATATTTTGATAAATTTTATTTCTTTATCCGATAGTTCTATCTAAAATACGTATATTATGTTTTATAACTTTTTTAGCCTAGACTTATAGTTTAGGAGTAAATATCAAATAACTGGTCTTACTTAATGAGATCCAATTTTAAAACTACTATAGAAGGCACGTTTTACCTTTATACGCTCTGAGGCTTATATGGAATGAGTAAGACACTATGTTGCATCGTATACATAAGAAATGTGTATGCTATATTGTGAACTTTTTAAGCCATAACGTTATAAGTAAAAAAAAACTATTTTCAGTAAAAACATAATTTGTTGGAGAATAACATTTCTACCTGTCTGTTTCGTCTCAGGTAGCTCAAGAAATATATTAGCACGTGTTTTGCACTATTTGCAACGCTTTTTAGACATGTTTGTACCCTGAAACATATTTTTTACTTATAAAGCTACAAGTCAAAAAGAGCAAACATTGCAGGCACATGTCTCTGTATATGTATATGATCTTATCCTATGCCACAACCGCACCATATAATCCCCGGGCTGAAAAAAGGCGTAACCCACCGTGTATCTATCTTAAAAGATTATTACTCCTACTGGTAAATCGGTTTTTAGTCATTTATTCCGAAACTATAAGCTTAGGAAAAAAGTTTACGGAACCAGATAGACTCAGGTTTGAGAAAACTACTGATTTTTTTATTTATTTTTGTAAAATTGTGCCTTAATACCGAATTTATTTTTCGCTTAAGGCGTTTTATTTCCAAAACGCCATTAATGACACGCATGTGTCCGTGATGATAATATTATGATGCACTAAATCCCTAACTGGTTAATAGGGGATAGTATGTTGTGGCTTGCAACACAAATCCTTATTCAAAGTGCTTTCAATTTTACAGTAGATAAAAAGATTAAGATTATTCTGAATCAAAGTGTGACATAAGAAATCAGCTAACCTGTAATCCTTGTTTAAGAACACTCCCACATAGGAAAACTTCACTGAGTCTGAATGGAGGCTGTGCACAATATACTTGCAGAGTTTCTCAAACCTCTTCCGGTCTCTTTGTTGCTTGAATATGAGGAAGAGACGGCATGTGACTCGGTAGACATCTAAAGCTGGGATCAAGTCAATTGGCAGAGTGGGTTCCTCTTGTAATGGTTCAGGCAGGATGTGGTCGAAGTCAATCCTAAAATGTTGAAAAGCATTAAAGTGTTTTATATGTACTAGGTAATAGGAAACCAACGGTAAGTAGAAAATGTTTATTGATTTTTTATTTATTTAAGTGGTGAGGGATGTGAGGCCTTTGCCCAGCAGTGGGCTCAGCGGACTTATAAGACGAGATATTTGTTGTAAGTGTAGGTAGCTGAGCTACTTACAGTATTTGTCTAAAGAATCTCTGTCGCGCCAGCCAGCCTCTAACAACAGCCTGTATAATCACAGCTGATTCTTCGCGTTTCTTCTCATTCGCGCGCTCTTCCCTGGCGGCTTTCGTCTGCTCCAAGAACGAGTCTTTGCTTGTCAGGGATTTTGAGAACATCTTCACAGCCCTACAGTCAAACACAACACAAATAATCGCTTTGTTTTCCTTTTTGGTATAGTAATACTGTATAGGCCTGAAAAGCAAGATTTATCGCATATATGGCTTCATCCTACATAAAAACATTGCGCAGATTTAAGGACTTCATTTCAAATCATGGTTCTATGTAAATCATATCGATTTCTTAATGGAAATTGCGATAATTCGGCGAGAAAATCACGGAGAAAGAAAATAATTATTTTGACATTTGACATTTCTAATTTCATAATTTGGTTGGTGTTTCCAATAAAAAAAGGTTTTTACTTTATTTTGCATGGCAGCACTATCTGTCAGTTGTGATTTTTCACAGTGCCATCTAGCTGTTGTAGAATACTCTACTATGACTATGTAGTTTACTACGTTCAGTGTTGGTATTGGAAGCCGGTGTGGTGTGGCCTAACCTTATATCAAGAGATGTCAGCACTGGTTTAGAAATTATTTTTCAGAAACCAAAACACCACTTCAAAAGCGCAGCAAAGGTCCGCCCGCATAGAGATTTATACAGTGTGAGTTTGCATAAAGTGCACAAACGAAAATGAGGAAACGTGTGATGACGGAAAATGTGGCAAAAAAATATATTATTTTTTTATAGCGTTTTTAAACTTTTGTTTCTCTATGACCACCCCCCTATGTACAAATATTTCCAATATTTCGGCACAGTTTCATGCGCCATGATCACGGAATAATTGATATTCCTTGATCATGGCGCATGAAACTGTGCCGAAATATTGGAAAGCTCAAAATTCTTATCATGGTAGGTAAATATCCCGTTGTAAATAACTTTAGTATTAATAACCATGATGGATTTAAAAGTAAAATCACTAGATTTTCCATTTTCTCTATTATTGAATCTTACGGCCTGCGAGCTTCAGGGTATGGGCGTGAAATCTCTGCGGATAGCGAGTGGTGTTATATGGAAGAAGGGGACTGCAGGCACCATGTCATAAAGTAGGTACGTACTATCAGACACACAAAGACGAGAAGTCCCTTCTGAGTTAGAGTACTATGAGTCAAATCGTTTATATCTTTAGACTTACAAAATAAGCACTCAGTCAAATTTTTACTCTATAAACTTGATAAATAGTAATTACTATCAAATAAGAAATAAGGTGCAATTGACTCTAATTCACTTCAATTTTTTGTCCACTAGCGGATGAATAAATAAGTTTACATAAGGGATCGTCAACGATTCTCACAGCCCGTCTCTGTATCGAGTAAAGGGGCTCAAGCTGGTATCCAGATGCAATGATGGCTGCATTATTCTATTTGAGGTTCTGACCCGCGATTTATTGAGAAACAGTCATTGCTCCGCCCTGAAATAGATACCTACAGCTTAGTTTTGTTGAGCACATCGTTAGATACGCCCAAAACTGCGTAAGAAAATGCCAACGCACGCACACTATAATTAAATCAAATTAGTGTTTTCGTCAATAAACCGAACTGTTATTATTGCAATTTATTGTGGTGTTGACTGTGAAGCACAAGCACACTACATAAACACAATTTTTATTATATTGCCATTGTATAATTTAATTTTAGCTATTTCTTTAAAATAACATAAACGGTAAAATAATTACTATTCTTTCAATGATGAAAATTTGAAATAATGGCTGACTAGATAGATAGATGGATGATCTTCATTCGTTTTTTTTCGAGCTTTGTAATATACTTCTGTATATCAAAGATTTGTATTAAAGTGAGTTCATCTGAAGCTGTATGGTGTTGTCTTAGAATTTGCACCACCCCAACTCTTCCCGTGGGTGTCGAAGGAGGCGACTATGGGATATCCACCGGGGACGAGCACCAGAGCCCCCTGTAGAACAATTCTACCACCAAACTGCGGATGAGAGTTATATTTTTGTCCCTTGGGACGAAAAGTAATGTCAAGTTAGAAAACAAATGACAGCTGTCCTGGTGGATCCTGGTGTCACACAAATTGGGCTAGTCTGAAAACCAGCGCTGTTTTATGCCTATCCTGGTCTAAGACAGCATAAAGCTGAGACTGAGCCTTTTGGGCGCACCACGGCAGCGCAGACACGCGTAGATATCCCTCGCCCTGGGCGGGCGGTGACTACCTACCCACCTGTTGATAAGGCGAGTGCACTGTTAGGTAGTGCCTATTAGCACTTGGTTTTGTTTGTTTTACCTCATGTTCACTATGTACCTACCTACCTGCTTACCTGTACCTATGTAGGTACCTACTTAATTATGTATGCCTTTGATGTTTGTTGCTGTTCTTTTTTGTTATTTTCCTGTGCTGTTTGTATGTGTACCTACACAATAAAGAGTCTATCTATCTATCTATCTGTCACCTCACTTTTCTATTGAACCATGCATTCCACCTTTCTATACAGCAACTCAACTTCAACTTCTTGTGAGATGGCTTTTGCGTCTGGCTTGACGCAATTCATACAGCCATTCAGCATGATGTAAAATTGAAACAAATTACAGGTGCAATGCCATAATTATAATTTACTTTCAACTATATCTTTAAAGTAACATAGATTTCTGCAAAATATTTACCATTTTTGAAATGATAAAAACTAATGGTAGAATAGATCTCGATATTCTTCCATGTTTATTGAACCATGGTAGAATAGCGAGAGCTACTATGTCTATTATGCCATCTATAAAGAAGATTGTTTATATGTTTATATGCCTGATAAAAAGAAAGTGGGAAAACGGCAATCCTATCTTCATTTGAATTTTCGAGTTTGGGTTTTGATTTTTCGTTGTTTTGTTTATTACAATGAGTTCAGACAGTGATATTAATATAAATTAAACGCCTGAATTTATAAAAGAAAAGGCTAAAGCAGTAGTGGAAAACCTTTTACCACCTAAATCAAAATGAACGTATCAAGAAGGTATTAAGGTAAATAGCCCTCTGACTAAATAGTGAAATCATAGTAAGAAAATTTAAAATTGAAAATTGTTATTATATTTAAACGAATTCTCAAAGACTTACAAACCTTCAATATTATGGAGCGTATATTCTATGTTAAAGACAACAATACTACTGGTACTAAACACAATGTACATATAAAGGATTTCGAGAGACTAACATCGTTTATCAAAAGGCAAAATGATGGATTTAACCAAAAAAAAATGTTTTCACTTCTCAAGAGGTAGTTGGAAAAATCCTTTCACTACAACTAATAATTGCTCTAACTTTACCATAGACTTTAAATAAATATCTTATGTAAGTTGTTGATTTATGTATTTTTTTTTAGCTCATTAATATTTTTTATTTTACTTTCCTTGTATTCGTAATGAAAAGCACAGTGTTTACCTCGGGTGAAAGAAACATTTAGTCCCTCGAACTATTAACGCCCTCGCTACGCTCGGTCGCCAAACCCCGTCTCGGGACTAAATAGGTTTCTTTCATCCCTTGGGTAACAATGTACTATTAAATCAAAGATTTAAATCGTTAGATACGCCCAAAACTGCGTAAAAAAATGCCAACGCACGCACACTATAATTAGATCAAATTAGTGTTTTCGTCAATAAACCGAACTGTTATTATTGCAATTTATTGTGGCAATCACATTTGACTCGAATTTTTGTGAACATGCACACCACAAAACACACAATTCACTGATACCAAATGACAAAGACAAGTTTGTAAACTCACAAACTTCGTTTGGCAACAAACACGATGCTGTCTGGATGGAAAGGGAATATTTAACGATTTAAATCTTTGCTTTAAACCCTGTACAGCAACCGTAACAAAAAAACTGTTACAATGTAGGTAGGTACCTTCTATTAAAAACCTGAAAATACTAACCTCTACATCAGTGTCTATGAAATATAAAAACTTTTATCCAAAATAAAGGTACGATAATTATGTGTCTCTATTTAAGATAAGAGGAAGCCAAAGCAACAGTAATAGGCATCAAATAGACTAATTTAGAACAGTTACGAATATCAGAATCAGCATCCGCTGTAGATCTGCATTAATTTAGTCATCCTCATTGATCGACGCTGATATTATTTTACATTAGGTATGTTGAATTTGCTATGTTAAATGATCCTGCGTTTCTTTTGTATTTAACAAAGTACTCAAAAACATTTAAAAAAGTCTGTAACACAGCGAAATGCCTGTTTTTGAGGAAAAAAATTGTAAACTCATCTGATAAAATCAAAGCAACATGGAGACTTATAAATAACGAAACTGGTAAATCTAAGTCACGAAAAAGAGAAATAAGGTTAAAAATTAATAATTCAATACTTATAAACGATAAAGATATTGCCGATGCTTTTGATTCATTCTTTTCTGATATTCCTAAAGTTGTTACCCGGTCTCTAAACTCCTCACCTTCAATCGCGGTTAAATTATTAGAATCATCTGTAGATAAATGTACCGAGGTTTTTATATTTAGTCATGTAAACGCTAATTATATTGTGAAAACATTTAAGTCTATTAACATCAAAAATACTGAGGGTCTTTGGGGTATTTCAACCAAAGTACTGAGTTCTATTATTAAGGAAGTTGCTCCATGCTTGGCTTACATTTTCAATAGTTGTATTGATGCAGGAGTTTTCCCTGATCTCATGAAATATAGTAAACTGGTTCCTCGTTATAAATCTGGTAGCCACACTGATCCGGCCAATTATAGGCCAATTTCAATACTTCCTGCAATGAGTAAAGTTTTTGAAAAAATTATTCTCACACAGTTGTCCTTTCACTTCAACCTCAATAGGTTGTTACATAAAAATCAATTTGGCTTCACCAAGGGTAGATCGACAACTGATGCTGGTACAGTTCTATTAAAGCACATATTGGATGCATGGGATAAAGCGAAAAACGCTATTGGTGTATTTTGTGACCTTTCTAAAGCTTTTGATTGCGTGGATCATGGTACATTAATAAATAAACTAAGTCATTATGGAATTCAAAACAAGGCACTGGACCTTATGCAATCATATTTATCTGATAGAGTCCAAAAAGTAGATATTGGTAAAGAAAGATCTAGGGGATCCAAAATCGATTTAGGAGTCCCGCAAGAATCAATATTGGGTCCTTTTCTATTTTTAGTATATGTAAATGATCTCCCATTTCTAGCAAAAGATCTCTGTGATATAGTCTTATTTGCTGATGATACTTCATTGATTTTTAAAGTTGACAGAAATAAACATAATTATGACGATGTAAATAATTCTCTTTCACAAATACTAGATTGGTTCACCGCCAATAACCTCTTACTCAATGCTTCAAAAACCAAATGCATAAAATTCATGTTACCAAATGTAAGAGAGCTCCCAACTAAGATAATGCTAAAGGATGAGATTGTTCACCTTGTAGACTCAACTGTTTTCCTAGGGTTACATATTGATTCCTCTCTTCAATGGAGACCGCAAATTGATGCTCTCGCAAACATACTTAGTTCAGCAGCGTATGCGGTTCGAACAATTAGATACATTACCGATGAAGATACAGCTAGGTTAGTTTACTTCAGTTACTTCCATAGTGTTATGTCTTATGGTATTTTGCTTTGGGGACAGGCAGCTGACATCCAGACTATCTTTGTTCTTCAGAAAAGGGCGGTACGCGCTATTTATAAATTAAATCCACGTGATTCGTTGAGGGAATTATTTAAAGAAATAAATATTTTAACAGTAATATCGCAATACATCTATGAAAATCTAATGTATACACACAAAAACAGAGATAACTTTATGAAAAGGTGTGATTTTCACAATAAAAATACAAGAAACAAGAACAAATTACACATCCCATCATATAGATTACGAAAGGTGGGGAAATCATTTGTGGGCAATTGCGTAAGATTCTATAATAAGCTTCCATCTGAAGCAACTGAGCTCCCTATTCCTAAATTTAAACTGTACATAAAACGAAATCTTATCAAGAAAGCATATTACTCCGTAGATGACTACGTCAATGATGTTAATGCTTGGCCGGATGTCGCCCAGTTCCGCACAGACAATAGTATGTAAGACCAGTTAGACTTAGTTATCCTAAGATTGTATTAGTTGATAAGCGATAAACTTGCTAGTGGTTTCTTTTTCATTTCTTCCGCTAGTGGACAAAAAATTGAAGTGAATTAAAGTCAATTGCATCTTATTTCTTGTTTGATAGTAATAACTATTTATCAAGCTGTTTAATAGTAAAAATTTGACTTGGTAAGTACTTATTTTGTAAGTCTAAAGAAATAAACGATTTGACTTTGACTTTATGAAAAGCTCGGTGAAAATTGCAACTGTCTACATTTAACGATTCATAAAATACATCCGCTGATATATTGACAGGACAGACAGACATACAGCGGTAGCTTAATAAAATCCTTTGGGGACGGAACTCTTAACGGCATAATTTATCGATACTGGATGTCAATGATGGAAGGATCGGATCATGTTCGTTAAAGAAGTGCATCAACTAAACCAGGGATTTTTGACGACCTCTGTGGCACGGTGGGCGAAGGTCTGCCTGCGACGCAGGAGGTTGCGGGTTAGATTCCCGCCTCGGGACAAATGTGTGTACGATCTGCAGACATTTGTTCAGGGCGTTCTGGATGTTTAATATATATAATAAAAAAAATATCTATCTATGTAGTTTATTGTATTATGTATATCGATATCTAGTACCTACCCATAAAACTAGCTCTGCTTGTTTATAATGAAAAGGCTGTGTGAATTGTCCAGTTATAAAATAATAAAAAAAATATGCTCATAGACTCGGATACATCTCTAAAAAGCAGCCGGAAGTTATAGGTCCTAAAATTTTTAATAAACTTCCAATGTGTGTATTTGACTTTACTTTATTCGACTTTACTTTATTTGACTTTTACATAAAAACATAATAAATTTCCCTTCAAAAATATTGTGAAACTTCTTCTGCTAGATAAAACTATTATAGCTACTCTGTAACTATAAACCATTTGTAATTCCTCAAATCAGTCTTCCTGATTTCTACGAGTAGGTAGGTCTAAATGCCTAATAAACGAATTTATGTAATTTATACTTAATTTTACTTGACCAGAAACTGATAGATCCTTAACCCGCATGCCCAGCGTGGGGAAAATAGGCATTACCCCATGAGGTAAACGCCAATAAGGGGTTTATCAGGGAGAGACCTGCGTCCAGCAGCGGACCGATATAGAATAGAATAGAATAGAATATTATTTTATTTGTAATTTAATCGACAAATAAAACAAATATGGCTTAAAATAAAAGACAGAGCATCTGTTGATTAGAGTCACAAAACGGTATATGCTGCAGCTATTGAGAAACTGATAACACCAAACTATAGCTTAACATTGAGTTTAATAATTGTTATTGTGTAAATATATCTATTTCAGAAAATATCACATTCATATTCATTTAATTCATTGTGATTTTATGTTTTCATTTCAGTCGGGCGGGGCTTAGGTTGAGGAGAGTGTCCTGTGCACCAGTGCAGGGTCTATGCTAATTTAATTTTAAATTAAAATACCATCTTTTAGTCTGGTTGGACTGTTTTTTACCTACAACTAGAAAATGCCTGTTAAAAATCCGATCAGAGAGTAAACTTCTATCTACTAACAGATAGATCGACAATTATCTGTATTTCTCGTGTTGCGAAGCCCCAAACTGTATTTAATAACTCCTTCCTAAATTCCAATGTTCTTGATTATCGGACCAAAACCTGTAGGGTACTAGGTACAAGATATTTGGCAAGCAGGTCATATAACTATATGGAACCCTCGGTGCGTGAGAACGACTCACACTTGACTTAATAGTTTATTTAATCAAGGTACGGTAGACTCTTTTTAATGTTACACATAGCATAGCTATAGAACCTAACCCTAACATCCTACCTTAATAACTTAAAGCGATAAAAAATGCGCCTACGCAGTCCAAAACGCGTGTCAATCCACGGCCGCGTCCGATTACCTGTCAAACGTGGGGGTGGGCGGAAAGCTCTTGAAAAGGCTGCGCGGGAACAACATCCCGCGAAGCCTTCGGTCTGCCTCATCATTGGCTGACAGCCGCCCAATGGCGGCTTTGGGGCGTGGCCATGCGCACGCGCCGCCTGCAAAACCAAATCGATTCAGTGTAAACCCAGCTGTCGCGCGGTTGTCACGTTCATCGTACGATTTCCTGCGTTTACATTTAATTATGAACTTTTTCTGATTACGATCAAGTGCTGCACGACTTTGAACTGTTTTATGGTGGTGTAAGATCCTACTGAACTGATCCCATGATATGGTTTTTGTGAAGTGACTGAGAGGTGGAATTTTGATTGTGATTGTTCTAAGTTTTGCGGCAGGATGATGATGGATCAGGCGCACTTTGGGGAGTATTTGCTGAGGCAGCAAATGTTGCAGGCTGCTTCGCTAAGCGGGCTACGTAAGTGCTTATTCTTACTATAGATCTCAATGGCTTAGGTGGCTTAGATTTTAGAAGCCAAACACGTACAAGTGCAGGTTTACACTTCCTGAGAAATATCTCATCTTTAGAATACCAAAGGATTTTTGAAACAACTGCCCTTATAGGAAAATATTGTGGAAATCTTATTCAAAACAACAATAATCTTTTATTGAAATTTAATACATAAATGTAGGTATATAATTGTATATAAATGTATGTCTAGGTACAACCAATTTAGCATAACGAATATAATACAAATCCAGAACTTACTTTTTTTACTAATTCTATTAAAAACACAAAAAAAATACTTAGATGAGTATTGTGCTCTTGCTATCTAGTAGAATGTTGGACTTTAAAATATAATTCGATCTCATAAACGACATGCATGAAATAAAACATTTTAAATTTGGATAAATTGTGTGTGATCGTGAAAATTGAGATTATTAAAAAAAAATGGTTAAATAAACTAAGCGTATTTAAGGAATATCAGTTTTTTTTGTGTGCATATTTATATCATGACCTAAGAGAAGTAATGAGATGGATAAAAATGTAAATTATTATTATAATACATAAGTTCTAAAAGTTCCAACAAGGAAAGAGCGCGTTGAAATCTTTCGTATGAATGCACCGCGCTGCCGACGGTAAAAACCAACGAAGTGATTTTGAGATTTGATTCTGAGAGCAAATGTAAAATAGAAGGTAATCATCGTACCTAACCTAATAAAATAATAATGTACGGTAAGATCTAATATTAGGAAGATATGTACCTACCTTCTGATGATATGATATGAGAGTACTATGGGTGTTAGAAGACATTTATAATAGGAGTACCTACATACTTAAATGAGTAACCTATTTTTTACCGTTTGCGAAAGGAATGCTAAGATCTGCGAAACGTCAATAAAATATTTTCACACAACTCTGAAACTTGTAGGTTCGATACATAATTTTATTTATCAAAGGTCGTTTTTGAGTTTTTTGAAATTAAGCCTATACCTACTTAAAATTTTTACCTTGTGGTTTCATCATTAGTTTTAGGTATATAATTTTGGATTCTGACGTTATAAATTATCACAAAACAGAATCGACTTTATAAAAAATATTTAGAAAGGTATGTTATTTTTACAAAGAGCAGATATTATCTATCCATATGGTCTATTTTCTATTCCCTTTTTGACCGAAGTCTATATCTTCAGGTAAAAACCGACAAGACTTCGTTCAAACCACTAGAAATATTATAAATAAATAACAAAGTGTGATTTTTTCCATGTTTGTATTAGATATAAAAAAAAAACAATTTAACTAAAAACGATATCGTGAAGATATTTTATCTAGTTTATAACAGGCTAGATAATGCTGCGTGAATTGTCCAACATTATTTATTTATTATTTATATTCACACCTTGCGTGACATATATAAATATTCAGTTAAAACCTGAATATCTACTTACCTTAAACTAATTTTCTCAAACGATAAAACTATCTAGCCCGACTATGACCACGACTAGGTATGGACAGCATCTGAGTTAAGTGATTGCATGACACAATTCAGATTAGAATCATTTTTTTTATCGTTCTATGTTTCGCCGTGTGGTGCCGGCGCCATAGAATTTGCACCACCCCTACTCTACCCGCGGGTTCGTAAGAGGCGACTCAGGGATATTTACCGGAGGCGGGCAGCAGCGCCTTATACCGAACAATTCTGTCACCAAACTGCGTTCCCCAAACCACATGCCCAGCGTGGGATTATGAGTATTACCCCCCAGGGGGAGGCCTGCGTCCAGCAGTGGACCAATATAGGCTGTTGAGGTTGAGGTCGAGGTTCTGTTTTAATGAGAATACAATTTATTTTCGACTTGTAAATCTCCTACGATTGACAGTTTGGATTTTAACCTGCATTATGTTATGTAGGCCCCCTGTATGCCCTCACCTAATTCTGACGCTGTCTGTAGCTTGTGAGTTTTGAAGTAAGCCTTAAAAATACTTAGAACTTGCCCCTTTAAGTAGGTATATTGATATAATGTACCTTTCTTAAAATGCAGAATGAAATCCAAAGAAGCTTGATACTCTACGTCTACCTGTTCCTTAACCTCGCTACCTAGTACCGATAATTTGTTTCCACTAATTGAAAATAAATTGATTGGGTTGACAATTAATAGGATCATTAATTGGTGTCCTTGTTTTTTCGGCCTTTTCTAGAAACTTTGACACATGTTTAAAACCAGTTAATATAAATTCACACAGAATCACCTGCTCTAGCAGAGCTTATAGGTATTATAGGAACTAAACTATACTTTGGCGACTTCTGTGGCGCACCGGGCAATGGTCTATTTGCGACGCAGGAGGATAGGTGTTCGGTTCCCACGAACGTCCACTATGATATATGCCCCCACGAGCTGCGCCCCGCGGCTTCGCACGCGTTCATTCCATGGAAACTTTTAAAGGTGATTTATATCCCGCGGGAGCTGATTTTGCGGGATAAAAAGTAACCTATGTTTGATTCCAGGATTAGGATTACTTGTATACAAAATTTCAGCCTGATCCGTTCTGTAGTTTTGTCGTGAAGAGGTAACAAACATCCATCCATCCATACAAATTTTCGCATTTATAATAATAGTGTGATGTGATGTTATGTAAGATAGCAGATGATGTAGTATTGGATTGTAATGTTACCTACATGAGGGTATTATGATGATGAAGAAGAAACTAAACTAAATTGAAATTAAATATTTTGCATTGCCTCTAATTTTGAAATCGTTTCTATTATTGTATTTTTATTTTCTTTGATAATGAAGTCGATTTGACTAAAAACAGTCAGTTATCTTGTATCTAGTCCCAACACAACACAAGCTCTGCTTGCTTCGGGTTCATTATTTATTTAATAAAGGTATCATGATAGCCATATGATGATAATGACGCCGAACGTTCTAACCTTACAATGTATTTTTATGTTTGGACCATTATTTCGTTCCACCTGTCTCATACTAAGTAACATTTCCAAATACTTCTGCCTATCAGCTAACAGAATCGGTTCAAAGAATTGGGCAATTTTGTACAAGCGGTCACAAATGCCGAGCTAAACGATTCCAGGATACAATAACTAAAAAACTGATTGTTGACATTTGTATCTTCCCGGAGATCGAATAATTATTCACAAGAACAGCATGTGTACGCATACCGACATTACGTAAAGTAAACTAGGAAAAAGTGGTAGATTATGTACAGTCGTTAACAAAATGTATTATGCATGCCGCCCAAAAGACAAAAAGCTGAAATATTTTCAAAGGTTAGTTTTATATATGTACTGCGTAAAGAACACCTACCAAAAAACAAGCCAGTTCTTTCCACGTTGCAGCCTCCTGGTAGAATATCAGCCAATTATGTTTGCCTAGTATATGTTTTTACAGTTTTTGTTTGTTATAATGTGAATTTCTACCCATCATCCACCCATCAACCAAGTTTTTGTGTTGGTTTCTCCTAATTTCGTTCACCTGTTGGTTTTTAACGCATGTTATCCCTTGAGTTCCTTGTACAGGAGTTTGGCTTAAAAAATGTTAAATAGACTCTATAAAATTTAACGCAATAGGTAAACTAAACATTATCATTATATGAGTGGGTGATTTAAAGCAGAAACCGAGACACAATCACATTAATTTTTAATAAAAAAATCGTTATAAATTATTGCAAAGTTCGATTCATTTTATTGCGAACATTAAGGTTTTTATAAAAGGGTGTTTATAACCTGATTGACAATAATCAAAGGAAATCATGTATCAGCTCATATCAGTGCAGGTTCGATTACAGGTGTCGGCACTTTGTGCGCCGCCGCCGAAACGGACGCGATCATAAAATGCCAATGAAAAGGTGTCTTTCGATCGACATGAATATTCATAACCTTGGTTATAGGTACGGTCAACGAAAACATAGCTGTACTTTGTCGATATTTAAATACGCCTCGTATGCATACAAAACTACTTAAAAGGTTTTTAATTGTAGACCCTGTTGAGCAAACACTTTTTAACTCCCCGACTAAGTAACAATCGCCTTAATTGCCATATAGATTTCGCGGACTAATTTAAACATTTTGTTGTTGATTGTACTTGTTTGCGGAAAGTTAGAACAGTCAAAAACTCAAACGAGCTGTGCCAACACGAGTACATTTGCATATAAACTAGATGACCTATAAAATAGGTGATGTAGGGATTTCAAATTGCCAAAGTCAGCCGATTGGTCCTAAAGGGTAGAATTAGAATGTAAATCTTTTGCTCTGAATTTCGTGCGACGCATCAGCAAACTTTCGTGAGACGTTGAGAACAAATGCGTCTCTTGTAAGATGCTTGGAATATTCATAAAACGTTGAGAATAATCACACTAATATTATAAAGGCGAAAGTTTGGATGGATGTATGGATGGATGTTTGTTACTTCTTCACGCCAAAACTACTCAACGGATCTGGCTGAAATTTTGCATACAGGTAATTCTAATACTGGAATAAAACATAGGCTACTTTTTATCCCATAAATCTGTTCCCGTGGGATGAAAATCACCTTTTAATGTTTTCATAGGAACAACGCGTGCGAAGCCGCGGGGCGCAGCTAGTTCTTAATATATACAAACCTGTGACTTACCCGTGTGCATAGTGCAGGCAGCAGTGCCACCCGCGAACAATTCTACCATGAATTGCAAACCCCAACTCGCATGCCGCATTGCCCATCTCATGAGTGGGAATTAAGGGCATTAACCCCCTTCGGATAAAATACTGTCAGGTGTCTATCAGGGGAAGGTCTGCGTTAGGGTGGTGACTTACCAAGGTACATAACCTACTCTACTCTACCCTGGCTGAGTAGGATTGTTGCTGAAAACTTTTATTTCCTAAAATACTTCCATATTTTATGTGGCGTACAGCCTCTGTTGATATACCAAAAATCATTGACAACAGCACCAATAAATGAGATTGCAACACAAATTGGGGAAAACAAGTTACTCTATGACTTAATAAATGAGATTGCAACACAAATCGGGGAAAACAAGTTACTCTATGACTTGGCAAGTGAAAAAAGTGCGATACGATGTACTTTGCAAAGAGAATACAATAACTTAAGAGTACTTTGTGGTAGAGACATGGAAGGAGAGCTGTCATGATGATTTCCCGATTCTGAACCGAAAAAATTATCCATCTAAGTAATGTTGGTTGATGAGTTACCAATTATTCGTTAATAAGCCCATAGATCCGATTAAAATCTTTGAATTAATACCGACATCTTTTATTGTAGAGCACCGAATGGGAGCTGATGCAGAGCCACCAGCCTGCGAAGCAAGGCTCCTGAACGCTGACCTCTGGCAGAGGTTCCACGACATCGGCACAGAGATGATAATCACTAAGGGAGGACGGTGAGTACCTGCTTTATCTATCTATTTCACTGTAGAGCAACAGATACGGGCTGATACAGAGCCATCGGCCTGCGAAGCAAGGCTCCTGAACGCTGACCTCTGGCAGAGGTTCCACGACATCGGCACAGAGATGATAATCACTAAGGGAGGACGGTGAGTACCTGCTTTATCTATCTATTTCACTGTAGAGCAACATATAGGGGCTGATACAGAGCCATCGGCCTGCGAAGCAAGGCTCCCGATCGCTGATTCCACGTTCCGATTCCACGACATCGGCGCAGAGATGATCATCCCTAAGTGAGGACGGTGAATACCATTATAACTATGGAAATTTCATCAGTACTTTATTAACTGATATTTTACCCACATCTAGGTGTTTAGTGGAGCTTTTGTTAGAGATGGTGGTGTCATCCACGGTCCTATTCTAGCCACATCTTATGGATGTGCCTTGCCTACCTAAAAAATAAAATAAAAAGTACTTTTTGCTTCGAAATCTCGAGAATATAATTGTCGGCCCATTTTGTCAAGTATAAAACTTTTGATCTTCGTTAGATGCTGCTCTTAACAGCAAGGCTCACGGCAAATTTTTTGTGTCCATCCATCCTATTTTCATTGCTAATCAACATCTTTTTTATAACGGTTAAAAGTTGAGCTAAATCGATGATCCAAACAATTAAGAGGTATGCCCAGGAGTGGCCCCAACTGTTTATAAAGAAAATTTCTCAAAAAACATGTTATTAAAGAAATTATAAACGACACACTCGTTTAACATCATTGGCACTGCAATTAATTTCTGGCCTTAAATAAACATCAGTAAATCTTCAGACACTAAAATACATATTCATTTGAGATCTACCGACCTGTATGTATACTAAGTATCAGGTTTTAGAAATTGGGCACCTACTTTACTAATGAATTTAGTTAATTACCAGAAAGACCACTAATTAATATTGCACTAATATGGTGCCAGAATGTAAATGATACATTTTTTTGTAATTTCTAACCAAATATTAGATCTGCGTCTACCATAATGAAATTCAATCTTCACCTATTATTAGTACTTATGGTTATATTGATTTTATAAACTTGTTAGTTATGCAATAAAAAATCATCGAGCTCTTTCTTATAAGCTGAGGTATGTCATTAACCGCGAGAAACTGAAAAGTAATATTGAATATTTATGATTAAGTGAACTTCATTCTTAAACGTTAAGAACAAAAATTTCTCAATTTAACGACACAGCTGTCTTATCCTAGAATTGAATTTCCAAAAAAAATACTCGTAATAAATTACACCGTAATAACAAAAACTTAACGAAAACCCATTAGGGCTGCCGAATCTGACGCGGGGCTTGTTAACGGATAATTTGGGGCTCCGCCGGACCTCCGTCATAGACAAAACAAACAGCTGCCTCTACAATTTGTGCATTTCTCTAAATGGCCGAGCACAAATTACAGCTTATTATAAGCTTGTTTGCTTTACGACGTACCCCTTCAATTATTTTTTTTCCTTGATCGATAATGTGGGACGAGCAGTGAAGAAATTATAGAGTGGTCGCTGGCTCGGCGCCTCCGCTTTCCCGGGGCGACCACCGCGCGAGGCTACGCACCTCCGTGATTACGTGCCAGCAAGTAGTTGGTACTGAGATGGCAGCCCGCAGGCCATGGCCGACTTACCAGCTACTTCTCGCCAATCTCTCTCCGGTCTACACTCTTACATCCGCGGTCGCTAATGCCTGCTCAATAATCGTTTAACTCTCGAAACTGCTGCTGAGTCGGACGCCATTTCATAGCACTAAGCCTTATAATTGTTTACTGTAGTTTGTTTTATTTGTAGTTTTTTACGGTGTAGGATAATTTCATTAAGAAACTCACTTCAGTTTATGTATGTAATAGGGTATTTTTTAAGCTATGAGTAAAAATTTCTTTCTTTCTTTCTTTCTTTCTTCGAAACTCGACGATGCAATTCGACACAAAGCGCCGACGGCAAAGCATACCGGATGTTTCTGTCAGGAATAAGGCCGTACCCCCAAAAGTAGATCAATAATGAATGCCACGTCCTCAGACTTATGACTGTACTTGTTGAAATAAAAATATTCCGTAATTAATGGCGTGTAATTAGGGCCCGCCGCATAGGGACTGCGACTGCGGCAACTCTTATTAAGATGGGCAACAAAAACCGCTCAGATGGTTTTCCGAAACAAATCGCTATCGTGCTGGCTGGCTGTATCGACGCGCCTGTGCAGCGCGGTTTTTGCGCGGGAGATAATTAGCCGGGTTCATCCGAGCTCCTGTCATCTCCTACACGTTTTTTTCGCAGCGGCGCGGCCGCCGGCGCAGACCACCGCGCGCTCGCTAAAATACTGATAAATTTACCGCTTTATCCGAACGTTTGGTGAATCTCGTTAGCTCAGCCGGGTCCGTCTAGAGGTCACTCTTGTTTGTTTTGTATAACAAGCCCGCGTGAGAGCGGCCGGGGGCGCGCCGGCGCCGGTCCTGGCGCCATACCCCACCGAATGCCTCCTAAATATTTGATGCATTTCTCTTATTGAGCCCTATCCCGTGCGTGCACGAGGTAATTGAGTTATTCTATCCACAGCAAGTACTTATTTCTCCTTGGTTTGTTCGCTGGCGTGAATAGCTCAAATTGGTCATTGCGGCCCAACGCTTTTAGTCTTTGTTGGAACAGTGTTAAAAGCTGTTCTTGCTTCTTGGAGTGATTCCTTGTGGGGGCAGGATTTTGGTGGTGAATTGGAAAGGCAAACAGTAGATTTGGGCGGTTCGTTTGTACGGGACAGGCTCGAGACGTTAACACCTGCTCGGGCAGCCATCGCTGGGCTATGTATTAGACAAAGCTTTGGATTGTACCAACCGATCCCACCTGCCTCTACGTGTTAATTACACACCATATATAAAGAGGACCCTATTGTTTTGTCTGCGAGACGTAGCTGCTGTTATGTAAAGAGCTTAGAACTTATCTACGACGTAGCTGCTACGTTGAGTTGGCGTAGACGCGGTGGTGGCGCCGTGGGCGAAGGTCCGCCTGCGACGCAGTAGGTTGCGGGTTCGATTCCCGCCTCGGGACAAATAGGTGTACGATCTGCAGATATTTGTTCAGGGCGATCTGGGTGTTTTCTAAGTATAATAAAAAATATCTATCTATGTAGTGTATTGTAATAAGTATATCAGCTATCTAGTACCCATAACACAAGCTTGGGGCTTACCTTGGGGCTAGATAATGCTGTGTGAATTGTCCAACATGATTTATTATTATTATTATAGTTTAATTCAGCGTTTTTGGCTTGATATCCCACCCGGTCAGATTTGAACTTACAAGTTTTTTAACAAAAACAAATTGTCACAAGCTTACAAAACCCATCTGTGTCAGTCGATGCTCTAAGATAATACTTAACCCTCAATAATCTCGAACAAACAAACACCGTTGGGATAGAGTTGGTTATTTATTTTTTCTCAAAACCGAAATATGACAAATGGGCGAGGCGCGCCGGCCGCTCGCGTGTCGCCGCACAGACCTCCCGCCATTTTAAAAACAAACACACAACACAAAAACTCGTTATTTATTTTTGTGTTTCATCAGGAAGGGCGCGCCTGAATTTGCTCGAAATAATCATAACTTATAATTAAAAATTGTCCTGGAATGCAGGTAGCGTTTTCGTAAAGCATGGGTTTATCGTAACTCTGGTTGGTAAGAAAGGTAACTCAGCAATATCACAGATTTCTTTAAGCGATTGAAGGCATATTTTTAGGAATTTATATCTACCAGTTGCCTTCCTCATTTTATGAGGCGATTAACAGTTCCCGTCAACTGTAATCTCCCCTGGGATCGGGAGACGTCCACGAAATCATATCTAATGATCGAGAAGCTCATTCGGCGCTTGTTTTAACAGAAATACCGATTAATTGATTTGATCTGTGTCGTAATTAAAATGGGTGATTAGGGCGCGGGGACCGGCGCCGGCGCCTCAAAGCGTCGCCGGCAACATTCCTTTTGTTTTACCATGGGTCGTTTGTCGCCTGCTTGCTGGCTGCGTGTGTCGCCGGTCTGCTCTCTCGCAGGGCGGCGCACGGGAGTGTGAGCGAGAGGTGCGCGGGCGCCGACCGCCCGCCGCGCCGCCGGCCGCCCGCCGCGCGCCCCGCCCTAACCACGCAGCAATAATCAGATTATGACAGCCGATCGTCTTCCTACTATGCATGTATCACTCCTTATCTATACTTGATGTAAAATAGGCTTTATCTCATCGGTTGAATCAATGTTTGCGCAACTACTCTAAAGCTTTTCCTACAGTTAAGTTAAAGTGAAACGTTGTACCAGCACTATTATAAAATCTGTGTTCCTACATCCACTCGTCAGTTTCCTGAAAAATTGACAGCAAGCACATATCCCATAACGTCAGATCGAGAGATAACCGCAGCACGATGCGATGCAGCGCTTATCAACTGACATAAGCTCTTTGTTTTAAGAGCCGACAGCAGCGGGTGGTATTTATTCATGAAGTTGGACTCAAACGTGGCCAATAAAAGCGTATGATAAATAACTTGCCCTTCAACGACCACAAGCATACAATGTCAAGGACTTCTCAAACTTAAAACGCAATTTAAAGCAATTAAGCTTTCTCTTGCAGCTGAAGTTTAAACTATTAAAAACTGTGAAAGCATCCGTTTATCTTATCGAGCAAGAAAATTACGATAAAGTAAACCGCAATTACTTTAAAAGCTGTAATATCAGACAGTGAACTTGTTTGTACAATTTATTTGATAGAAAACGTTTACAGTAATGAAGGCTTAGAATTTTTTACGAAAACGTAGTGTCATCGGTCGTAATGGGTGATTCCGGCGAAGCGACCCGGGCATGGCATCCGAAGCACGCGCCGAGGAGTCGCCAGCATCCATCGATCATATCACAATCTCCCTTGAGGACACCACATGGACAAACTGTCATACGTTTGTACACACGCGCTTTACAATGCTCTTCACACACTTGATTAAACCGCGCAACCCGTGAAAACGCATCGATGCATGCGGTGCTACGGCGTAGAGCCATCTACGAACGCCACGTTCGAGCAATCATCGGAATCGCGCAGTCATCACCGGCTCCCGCGGGTTTTTGTCTCGCCACAAGCTAAAACAATCGACGAACATCAAAAAACAAATACCAAAACGATAATTTCGAATGTGGAATACAAAAAAATGCGCCCGAGCATCATCGCCGGAGCATGATTCATTTTTTGCCGGGCGACAGCGGTCCCGATGATAATTTCTCATTAGGTTATAACATTTTTGTAGGTCGAAACATCGTAAATTCCACGAATAATTTAGTAAAGAAAGTGGTCGTGTTGAAGATGTTTTGTTTTTATGGCGCCAACGAGCAGTTCGGGTTAGATCGGTATCTGCCGATACAAGCGTTTAACCCATGTTACTCGGAACCCCGGGATAATTCTCACGAGTCCACTGCGAGCTACCTAACAAATTGTAATGTGGACAATCGGAGACGTCTCACATTCTTTCAAGTCAAGATGCAAAAACCCCTGCTACAGGCGAGTAAAATTAAAGGCACCAACAGTTAGTTTTAGCGGCGTACTAAACGTTTCACGACGTGTTTGTAACCTAATCCAAAGTGCCACCTACTGACTACTACGCATTAATTCCGTCAGATCAGATCTGGCACTTGAAGACGTGGAGATGTTATACGTGTTTATATTTGTGCGTACGTGTTCATAAAGCGTCTCTGAGCGCGGTCATTATCTGGAGACAGCTTAGTGCTGGGTGCGTCGTCAATCATAAGGATCGTAAAAACACATGCATGTTTGTTTAACAGAGAATGGAATAGTAGGTTCTAATGAATATTTCTCTTCACTCCGAAAACGTGGTTTTTGAAAAGCTCGTGAAATTTAGGGTAGCTTTATTTTTTGAAAAACTGAAAAGAAAACATTGTGGTAGGAAGTTCTTTTAGAAAGTGAACGGTTTGTTTAAAGTTTTGATTATGTACTTAACAATTGACTAAACTTCATGTAATAATAAATTCGTTCTGGCTGCTCACTAAAACAGTTATTTCAAAGTAGACTCTGAGTTGATTCTCCAATCGAAATATCAGTGGCATAGCCCATAATAAGGTATACAGTGTTAAGCGGATGAAACCTCTAGTCGGTTGGATTTGTTACATTTCACGCAAGATTTGTCACTAACGAGCCGTGCGAGCTTTTTGTCCTCACCATTACGGCTAAACAGCATGTAGGCATTCGTATAAAGAAACCTTTAATTACTCTTTATCGCCCCGCTTCATTGGAAACTATTAATTGGTTTAAGCATTGTTCTTGTAATAGCAGTACCATTTTAGCTTGCTGTGAAGTCTCCTTTAAGACTGAATTGATGCTTCCTTTAGGTACAACCTTACATGCCTTAATTACAATTAATATGATTCTTTCTAAATCATCTTAGATAAATTACGACTTCTAAGATTTACCAAAAAGTATCTTTAGACTTTAAGGCCAAATAAGTTACTAATAATAATAATAATCAATGAAGAATTAAATAATAGAAACAAATCAGAACTATTATTTATAATTGTAATAATTCAAGTAAGTTAGTAGGTACAATCGTATTGTATTTGTACAGTTACAACTGTCCGCAGTTAGCTCAATTGTAAGTACTAGTTGTAATTTATTTCTTTTATTTGTTTGAAATTTTATTTTTCAATAAATTACTGAATGAGCTTTTACAAAAAATAAAGTAAGTTCATAACCATTTCGTTCATTTTTAACAGCGAAAAACTACGAAAAGTTACACAACATTTTCCTTTCAAATCAAGTTCCTAGAAAACAAAGCATTATAATAAGCTTACCTACACTGCAGGACAAACCTCTCATCTTGATCATTCTCATTTACATAAACCTACAGAAGAATGCTGAAAGATCCATGTACACGTGATGTCTGACACATTGTCCCAGGCCGGGCCGCCACCCGCGCTCGTGCGCCGATAGCATCGTCGGGCTGCGCGCGCGCATCGCGACATTACGCGCAGATCCTATCGCGGCTCGCTACCGAAACCGAAGATAACGCTAGGGGTGACACAAAGGGTTGTTTTACAAAACTTGAGGTGGTCACTGACTCACCGGTCTTAATTTTAAAGATACTCACTTCTATTGCGACGCACGTTTTTTACTAACATAGCTGGACGCTCTAGCGCGTGTCTCAATCCTATTTTTTGTTGAAATGCAAAACACTCTCACTCTATGAACTAATACTAGACTCCTCGTCTTTCTTACTATTCATGAGTAATTTTTAGACCAATGAAGAGCTCAGACAGAATTCGAAAATTGGATAAAATCCCAACTTGAAAGAACGCAGTTGATGTATCTTAAGAAAAACTGAACAAACACAACAAAACTTTTTTCAACCGATGAAAAACCAACGAAGGAAGTTCTCAATTCGGCTGAACGTTCTTTTAGCTTTATAAACTTTGGTCATCCTTACTAGGTTTTCGTCTACATAATCACAGTTCCCAATCTGTCACAGCCCACAGCCATGCAACCTTATGACCTGGGTGAGGCTGGGACGGTTGGGTGCAACCAGACTCACGATTCTCTAATAAAAGTGTCGCGGCGGCGTCATCATCCACGTTACCGTTCCATGAGAAACACTTTTGGGCATTTCTAATGCATTTTGAGAAGAGTCCTTTTTATCGTTGCATGTACATAGGCTGTCATAACTATCTCTTTGTAAGCTGCGCCCACGGCTTCGTCGATTTCACAACTTCATGGTTTTTCTGTTTTGCGTGGAACCCCAATTCTTGTTCTAAAATAAAAGTTACATAATCTATAACATCAGCTTTCCGCCAGTAGGTCTAGCCGTTTCATAAATTACCAAAACAAAACAGAATGTTTGTCTTTCTGTTAATTACATGATGATTTGATATAAATATCATAGTTACTTTCATAAAGTCAAATCTTTAAGATATCAAATAAAGTTTCAAAATTTTTCGGCAGCGACGGGAATCGAATCCGCGTCCTCCCCTCAGTACAGGAATGTCATAACCGCTAGACAACGATGTCGGATAGCCATCGACCCGAAAAACTGGGATTTCTTACGAACTACCTATAGCACAGTTAGCTCCAAGTTATTTATCATTTAGAAGAAATGTGTGGTAGTGTCACGTAGACCATGACATTACTGTAAAAATATGTGCTATTTTACAGTCAATCCGTCTACGTGCCAATACCAACCTAATCGCCAATCAGCTACCATTTCAAATAACCTATCGACACAAATGGACATCAGGAATTTACCGCACTCATTTGCATTGCAGAAAAGAATTCAATTCCTTGCCAATACAGGAAAATGATTTATGCCTTTAAAAGTCTTGCTTGTAAAGCATTTTCCTTAGATGTGACTAGAATGCACTTTGCAGCCATTGCAGCAAATAATGAACAATTATGGCCGATTATGATTAAAGCGCGCTCAAATTGCTCGGGACGTTCCATGCGACATCAAAACACAGTTCTTTGAAATATGTAACAACGGTTCAATGTCAATAGGAGACGGCTGGCCATATTCAGGAGGGGGGCAAAGGGAGATGACACAAGGAAATGACGGATTGATTTACGTGTGCTGAGAAATTCACTGTGGTTTGTGGGAACCGTGTGCCATTTATATTTTCTTTCAAGTCAATCTTCTTCAATTTATTGTTTCTACGGATATCCATAATTTTTGAAAATTGAATGTGTCTACTGTGGCACCTTCGATGTGTGATGTAAACCTAGATAACAGTCAACATAAACATACGAATCAATTGTGTTATAAAATGAAAGGGATAATATGAGTAGGGCATGGACAAGTTCTTAAATGGACTGATAGTAGGCGTGTTATTCCACCCTCTAGGGTTCTATTCCTAGCTTTTTTATAGGCTATCAATATCTAGCTTCCTTTAGACAGGGTTCATGGCAGCCTACTAGGAACCAATCATGAGCCCCTTCTAGCTACTTGAAAATGGGGGTTTAGCATTTATGCCCCCATTTCCCCCTTCAATTCGGGTCTGGACAATGTCGCAACGGCTTGCAACGCCCACTAATTGCGTTGATGACGCGACCGCGGCGCGTTTGAACTCGACACATTACCACAGATTAATTACAAGTCTGCAGCCTTGGCGCGATTCCTGGAGCTGGCAGCAGCGGCAGCGGCCATTGACAGGTGCGGACATGGGAGCGTTCATGTTGACTTCATCATCATCAACATCATCAACCCACATTACTTTTATGTGTATGAAACTTAACAGTTTTTGAAACTTAACATCGTGTAAATTCGAACTCATCTTAGCAGTGCCCTTCCAGGGTGTACCCAGTTACAAGTAACCATTCACTGAGATATAAAAAACGAAGAACGAGAAGAGAATTATACATGCAAGCAAATGAAATATGAAATACTAGCTGCGCCCCGCGGCTTCGTATGCGTTGTTCCTATGGAAACATTAAAAGGGGATTTTCATCCCACGGGAACTGATTTATGGGATAAAAAGTAGCCTATGTTTGATTCCAGGATTAGAGTTACCTATATAAGTTTCAGCCCATCGACCTTATTTCAGCCAGATCCGTTCAGTAGTTTTGGCGTGAAGAAGTAACAAACATCCATCCATACAAACTTTCGCCTTTATAATATTAGTGTGATAGTGTGACTTTATAATATTAGTGTGATGATGTGATTAGTAGTAATATTAGAATTATTTGAATATTTTTTCCTGGAGTTCATATCTGTATGGTTCTGTCGATTTGTTTAAAGTTCTCAGCAGCTCAGCAAACGTAAACTGTTTATCTGAGCTTAACGTTGATAGAGGATCTAAGAATTACAATAAATAACCAATCAAGTCTTAATCAGTATTAAAATTTGTTTGTGTGAACGCAGACATTTAGTTCCCGAGGATGTGTAGGTTCCTGTAATAAAATAGACAGAATCTCAAGCTGAGCTACTGGCTTAAACTAAAAGCAAAACAAATTACCAAGCCAATCACAATCAAGAATGCAAAATGACTTTATGCGGAAATAATTTTATTTTCTATTCACAGAAATCGCGTAATGAAATGATTGATATGATATCATATTCTATCATGTAGGTCTACAAAAAAACATTGATTGGCTGTAAATGCTATAAATAACAACGCAGTTTTCCGCCTTCGTAATTGGCTTAGGGTGCGTCTGCGCCTATACTCAGAATTAACTGTAGTTCTTGTGTGGCACGATTAGCCCCTCGGGCTTTATCAAAAAACTAACATCTTTTCTCTTTTTTTCGGGAAATGCCAAATATAAGGGCCCTTTTCTTATGGAATAAATAAGTAAATTGATAATCATCATGACAATTTAGGTAGGTACGTGACGTCCACAAAACATCAAATTATCTTTTGATAATAATGATTTTATACAAACTACTACTAATTGGTATCTTATACCAATTAGTAGTACCTATATATTATATATATAAAAGAAAGTCGTGTTTGTTACAACACTTATAACTCGAGAACGGCTGAACCGATTTGGCTGAAAATTGGTGGGGAGGTAGCTTAGAACCAGGAAACGAACATAGGATAGTTTTTATTTTGTTCCCGGCTGAACGAATCTTGATGAAATTTGGCAGGGAGGTAAACAGTATCCCGGGGACGGACATAGCTACTTGAATAGAGCGTGCGAAGCCGCGGGGCGCAGCTAGTTGTACATAAAAACGTTTAATATCATCACATTCCAGCAAATTTTGTATTTAGCACGATTATTTTTTTCTAATTGAATATCTAATTGATAAAAAATAACTAAATCAGATCTAATTAAAAAAGGGATAAACAAAAAATTACGGAGATCATCCCCTTTAGGTTACCTATTGGCATGTAACATCAAATCCGCTAGTGGACAAAAAATCGAAGTGAATTAGAGTCACTTGCACCTTATTTCTTGTTTGATAGTATGTAATTACTATTTATCAAGCTGTTTTGTATAGTAAAAAAATTGACTTGTCTAAGTGCTTATTTTGAAAGTCTAAAGAAATAAACGATTTGACTCTGACTCTGACTCTAACACTGGTAAAATGCTTAGTAGAGCAAACAAAGGGAGCTCTAGATTCTAGCATTGGCCTCCACTCGCACCACGCACATAGAATTAATATCAATTAACACACACGGGCTTAATTGTGAATCGCGGATCGCGTGTGGCGGCCCCTTTGTCGGCGTTAGTGAACTCCTTGCACCCGCGCCGGTTTGAATTCGCTATATCAGTGTACTGATACTGTAACCAACCGGCTATCGGAACTTCGGGGAATCGCTTCCCGTGATTTGCGGGGCATTCGTCTGGGCTCGAATCACATGTGCACACAGCCTTAGAGTACATACCTCTTTGTTGCAACATTTTATTGATGACAAAGTCAGTAAAGTTTTAGCTTGAGATGGTATAAAGCCTTATCTCTGCGTTTATTTTGGAATTCCTTTCATGTAATTCATTCTGCATTCTTCATTCGAAAAATTATCGGTTGGTGGTCTGATGCAAGCCGCTTGCTCCTTAACTCCTTCCGCGAAAATCTTCCCAAAATAAGCGCCATTTCCGTTGCTCAATAATGATCTGTAATGCTGTGACATATGATTGTAATTAGCAATTTCTAGGTACGGCACCACGGTACGACGAGCGCAGATCCTGTACTTGATTGATCGACCAGATTCAGCTGCTTATCTGTAGATAAATGGTTATAATACTTTGTTATCTATAAGATAACTTTGCCGGGAACACATAAAATCCTTGTTTTTGTCAACTCCGGTGCTCTACGTTCAAGGCGCAAATGTAGAATTAAAATTCAATGGCTTTCTATCTACACGATCGCTGAGCGGTTATCTAAGATAGGAATCGCCGTATTTCAGGCTATCATCAATTCATCCGTTATTTTAGCTTTGACAGGATTATAATTAGAAACTGTCCGTCCTTATGGCTTGTCGTTTTTAATGTCGCTAGACTGGTCCCATACTGCGCTCGCATTTCATTAACTAATGATGAAAAAACATTGAGTTCTCATAAAACGGCGTGATTTATGCAGGGTCGGGAGCCGAGAGCGATCGCCACCGGTTTGAGCGCCTGCGACACTGCGGCCTGCTCCTCGAAAGCCTGTATTACCTCCGCTTAAGGTTTACAATCACCGAGGTTCCTGATCGAACAATTTCAACGGGCGATTAAATTGATCTTCATTTTATTGTCTGTCGTTTCTTACTGTCCTATGGCGTTGTGAACAAATACATGTTTCCTAGAGTGGATAATTTAGTTAAATTCTCAATCTATTCCAGTTTTTTAAACAATTCTTATTTCACGCTTCACGTATTGTAAGTGTTACGGGATTTATTTTTCCTTTTTATTCTACCAATACATACTATGCGAAATGAAAAATTACAATCTTAACGATCTGTTGTCTTATGTTCGGCGTCAAGCTCATGAGCCGCATAATAGTGTTCAGATTTTGTCGGTAGATAAGCTTTGTACGGTCCATAGTCGGGGCCCGACTGTCAACTAAATTACTTCGCCGTTTGTCGGCCCTTTGGCCCTTCCGTTTGCAATTTACGAGCAACGAGGCTTGATGCCAGCAAGCGCCGGCGCTTAAAAAGGTCCCGAATTAATTCCTCACTTTCACCGACCGGCATCCATATTCATTAGAATCTGCAAACTTTTTACGCAAAACATACCTCGAGGTGTCGTGCTGTTGACTCGTTACGACGACAAATGTAGTGGTTTTTACCTTGCGAGTGGCAAAATGGACACAGATTTTAATGAGCGGAATTTTCATTTACAATTTCATTTTAAAAACCAGCTTCAATGTCCTCTTAAGTTTTTTGAAGCACACGCCGACAGGAACGCCGCCTTTGGCTGCCCAATGTGTTTTAATCAACTCAACCATTCGAGAGTTCATTGGGTGATTCTGATTCTGAAATTAAATCGCATGGGAACCTACCGCGGTCGGTAACGTTTAAGGATTACGGTAATTGCAGTACGTTATTGCGCAAAGGCACCGGGCCCTCGATTAAAAATGTCCAATTTCCGCGGGATCTGTCTGGCGAGCCTTGGGGTTGGTCCATAAATTTGGCGAATGGCCCGAGCAGTGCATAAACATGTCGTCGGCAGGTGTTTGCCCCGCGGGCGCGCTTTGTCCTATCCCCGCCCGCCCATCCACCTATCAATACTATTGGTTTTTCTACTCGATGCTGCTACTATTTGTGACGCCGCATTTCACCTTTCTCGGCCATTACTTTTGATTTAAGCTTGCTCCTTTCTTATGTTAATATTATTTTTATTAGGCTCTTTTTTGCAGGACAAAAGATAAAAAAACATTTGCCGTTATTTGTCGTTTAAGCTTGTCGTTTTATATCGGTTTAGTACGCTGTTGAGGTTTCATGCTTTTAATTTGGTGAGTTCTCTAAATTGGATTTAATTGATTATTTTATAGGCATACCTGAGTAATTTTTAATGCGAAGATCATAAACTGATCCATCATAAAACCTTCCGATTGTCAAAAACTTAAAGACCGTGATACATTTTGATTTATTATAAATTAATCATCCCTGGCGATCGTTTTGTTTTTGCGAGACAGTTGCACAAGGGATCTCTTGTGTTTTTGTTACCACCTGCAGTGGCACTCTGCACAAACTATCCAATGAAACTTTTTTATCGCAATCTTTATGATTGAAGGTAGTAGTCGCTGATTTTGAACAAAGGACACAGATAGTCGGTCGATCAATATGCTAATGCCGGCGTAGTGCATCAAGAGACGAGTCCAACCGTTTTTTTGTGAGCCCAAATTGGTTTATTTGTTTTGTTACGAACGTATTTCTTTATAACTTTTATAAGTGTGGTTTGTTTGGTTTGCGGAGGCGACGTGGTGCATATGGAAGGGTGCTTTTTATGAATTCAAGGTTTATTTGTACTGCAATAAAGGTTGTAAGAGTTTTGTCATTGTTGTCGACTCTCTTTCCGGTGTGTAGGTATTGATTTATCGGCATCCTGATCCGCCTTAAATGTGTATCGATCCAGTGGGAAGGTCTATTGGTTCTGTCGCCAGCCCACTTGCAGAAAAACAATGATAATAACCATGTTTGTTTGTGCTGACGCAATTGTGAACAAGACTGTGAGCAAACTTACAACAGGAAACCTTGTATTGATATTCATGCCTCTGGCATATTGTTTGCTGCCTGCCTTTTAACCTTACAAATGAAATGATATGTCTTTATCATTATCAAGATCACATCAGAATGATTGCCTCCGAAGTTTAACCAGCCATTTATATTTTAACATGAACATTCTAAAAGCAGTTTATCTCTTTTATACGAACTTAATCCTCAGTTCTGAAGTACACACAAATATTAGCCCTTGTATTCGAACAACATCAGGCGCGATTCTCACGGGCAGAGCCGCTCTCACAGTCCGAGTGAACAATTTGACACTTCCAGGTGTATGATTTTTTACCCACCTTCACAATGGCGGTGATGTTTGCCCAGGCCCACATCTGGGCGGACGAAAAAACCGGCCGGACCTCTCGTATGAACGCTAATGAGAAGGATACAAGCATTCTTGTAACCAACTTGTTTATTGAAAGCAGGGAACAGATGTCGCTCGACAACGGTGGTACTGTCTTAAGACACTTAACATTGAACTTGGGCGATAAAAAGGCAGTGAAATTAGCAGTAAAGATACGGCCCAAACACATTAGAAGCTTTTACTACTGCGTGAGATATGGTCACCCTTTCATTATCAACAAGACATTACATGCTTAAGATATTCTATTGAACCAGGCATGCACTCAAGAATACGGTTACTTATTCCCTACATCATTTCAAGGACACGGGGACCAGAAAATATGGGGCGAAGGACGCAAAGGAAATGCTAGCATTTCGCAGGGTCTGCCTGCGGACCGTTTCAAGATTTCGAGTGCGGATGCCAGAGCGGATATGCCGGTTCCTTCTCGTTTAGCGCCTCCGTGTGGCAATTGGCGAGTTGTTACCGATTTACGACCCACTCTAAACTTCATTCGACGCGATTTTGGTGGTCCCATTGTGTTCGTCCCTTCCCACCGGAGTAGGCTTAGCGCGCCCTCAAAGCCTTTTGTGGTTCACTTTTTATAGAATCTTTATTTCATTAACTATATCGTAAACAGCATTCCGAACGGTTTGATTTAACATTCCGAAAGCTGGATGTTTGACATGACTCTTCGCTTAATCGTTATCGCCTGTTAGCTTTGTTTCGGGAAATTTATCCTAGTCGGATAAAGTGGAGAGCGGATCGGTGTAATATATTTCGCGTGGCTCGTCACCTCTTTGTCGGCGCGGCTGCGCGGGCGCACTCTCGAGCGGCTCGATAAGTGGCCGGCGTGATAAGACCATCTCGCCGGCACGGTAGCCGAGTGAAGGGATTTGTCAATGTACGGTCAACAAGCAAGTACATATTTGGGTTCGGATTTTCTGATTTTGAGCGTTTGTTTGAAAGGGACAAGACTCCTGGTTATATTTTTGTAGCAAGGTTACAAAAAGTGTATAACCAGTTTACCTTCCTTGATCAGTTTATAAGTAAATTTTGTGCGCAATTGCAATCACTTGGCTGGTTTTAGTATTTGTGTGGTCCTGAATAAATCCTGCTTGCCTGTCGGTACTTACACGTAAGGCAGTAGCGGTCATCGTAAACTTTAAATGGGGGCTAATTTAGTTGGTTGTTAATTGAGCTTCTGTCGGCACGTTATCAGGAGGCTGCATTAGCGGGCCGCGGCCACTGCTCTGATAACGCTTTATGACTGATGGACCTGCTAGCGAATGTCGAGGAATGCTGTTTGGTGTTTGTAGTCTTAAAAGCTAAGGTACTTACTCGTATGAAGATGTATGTTTTGTTTTGAATGTGGAGTTCTAGAATATCTCTCTTCATTCATTACGATAGGGTTTAAAACTCAGAGCAATCGTCTCATAGTTTACTGTTGAAAACAATCTAAAAGGCGTGTTCTTTCTTTAGAAAGAATAAGTAATCTAGCTAGACCATAGAGATAAATAGAATATTTTAGAATCTATTCCACTTTATTTTTATCACACCACCAATTACCTAACAAGTAACAACTGTTTTGCACGCAGCAGCAAATTTTATTGCTTGATTGTTAATTAGACAATGAAAATTATATGTATTATGATGATAATTATGTAGATAACACCTAAATTGTGCGCATAAATAGCATAAGAAACATTGAAATTGCTTTTACTGTCCTTTTAAAAATTGTCAGTGACCAAGTTCCTGTTGAACCAATTTATAGAACACTAATAAATGAACCGTGTGGTGCCGGCGGCATAGAATTTGCACCACCCTAATTCTTCCCGTGGGTGTCGTAAGAGGCGACTAAGGGATATCTTCTGGGGGGCGGGCAGCAGCGCCTCCTGCAGAACAAATCTTCCACCAAACTGCGATCCCCAACCCGCATGACCAGTGTGGGGATTATGGGTATTACCCCCCCCCCCCCCCCCCCCCATGAGTTAAACGCCAATAAGGCGTTTATCAGGGGGAGGCCTGCGTCCAGCAGTGGACCGATACAGGCTGTGGATGGATGGATGGATGGATGAATAAATGAACGTTGCTCCAATCAAGCGGCACCATTAAGAAAGAAGAAGAAGTTAAACTTGGGCCTGGGTCTAGCAGCCATCGCTCATGAAAGTTGGTATATGTCAGTTTAGCTGTTACACCACCAACATTCGTGGCTATGAACAGCTTCATAGCAACTATTTAGTAACTCCATGGTCCAGCTTTGGCCTGTGAAAGCCACCCTGAAGCGGTGGCGATAAGCCGGCGCCACGCTATCGCCACCTATCGTCAGTTTACGACACCGCCGTCGAACAAACGGGTGCCAAAAGCTCGTTGGTCAACACATTACTACTATCACTGGTTTTATAATGCTGATAATTTGTTTTATTTTGATGTGACGGGACGAGAGAAGAATGTAAGAATGTTTACCGGGACGACTATGGAAGATTTTTATTTGGTCAGGGACCACGCAGGACAGAGGTTAACTGAACAGGAACGAAATTGGCCGTAACTAAAGCGTTGACAGAGTTTAGGTAAATAAAGGTACAGAAAGGTAAAATTCAAGTAATTTGCCGGTGAATGTTTATGAAAACGCTTGTTTTTAATTTTATTTACCAATGAAAATGTTTCTTGGAATTTTGATAAAGTTAAACATTTGTATTTTTCATTCAAACGATCATAGTTGTTTACTGACATAAATCATAGTAAGTCTACCTACTCGTATTCCGTTAAAATGTGATTGTAAGATCTATAAATACTTAAATACACGTTAATGTTTTTACCACGACTCCCATTGCTTTCATTTTGATTGTTAATCCGTGATGTCGGATCCGGATCGGATTCAGTATCGGTAAGATATAAAAGAGCACCTCAAAGTAAAGCCTATTGTAGACTATCGTAACTTTATTATCACCTTCTTTGTTTCTATAAGTGACTTGAGGGTTGAAGGAATGATGAGAAATTCTTTGGGACAGTAGTTTTTATGTGGCTCTTGAAGAGATTCTCGAGTTTGTCAGAATTATAGATAAACAGCTTCTGAGTTCATCTTTTAAGAAGTGTTTTGTTACGGATAAGTATTTGCTTAGGCCTAAAGGAAGACTGAATCTCTTTATGGAAGGGCTATTTTATTTCGTTATGATTAATCCACATAATTATATACTGTGTACCAACTCTTAACTTAACTAGCTAACTATTTATTATAATATAATAAAATGTAATAAGGTTGCCTGGAAGAATTTTTATTTAGAAATTTAATTTGTTTTATTTAGGTATTATTTCAGGTGAGAAAAGAATAGGATTAGACTAGATTTTTCTCATACAATACTGAGTTTACTGATGACGAAAGAACAAAAACCTAAACTTTTACCAGCGTAGATACCTTCTATTTACCCTGGGTCCTTTATGTCCAGCTTTATTCATTTATTTACATACGTATCTTTTACAAACTTTTCTAGCGATTACAACCCAAACACTGTAACTAATTAATTACGGATGTAAGCGGGTTAGCTATGAACCTTATCTGTGTTGGAAGAACACCAACGTTACATCCCTTACATCCGTGAAGAGTTTGTCAAACTACCTCATTTTTTATATTAAAACTGTAGCTAATCTCTACAACCTTGTTACAGACGAATGTTCCCGTCCCTCCGCATCTCGCTCTCCGGCTTAGACCCTCGCGAGGAGTACTGTGTCCTCCTCGAGATGTCTCTGGTAGGGCGGCGGCGCTGGCGCTGGGCGGGCGGCGCGTGGGCAGCGGCGGGCGGCGCCGAGCCCCAGTCTCCCAGGCGGCTGATGCTGCACCCTGACTCTCCTGCTCCAGGCCATCATTGGACGGCGAATCCGGTGTCGTTTAGTAAACTGAAGCTGACAAATAATACTATGGATGCACAGGGACATGTAAGTGTTTTATTTTTGGATACTTTTCAGAGCTTAGTTTGTTTTTTTTCGCATCAGGGGCATATTTCGGAACATGCTTATCGGGCCGCAACCATTTAAAAACTGATAGGTTTATAGAATTATGCATTGCCATACAGCAGGGCAATACATCCAGTGTTTTGGAGACGATTGATATTGATTTGGATCAGTTGAGCTACCTCTTGATTGTTTGCAACACTTATACACTCTACAGTTAATCTCAAATATTACAATGCAAATACGTACCTACTAGTACTCATTGTTTTCTTTATATTATTAATTTTAATATTATTTTTTGCTAACAATATTATAATTAAGGCATGACTGAATACGATCCTTGGAGAAGCTAAGAGAAATACATTGAATAAAAACTGTAAATAAAAAAAATCACACACTTCGTTACAATGACTAAACACAGTTGTATAACTGTTACCACCTACCCATCAACAATAACAATGATTTACAACGAACTCAATCAATAGTTTAATTGCCTGAGATTGTGGGAACAGCGAATAGAGACATCTTTTGTTCACTTGAACTAATTCCTCTCAATTACCCACCTGACGCAAATTGAGGGAACCGTTTGTAATAACGGTTATTGTTACTCCCAAAATCTGTTCATCTTTTTAAAAAACAGTGCAGTCAACAGTCTAAATCGGGATCTTGGAAAGGTCTTTTTACATTTTGTTGTCGAAAATAAACCTTCGTTTGACCATAATCTCACTGGATGGTATCTGAGTGACGATGACTACCGATGTATCACGAAGGTCTTGAAGACACCAAATACAAAATAATACAACAATTATTTATTTCCAAATTAAATATACAAAACAAGTGAAAGGTGTTCCTGGTTTCTGTTTTTGTTTATAGAAACTGTGTTACAGATAACCAGTCTTCCCTCCAACACATGGTTTCTAAATTAAATTAAGAAATAAGCAGTAGGTAAATCATATTCTAATAGCAACTTGATACAATAGGTACTTACTTTCTAATATTCCTTGTCTTCTAGAGACCTAGGTTGTAGTTAGGTGTCTAAAGTTATTTTGTTGATTTATGGGTTTTATGGTAAATAGGAGTAAGATTTGATTATAAAGAGATTCGACTTGGATTAAACAGAGTAGAGTAGGTATAGAGCAGGTTCAAAGGTCCTAGTATACGTCAAAAAGTAGTAGGCTAAAGAGTCTTCAAAATTGTGACAATACCACAAACCATAAACCATCATGTGTGCACCTACAGCTTGTGTGCTGCACGAACACAAAAAAGTGTTTCTGTTTACCTAATAAAAGTAAAGGCATGTGCTTACTGTCAGTGACGCATCCAAAAGCTTTCGTCGCGATAATGGAGGTGATTTGCAACTTCGTCACGTCTGGGAATGCAAAACTAATTGTGTTATCTCAAATATTTTGGGGCAGTGAGTCATTTTGTAAATAGCATAAACGATAACTTACGAACAGTACATACAAGTTAAAGATACTACGAGTATATTTAAAAAGGCAGTTTATTATGGCAAAATTTTGTCTGGAATGTTTTTTTCAATGTATTCATTTCTAAAAGCCAAATATGAAAGGGTGATATAAATGCATAACTTTCATAAGATTAGTAATTGAAGCAAAAAAACCAGACACAGCAATCGATAAATGGTAATATATCTAAAGAAAAATACTGCTATTTTTAACAGTATTTTTCTTACACAGAAAACAATCCGAAACAATCGTGACTTTATCCAGCCCATGTCTGCCGGTACCCGTTTCGATGGAAACGCCTACCATGACTTTGTTCGCCCATAACAAGTACCATACACATGTTACAAAATTGAACTCTACATGCTTCGAATAAGAACGAATGCATCAACCTTACATTGTATCAACATAAAAACGCAGTCCGTATCAAAGAATTATCGAGCTTATTCTGTCGATAAAAAGCTCTGATTCCATTGTAGGAATATGCGCTTGAAGATCGCCGCGGGAGTCGCCTGCGCACAAAGAAGTCTTTAAGCATTTCGTCACTTGAACAAATACGCTGAAAGGCTTTGTTTGGAGGCTTTGTACTACAAGCCTGTATAAAGTAGAAGTAACTGTATTCGGCGTCTGTTTAGACAGGGCGGGTGTCGCTTGGATTGATGGTGCTCTAGGTTTTACTGTGTTTACGTTTACGTTAACGAGTACGGTGTTTTATGATCCATTTTAATATTTTTGGTTTTGAATTTATGGAGTGCTCATGAACACTTAACAGGGCTACATTCTACCTTGAGTTTATGGGGGTTTACCACTTTGTTGGCCACTAGATATTAAAACTGTTCAAGGAATGTTAACGTTATTAACTTTTAGATTACTAAAATTAACCCCGACTTTGTTGATTTGTATAATAATTCAGTATGATCGTAAATTGATAGCTAGCAGTAAAACATAATTTCTAATTACATAAAATACACTAATAAAGGTCCAAGTAATAAAGGTGCCTTGCCATTTTCTATTAAACCTACCTATGATAAACTATCAGATAAAATTTGTAAGTAATACTGAATTATTAAAATATTAATTCATACAGGCAAGTTACAATTAGGTACTACCAAATAGTCAATTAAGTAATTAAGCGGGTTAACCACGAACCTCATTATTTCTAGACAAACACCAACGTGTCATTTCTTTACGAGGGACTTTATCAGAGTGGGTGTGGTTTGCAATGAGCCCGTATTGCTTGTATATTATATATATATACATTACATCTAGTATTACTGGTAATACAATACGGTAGTTATCTTAAAAAAAAGTTAATCAACAATCTAATTAATATAAAAAAATGACAATTAGCTGTCGTCATAGTAAAATACCTAATACTTATGTAAGCAAAGTTACTCTATCCAAACACCTCAACTTGTAAAACGCACCATTTACCTATCAAAACAAACATCTTTCATGGCTATCATATCACAAAAAGTCATAACACATTATTATTATGACAGGTAGGTTTAAGAACCGAATGCACGGTCCGCTGACTTGGGGATAGGCCTATATCAAGTCAGCAGGCGGTACCTTTTTCATCCATTGTAATAAGGCTTCAACAATACATCCCAGCTACTGGGATGTGAATTCGCACGGAAAAATTTCGCATCACTTGTTGTGCACTTGAAATTTACCACTTGATAAAAAGGAGTCCTCTGTTAGCCTTCTTTTGTTACTTTTTTAAACGAAACTTCAAAGGCTTTGGATAAAAAGTGACTAATTACGAAAAAGATTAGTTAGAGTAAATGAAAGGCAATTATTGAGAAGGGATTATAATCTTTTTAGGGATTAAAAAGCTCATAATTTAGTTAAGCTAAGTGAGAAGTGGTATTAGGTAAATTGTATGAGTTATTGTGTTAAAAGATCATTATCTAATGGTTATGTAATAAATTACCAGTATCGGTAGGTATATGAGGTATCATCGTTCTATGAGTAGACAGGTACCTACTTACTTAGTTACCCAATTGACAGCTAACACTACACACGAAGCGATAAATAAAATTCTAAAAGTTGGCCTGATTGTCATTTGCTTTTTCAAAAGACTATCGCGGCTACCATTTCAACAACACACAATCTTTATCAAAGCTCACGTCACAAATCTGGATTCCAGAAAAACAAAAGGGTATGGCTTTGCTGCAAAAAATTATTTATACGTCATGTATAATTGTAAAAATATCACACGAATCTCAATGTTTATTAACATTAACAACACAAAAAAGTTACCGGAATAATATTTTTTGCAGGCGTAAAAGTATCTAACGCGTAAAAAGTATGTCCCATAAAAAGAGTTTAAGGTAAACACATGTAAGTCAGGTTTTAACGACACATTAAGCTATCAAACAAGCATCGGTGTGAAGCAGACTGGAAAGTGTAGCGGGTTCGGTTCCTGTGCGTGTAAAAAACGTAACCTTTCTTTGTCAACCCTTATCTGCGACATTAATCTTGCCACATTGTAATTGGGGGCATTACAAGCCTTTTACAAGATAAGGGAAATTATCACGAAGTTCTTGTCTGGGGGTATTTTTATGGTGATTCTTTTCTAACTATGTGATGTGCGAATATCATCAAAAACATTATCAATTATTCAGCGAATAAAAAAGGTATCGGTAAACGTGTACTCTCTCCGGTAGAATGACGACATGCAAAAGACTCGAGGTATAGATACTGTAAACTGAAGACAGGATGCTATGGTACCCATTAGGGGAAGCCTATATAATATATATAGTGGATACAAACTACAATTTGTACTATAAGATTAAAATAACAAGGCGAAACTAAACAAATAAAAATGCAACAAATTATAAAATGACACGCAAAAAGCAACGCGTTGAAGTCTTTTGTATGGAAAATCGTAAATTGTAATGTTTTACAAATTAACAGGGTTCCAAGAAGTTCTGAATACATTTCATTGCAATAAATTGTGTCGGCAGTTTTATTTTACGATGTATCAAGCAATACTTGGTCCTTCCAGGTATTAGATTTTTATAGCCAGATATTCAAATCACAATTTAATTCAGGCATTCTTAAATTTGAATCTTATTATCACCCAAATAAGTTAATTACATTACGAAAAATTATACGTACAATGCAAATAAGTGTGATTGTCGTAATGTGTTAATTGTTGGGTAGTTTGTAGGTAGGTTAGATATACGATATATAGATATATTGCACGAGTAGCCATTCATCAGGACCCCATCATGACCACGACCGACAAGAGTGACCGACTAAGAAGAAGATACATATTTGTTCCGCGGCGAGAATCGAACCCGCAGTCCCTTTAATTAAAGACTTTATTTCAACCATCATTTCTCTTACTGACTGCAGTCAGCGAATCAGACAGATCAACAATGTTTTTTTAGCATAATAATTTGTACGCCAACGCCAACGCCTGGGCAGAGGCCAAACATAGAATGTCGAAAACTCCTGGCTAAAAAAAAATATTCCCACCACCTTACTATCTCTATTTCAATCTAATTTGATCGAAGACACATGTATGATAGACGAGCTTCCGAACTGTTCCATTTTATTGTCTATCTGTCAATCCAAATACTTTCGAAATCGTATACCAATAAAACAAAAACGTATTTTTTTTAGATAAAAACGGTTTTTGTTTAGACGCTACCTTTAGTTCTGTCGTCAGAACTAAGTAAGCGAAAGTATACAATTTCAGATCAATCAATCAGATTATAAAGAGGAAGAGGGTAAAAATGGAATAACTAGATTTGACCTAAGCAAATAATCAAACTGGGCAATCTGAATAAAACCGTTAAAAAAACAAAACTTGAAACGCAATAATGCCAGCTTTTAATTACCAGTTACCTACATCATTGATATAATAATCGATCGTTTATTTTCCTTCTAATAAAAAATACTTGAGGCTTAACCCTTTAGTTTACCTTAAACAAACAGACACCTTGCACATAAATCATCAGTAAAGTGAGGCGTGGTTGTATGTTAAATTGGCAGGGATGAGTTTACCTGATGAAAGAAAGCAGGAGAACCAGGAAGCTGGTGCCTGATTCCTAAAAAGTGAGGTAAAATTAAACAATGAAAATGCAGTTGTTCATTCGTTGATTATAGTAAGGTTGGAATAATTATAAAAATCTATTTATCATAATCAAAAATGTTATAAATATAGGGTTATAACAACTTATTTCAATAAAATCGGATTTCAATAAAAAATAACCTACCATACTACGATTTCTTGGCTTTAGTGTTTGAAAGTTCGATTTCCGTTGCAGGTCAATAACTTATTATTATTTTTGCCTAATTCGCTTGAAAAAACAAATATACGTACTTAATTCGTTGGCGTTTATGTCACTCTAAAAGTTATGTCTTGAATGAAAATCTTGTAGTGGATGGAACTAGGCAGGGCAGCACTTAGCGGTGTAGTAGGGCGGATTTGCAGTGGGAACAAAAAAGTTTTAAAAGTAGGTATCGTCTAATTTTAAATCGCGTTTGCACCAGAGAACTGATTCCTGTGTAAATACAGCACATCAGTTGCGCTTGTATACCAATAAGTGCTTTCTTACACAACCTACAATTAGCGAACGTCTACGACTTTATCGCGCCACACGCAAGTAATTGACCAGTTTTATCTGCGACGTCAAGCGAGAAGTCAATATCTGAGTTTATATCTTATTATATGCTTATATCGTGCCGACAAATAAGATACATAAGTAAATATATTGGTAATCCAAGTATTGCAACTGGAGATCAGAGCCAGCTCATTACATCACATTACTATAACAATAATTGTTTGAGAAGTTTGAAAAAAGTCTCTTGTACGATGTTATTCTCTCAATTAACAAATAAATAAAGGTTGTCTATAAAGTCGGTTTAGTAATGATAATTTTACGTAATAACGTCATTTACTTGATTTTTATTTTTTATTTTTTTATTTTTTATTTATTCGGGGTAACAAACAATTACACTCTTAGCCTAATTAAACAGATACTTATTCTAAAACGATTATCCTATAAGTGCAATCAGCACCGTTACCCTCTAATAAGTTATATAATAATAGACAGGGCAAAAGTTGATCTATTGAAAAATCTTACCACGTAGTTTATATACTGTTTTTGCTATCTATTAGAAACTCTAAATTAGACCTTTAATCTTCAGTGTTTTAGTCGTCATGACAACATCATCAACAATATGATACTTTTTTGAACATGCTATGTTCATAGATTTAATAGAAGTTATCACAACACAATAAAATGGTCGCAACGCAATCCTATTACTGATTTACGAGAAGGTTATCAATAGCGCATTTCATTTTTCATTTCATTTCATTTCGTTTATTCCGTTTTGATACATATCATTGTACACTAGGAAAAGTCATAGAGGTACACATATTTATACATTAAATTAAAATAATAAAATTATTAAAAGTTATTAACAATCACATTAAAATACAACTAGTAGGTAACCTACATACAGAAATCATCAGTCAGAGCTTCGTCAATATCATAATAGGATTTCAATAGTAAAAACAATCGAATTTTCCTACTAAATTCTTGAAAACCTAGGTTTCGGACGTCGACAGGTAGTTTATTGTAAAAACTTATACATAAGCATACAAAACTGTTGCCTACTTTAGCAAGTCTTCGACTTGGAACATTAAAAATATTTTTATTGCGAGTGTTGTACTTGTGGATGTCAGATTTTAATTGAAAATTGTCAATATGCAACTTAGCATAAATTAAGTTTTGATAAATAAATTCACCAGCAAATGTCATTATTTCTAATTCTTTAAACTTAAACCTACATGAATCCATTTTGTCCATTTGCAAAATAAACCTAATCGCCCGCTTCTGCAACAAAAACACTCTATTTGATTGTGAAGAATTTCCCCAAGCTAGTATACCATACGTCATCAAAGAGTGAAAATACGCATGGTACACCGCCTTGGCAGATCGTATATCGCTTAATAGCCTAATCGTTTTAATTGCATACGCGGCCGACTTCAGTTTACCTACGAGAGAGTCTATATGGCAATGCCAAGTCAGTTTACTGTCTATTCTAATACCTAAAAACTTTACATCATTTATTGCATTAATTGAGTATTTCATTATTGTATTTCGTATAGAATCGTCAACACCTTGAACATTACCTAAAAAAAAACGTATAATGTTTGTTTTGTCCATATTTAAAACAAGGTTATTTGCCTTAAACCATTGATTTATACATACAACTAATTTATCGAGCTTTATGGAGACCTTTTCTTTATTTTTGTCGCTAACAATGACAGTAGTGTCATCTGCGAATAATACAATGTCAGTTTCGTTTTCAACACAAGTTACAAGGTCGTTTATGTACAGAATAAACAGGAGAGGTCCTAATATAGAACCCTGAGGGCAAGATAGTAATTATGTATTTTACTTTCAAACAACGCAAAAATCAGTAGCCAAACCTCATTTCTAAAGCATAAAAACCCCTTTCCAATTCAAGTGGTAACAGTTGCACTGCAGGTAGCATGTCTTCAAGTACCCTCGTGCATACAGCGCCAGACACCGTCTTTTGTCGCGTCGCTAGTCGTACGACGCGACAACTCTGTCGCCAATGTGCACGCTCCTTTAATGTTGATTTTGCCGGCTTTCGTTGTTTGAATATGATTACTACGGAGATAGTCAAAATTGGTTCTTTTGAAAAAGCTGCCATCGTCTTGTAGACCTTTTTAAGGGGTGCGCGATGTATTTGTTAAGACCACATAAAGACAGGCTCCTTAATTGAGGGAAAACTATGGCTTACCTCTGATTTAAAATATATATTGCATTTTTATTCTGAAATTAACTAATAAATTGGCTGTTATAACAGTGAGTTGCAATTGTTGTAGTAATTCAATGGTTATAGAGCATATTATTCAGAGGATTAATTACATTGAGTCGTAAAATCACCTAAACAAAAAACGAAGCTTGCGCATTGACTTTTTTTTTCATAAATGTAACCAACACAAATCCAGGCATCCAGACGAAAAGAAAACGACAACCTTTTCTCACTAGCTTTTAAAAAGTTACCTTTATAGCTATCAAAAGATACAAATTCTGCTGCTAATATTTACGTTAAAATTAAAATTGAAGTGAATTAGAGTCAATTGCACCTTATTTCTTCTTTTTTGATAGTAATTACTATTTATCAAGCTGTTTATAAAAATTTACTTGTCTAAGGCCCGTATTATGAGAGCTTGCTCATTCATCGATATAAGCTTGAGCAACGCTTTTCTATGGCATAAACATCACTCAAGCATAGCTCTATGACTGAGCAAGCTTTCATAATACGGGCCTAAGTGCTTATTTTGTAAGTGTAAAGAAATAAACAATTTGACTCATACTCTGAATCTTTAGCAGCTTTGTCTGTAAGATTTACGCGTTATTCAACATGTCTCTCTTGTTTCAGATGGTCCTCACCTCCATGCACAAGTACCGTCCGCGGGTGTTGGTGGTGCGAGCGAGAGACGCGGCCGCCCTGGCCTGGGGAGCCCCACACGCCGCCTTCTCCTTCCCGGAGACAGAGTTCATTGCTGTCACTGCTTATCAGGTAATTATCATCTCCTCAACCTCAACAGCCTATACTGGTCTATAGCTGGTCGCAGGCCTCCCCCTGATAGGCGACTTATTGACATTTTTCTGATGGGGGTAGTGTCCATAATCCCCACGCTGGGTAGGCCTGTTGGGGATCGCAGTTCGGTGGTAGAATTGTTCTGCAATGGGCACTGCTGCCCGCCCCCCGATACATAATTTCTTAGTCGCCACTTACGACATCCACGGGAAGAGTTGGGGTGGTGCAAATTCTAAGCCAGCACCACACAGCGTGTTTTATTATCATCTACGCCTATAATATAATATTATACTTAATTATAAAAAAAATTGGCATGTTTAAAAAAAACTATAAGTAAACCAACTTCAAATATTTAGCAACATTGAAATATACTGGAAATGGTTTTTAGGTTTTACGGGAATAATACTGATCCACCTGGAATAAAATTCTACCACCTCGGGATCAGCAAAATCGGTTAATCATGGGCGGATATAATCAAGTAACATACATAAGTACATAAAAAAAAACCTTTTTTGTAGTCTGATAAAGAGAGGAAAGTTTTGTGTTTTTGTATGTTTGTAAAGAATTAACTCAAAAACTACGGGATTGTTTTCAAAAATATTTTCACCATTACAGTGCTACACTATTCCTATTAAATGTACACCCGTGCGACGTGCGACGCCGGGACGGGCCGCTAGTTATCAAATAAATTCATAAAGCTCGACAATCCACGCGGCATCATCTGCCCCCCCCCCCCCCCCCCCCCCCCCCCAAATTAAGCAGCGTAGAGCATAAGTTCTCCTAACTTCTCATGGTCAAAAAAAATTAAGAGAAATAGTGGATTAGGATGTCAGAGGACCTGACAGAATGACCCAAAGAGAAATGGCCTACCAGCTCACGGCAGATATAAAATAACGTACAATAATAGAAAATAATACATTACCATACCCATTATACTTGCTCTACAATAATTAGAATGCGGCACAAATGTATTGTTTGTGCCGCAGCAGTGGTAGTTAAATTCGTCAATAATCTTGCGAGTAGGTAAGGACTTAAGTACTTTACTTGCAAAGTGGAAAGACTTATCCTGTTTCTTTTAACAGAATTTTAGGTAGCGTTTTCTTAAACATTGCCTCGTGTTCTCTCATCCGAATTGCGTAGAGGTAGGTATCAGTTTAATCTCGGGCAACCCCGTAAGATAAAACCTGAGATTCTACGAATGCGTAGTACGTTTCCGAGAACATGCGGCGATTCGCACTTATGGCGACCGCATTTTTTTCGCACCAACAGGCGCCAAAGCTTTTACGAACGCATCGTCTACACCCGCAGAAAAAACGCGACTGACTGCGACGGCGACAAGTGTCCATTGTGTAAACTCTCTTAGCAAAACAATAGCAACTAATTTAGAGTTTTTGCGTCGGCGGTGATATCGTTTGTACGATTACTGTTTCGGCAGCATTATGAAACCCAAGAAACTGTGAAACCGAACCGTTACTTTGCGTCATCCTCCGATCTCGATTATTCGATCTATTCTGTACAAAGGCAGATGCTAGCTACGATACATAAGCACGGTTGCTGGCAATTAACATTAGACCGTGAACCTTAATCCTATATTAAATCTACCCGGCGTCGCCAGTCCAGCTATTATGCTGCCTCTACAGAGCCCTCCCGCTGTTTGTTTTCCGACATTAAAAAGCATCCCTTTGAGCGCAAGCGCAGCGTGAAGTTTCCTTGCATAATCCGCCCCGGGGTAATGAGTCCGAGTCGGCTCCTTTGCGCCTGCAGTTTTGTTGGACGCCTGCATCGAGGCGCGAAAGTTTTCTCGCGTCCGTCTCCTCGGCGGCTTTGATGGATAATCCGGATATTGTGCGCGTAACGGGATCGCGCCGGACAATGGTCGGCCGGCACGTATCGTTGCGCATTAGCCTACGGTGGCCGCGCGCCGCCCGCTCTCCCATTGTTGCGAATTACCCACGAATTAGACAACGCTTTTAGATCTGCCGACGACGACGCTTTATTCGAGAGCGTAACTAGGTGGCACGACAGTTCAATTAAAGCAGCACAAAAGCCCTTGACAAAGACGCAGCACTTAGATAAATATTCAATTATTTGCAGCGTCTCCCGTCTCGCCGTTGGTTCGCCTAATCATCGCATTCCTACCAGCCCCGCCCGATAATTCTGGGTTATCCGTTAAGTAGATAAATAAAACAAACTCTCCTAGGCCATAATTACACACTCAAAAAAAGCGGCGACAGTCGCCAATATGAGAAATAGACACGCAAAAAGTAAATTGACGGCAAGTTTGAGGGCTGACGTCACGGGCGACAGGGCGGGACAGGGGCGGCACCCGAGCCCTCCAGCCGGTTAAAAAATGCACTTGCCACGGCTCACACTGGCTTTTAGCACTCCTCGCTATCTGGAGAGGTGGTTATCTGCTGCCGTGGAGCCCCCGCCGGCGCCGCCTTATCGCGTGCAAACACTCATTTACAAGTCACTAGTATTTGCTCTCGGGGTTTCGCTAGATAACCGCGATAGAAAACCTTTCAATTGCAAACATGCGATATTGCTCAAAAATGTCATCGTCACTTATGCAAACTTGAAGGGTCGGTAATGTCGGTATCCAATTTCAAGTTTTGCAGGAGGTCGCAGGCGCCATCAGGGGCGGGCGGCGCCGCGGCGACACACTAGCCTGCTCCTCTGACTAGCTGCTAATTGCCCTGTCGCCATGTCACGCACATGTGCGACAATTATCCCTTATAAGCTATTAACGAAGGGGATGTATGCGGAAACGGATGTTTAAATTGCACTCACTAATGCAGATAAGGAATCCGTGAGGCGTCATGGATAAAACATCCACCCAATTATAGTTTTCTGCACGTGTTTTACGACATTTTTCTTGATCCACGAACGCCAGAAACTGACTTCTTAAGTTTTGTTTAATAGGTGGAAATCAATAGAGGTATAATAAATAATTTTGTCGTTTCTTTCTCCCCAGAACGACCGCATAACAAAACTGAAGATCGACAACAATCCATTCGCCAAAGGGTTTCGCGCTTGCGGCCAGTCCAAATGCAAGAGAAAGAGCATCGAGACTGACTCGGAACCATCGACCGGCGAGTCCAGCGAAGCCAAGCGACCTTGCTCCGACGCCGCCTCCTCCTGCTCAGAAGAAGGAAGTCTCCGATCCTCCTCTCCAAGATCTCCGCCGTTGGTAGAATCCCCAGCGCCTGTTATACCAGAGACAACGCAAGAGAGGCTGCCAATCTATCCGCATGACATGCCGAATCTTCCTTGCATGCCGTTGCATATGCCCATGCCTTTAGGTCTCTGGCCTAGCAACCCAATGGCTGGTTTCGCCTGGGGGCCGGCGTTGCCCCCACCGGTTATTAAGGCCCCATCACCACCCGTGGCGCCCCCTTGTCGTCGCGTCAAGAGCTTTACCATAAGCGCCCTATTAGGCGAAGGCTGATAGTTAACAGTTTATTTTTATTATTTATGAAATTGGAATGTATGCGACGGGCATATTCGCAATAAATGTACCAATAGTTTATGTAGGCTTATTTTATTGTATACGCTAGCCGTTGGCTTACTGATCTACCTCGTACTAGGATAGTTTTTGTGAATAATTGTGATAATGGATGTGCCTTTTATACTTACCTACCTACGTAGGTACTATTCTAAGTAGAATAATACCTACCCAATTTGCTTTAAGATATTGTAAGAATTTCTGTCTCTCTTTTCTTTTAAGACTAACTTTATTTAGATGTAGACCTAGCTTCTAAGAATTTTTGTTTTTTTTTGTAACTAGGTATAATTTATAAGAATAATACAAATATTTTATCGATCAATGAAATCTAAGCACTGTACATAATGTAAATAAAATGTTTATTAGCTAATTGGCTGGCTAGATCAACGTCAGTGTAGGTTGTTTACCGCTAGGTAATGTAGTTAAATTACTATTTTATATGTATTATTCAAGGCAATAAATATTTAAATATTCGTATATTCGGCTTTTTTTATTGATGTTACACGCATGTTTATCACACCTACAAGCAAGAAATATAAAATGAATGCAAGCCTACCTCTAGCAAATACAATTATTTGGTATAGGTAGGCTTGTTTTAAGTTTTGATGCTTTGAAGGTCTCTCTTGGTGGACAAGTGCAACCTTAATTAATATAAATAATTAAACATACCTACTTAGTAATAAGAAACGAAATAGCCTTATACAAACCTAGTACTTAGAAACAAGCGAAAGCCTCGCTAGTAAAAGGTCTTGTGTGCAAAGTCAACAGGGACAGTAAGCTTCCAGTTCAAATCAAATCAAATTAAATCAAATCGTTTATTTGCAAGAATACAAAATTATACAATGTCAGATCTTATAACTAATTTGAGTAAATGTATTCAGCCTGCATGCAGGCGTGCAAATGTTATGCGAGTCATATTTATTATAAGTAATTTTATATTAAATTAAATTATATTAGTCACAGTTCAAATTTCTAGATATTCGTTGACAGTATAAAAACATTTTTCAAGAAGCCATCCTCTTAACTTATTCCTAAATACATTTCCATTTAATTCTTTTAATTGTTCCGGTAATTTATTAAAAATTGTTATGCACATGTTATAAGCATTTCTTTTATAAATATCTTTATGGCATTGGTGTTTATATAGTAGGTAGATTTTGAAACTTCGGCCTTTTTTGCTGGGTCATTACATCGCTACGTTTTTGAAAATATTTTGGATAAGATTTTACAAACATTTTTCACGTTCTCTACTTAGTTCTCAAAATATTATAAGATGTTTATAAAAAGCACCAATCAACGATTGATTTTGAAAAATATTTAATTACGAGTTCCAGCCCTCTCTATTCTGAGATAAATGATCGTCTGAATGATCAACCGGGATAATATATATCGGCAGGGACCTTTCATTGAAGATCCGTTCAGCCGTTTACGTGTGAAATGGTAACAGACAGACAGGGTTATTTTCTAATTTACAATATTAGTTAGGAGAGCTATAAGTATTATCCCTGAGTGATGTAACTACCTATAGGTAAACCTACAAGTACCTACCTACTGAGCTAAGTCGCGAGCCGAATCTAGAGATTTAATAAAATCCCACCGGGCTCAGCTCATTGGCCAAGGTTTCCGCCGTCTTTTTATCGAAGATCGAGCTACAACCCGTTCCATGATTCGTAGACATAATAATTAAGAACTCTTATTTATGACTTGCTATAGCGTATATGTACTCATACTCATCAGCGTATGGGCGTGGCATGGCATAGCATAGCTAAAAGCGCCATCTGCAATTTGTTTCATGAAGTAACTCAAATGACAGGGACGGCGCGGGCGGCGCGGCAGTGCGGCAGCGGGCGTGGCAATTACTGTTCTCATAACAGCGCCATCTTTGTTTCTCCCAACTTCAACTCAATAATAAGAGCCTTGTAAAAATTGTGGAAATTATACAAAAAATCAGTCAAGTTGGCCCTTAAACTTAGTAATATCCGTTACCTATTATAGGTCCTTACGAACAAATACTACTTTCATTATGGATGTAAGCCTGTTAACTATGAACCTTATTAATAAAGAATACTACTTTGTTTGTCGTGTTTTAGGACATGCAGAACTGAGAACACCAAAGAAACACCTTTTAAGTCACATTTAATTCTTATTAGATAAGTAAGGAAATACACATCATATTTAAAGCATTTCACAACATCAAGAAAACAAGAATAATATGTAGTTTCATAACGAATAGTGCCATTTGTCTATAAATTATTTGCTCCTCAGATCCTTACACCCTAACCAGCCATCATGTTTTGAAGCTCATTGCTTAGTTCGTTTGTGTCAATAACTCTGGTTGAACTATTGGTGGTTAAGGGGGTGCTAGCTTCACGGTTGCAAGCCTTTTTGTGGACAAACCAGTGCAATCTCTGACATTCTCGGTCACAGTACTGCACGGATTTGCATTTAGAGCACTTCTTTGCAGGCTTCTCGTCACCACATGTGCTGCAGTACGGAATGGCATCTACAAATCCTCTCTGACCATTGATTGTGCAGTTGATGACAGACAAAGCAGGAGGAGGATCTTTGCTGGTCAGGGAAGACACCATCTGGTGGAATGTAGTGCACTCCCTAAATGGGAACTCTCTCACGCATTCCTTAAGAAATGAATCCATAAGGTCCAAGGAAATGCCATCCTTGCCTGGCTTCAGCAGCTTTTTCGAAAACACCTCAACAATATCATATTTCTTCTCCTCTTTGCTTGCAGGTCGCTTATCCTTGATGTTATGAATTTCTCTGATAATGAAAGCGAGGTAGTGGTACTTGAATGACATCACTTCATTTGTTTCTGTGCCTCGAGTCATCTCCTTTTTACTAAGCAGCTCTAAAACTTTGCTAGCTTTCTCTGCATTCTCTAATAGTATAGGAGTACTTTGTATATTAAGGGCTAGTCTGACAGGATGGATGTTGACACCAAGAATGAATTTATGAAGGGGATCAACTAGGATAGGAGATAGATAAGGCTCTGTTTGTTGTCCTTGTGGAATGGTGTAGTATGCTACCTCAGCGCGAGGAATAAAGTTGTTGATAGTAGCCACAGTGTGATGGTTCCCAACAAAGGCTGCCATTTGGGAAGCAGTCCTGCCAACTGAGTTGGTGGCTGTGGGCTTTGCGCCAGCGTCGAGGAGTAGTTTACATACCTCAGAGCTGCCGGCTAAGGCTCCAAAATGCAGAGCAGTGTAGTTGTACTCATGTTTTCCCGAATTCACGTCCGCACCCTGAAATGGTAAACAGACTCGTTAGAGACACTTCGGACACGTACGAGGCTAATGTTTAATCAAAGGTTACTTACCCTATCGAGCAGTAATTGCACCATGTCCTTGTTTCCTTTATAAGCAGCGTGCTGGAGCATGGACATACCATTTTCGTCAAAGAAATCGACGCTATCTTTGTGTTGACCTAGGAGGTTTTTGAATTCCTCCAGATCGTTTGCGGCAATGGCATCAAAAATTGTCTTTGTTATAGGGCTCTCCTCACTTTTTGTTTCCATTTCGGTTTTCTTTGAACTCATGAAATTCTCGCGAAAAATAATTATCACACAGGCAAACAACCCAACCTACAAAAATGAAATGAAATTGAATGAAAGCAAAATCGATTTTTCTTCTTGTTTTGGATTGTCAAATGATTGTCAAAGTCATCTGCCATTTATGACATCGAGAACCAATATGTGCATAAAGATTCCTATACACATGTGGTAGAATATGGTAGAAATTACAACCAAACAACTACCATAATATTTGGAGGGAAATATAAAATTATGCATGCGTTATTCGTGTTGTACTCAATGTTCCCTTTGATTATCTATTTATTTGTGCTCTCAGACTGTATCTTATTGTATCTTTAATACTTCGGCCTCACGCATGCCTCCCAGGGACCGGGCCACTATAGGGCCCGAGATGATAACGAGCGAAAATGTAGACTGATGATGATACTCTCCTTGTCAAATTTTAGCTACGCGCGGGGCGACACGGGGCGGCGGCGATTGTTAACGTGACTATTGCGCAGGACATAAATAGTAAACGAGTAAGCGTGCAAACACAGGTGCACTCATCCCTCCATTCTAATTTACATGACCTGCTTTATGGTAAGCAATTCGGGTTTACCCGCGACAGGTCCACTACTCATATTATCAGATAATCATATCAGAGGTCTTACCGCCACATGTTTTAAAAGAGATGAAGCTTTTAGATGATGAGATATTTACCTAGCAAGTAGGTGACCTAGATACGATCCTAGACGTAATCTATTGGAGAACTCTGTAATGTTAGGTCTGGTTTTCAAAAAACTAATTAAATAGGTACTGATGCTTAGGAGAAGTCGCAAGATGCCTTACGGTAGGCGTTTTTTGCGACTTGACAAAAGCGTTCGATTGCGTGCACCATTAAACAATAAGAAATACCTTCTTGGATCTTCTTACTTCTTATCTGAGTGATAATAGGATAGAAAGAGTTGACATTAATTGGAAACGGTCTTCGGGGTCTGCAGTTACAATAGGTGTACCGCAGGAATCTATCCTTGGTCCTTTCCTAGTTTATATTAATGACCTGCCTCATCGTGTCAAGAATAATAACGAGATTGTACCTATTATTTGCTTGTGACAGATAGATACTACCTACATTAATTTATGAAAACTTAGTGTGCATAAAAATATGAATCCTTTCCCAAAATATAGCGATATACATAATTAAATACTAGAAATTAACATAAACTCGCTGCACCCACAACTAGGCTACATAAAACTAATAAGGGCTTTTTATGGGCAATATATACGCTTCTACAACAAAACTATTACCTACAGAGTTCCAATATCAGTAAATACATTCAAACAAACTGTCAAAAGCCTTGCTGTGCAAAAACGCTTACTATAAAATATCAGATTGATTCTAGAGTACTTATAAAAAAGCTAAGGACAGATTTTGCTCCAACTCGAAAAATAATAACAGGCTTGAAGTTTCTTGGTTTCTTTACTTTAATCTACACACCAAAGCGACTGAAATTAAAATTACCAAATTATTTCCTTATCAATTTTATAATATAATTTGACCCTTTCTAAGTGTACATTGTATTTATGGAAATTACTAAGAAATTTTAACTTTAATTTAAACAAATGTGCTTTCCGTGGCCCGTAGGTAGGTACTTAAGTAGCTAGATCTAGGCTAGGAGGATAACGAAAGCATAATGAAATGCATTGTTAAAAAATGAAAGTCAGTGTTAGAGTACCTAGTTAAATATAAATATATTTAAAAAATCAAGAGTCACAATGGCTGGCATGACTTTTGATTTATCAAAATCGCTAATTATTATCTAAGTAATACATTTCTAAGAACAGCTGCTAACATCAAAGAGAACAACACGTATTCTAAAACACTAATTGATACAACATTTAAATAGAGTTAAGAGAGTAGAGAAAACTTTAAGACAAGTACTTACAAATAAATGATTCAGCGCACAAGGCCCGCTCAACAAAGCAGGTTGTTGACTCGGATCTAACCTACTTAGACTAATTTACTGTCCTATTTTTGGATAATCCTGAATAGGTTTATACCTACATCGATAATATCCAACCCAGAATGTAGGTAATAGTGATGAAGACAATATTAATTTGTGGAGCGTGTTCACCTAATTACCATGGAAGATCGCTTGATTTCCATCTTTCACCATAATATTGTATATAAAATATTAAAGCAAACATAAATATAAACCAGTATTTTACTTCATCATTCCGCATTGCCCATGACGGAGTGATGAAGCTATTTTGGTTTGAAATAAATTTACATAGAACTAAAATAATGACAATGGAGCACCTAAATATTATAAAACATACCTACAGATTACATATTTAAATTGTAATTAAGTTACCTACAACATCAAGAGATTAAACAGGTAAATATTTATTAAAAGAGAAAAATGTTGATTAATTGAATATTAGACATTGAGAAGCAGAATATAATATCTAGATATATTTAGAAGATAATGAAGAAGACAACAGGAAAAAGTTATAAGTATTCCAAATGTGGACAAAAGCGATATATATTATGGGTGTATGAACTTTCTATCTTATCTTTTAAACTAATCTAACTACAGTAAAATGGTATAACGTGAAGAATGAATTCAACTACCTACTCACTAAGGTTTCTATTATCTACACAGCATCGTATTTTCTTATAAAATAACAATTATTTAATCAATTATTAATGCTAGAATACACGTTTTACTATAACTGATCTTATTCTACTGTTATACTTTAAGTTCTTCCTAAAACGATGTCGTTTAGAACGACTGTTAAAAGAAAACAAAAAGGGGAAAATGAATTAACCCACTTTGTATTTCTTCATTCTGGCAAATAAACACTTTGTATTAAATATTAAAATAAATACAAAACAAAACATTCAGGAAAATAACATTTGTTCCAGCATCAACCTTTACCATTTCATACATACTTATATTTATTTCTGTACTTCATTAATACCTAGGTACTACAGACATAATAATTATTATTATAATATAACTACATCAATAAACATCGACGGTTTTCTGAAATATTAATAGTACATACATTACAACATTTTCCATAATATTAATACTTTGATAAAACATAACACTTTTCATCTATTCTAAAACTACGGAACTACAGTTTTATATTTTTGAATAAGCATATATTTAGATCATATAATCGATTTTAAATATACTTAACATATCACTATAGTATATTTAATATGAACCTAATCTTCTACCTACACACAGCCTGTCTATTCTATAACCTATAACTACCTATTTTGTTGAAATAAATAAATATATTAAATGGGTAGGCATCTTATATACTAAACTTGGGAGTGGCAACACCTTATCTACTAGCACAGATTATTCCCTATGAAGCATTCTATCTAATTTAGTAATAAAAGCACAACAAGATTACATGAAAAACAAGAATATTCAAGAAGTCCATAAAGTGTTAAACACTTTCACTATTATTTTCAGCTACTCTATATTTTCGACGTCTACCAAACAGAAATAGGTAAGCATATCTATACTTAAATAATATTGACAAAACTCTTAAATATATTCACCACAAAAGTTTTAACAAATTTTCAAAAGCCAGGAATAAAATAGGACCTAGAATGATTCTCTATAGCTCGCGCGAAATCTTGATTTTACGAACGCGTTAGACATAGTAGACGTCAAAAGAGAGCGATGCTCAGACAAGCGCAGGGCCGGACGCAAGTGCGGGGGCCGTGGGCGCAGTGGGGGTGGTCGGAGTGTTGATGGTGGACGTGAGGCGAACCCCCCCACTCTCGGACACCACCATGCCGTTGTGGACAGTGCCAGTATGTACTGTGTCTGCGTATGGGGTGGTCAGGATGGTCAGCCGCTGTAGAATATAAAAATAAGTCTTAAAAACAGAAAAACCAAAAGAAATTGCCAGGAAGATAGGTAGAAGAAGTATACCTCGTAGAAAGTGCCTTTAGTCGTGAAAAGCTTGTAGATCGCCACAGTAGGGATACACATAACACTGGATCCTGCAATGCACCAGCCGATTGCGTTCGCCCACCAAGGGTACACATAGTTCTCATACTGCAGGGGTGCGTAGTCCAGAAGGCCGTAAGCTGTGGAACCACAGTTAATTAGATAGGTCGCTATGGAAAGAAGTTAAAAATCAAATTATATAAAAAATCTTCCAGAACAGACATAAAATGAGAAAATTGAATTCCAATTAGGTGTTACAAACTTATTTGATACTTTACCCGTGATGAAAAGAAGGAAAATGGGGGCGATGTAACGCCAGCACACGCGCCAGTACATCCCTGGACGAAAGCCGATCATGTCGCGGATGTCTTCGCAGAATCTTTCAGTACCTTTGCAAAAAAACAATACGAAATAAAATATTCTGATAATATGATAATGATAAAAATATTCAAGACAAAGCTCTCACCATATATCCAGGAAACAGCTATAGCTTCAAAGAACACAGCAACCAGAATTGAATACCCTGCAGCGTAGCGGTCAAGGAGTTGGAAGAAGTAGAAGCCTCCTTTGGTGCAGGAGGCCATGCCGACAATGAAGTAGAGGGTGAAGAGACAGGCCACGAAGATCTCACGATGGCGACCGATGGGCGGGAACTCGTCACTTAATGCCGTGATGATAGCCTCTGAACCGCCAAACTTGGAAAAACAAAAATGCTTTAACTTCTAAACCTTTTATACGTAATTGATACCAAAGAAATATATAATCTTCTTACCGAACTATCCAATCCCAATGTAAGCAGCATCATAAAGAAAATCAGCGCCCAGAACGTCGATCCTGGCATCGTTGCGATGGCAGCTGGATATACCACGAACACCAGGCCTGGCCCCTCAGTAGCCACGTCTTGGACATCCCTGCCCGACGCGTGAGCCATATAGCCTAGCACGCTGAAGATCACAAACCCAGCGATGAAGGAAGTGGCCGAGTTTATGAAACTGGTCAAGATGGCGTCCCTGTTGAAAAAAGTGTTGTTACGAGTCTCTTTCTATTTCTACAACTGAAAACATTATGGGGTTTCTTACTTGTAAACGTTGTTGTGGTATTTGTTATAGGAAGCGTATGCCAGAAGAACACCAAACCCAGGGCCGAGTGAGAAAAATACTTGAGTAGCTGCGTCTACCCAAACCTATAACCAAAAATATGATAATGTCGGACAAGATTTTAACGAAATAAATAAAAAAAAATGTAGAGGCATGTACCTGAGGTTGTGTAATGGCCTCGAAGTTAGGACTCAGATAGTAAGCAATCCCAGTTGCTGACCCAGGAAGCGTGATTCCACGAACCAGGAGTATCAGGAGAACAGCATAGGGGAAGAGAGCCGTAAACCAAACCACCTGAAAATCACAAGCCATTAGCCAAAGCAAAAATATTGCTTCATGTTTCCACGATTCTAAGCTTACTTTTCCAGAGGTGCTGATGCCTTTCCACAGGGAAAAGTAACAGATGATGTACACAGCAAACAAACACAAGGCCATGTCCCATTTGATGGGCCCCAGGTCATGAAGGCCATCACTATCATGGAGCTCCAAAATCGCACGGCTGAAACATAACACAACTTTAACCATTTTGGAAATGCTGAGGAAACGGTTGAACTAGTGGTAAAAAATAAAAAACGAGCTAAAGAAAATAATGCGAATGATTTAGCTTACTTGAAATATTCAGAAGCTGCAGACGTGAATGGAGTTGTTGATGGAGGACCAATGGTAGATGAATTGGATCGCAAACGAGAGCGATTAGCGGCTGACGGCTCCCATTTGGCTTCAAACTAAAACAAAAATGATAAAATAAGGAATATGTCTTACAATAATATCTTTAGATTATGTGAATAAGGTTTACCGGCCGGCAAGCAGGGGTGTTCCACTCGTTGTCACAGTTGGTCCAAGGTAGCATGGTGGTGAAGGAAGCGAAAAAGAAACGCAGAGCCCAGGCTATGATCACGTTGTAGTAGAAGTCCACATAGAAAGCAATGAGGACGACTGCATACCCTATGCCTGTATAAAGAAAGAAGACTTTCAATTCCGTACATTCATAATATATACAAAACAATTCTAAAAAGAATAAATATTTAAATAATCCTTGAATGAATAAATATTATAGTTCAAAATATTTTCTCCACACTCTCCACATCAATAAAAATTCTGAAAATAGTAGATGAATTTTTCAGCAGTTAGCACAGCTCTGTTAAAATATAACACAGAATGTGTAGTTCGTATGGAAACCTACGAGGACAATAGGCATCAAAAAGAAGTAAAAACATAAAACTTTATCGGTCAAACTGAGACCACTCAAATCCATTTCAATAAAAATGCCCTCTGCGCGGATTTCCCGGCACCTTTCCACACAATTTATTTCTCCACAAAAATCATATCGCCAAGAGGCTCTTAGGGACGCGGCAATCGGGTGAGATGAAATCAGCGGGCATAAGCCTCGCAAGTCCAAAGAGGTCGTATGCCGGCACTTAAGGGGCGCGTGGAAATGGTGTCAATTATGGGTGTTAAGTGCGGAGGGTGACACAACCTGGCTCCTGTCCTGTTATGCATAGTTCTTGAGATGCTCGGACGAGGGACTGACCGTTTGGCTTTGTTCTTGTTTTATTTTTGGTCAGGTGTGAATTTAAGGACGATTTATTGTGTGACTGAGCACAAGTCTATTTATAGTAAGTAAATTAAAAATGAAGGGTGCTATTTCGAGTTAAATTTCTTTGATTTAAATTGTGTCTCGATAGTCGAAATGTACCGACGAAGTAGGTTGTGAAAAGTAAAGCCACAGAAACTATCCAACATCATTTCATCTCTATCTCTTTTTCGATGATAAAAATCAAAATGAATCTTCGAGAAATCAGACCACAAGATGAACTTTATCTCGAAAGTCCGAGAGCAGTCATAACGGTTACTTTAGTAAAGTGCTGAATGCAATAATTCAAGCTCATTTCGCTCGCATTCGTACTCCCGTGATAGTGCTACGTGACTTCGGGAGTCCGAATTACGTGACGCATTTAATTTTGATTTCCCTCCTATTCACAGAGCACAAACTATAGTCAGCTCGTAACGTAGGTACCCCTTTTCAACCGCAGTAGAAATACCTATAAAAATATCTTGGCATGGATCAAGGAAGTTATGAAAACTGAGGCTTTTATCCAATCAAAGCTAAATCTAAATAAATATAATGTTTCGAAAAACTACCCTAAGCAACGGTATCTAGGTACCTACCAGACCTATTAATAATTTTCTACATGTAGCCAACAAATAATTCCAAATTTACGCTACTTTATCTAACTACCTTTGCTCTACCAAACTTCAAATCATAAAAATCATCAGTTGGTTCTTACTACGATGCAAAATAATGAGTAATAATGGGCAAAATATTGCTGGGTCTTACCAGAGTTCATGTTTGAACTTTGAAACCACTTTAAAACAAATAATTCCAAAACTAAATTAGTACGTATAATAAATTATTTTGACATTGATTTCAAAAACAATATTCTTCATGCTGAGATCTGGCTATCTCACCAATCAAGAACTTTCGACCTGCAATACCAAGAAAACTCCAGATCAAGCTGTTAATTTCACTACTGTAATAACCACGTTACCTTTGAACAAGGGCACCAGCCGTCCCCAGCAGGTGATGGCACCCTTCCGGTGGAACTGTCCCAGCGCCAGCTCCATGTAGAACAGTGGGATCCCACCCACCACCAGCATGATGCAGTACGGCACCAGGAATGCACCTGACAACAATCAAATTGAAGATCTTAGGCCCGTATTATGAAAGCTTGCCCAGTCATAGATGCTTGAGTGACGTTTACGCCATATAAAAGCTTTGCTCAAGCATAGATCGATAACTGTGCAAGCTTTCATAATACGGGCCTTAAAGTTGTTATTGTACTATCGTTCTATCGGAACACAACGCGCCAGAGGAAATCTATTAACAGTCTAGTGTTTTGGTTCGATTGTCTTGTGAAAGTGTTAAATATATATTTTATGAAAGGATCTTTCAATTTACAACTAATTGAAATGAAACAACTGACGATTCGTATCAATAAAAATCTTCAACTTTTTAGATTAGGGTCGGATTAATCAAAATACAATTGAATTGATCTTTGCTTGATGCTTAGGGTTCCGTACACAAAGGGTAAAACGGGACCCTATTACTACGTAAGACTTCGCTGTCCGTCTGTCTGTCCGTCTGTCACCAGGCTTTATCTCAAGAACCGTGATAGCTAGTTGAAATTATCTCAGATGGTGTATTTCTGCTGCCGCTTTAACAGCAAATACCTAAAAAACCGAATGAACTAAATATTTAAGGCGCATACACCAGTGAAAGTGGAGCCCTTACCTATTTTATCTTATTATTAGGTACGTTAATAAAAATTCATCGTACAGTTTGTTGTATCTATTATAGGTTATTTATTAATGCCTCTGTAATAGTTTCATTTTGTAAAGCTTAGACAGAGATACGAAGTTGCGGTTTTTGCCCACAAAACTCTATTTTCTCATCTCTTCCTAAACTATATAAGATAAAACTATTACAGAGGTACCTATTCAAAATAGCTTATAATAGACACCACAAACTGTACGATGGATTTTCAAATTTTCTGTGATATATGATAAAATAGGTGGCGCTGTCATATTGGTTCATGTATGCGCCTTGAGAGGGGTATCTGACTCGCACTTGGCCGGTCTTATTATAAAAATACCTTATTATATAATAAATCTTATCTTGATTTCTATAAATCTTCTATACTTATAATAAAACTGTAACGGGTCCAATTCTGTACATTGATACTTATTTGAAATTTTTTTTTGGAATGCACTCTATTATCGATACCGTACTAAAGCCAAAACAGTATTTTTTTTGTTCATTTTGTCTGTCTGTCTGTCTGTATATAGGAACAACGCGTGCGAAGCCGCGGGGCGCAGCTAGTATGTATATAAAAATAAAATTATGATAATTTTTAAATGAGGATCTAAATAGAAATATTAGTAAATGTTTTCAAAATTAAACATCCTGTCGGTAATTTTCTAAAATTACATAGGTACTGTATTATGTGAAAGTCAGCTTAAACAAAACAAACAAAAGCTATAAAAGTTCCAATTCATTCCAAAATCCTTCAAGCGAATCGATTCATTCAATTACATCAGAAAAGTGTCTTTAGGTACACCAATCTGAGATCGCGATCCCGGCAATAATTTCATACCGCTCCCGAGAGAAAAGGGCGAGGCAAATTGTGTGGTAATTGCCCTTTTAGACGCCACTTACAATACGCTTTTATTGAAACTTGGGACGCTTTGCCGAGACGGGTGAACTTATTTTGTCAAAGTTGAAGAAATCAAAGAGAGAACAAAGATTATGAAAATATTAAAATGTGTTAAATCTTCGCCTTTAAAACAGATAGTAGAGCTACGAGTGCTCAAATAAAAAAAACTGTTTATATTATAAGTAATATTTAATATGCTTACTTTCATGTACATATTTGCTATATTATCTATCTATCATATCAAGCTGTTTTCAAAAATTGCAAAATACCTACTTTAAACAAAATAAACAACCAAAATTGAATAATAGATCAGAATCATTATCGTTTATTTCATTATCTAATGAAATAAGCTCATAGACAAGTAGAATTTTTCTCCGGATCAATAGGTATACCATAAATTCTTCACAATGCAAAATAATAATTCATGGTACAACCTATTGTTCTGCGGAGAAAAAAAAAACAAATTTTACATAAATAAGAGCTTATAATTAGGATTGATTCTCAATTTTGGTCGTTGGAACCATAGAGATTATATGTACATATGTTGGAACTAAAAGTATTACGAAGGGTCTACGAAGTTTCGTAGACCGCGTAGCACACGTAGCGAGCTTTCGATTATTTAATTTTCATCACGAACAAAAAAAATCGAACCAACCTTATGTAGGTACTTTTACACTAGTTTACCTCTGACTTTGTTCTGGAACACGGCCCTTAGATAACAATAGTACTTAGTAGGGCAATGACTAGTTTCTCGTGAACTATTAATGAGTGAGAAGTGAACGGAATTGGTAAATGAGTTGTTTCCGTTAATCCCGCTATTAACCCACGCTGGTTGTCACATCATTATACAAGAACTATTGTAGTTTGTAAGTTTACTTTCTTGAGGGATTTTGTTTCACGTACATCGGTACTTAGGTAAAACTAAAACAAATAATATTTTATTTTGAATTTAACATTGCCTGTCGCCGCAATTATTTGGCCTTGTAACGTATTCCCAAAGAACTATATAATTTTTATTTATTTATTTATTAAATACAGGTATAGTTTACACAGCATTATCTAGCCCCAAATTTTTCTTTTTGAGTAATATCTAAATAGGTACTCTCTGATTTTGTGAAGTTTAGAAAAAATAATTAATTCTAGGTAAACAAGTCATTGTATGTATTATCCATGTTTGATTTATTTTTTATGTTATTTATCAGCTAATCTAGTTTAACAATTGTCGTATAAGAAAATCCCTATTTCGTTAACCTTAAATTAAATTCCCTTCAGAACAAAAGTCGAGCTTATTGTGATCAGAAGATCCTACTATTCCGTTACCAAGATAAAATATGGCTGATATTATGTGGGGTGAAGAGATTTACTTTATTGCCGGATGCAACAGGTCGAGGGCGTCTTAAGCAACGTAAGTGGAAGTGGGAACTCACTTAGGATCGACTCGCTTAAGTTGGGGATCAAAGCTTGAGGGACCCAGCCAGACAATAGACTTGAGTCGATGTTGTATTTTTGATATAGAACATTGGTTTTGATTTTTAATTCTTAAAAAAATATGCTATTGAGCTTCATAATTCAACTAAATATTGTAGAGTCATGAAACCGTGTCAAACATAAAGATAGAAAACCAAATCTTTGATCCTAAAAGCTTAGATAGGAATTATGACCATGACCATTCTACCAACGCAAAAAAAAAATGGTTGTCCTTCCCCGGCAGACATTCTCTTTGCCAAAAAACATCCGTTCGACCGTTTAGTTGTCATAAGGTTAACGACATACTCAGTAACTTTCGCATTTGAGCCTGTGGGGAAACGAATAAACAACACCGATATAATTAATGCACATTTTGTAATATACATATACATTGAAAATACCCAAAAAAACCGGAACAAATATCTGCAAATCATAAAATGTACCGAGGCGGGAATTGAACCCGAAACCACCTCAAAACATGATTTCAATTCAATTTATTTATTTGATTATAACGGTCGTATAAAATAACTTACACTAAATATTTTAAATTCAATCGTAACATAACAATAAAAAAATTACATAAAAATGATGATGAAGCTTTATCATCATTGTAAAGTTGCAAAACCTTTTTTAAACTGTCGTAATAATTGAATCTTCGTCTTCATTCCACCGGGTCCCGACGGACACGTTGGAAGATTGGGTATTACGAGATTACAGATAGTAGATATTAAATCATCGAGGGTCCAATTGCATTGTTTTCAGATAGGAAATTGCTAAATATCCGATACGACGACTATTTATTCCGATACAATCACTATAGTCATTAGTTACGGAGATTTACCATGATTATGGGTTAACCTTTCCACGCGTATTTCTGTATTCAACTAGCCTATTATCTAAGTTAGGCTTTGTTCTAAGGCTCGTATTAAGAAAGCACGCTCAGACATCGATTTATGCTTGAGTGATGCTTATGTATATTTATGAGTACAGAATAATTTTTAAACAATGCTTAGGAACTCATGTCAAAATCTACACTCACTGATGTAACCCTCAAGTAACAATGCGTTATTACCACGTTATTTTATTGTATGTACGTATTCAGTAACGATTACCCAAGCATTACTTGAGTGATTGCCTATTTTAGGACGTTTTCAAACTTTCAAAACTAATATCTACAGAAAATACGTAAAGCAAGGTTGTACATTTTCTGGGCTTCTATTATATTACATAATATAACTTTTGACACAACGTCTAAAACGCCAAAATGAAGGCGTTATAAGAGTTTTCATCTATGCCGTATCCATCGAGCATGTAGAATGTTAGTAAACAAACCACCCATTCCACCCTCACTTTGTTGGCACGGTACGTCCTTTTATACGTCATTTACATTACTTGTCGATCCTTCCTTCAATAAATATTGCTTACATCTGAAACTCAACGCCAAGCAAGTGAGTTTTTGTTATTTGTGTCGTGGTTTGTTTACTACACATTCTTCACGCTTAATGGATACGGTATAGTTGGTTTGGAATTGCTTGGTGAAACCCTAATATGACTGAAATATACTCGCTATGATGAATGTGATGTGAGGGTCGCATGATGAAGTGCCAGCCATCAATTAGTAATGGGGAATGATGGCCGACGTTATGAAGTGATTTAGGCGATTCATCTCCTTCCTATATGTATGGAATATGCATTGCCATACCCGATCTGGGGCCTAATCCCACTATTTTTTAAACAAAATGCTATAATGGCGCCATACGATTAAGAAAGAGATTTAGTCGTAAATTTATTTGGTATTTATTCTATTACCATAAGATTACAATCTCTTCTAATATCGTGTCAATAATGTGGTGGGGCATATAATCATAATTGTAATAGTCATAGATATGGCATAAACAAAAAAATATCGTGTTAGTAGAATACCAAAAGGTGTCAATGGCGGTGATTGTTACGCGATAATGAAGCGATAATATTGTCATAGTGAGGCGATTGTGTTAGTGGAATCAGGCCCCTGATAGGGTGCATGATTACCTACTAACAAAACTCTGTAATATTTTTTTATGCAATAAAATACTGAATTCATACTCTTTTTCTTAATTAAAAACTTATTTTTGGAACCAACATTAATTTCAGAGGAGGGCATCGTCATCTGCGACACAGTTTTTCAAACTTTTGCACACAACTTTGTTTTTAATTTTATAACCTTGTTTTTATTCTGAAATAAACGATTTATTATTTATTTATTTAATAACTCACGATCTCTAGTGAGAGGCTAATGTCCATATCAATCCATTAGCCTCTACGCAGTCTGTAAAATATTTTTTTTAGATAAAATTATCCGCACAAATGAGACACCGCCTTTCAGTTGTCCGGATAATTTTCATTAGTAAGTAATAAAATAACATTCATTAGTAACTAACCGGACAGCCAGTCGGACTCTAAGGCCCGTATTATGAAAGCTTGCTCAGTCATCGAGCTATGCTTGAGTGACGTTTATGCTATAGAAAAGCGTTACTCAAGCAGAGATCACAGACTGAGCAAGCTTTCATAATACGGGCCTACAATGGTACACAACTACTTTTTATTTTTTATAAATAAATAATGTGGGACTATTCACACAGCATTATCTAGCCCCATGCTACTACTTACTTGTTATAAATCATCATAGAGTTTATATAGTACTAACTCAATGAAAATCATACAATTTTCATAATTCTTTGCGGGTTCAGTAACCCGCATTTTCTGAAAATAAATATACATACTCGCTAGGTAAGTAGTTACATCTTTCAGCTACAGGGGTGAAGGGTGCGAAAAACGGTCAAAACAACTTAGTCCTAAACTTTTTAAAGTTTCGCGATTTGTTGACATAATTTTATATTATTTTGTCGGCGATAGCGGAACACCTACTAGACTCAGGAAGCAACCACTGGATTGAGCTACATAACCCTAAAGTTGTATCCCGTGAACGCCACTATTACAAAGGGATGGTTCGAGAGGCGATTGAGATCAAAAAACACCCGAATTTGAATCGTGAGGATAGTTTTTGTCTCTCTTCCTCGTGGAATCCTGTACTAATTAAGTGTGTGCGGCACAATCCGAATGTACCGCAGTCGTACACGGTTAGTGTGGTGTGTCGTGTGAACTTGGACACTCCTGATACTGAAGATGAATTGAGGGTAGTCGTGGATACTGCCGTCAATTCTCGGCTGTAACTCCAATTGCATCCAGTCGCCCCGTGACCACGATCGCTGTAATGCGGTAGAAACGTAGGGGAATAAAAACAAAGGTACTTACGCGATAAATACCCGATAAATAATCATTAAACTTAGTCCTAGTAATAGGGTTTCGTTAGCAACCGTTTTATTGTTTACATTTTTATTATATTCGGAGAATAAAGACAGTTTTATACAGTTTACGAATAAACTTACCTGAATCATTTATGTCCTAGCATGTGGAAGCATTGGGTGCGATACCCCATAAAATAAGAGAAGATAGGTAATATCTTCGACTTAATCGCTATAGTACACACAAAAGACGGCAAAAATGCTAAAAGGCTATTTGCCTAAGTACATTTTCTAGGCAATCTCGAAAGAAGACGATCATATTTCGCCGAGAATTGCCGTCTAATTCAATCTACTGCCGATCGGACCTCCCCTCCCTCCATTAGCTTATTATTATTACCCTGTCCCATTATTTCGTTACTAATTTCCTTGCATCGAGGAGCTAAACTAATTCTCTCGCCAAAGGGCCTGCTGATAGGCAATTTATGCGACTTTCAAAGGACGCTCAAAGCAAAGAGCGGATGCAATTACCGTGTAGGAAACTGTGCGGGAAAACTTTAGTGGACATGCTTTGGTGGTGTCATCGCTTTTTGGTGGGAGAAGAGGGTTCAGAAACAAATAGCAATTTAGCAATCGTAATAAATCGCTTTGGGCAGACATTGTTCTGGAACTAGGTTTCATTTCCCTAATGTCAAATATAGTTATATTAAAAAATAACATTATATTAAAAAATAAAATAGAACTACGTCGCTTCGAGCAGAAACTCAGATATTTTTTTAAAACCTTGATTTTTATTGATATTTTTGATAATAATATATTCATATTAAAAACTCATTTAATTTTTATTAAAATTTTCTTTATTAATTAATATTTTTTAAATATTTCAATATCTCACTCTTGTAACAATTTAAAATTCGAAACTCGAAATTGTTAAAAGATCAAAATGGGGCCACCTACTCCCTCATCCTCAAATTAAGCAGCTTACGTTTTACTAGTCCCTGATCGAAGATTAAGGTGACTAGGGTTCTTTCTTTTTTGGGAAACGCCTCCCACATATTATAGGTCCTTACATATGAAATTGGCGTTTTGTATGGGAGGAACAAAAAGTCGAATATTTTTTAATATAATATATTTAATTAATCAAAGTATGAACCATTATTTTCTATGCACTTTTGCCATCTTATAGGTAGTTCATTGATCCCTTTACTAAAAAAACCAGTCGGACGGGAATCAATAAAATCTTTGAAGGCGATTTGGACTGCCCCATCGGAGTTGAATTTTTTCCCTTGCAAGAAGTTATCCAAATTTCGAAAAAAATGGTAATCTGTTGGAGCAAGGTCCGGGGAGTACGGAGGATGTCTTAGACTTTCCAATTGAAGCTCTTCTAATTTAGTAGCCGTCTGTTGCGCAGTGTGTGGTCTAGCGTTGTCGTGAAGCAGCAGTGGCGTGGAGCGATTGACCAGCCTAGGTTGTTTAGCCGCTAGCTTTTCCATCATGGTTTGCAATTGCTGACAATAGACATCAGCCGTAATAGTCTGGCCAGATTTGAGAAAACTGTAATGAACAATACCGGCACTAGCCCACCAAACGCTTACAAGTAACTTTTTTGGGGTTAATTTTCGCTAGGGGCAGGATTTGGCTGGCTGGCCAGGATCCAACCATTGCGCTGAGCGCTTCCGATTATCGTAAAGAACCCATTTTTCATCACAGGTAATGATTCGGTTTAAAATACCTTCATTATTGTGCCGGTTTAGTAATGTAACGCAGCAGTCGACGCGCGTTTGCCGGTTTGCTTCAGTCAATTCGTGAGGTACCCACCTTTCAAGCTTTTTAATCTTCCCAATTTGCTTCAAGTGAATTAAAACAGTTTTATCACTAACATCGCAGCCTGCAGCTAACTCGGACGTGGTTTGCGATGGATCCGCTTCCACAATAGCCTTCAACTCTTCATTATCAACTTGAGTCTCAGGCCGTCCACGGGGCTTGTTCTGCAGGTCGAAATTTCCAGAACGAAAACGTTGGAACCAAAAACGAACTGTGTTTTCTTTTGCAACACGACCGCCATACACATCATTCACCCTTCGAGTTGTTTCCGCAGCAGTAGTGCCACGGCGGAACTCGTACTCGAAAATAATGCGATATTTTAAGTTTTCCATTTTGTAAAATGAGTGACGCAAACAGAAAAAAACAGAAGAAAAAAAACAAATGAATGACGATCATCGAAGCACAAATACACGAGTCTATAGCTGTACAAATTTGAATTTGGAATTCCTTACCAAAGAGGAGAAATTTGTGATTAAAGTGGCCAGTACGAAAAACGCCAATTTCATATTTATGGACCTAATATTTGGGTAGTTTTTTGTGCGACTTATACCGGAAAAATTAAGGACTTTTTTACAGACATTTGAGCTGCATGCGTCGGGAATTTGTTGCAAAGAGAATACAATAACTTCGTAAGAAGAGGCGGGACCTCCATACAGCAAAATGAGTCTACCAAACGTCATTGTCTATGACTGTATACGCGATAAACCAATCTATTAACTACAATTTGGACACGCGAAGATCACACATGTCGCAAAGACATTCATGGATACTACCACAAAAAAAATAGTTATGTGCTGCTGCAGTTTATTCATTGATATCGATAAATGTGATTTAGGGGTGACCCCTAAACCACATTCATCGATAAAGATATTTATAGCAGCCAATAATTTAGTACCTACATTTTTCGAAAAATATTTATGTTCTATTATATACATACCTATGGCCCATATGGCTCAGTTGACTAAAATAAAAACACCGTTTAAGTCAATCCAGCAGCGAAATATTTGATAATAATAGATGCCAATCAATCTCAATTTTTATTAAAAAGTAAGAAAAATAAAATCTGACAGACACGCCATCAAAGGCCGCCATTGACAGACAATAAAATCAATGAGTAAAATTAACCACAAGGCATGAAATAGTTGAAATAGTGGAATAGTTAATTCCGGTGCCAACTTGAGAAAAATAAGATTTGGTTTCAAAAGTTGGCTAAATTAACATTAATCGCCACAATAAAATGTTGGCCAAGTGTGTGGCCAGACTGATTTGTTGGGTTAGAAAACACACTGTGATCCTTCTTGGGAATAAATACTATAAATAAGCATTGATTTATTAAAAACGAAGATGAGGCACTGGTTGCTCGAAAGTGGCAACCTCAAATTGTGTAAAATTGTGTTGTCTCACATCAGTCACCGACTGACCGGCGGCACGGGCGGTCGTGATTCGCGTGAAATATTGTTGTCTCAGTCTCACTTCGGTCCTAGATACGTCTTTCCGTCTTTGTTCTTCTTTGTATTGCACAGGACTGGAAATATAACTGTGAGCGTATGTGTTTGCGTGTAGTTGTAACACATGCCAATTTTTGGGTAAGCGCTGGGAGAACGTAACCTATCTTCCCTTTTTAATCAATGTAAATAAGGAATGTTTTTTTTTGTTGTCTTTTTATACTGAAAAAAAAGTTTGATAATTTCCAAAAACCTTAATCCGTCTAAAGAGTTTAGAGTCTAGATTTTGTTGCTCGATGCATAATGTTTTTTGTATAAAATGTTTTGCGATGAAAATTTTAGTATGAATTTTTGGTAGATTTATTTTATTTGCTCGTTTTATTTTTTTATAAGTAATATCTATTTCTTTTGCCGAAGAAGAATACGAAATGTCTTCATCCGGCAGTAGCAGCAATGCATCTGCAGTTGCCCCGGTTTTGGAAGTGGAGGAGGTGAGCTCTGGCGAGGAGCCGCCCATGAGCGAATGGTCTTCTCTAGAAATTACAAAAATAGTAACCAACCCGAAGAAAACGCTCTATTCGCAAGGACTTTATTCACCCGGCAGCGGGGAAATTTGCGCCGAGTATGTTACAATATCTGACAGCGACGTGCCCGGGCATGTTTACTACAACTACCCAGCAGTGCTGGACCCCGGAATCAAAGAAGCTCTCCTTGACCCAGAGAAGCCGATCATTCACGGTGACAATGGCCAAACTCTATATTTAGCTGTGTGTAAAGAAATGAACCAGTGTCCGGTGAGAATTTTCCACCGAAACTTAGTGAACTCTGAGATCAACCTGAGCTACTATAGCGTGGACCCGCGCGGGGTGCGCGCGATGGCGATGGCGCTGAGTCACAATAGGTTCGTCCGAAAGTTCATCCTCACCGACAACTTCTTGAGCGACGACGCCTGCTACCATTTAGGACAAATGTTGAACTCTAATACAACTTTAGAAGAACTGAACCTTACCGGCTGTCGAATAGGTGTATCAGGTCTCAAAAAGTTCGGCGATACTCTGTACCGCAACCATACGCTAAAGGTACTGAATCTCTCAAGAAATATGCTAGGCGATGAAGGAGGTCAGCACCTCGCTAAGATCATAATGTATGGCATGCCAGTTAAGATACTAAACCTGCGCAAGAATGAGTTAGGGAGGCCTGCAGCTTTTGCGCTGGCTGAAGCTTTTGAGTTCAAAGATAGAATCACCCACTTGGATCTTTCTGCGAATATTTTGTTCAGCCTGGCAACGTGCAAACTGCTAGACGTAATGTCAAATAGTATAATGTTGAGCGTGGTCAACTTGTCTTGGAACAGTCTGGAAGGCGAGCGAATGGCGACTTCTCTTAAACGCTTGATGTCTCTAGAAACATTAACTATCCTAGATATTAGCAACAATAGATTTGAAGGGCCGAGTATTCCCATAATTATAAGTCAGCTACCAATAGCTAAGAGGCTTGTAACACTCGATCTGTCCTACAATCCGATGTCTCCAACAGACGCCTGCGTGGCCCTCGAGATAATGTTAAAACGGAAAGTCAAGTTACAAAATCTTCTTATGACAGAGGTATGGGTGAATACATTATTTTTACAAGTGCTCGAAAGAGTAAAAAAGATGAAATGTAGAAAGAACTTTACAATAACATTCGGTGGAGTTTACCATAATTGGACGATAGAAGGGCCGGATAGTAGAGAGGTAATTCTAAGAAGAGCTGATTTCCTCTGTTTAAATAACAAGAGGACCAAAATAGACGTAGGGCTTTTCTTTATGGCCTTGTTCAAAGAAAGTGAAAAACCATTGAATACGAAAGAATTATATGACCGATGCCATGCAGAAGCGGTACCATTAGGTGAAGATCTAATAAATGAGCTAAGTGCAATCTTCCCCGGACCAAATTCAGCTAAGGCTAAGTTCGTTAACATGGCGGCTTTGGTCGAGTACATCCACCGAATGTGGCCGGAGAAGAAGCTACCACCGACACCGCCCCCAGAGCTCGAGCTAGAACCTGCGCCAGTTCCACCCCCGAAAGAACGCAAAAAAGGAAAGAAATAGTTATAATACTAAATGTACTTCTTTTAGAAATAGTTACTTTACAATTTATAATTTTAGTGGTATTCATTTTGTAATTTTTAATCTTAGAGATTTATTTTTGATTTCGCTACCAAAATGTTTAATTCTTTAGTAACAAAGAAATTATTTTTTAATTATATTTTATGGATTTATAAAGTTAGTTTGCTTCTGACACAGTCCAATAGATAATAATTTTAAAAACGTATGAATTGATAAACCGAATTAATAATGTATTGTGTTCTAGCCGGGTTTTCACTACACTACACTCGGACCAAGTGCATTCATACTAGCTAGATTTGTATAGGAGTCTATTCGGAATTAGGTTAACACGTTACGCGTTCATCGGCGTCAAAGTAGCATTTAATTTTGTCTCCCTTCGCATTAAGGCCTTTTTATCTTATTATTACGTTAAACGCAGCAAGTTTTAAAAATCCTACGTTCAGTTGGTGGTATTATAAGTTATTTATTAATGCCTCTGTAATAGTTTCATTTTGTAAAGCTTAGGCAGAGTACGAAGTTGCGCTTTTTGTACACCAAACTCTATTTTTTGCATCTCTTCCTAAACTATATAAGATAAAACTATTATAGAGGTATTCAAAATAGCTTATAATAGATACCACAAACTGTACGATGGATTTTTAAAATTTCCTGCTATGATAAAATAGGTGGCGCTGTCATATTGGCTCGGGTATGCGCCCTCACATGATTCCGGTCATTTTCTCAGTGAACGTCGAAAAATCTAATAATCATGATAGCTTGGTTGGTGTTAGATAGATGCCATTTTGTTTTCCTACTCGTATTCGAGCAAGGATTGCGTTTGATTATGTATCCGAGGCTGTGTGCGCGGCTTAGAATTTGCACTACCCCTACTTTGCCTGTGGGTGTCTTAAGAGGCGACTACGAGATATCTATCGGGGGCAGCAGTGCCTTCTGCAGAACCATTCTACCACCAGACTGCGATCGCCCAACCGATGCGGGTTGCCCAGCGTAGGGATTATAGGTATCCCTCCTTGAGATAAAAGCCAATAAGGCGCTTATCAGGGGGAGGCCTGAGTCCAGAAGTGGACCACTGTAGGCTGTTGAGGTTGAGGATGAGAGGTATCCGAGCCCACTTGGTCCGAACAGACTGATGGTGTCAACGCGGCTTTACGTTTCAATTACAGTCTGGATGTCTAGAGCAAGAAGCTAAGAAGTCGGCCGGTATACGTATAAAGTACTTGGAAGTTCAAAGGAGTTAATTTCTGTGGTTTCCGGGACGCGGCGGCTCGCGGTCATATCACGGTCTTTTCATTTCCGTACCACTGTTTTGAACTGTGCTGTCATTTGCACTTGTTATAGGGGAAGATCGTACTGTCTTAGATTCAGAAAATAAAACATATAAAAAGTGTACAATATAAAGGTACCTTAGTTAAATGCTGAGTCTACGACTCGTCAATACCCAATTATAGATTTACAAAAATGTTTTACAGTTAAAAAAGATTTACAAATAAACGATTAAAAATATACAATTATTATATACATATTATTAATAACTTATCAGTTATCTATCACTCTAGGCTAGGTGATGTTACGGAGATGTTTGATGATTTTACTACGGATTGTAACTTATATTGACTGTAATCGTTTTCCAAAAACTTTTTGATACTATACAGCGTTTTATCAAGTAAAAGATTTTTTAATTCTAGATTAAACCTATTTTTGTTTGTAATAAATTTGAACTCTAAAGGGAGCTTATTAAAATATAATTGTTGCCCTATTATTTTAGGCAACTTTTTTTGTATATTCAGTCGATACTGGATGGGCTCTAGCATCATTTTATTTCGCACGGCGCGTTTATTGCATCCCCCTCTTAAGGTGTAATCACCTAAATTTTGCCTGACGTACTTAATTACTTCCATTATATAAACCGATACTGATGTAAGTATCCGTAGGTTTTTGAAATGGTCGCGGCAAGATTCTCTCAATTCTGCTTTTAATAGGACCCTTATCGACGACGACGCTTTTGCAATTTTAGCACTCTTTCGTAGTCAGTTGAGTTACCAAATAAAATATTACCATAGGACGATAGGACATTATGGAGTGTATATATGCATAATATATAATATATGTCTTTTAGTGCTTTTGCTGATGTAATTAGTCGTCTTATGCGTCTTGCTGATGTTGCTGGCTTAGAACGTTTTTGCAACACCCCAAATTTTTCCGTGGCGTAAGAGGCGACTTAATAATATCCACCGGGGCGAGCAGCAGCGCCCCAAACGCCAATAAAGCGCTTATCAGGGGGAGGCCTGCGTGTAGCAGTGGACCAAATACAGGCTGTTGAGGTTGAGATTGTAAGAGGCGAAGTATGTCAAACAAAACAAATGTAGGTTATATATCCATCAATGAAAGAGTGGCCGTGTTTGCACTCACTGGCCTGGCATCGGCGCCGGCGACGGCACGGCCCGGGGCTTCGTTTTCCACTGGGAGGTCTCAGTGGAAAACCCGCACATTCACACACGCACACGTGTATAATTCATATTTAATACACATGCAGTTTGGCCGGGCCGACGACGGCGCCGCCAGCGGGTGTCATCGCCGGGCCTTCACCGGTGCCGGTAAGTTGAAAAACGAGCCATACATTTTTGCTTCGACGGCACCGGCCCGGTGCCTAGTGGAAAAACAGCCAATCGATTTGCATTACTTTCAGCCGTTTGGTCGTGAAAACTCTGACTTTCGCTTTTATAGAATTACTTATTAATGTGCGCGGGTCAACTACAAACCTGGCTAGTGTTGGAAGAACACCAACGTTTCATCCCATAGCAAGGGACTTTTCAGGGTTCATAATGCATTCGTCAAACTACGTAGTTTGTATATCAAAATACATAGTTTAAGGATGTTTTCCTGCATCGTAGAATTCGACTACATTTGGCACAATGAAAAGCAGCAGTGGATTCCACATGCAGCGCCCAGCTCAATTACAGGGCTCGTGTAAGGCACTCCAGACCCTTGAGGCACTCGAGCTTCAAGACGTTAACCGACTATTATGCGGGCTTGAGAGTCGGTGTAGGCCTCTAGGGTGCAATCAACGCTTTTCAGAAAGCGGGTGTAAGTTTTATAGGTAGTCTTGTAGTGGAGTAGAATAGAATAGAATTATTTATTTAGGTAAAAAAACAATGTTACATTTTGGTTAGTGTCTTAAAGCCTATGTTAGGTTAATCTAGACATAGAGTTCTCATCTGGCTCATTTTATTTTAATTAAAGTTGGTATTTATAGAACTTTATAGTGATCAAAAAGCTTATCTCACATGAGCTATCAATGCTTAGGTATAAACTAAACTTTATTATGGGTTTCTTAATCAGAAACATAATAACGTAGGACTTTTGGTTTAATTTGTCAATTAAGTAGTTAAGAGAACAAAATATTAAGAGAATAAAATAATATTTTGATGGCCGATATTAAATTTCGAGCTTGGGAAGTAACCCTTGTTCCGTTCGCCTTTCCGGCCGATGTAGCCGAAGAAAATAACCTGGCTCAATCTCATACTTTACTTCTCTTGCTAAAAAGGCAAGGAATTAGACCTAATAGACCGAACCGTATTAAATCAGTGCGCGCCAGGTAGGCCGGAAGCATTGATGTTAGGTATCACTACATAAATAAACAACGTCGCTTCCCGCTGTCTGTCTGTCCCTATGCATGCTTAGATCTTTAAAACTACGCAGCGGATTTTGATGCGGTTTTTCAATAGATAGAGTGATTCAAGAGAAAGGTTTATATGTTTGATACATTAACATTGAACTCGTGCAAAGCCGGGGTTGGTCGCTAGTATTCTATATGGTGCGTGAAGGCCTCAACCTCAACAGCCTATATTGTCCCACTGCTGGACGCAGGCCCTGATAAGCGCCTGATTGGCTTTTATGCGTGAAGGCTGTATAAAATTTACTGTAGCCGAATTACGCCATAACTTTCTAATGCTGCCGCATTTCTACAACGCCATTGAATGGTATGAAAATATTAACCATCCATCCGATCATACTCCAAAAACATAGATACTTTACCCCTACTTAAAAGTGAAGTGTCATCTCGTCCGCGAATGTGTATATGGCCCGTATTATGAAAGCTTCCCGGAGCATTACTTATGCAGTAATTACGTGAGTTCTACTCAAGCTTAGAATCTCTGCTCAAGTAAATCTTTATTATAGAATGTAACTCTGATGCTACTTAGCTAGTTGCAATTGAAAAATCTCTACTTGTGTGAGTAGGGTTTATAGTCTGAGTAGGGCTACACGTTCATCTAGGCGAAAAACGTTCCTTTTCCTTATCTATCAGATAACAACCATCAGGTTCGTCTATCACAATTAATTTTTAGAGCTTTTTTGTCGTTTTTATGGTTTTTGTGAAACAAAACAAAAGATTTCAATTTTTTTTTGAAATTAAAAATGGCAATCACTCAAGTAATGCTTGGTAACCGTTCAATAATACGTAATAACGTGGTAAAAAAAGAACGCATCGTTACTTTACTTGACAGTTACATTAGTGAATGTAGATTTTAACAGGAGTTCCCAATTAGTTTTATTTTAAAATTAGTCTTTACTCAAAACTCTACATGAGCATAGACTGAGCATGCTTTTATAATACGGGTCTAAGGCCCGTATTATGGATGCTATCTCAGTCATCAATCTATGCTTGAGTGACACTTATGCCATAGAATAGCGTTACTCAAGCATAACTCGATGACTGAGCAGGCTTTTATAATACGGGCCTTAGATTCGAACGAGATGTTACAATAGCCTAACTAACCTACGTGCACTAGTTGTAGAGGTGAGTATGCATCTATATAGATTGCGTCGCGTTGCCTGATGGGCCATACCGCAGTGCTAAGTGCCACTTGTCTCTTCTTGCCTCGCTAATTACGAAACGTCTCTATAACCTCGTCTCACTTCGTCATCTATCTACGGAACATGCAGAATGCAGTACAAAACACATTATTTTTTTACTTTCCTTGCTCTAATGTGTGTCATCCATCATAGCGTCGATTTTGTTAACTATACTACACCTACCTATTTATTTATTTTAAAAGATTTATTTTAAAAAGCCATGCCAATATTATGTACATTAGTTAGCTATTCATTTTTATTCTGTTTTTATTAGGAAGCGTTTCAGTCATTGGATAAATAAAACAAAAGACACGATAAATACCTGATACCGAACCGAACTAAAATCGTTCGTGTATTTTGAAGTCTATGTTTTTGCTTATAGTTTGTCCAACAATTATCAACGTTACTATATTCTCTTATGATTGAAATCCTAATACGCTGAAGCAGAGCCAAGCCCACTGCGAAGCCGATGAAGTTGTTTCATGCAAAGATAAAATTTTCGCCGGCCCTTTAGTTGTAAAATGCGCGCCCTGAAGCCGTCTAGGTAGGTATCAAAATATTTCCTTTTTGGCATGTATGGATAGCATTTGAATTAGTGTCATTTGAGCGGTCAGACGGAAGGCACGATAAGCAAAATTGAAAGAATCACACGTCCGAGACACAAAAAGGGCGGGATTTCCATTTTTCTGTAAAGGTTTAATGCGTTTTCTACCATTATAATTGCCCTAACCTCAAGAAATCTGAGTCGACTATTATTTTTTCTTATCTTAGTCTCTTCAGACCAAAGAATTTTAGCTGGTTTTAGCACACATAACTCCTCCATTTTTGTAGCAAAGATAAAGGGACCGCCAGAAGTTGGCCAAGTCCAAAGCGAGGCCGCGAACGCGAAGCGATGACTGATAGAAGAAATTCGACCTTCTTACCAAGATTCTAGACATACACGACCTGTTTGGTACGTCAAAGTGTATTAATACACAATAACTTACCTCCTCCATTTTTGTAGCAGAGATAAGGGACCGCCAGAAGTCAGCCAAGTCCACCGCGAAGCCGATGACCGAGAGAAGAAAATCGACCTTCTTGCCCCAAGTCTCTACACTCTATACACGACCTTTTGGTACACAAAAGAGTATATACACAAACACTTACCTCCTCCATTTTTGTAGCAGAGATAAGGGAACCGCCAGACGTTGGCCAAGTCCACCGCGAAGCCGATGACCGAGAGAAGAAAGCCAACCTTCTTGCCCCAAGTCTCTAGACTATAACCACAAGACCTCTTTGGTACACAAAAGAGTATATACACAAACACTTACCTCCTCCATTTTTGTAGCAGAGATAAGGGAACCGCCAGACGTTGGCCAAGTCCACCGCGAAGCCGATGACCGAGAGAAGAAAGCCAACCTTCTTGCCCCAAGTCTCTAGACTATAACCACACGACCTCTTTGGTACACAAAAGAGTCTATACACAAACACTTACCTCCTCCATTTTTGTAGCAGAGATAAGGGAACCGCCAGACGTTGGCCAAGTCCACCGCGAAGCCGATGACCGAGAGAAGAAAGTCAACCTTCTTGCCCCAAGTCTCACGCTCGGCGACCGCCGGCGTCGCGGTCTTCACCGCCATTCTACACCACACGCAGCCGCCACGGTCTAATGGAGGGAAATAGCTTTAAAGTAATTTAACAAAAATAGGCTAGTGTCCTAAAAAAAAATCGAATTAATCCGTTAGTTAGTTTATCTGAAGTTATTAGACACGTATATTTTATTTTCTCGATTAAACAAAAATTGGTGAAGATTTATAGCCAGTTAAAGTTCAGCGTGACGTCTGACCTTGCGACACTTCTAAGCAAGGTATGACGTCTCTAAGTACCCCTCCTATACTCTGACGTGCTTTTTTTTTTGTTAGTCAAATGAAAAAAATGTGTAGTTAATGTAGTTAAATGGACTCATGTCAGAATCATCTAGGTAACCATACAGGTATTTGGTATTTCTCTGCCACTTGTACTGAGGTTCTGCCTTTTTTGGGTTCCGAGCATGATTATGTGAGGTGATACAGGTTCAGACAGCGTCATAATTAAGTGACACCCCTGGCTTACATCCAAACCTGTTAATCGTGGGATTATAATTCTACCTTAACATAAAAACAGAAAGAATAGATAAAAAAACGAACTCTAACATACATTATGTTATGTAGGGAAAGCTACTTAATTCTGAATCGGTTTGTAGATTATTTTTTATGAATTGAAATTCGGCGTTTTCAAATCAAATCAAATCAAATCAAATTGTTTATTTGCAAGAATACAAAATTATACAATGTCAGATCTTATAACTAATTTGAGTAAATGTATTCAGCCTGCATGCAGGCGTGCAAATGTTATGCGAGTCATATTATTATAAGTAATTTTATATTAAATTAAATTATATTAGTCACAGTTCAAATTTCTATTCTAGATATTCGTTGACCGTATAAAAACATTTTTCAAGAAGCCATCCTCTTAACTTATTCCTAAATACATTTCCATTTAATTCTTTTAATTCTTCCGGTAATTTATTAAAAATTGTTATGCACATGTTATAAGCATTTCTTTTATAAATTTTATATTTTAAAACAAACGTGTCCGTGATGATAGATGGAACTTGCAGTTCACGCAGCAATTACTTATAATTACACTGTATAATTATCTATTCGGTACTGTAATCAAATACGTTTTTGCAGTCTAAAAAATAATGCAATATAAAAAATAAATTAATAAAACGTTGGTTTCCCAGGGTTAGAACACCCTTGAACCTTGACCTAGAACTTAAAATCAAACCCTTAATTTAACCCGGTAATTGTAATCAGTAAGTAGTATCAATTATTATTTAAACTCTGTCCTCATAATTAACCCTTAAAACGAACGGAAGCGCACCCTCCCGGGCTCCAATACTGCTCAGTAATGAAGTGACAAATGTTGTCGCCCGATGACATGTGACTTAGGGCTGTCGCTGTACTCCCAAACATTTTTATGATTAATCAAAAAAATATTTAGTTCTTGGTGCGCCCCGCGGCTTCGCACACCTATCCCACGGGAAATAAAGTAGCCTGTGTTATTCCAGGCCCTATTCCACCTGTATGCAAAATATCGCCCGATCCGTTCAGTAGTTTTTTCGTGAAAGAGTAACAAACATACATAAAGTTATTTACACAGAGATATTTACCATGATTTGAATTTTGAGCTTTCTTCAAACCTCAAAATTCAAATTATCAATAACTTTAGTATTAATAATTACCTATTATCATTTAGGATTTTAAAGTTTTAACAAACATACATGTTTACAAACTTTAATGTTTATAATATTAGTAGGATAGAAAAATTGGTTAGATGACGCAGAGTAAAAAATTCTAAAATTAAAATTTTTAACTATTTATTTTTATTTAAAATTGACACAAGTATTGAAACTGATGCAAGTGGGTGTAATTTACTATATAGTATTTTATTTCAGACAACTTTTGGTTCATATTACTCAGACATTAGGTACTATTGATTTCTATAATGTAGTCAGATAAGGTAGAATGTAAGATTTTTTGTTTTTACGAGGCAGCTTTGCATCACTTTATTTATTTCATCGTCAGATATAAGATTTACTATATATAAGATCATCGAAATATTGACCGTGCCTTTTCTAGTAAAAAAAAACATATTTACAAAACATTGACACTTTTTTGTATCAACCCTAATTCTAACCCTTTACGAAATTCTGAACTTGATAGCGCATAACGTCCAGTTAAGTGCTAACCCTAGCCGTTCTAAATTCGAGATCGCTCTTAGGCCAACATGTAGAGTGGCTGTCACGCCCAGTGAAAAACCTCGGATGGGTCAGTAGTGGCCAAATTGGATCTACCAACTCGAGTCATGATGGAGAGGTTGGATTTCAGATTCCAAATTTGGCGTGCGAATACGCATTCGCTATTTTAGTTTAAATTAAACCCTGACAAGGTAATTTTTTGTTTATTGTTTTTTTAAGCGTTTAGCCAAGCGTTTGGCCACTCACCAAGAACTTTTCTTTCTTAAAGTGAATTGCTGGCCATTTTAATAATTACCAACCGTCTTATATAACTTATTATCTATTTTTTAACCCTAAAATGAGCTGAGGTTCTAGATCTGTATGTAAGTTTATGAAATGTGGCTTTTAGATGCGCGGTACAGCGAATCATTATTATGTTATGTTTCGAAAATTGACAAATTTCTAGCTGAATCCAGAAGTTGGGCCAAAGTTTGGAGTTAAATGAAAGGAATTAATGCCATGACCAGCTTCACCTGTTTTTACTAAGACAAGTTCTCTCCCAAAAACATATTAAAAGCTAGCAAGTATAATATATTAATATATTGCTGTGAGGCTTAGAATTTGCACTACCCCCTCTCTACTCGTGGGTGTTGTAAGAGGTTACTATGGGATATCCACCGAGGGGAAGAGTAGGAGCAGCGCCCCTTGCAGAACAATTCTACCACTTAACTGCGATCCCCAACCCACATGTCCAGCGTGGGGATGGGCATTACCTCTCGATTAGATAAACGCCAATAAGGCTCTTATTAGGGGGAGGACTGCGTCCAGCAGTGGGCCAATACAGGCTGTTGAGGTGAGGTGAGAAGGTACCAAATATAACCTCATTGAAGTTGGCGCGTTCGTTTTGCAGCTACATCACCTCAATGTAACAAAAATGTGCTGCGCTACTTTTTAAGTAAAGTCAGAGGATATGAAATTCATGTAAAATTTGTTAATTGATAATCTTAATGATCATAGACGCAGGTAGTTTTCATTAAGTGTATTTTTTAGGTTTTTATGAATGAAATAATGTTTTTTATTACAAACCGCTTGTTTTTTTATATTTACATAAAATCAAAAGGATTTGTTCAATACGATACTTACACATGTTATGGTTATTTAAAATTTTACTTTTTAACATTCTTTTGGGACAATATGACGTCTAAACATAGAATACTTATATACAGAATAAAAACGAATAAGGGTAGGAGTACGAATACGGTGGCTTTAATTTCGAAATATTTTTCTAGGAAAGTAAACTTTTTTCCGAAAAACGTGTTTTTTTTGTTAGCGTACCTTTTTTGACATTGACATCTGTTTTTATGACCAACCACAGCATAAAATCAAAACGATTTATTTCTTCACTTTTAAAATTAAATTTTAAATGAAAATATATATGAGTACCTATTATATATATTTGTAAGTAACTTACGTGCGCCAAAAATTTCTAAATATTTTCCATAACCTTTAAAACTTTTTTCCGAATGAAATAATGTTATTTATTAGCAAACAATTTGACATCTATTTATATAACAAACCACAACATTAAATCAAAAAGATTCATAGATTCACACTGTAAAAATAATTAATAAAATGTATATATTTGTTTGTAAGTAAGTTACGTGCGGCTTTAATTTCTAAATATTTTTTCTAGGAATTTAAACGTTTTTCCAAATATAAAAAAGCAGGCAGCTTGAAATCTATCTATCTCCAACCACCACATAAAACCATAACGATTTATTTCTTCACACTGCTGCACTCTAAAGAAACACAACAAAACACAACTTCTAAACTTTTTTCCGAATGTAATAATGTTTTTTTATTAGCAAACAGTTTGCCTTTTTATAACCACATAAAAAAAAGAATTTATTTTTGCACACTAAAAAATAAATTCACAAATAAATTATAAGTAACTTACGTGCGGCTCGGCGGGCGCAGAATTCGCGCCATGTCCGCGCTGCGTGGCGCCCGTGCCGGAATGACGGCGCTGGGCGGGTTAACGCCACGCCTCCGGACAGAGGGTGTTGTTCTTTCAGTGAGCTGCGCTTCCTGAACGAAAATTTCTTGGCATTTTACGTGAAAGCTTCTTTACGTGTTCTTTCTTCTGCTTCCTGAACGAAAATCTCTTGACATTTTAAAAGCTTCTTTACGTCTTAATACTTTAGTCCTAATACCGAAGCGACAGAAACGAAAAATATCACTTTATTTCCGTCATCATCATCGCCATCAATTAGTCCTCAGCTGGACATTATATTTATCTCCGTGTCAGTGTATAATTATGTAATTTGACCTTTCCTAGGTGTACATTTATTGTATACTAGGTGCACCCCGCGGCTTCGCACGCGTTGATCCTATATGGAACGTTTAAAGGTGATTTTTAAACCCACGGGAACTGATTTATTTGAGCCTATGTTTGATTCCAGGATTAGGATTAACTGTATGCAAAATTTCAGCCTCACTACTGATACTGAACGAATCAGCTCAGTAGTTTTGGCGTGAAGAGGTAACAAACATCCATCCATCCATTCATAAGTCCATACAAACTTTCTTTAATATTTATAAAATTAGTGTGATGAGATGTGATATGGAAATGAGGTGTTTTTGATTTGATTTGACAATTTATTAAAAATCAATCTTAGAAGCTAAAGCTATCATTAAATAGGTCAACATGTGGGAACTCGAGGAGAAACATATTCGACGCAATATTCGCTACCTAGTAGTAGCGAAAGAAAGCAGAGTTAATCCTATAGCTAATCAATTTAAATAGGTACCAACCACTAGTAGCGAATCCTGCATGTGATTGTATAGGCCATAATTCGAGGGTAGAAACCGCGTTTAGCTAACTCGATGGTTTAGCTACAAAAAGAAGTGTTGCCCCTTGGAATTTATAAGGTCTCATTGTGCTCGAATTCTCTGGCTCCCGATCTAGATGAGAAAATTTGTGTGGTTCGAATTCAAAGGAAGAGTTTGATATTAGAATCCAACTCTATTTCTATTGCTACCGAACCACCATGGTTGTAGGTAGTTCGGACTACCTACAACTTTATTGTGTACGATCATGTGTACGATTATGTGTACAATCTGCAGACGGTTCAGGGCGTTCTGGATGTTTTCTATGTAAAATGAAAAAATATCTATGTAATGTATTTATTAATTATACCAGTTATCTAGGACCCATAACACAAGCTCCGCTTAGCTTGGGGCCAGATGATGCTGTGTAAATTGTCCAGCATTACTTATTTATTTATTTGTTCTCTTAGTGCAATCTATAACCTAGGTAGGTATTATTATAATTTTGTCTATAACTAAGAATTTGTAACAAGTACTTACGCATAATTTAATTTAAATTAGTTAGTGATGTTAAGTAAAAAATATCTTATATCTATACCGACCTACTAATATAAAAAGAAAAAGATTTGATTGTTTGCTAGCATTGAATAGGTTCTGAAACTACTAGACCGATTAAAAAAAATCTTTCATGATTATAAAGCTTACTTTTCAGGGAGTGTCATAGGCTATATTTTATTACGGAATTCCAACGGGAACGGGAACTACGCGGGTGAATCCGCAAGGCGCTGCTAGTATATTATAATTTAATCTCTTAATAATGTTTCACGTTTTGGCAAGTATCTAATTCTGTAAGTCATGTTGGAATATATCAATAAATAAATTTTATGAAATAGAGAGGCGTAGAGTGGAATATAGGGTTATTGGTAAATCACTGACTCTCGGTTGAGAAGACGCCAGTGTAAGTACCTACAAAGAAAAAAAAATGATAGTTTAGAGCAAATAAGTAATTTTCCTATAAGGTTTCTTCACAACCTCAACAACCTGTATTGGTCCACTAAAGGTTGTTGAGCTGAGTTGTATTGGTCCACATAATCCCCACGCTGGGCATGCGGGTTGGGGATTGCAGTCCGGTGGTAGAAGTTTCTTCACAAGAGTCACTGAAAATATGTCCCAGAAACGTGAAATAAAATAATACAGGTTTAAAATTGGAACGTGATGATCGAGTCCCATTGAGCCCCATTTCATTGACCATCATGTCCTTTCACACCCAGCTCCCAATCCGTCATGAAGTGTTTCCGTCATGAAGTGTTTTCATAAAATCAATTAGCGCTAGGCGGGGCCTATGATTTACACGCCCACTGTCACATGAAAGCGAAGCCCCGCCCACCGGCTGATCCTATAATAAAATTGCAAAAGCTTTTTTCTTTCTGTCTGTATGTAGGTTACGCTGTGCGGGCAGAGAAGAGACTAAATCTTATTAAGTACCTAGTAGAGACTTCAAAGGGATTAATTCAACTTCCTGTCTAGGTACAAGACCTAGTGAATTTATAATCTACTTTGGATCTGGATCCTATCCTAAGTAAGGTAAGTTGGGGTATAAGGCTGAACGCACTCTTGAGTCACCATAAAGCATAGAGTTTATATAGCGATAAAGACATTTATAACGGGGTATTTTATTTACCATGATTTGAGTTTTGGGCTTTCCAATATTTCGGCACAGTTTCATGCGCTATGATCACGGAAATATTGGAAAGCTCAAAACTCAAATGATCCTAATGTCCATGATGGATTCAAAAGTTTTATAGAGTCACGATAGTTTTCAGACAGACTATTTTGCTAGGTATTGACTAGGTAGGTAGGTACTTACCTACCTATATTAATACGTCATCAATTACGCCACCGTCAGCTTCTATACATACCAATCTTAACCATCCAAAGGTTACCTGGAAGAGCTTTTAGCGATAATGCCACCGATTGTGCCACTTTAGATTATAGTTAGCAATAAGTCCTATTTTAATTCTTTTTTTGTATTGATGGTGCAATAAAGAAATAATCTATCTATCTATCTATTTTGCTTTACAAAAATTATGAAGACGTACAAATTTCTTAGGAGGGAAGACTATCTTAAAACTGTTGTGACACGAATATGCGCTCAGACTATTGAACGCAGTAACTTATGGTAAGATCCAGGTTCTGGATCTTACCTTAAGTTACCAAAAACAAGTAATAGAATACCCCAACACACTACCTATAGTGCCATAAATCTCTGAACATGGGCAATTTATAACTTAGCTCGATTTTGAGGATGAGTGTAGGTAAAGTGACGATCATCGCAACCTAACCTCCCTAGTAGTCAATTTATATTGATACAAATTTCTTTTAACTCTACTTAAGTCTCAAATATTATATAATAATACACTGGGTAAAAAGGGACCCTAGCTCAGCTTTTTGCAGCATAAGGCATTTGCCCCATACTGCGCTGGATTTCAGTTAGGTCAGTTAGGTCCCTAGAAAGGTTCTCATTTCATCATCATCATGATGATGATGATGATGAAATGAGAACCTTTCTACGATTCCAAAGCTCCTATTTAATCGCCATAAGTAGGAGCTTTGGAATTGGTATCTATGAGAGACCTTAGCGCCTATTTTAATTCTCTAAGTACACAATGGGATGTTTAATTTTATCTTTTTTTGTATAATCGTCTGGCCAGCTTACTGCCATTTCACCCGACAAGCTCAGACAAGTCAATAACTAAATTTGTGCGAGCTCATAGAGTCTGTTCAACAAGAAAGTGTTATCAACGCAACAAAAGTCAAATTGGCACACGAGCGCCCTCACTTCCCACGACTATTCTCTTTTTAAACAGACTCTACCTTGGTGCAATTTCCCTGATGATAGAAAAAATATTAAGACGGTAGGTCTGAGGTAGATAGATAAATAGGTGCTTAATACTTCAATTAACCAGATGGTAGAACGCTTACTATCCCATTTTATCATTCTCTCATAATCATCGTTCGTTATAATATCATACTTTTTACAACCACTTCATATTTATTTCATCATTGCCATCTATGCATTAGCTGTAGTTCTATACTATTTATAAATAAATTTGGACCTTCGGTCGTCATATGTACATGGATATCTTATCAAAAATAGACATATCAGAACACATAAACACACATCGCGCGCGACGACGTAGCGTAGGTCTGTGTATTTATTCTGTAACATTTTCGAAGTATTTTTGATAATGTTGATAGTTGCAAAGACCAACTGCATGCAAATTCCGCCTGACAGAAAGGTTATGTAACAACTGATGACAGATCTAAGTAAGCTGAATTTCCCATTTCAATTAGCTATTTCATCTTGCTAAATTCTATGATATGGCCATATCTCCCGGTCCGAAGTACCAAAAAATCTCCTGAGGCGCTGGAATAAACGTGTTCATTAGTGGAATCCGCTTGGCAAAATCACGGAAGTTTCTTGTGCATACAGTTTGCAAAATATCCTTGGAAAAGTGAGAAATTGATTTTATAGATTGCAGCAATCTTTAAATGACCGCTAAGTGATGAAAAAATACTCTGTATATGTAGCGGAGTGGTTTTTTATTCAATTTGAATTTTTTTATTGCAACGCTTCTTGTAGCACCTCTACGAACTACTAAAGGACTTGCTACGCTACTATGCTACATTGCTACGTTACTCGTAGCACCTCTACGAACTACTAAAGAACTCGCTACGCTACTATGCTACATTGCTACGCTACTTGTAGCACCTCTACGAACTACTAAAGAACTCGCTACGCTACTGTGCTAAATTGCTACGCTTCTCGTAGCACCTCTACGAACTACAAAAGAACTTGCTTCGCTACTATGCTACATTGCTACTCTACTCGTAGCACCTCTACAAACAACTAAAGAACCTGCTACGCTGCTATGTTATATACTACGCTTCGCAATAAAAATTAAATAAATAAACATCATTTATTTCAGACCCGTAAGTCCATAGACACATTAAAATACACTTACACAAATTTCAAGATTAAATAAAATAATTAAATAACATAGTAGGTACAGTACACACAATAAAATTGAATAAAAATTTGAATAAAATTACATTATATTAAATTAAATAATAGACAATTAATCGTGTGACATCCACATTGTCCTCAGTGACCCAGTGACCCAGGTATTTAAATTGTTTGAACTTGTTAAGAGGAGTACCGTAAAGCGAGACTGGTGGTACAGATTAGCTCTTCCTACCGAACTACTTCCTACTTAAGAACTTTTGCTACGCTACTATGCTACATTACTACGCTACTCGGAACACCACTATGTATTAGATAAATTGTTAATTGTACATTGTTACCCTAGGGACGGACGGGGTTTGGCGCCCGAGCGTAGCGAGGGCGCTAATAGTTCGAGGGACTAATTAGGTTACTTTCACCCGAGGTAAACACTGTTTCTTATTACAAATATAAAGGAAAGTAAAAATAAATAAGTAATAAATAATTGTAAATTAAAATGTAATTTAAAAATACGAATCCACATCAATACCCGTCGGAAGCGTCCTAGAATTTCTAGATAATCCTAGATATTTTTTGTAAACAAATGAGTAACAAAATTAATTAGGTACCTAATAGGTAAGGTACCTAGTGGAAAATATGTTACGACACATGGCAAATCGCGTCCATTTTTTATTTTGACACCTATCATGCATCATTTTTGCATAGTTTGTACCATTGAGTTTGTATTTAAAAAAAAATACAAAATAATTTATTTAGAACAATGTACATGATACAGTAAGTTACAAATGAACGATGAGACAGCAAAAGTTTAAAACTGTGAAGCTGCCGCATCGCCCGCCTCCTTGACACAAGATAAGTAAATAAATTATAGAAGTAGGTATAAACAATTAGTGGTCTTAAAGTTAATTATGAAAGTTAAGTTAAACATAGAAAAACAAAGTAAAAATAAGAGCACGGATCCAGTTTATAGGTGACGTAGATTACGCAAGAAATAATTAATAAATGACTTGGAAGGTGCTATGAATGGGTATCATTGGGTGAGTGTGTGTGTGTGTGTGTGTGTGTGCGTGTGTATTTTAGAGTGGGGAAGAGGGCTCCTGAGGACACCGGTCTCTTATGAGTCCGGGCAACAGGAGACTCCTGTGTGTATCGTGTGAGTTTGTGTAGGTGTGTGCCTGATCGTGGGAACTGTGTAATTTACGTGTTCCAATATAGGTATGCGTGTGCGTGTGAGGGAGCTCCTGAGGTCACCGTATTACTATATAAACTCTATGGTTTGTACGTTTTCGTACTTAAATTTGATATGTTTTACATTATTCACATTATACACAAGCTCTGTTTAGCTTGGGGCTAGATAATGCAGTGTAAATTGTCCAGCATTATTTATTATTATTTATTTATTTATTCGCTGCCCTTAATTGAGTTGTTGATGTGTCTGTGTTAAAATAATAAGACCTTGCTATTTTTTGTTATTGTTTCTTAGTCACTTTTTGTGTAGCTTTCATGATTAAATGCCTTTATTGACCATACAATATCTTGGATTATAGAACCGAGTATAGTACGACTCGAAAATATAGACTCCAAAATAGAAGAAAATTTAGAAAATATTTAAAGGAGATCAATCCAAAGGACCCAAAAGTTAATATTGAGCCTAAAGTACCTATTGAGGAAGTCAATCGAAGTATTTTTAATTACCTATGGCACCAAGCCTCTCTCATCTAGGTACCTACCTAGGTAAGTGCAATGTACCTACTTCAAATGATTTTATAAAACAAAAAATCATATTTATTACATTGAATTACTATATCGTATCTATTTTGAATGGAGCATAAACGTAAACAAACTGCCCATACTTAACCTAAAATTCACTTTGTTGGCGCGTTCTTTTATACGTAATTTACATTACTTGTAGATTTTAGATCCTCCCTTCAATAAAAATTGCTTACAGTTATATCTGAAACTCGACGCCAAGCAAGTGAGATTTTGTTATTTGAGTCGTACTTTGTTTACTAACATGCTTCATTCAAAATGGATAAACCATAGGTACTACTCGTACTAGCATAACAGCTCACTGACTTATAATGTTTTTATTTAGAAAGTATTTGCACATTACGCGTACTGCCGGATAATGAAAGACAAGCATAATTATATTTTATGTAAATAAATATAATGTTGGATAATTCACACAGCATAATCTAGCCCCAAGCTAAGCAGAGCTTGTGTTATGGGTACTAGATAACTGATATACATAATACAATATACTACATAGATACATATTTTTTATTATAGGTACATAGAAAACATCCAGAACGCCCTGAACAAAAAAAAAGGCGGGAATCGAACCCGCAACCTCCTGCGTCACATCGCAGGCGGACCTTCGCCCACCGCGCCACAGAGGTCGTCAGATGTAGGGATTTTTTTGAATAAGTTTTACAGTAGGTTACACTAAAACTGTGTGAATATTATTAAACCATTTTTTGAAAATTAGTGAAAATACGATTCTGTTACTAGGTAGGTACTAAAGACTGAAAAATACTTGGATTGACATTCCCAGTCGAGTTCCCAAATGTAAAGCAACCACTACTAGGTACAAGTTTTTATTGGATGATGTATTATGAAAATAAATAAATAGGTTAGCTAAATAATAAATAAAATTGATCGTATCTAAATTAGAAAAAAATCGGCAAAGTAGGTACTTTAAAAACGTTCCCAGTAGTGGTCTTTATTTTCATCGGCTGGCACCATGGAGATTTCTATGGCTGAGTGGCACTTTGTCTTTTGGGCCAAGCCTTGTATGGAGTCCGAATTACCTCCTTTCGCGCTTGTCACCAACCCCACCTTTCGGTCAAAATTAAGGCTACCTATACACTGCTTTCCTCAAGCCCCACTGATCCAATAGTAACTATTTTCTACCATTGCAGAAACATTTTATAATCTAGCAATATTTATCCGATTACGACCTCTGGCAGCTCTGGATTTTAATTGGACGAGGATTGGACCGTATTATTTGACCTCGACCAATAGCAGAGCTCCAAGCACTCTGTGTCAAAATGTCGTCGCGAGCGTAGATAATTTCGCGAATTTTTATTTGTAAAGAAGTAAAATCACGCCAACGCGAGTGGATTACCCTTAAAAATCAATAAAACAATACCTTCCTGGTATTTATATTGATCTTGCCAGCAGACAGGTATGAATTTCGTATCGATTTGCTTTCCCTTCCTGCCCAGATGATTCTTGCTCAATGTTTTTTTTGCAATGTAAATAAAAACATTGATGTCGATAATGCAAACAAAAGATTACGTTCGCAACAGAAACCATTTATATTTCTTTCAGTTCGCGTTTCTACAGTGTTTTGTTGTTTTGCTTTCGTTATTCCTTAGCGAAATCTGGTAACTTTCCACGAACATAGATCGTGAACACAATTACAGATCGTGGGTGTTTTTTCGCAGTATGGGAGACGAAATAGATCCTTGCGAATGCCTGTGGAACCACGAGCTGGCGATGCGTCGCCTGATTTCGCTGGTGAGTTGAGTTTCTGCTAGCCATATAGTCCTTAAGTTTCTCATAGCTTAACTTTGTTTGTTCAGTGGGAGGATTCCACGTACGCAATATTTTAAAGCCTGTAGTGCCTAAAACTTACATTATAGTACTCAGTTTTCTCTCGAAATACTAAGGTACCATTTAAGTAAGCTTTAATAATGATTCCAAATTGATCTTACCTGTTTACAAGGAAAATATCCGACCTTGTGAACAACCAAGGACAGTAATGTAATACATTACATTACCATCTTTGTAAAAATCCCTATGTACATCTATGAATAACTCATTTCTATTCCTTCCAAGTTTCGAGGCAATAGAAATGAGGTGAGTACATCATGTGTACCTATACAGTTGTCTGTAGCCAGTGCCTGTGTTGTGTATAATACAATATATGAGGCACTGCTCAAAATCAAGATTAGTGAGTTTCATTCCCACTTCCAACTGTGTCCATGATCTCTGGCCTTGATCTCTGTTTCCGTCACAGATTTGTAGGATCTTATTAATCATAAGCCCTGATACCCACAAAGTAAAGACTACACACAATCCTAGTGTGCAGACACAGTTTCAGATATAACTCCTCAGAAAAAATGGGAAACATAATCGGTATGTGTTATATTTTTATTGTTGGCTGCTATACAAAATGTTAACGGAGACTTGTTATCAAGTTCATGTTCAGCTGCGTAACTGTATTGTAATTTGAGATTGCCAATCAGTTACAAGTTTAGCATTCTTGAAAAGCAATTATTTTTGTTACATGACTATCACACATGGAAAATACCATGAAATAAATGATATTTCATATTGTGGTAAATTGCATTTTAATGCTTTGTGTATGGATTGACATGTCCAGATAAGAAGTTTTTACAGTATAATATAATTTATTCCAAAATAGTTCTTATTTAGTTCCTGGCAGTTAATCTGTAAATTATTTAATTTCTTTCTACCAATGACCTGCAACCCAAATTACATGGGCATTAATGGCTATTTTATTATATTTCTGTACCTACTAGCTTTACCTATTAGCTTACTATCTTTTTAGCACATCTTAGCGGAAGAGTAAAAAACAAAAGAAATCTAATAAGTTTTCATCTGTACCTTTTACATAAGTACTCGACTTCTGATGTCCATATACAAAGAACATATTATGTTCATAATTTTTTATGTATTGCACAAATCTTGAATTTTAGAATTGTTATCCTCAACCTCAACTGATTGAGCTGAAATATGCAAGACTTTTTTAAGTTTGGTGACAAGGCAATGTTATGTTATGATACCATTGAGCTGGTCGGATGAAGGATACAGAAGATTATTGGCATGTCTGGGACAAACCTTACAAATACATTTTAAACCAGTTATCCTCAACCGATCGAGCTGAACTGCATAGTTATTAAGTTCAGTGACAATGCAATGTCATGGTCGAGCCAATTTGATGATGGAGACCCTAGGAAGTATGGGCTCGCTGAATTTCTTTATTAAGTGCCGTCATAGTGCCTAAGTCCAACACTGGACATGTGTGGGCTAATAAGCTGATGAATCAGTTATTGAAGTAGGTAGATAGATGGGTTTACGGTCAATTATCTCAAATATTGTTGCTTATATGGACTTGGAGATAATGGGATATCGTATTTAATTTGAGTAAAACATTAATTCAATTAATTGGATAAAGTATGTAGTAGCTGTGTGGTGCTGGCTTAGAATTTGCACCACGCCAACTCTTCCCGCGGGTATCGTAAGAGGCGACTAAGGGATATCCAATGAGGGGCGGGCAGCAGCGACCCCCAACCCGCATGTCCAGCGTGGGTATTATGGGCATTTCCATCCATGAGATAAACGCCAATATAGCGCTTATCAGGGGGAGGCCTGCGTCCAGCAATGGACCAATTCAGGCTGTCGAGGTTGAGGTTAAAGTATTTTTATTAACAATAAAAATAACAATCAAAGAATAGACACAAATTATAACTAGCATGTACAATTGAATAAATTGAGCTAACTTCAAATTCTATTTATTTTAATGTACAAGGCACTTAGTACTCTCTAAATATTACCCAATAATAATTAATTACATTGTAACCAAGCTAAAGATACATACATCTATTTGGTAGTATGGTACACAATTTATTCATCGAGCAATTCACAAGTGAAAGTCTTTATTGACTGCTCTACTTTCATTTGCATTTCGAACCCAATAATTGAAAATTTATTTTCACGATTGCCAAGAACAAAACAAACATTTGAAAATACAAATAACTGTATTGAACACGATTCCAAATTAAAACAACAGTACTAATGTATAAATACCCTAATTTTGAACCTTTAGGTACATACAGTAGGTACTTAGCCGAATACTCAAACAAAACTCAGTCTTGAGCAGGTCGCAAGTGACGTTTTTTTATCGAAAACTTTAAAAAAATGGCGTCTTGGTATGTGCTTAAATCTGAGCTGAGATAAAAATTAAAAGACTCGAAAAATTATCACATTGTTTGGCCACATAACTGCTGCTATTGTTTTAAAAACAATTACCTGTTTATAGACGGCATCCGAAAAATTGACAATAACAAACACATAATGTTAACACACATTTGCATTATCTAATAATTCTACACTTCTTACATGCACGGATGGATGCATTCTAAGCATAGATAATAAAACTTGACATTGCTACAAAAGTTATAACGTATTGGGAGAGGGTTACGTACGCTGATCTCATGTCCTTTCCGGCAGGCATAAAGGTCAGTATAACACCTATCATCATCACCAGCCTGTAAGTGCACTTCTGGACATAGGACTCCCCTAATGAGCGCCCTAGCGCCCTTCTAAGACCTGTGGCCGATTCCATACAAGCCACCCACCCCGACTTCGCACGGGGTGTAGAGCATAGCTGCCGCGATGGTCCCAGTCGTCGTGATTTTTTCAGATATTGTACCTATTACCTTTTCTTTTTCCGATATATCTTGAAAATCGTAGGTATTTCAGCTACCAATTTACACAAAACCATAAATAACTAGGTATACATTCAAAATTCTTCATGAATCTGTCCGTCTATTGTTAAAATCGTAAACAAGGGGTATACGATTCGCCCCTTCGGTAATTGGTCATGTTTGTTACACATTTCTACAGGACATGGTCTCTCCGGCGCCTGCGATGCTCAAGACTCTAGTCTAGAACGTCTCATTGTGTAGCCAGAGATAAGTGAAAAAAGAGATTAGCCTAATTGAAGAAACAAATTAAAACTAGAACTTACTGTAAAATATATGTAGTTATATTTGTTTCTATTCTTTGATTGTCATTTTCTTTGTTAATACGAATAAATATTTTACCGTACTAAATACGTAAATGATTATTTATCGTCTTGCCAAGCTAAGCTTATAAGCTTAGGCTACCTTATCATATCACAAAAACTAAAAAGTAATGAGTTTTTATCATACAAAGCTTCGTAACATGCAGCTATAAGAATAGTCTCTATTCTTATGCCTATCTATATGCATGTAATAGACTATAAGAAGATCGTGTCGTACAAAGGAGCTGATACGAGACGATAAAATCGATTATAGTCCTTTTCTGCATACTAGACGTGTGCTTTATTTATATGACAGTAGAATAGTTTACTTTATATGACACGATAAAATCATACAGCTTTTCTGCCCCTCCAGCTCCGACAGAGCCAGGAGTACTGCACAGACGGCGAATGCCTCGATGAGCCGAGCCTGCCGCGGCCTGAGTCGGCAGCCAACGGCTTCCTCACCATGTTTCTGATGATGGCGCTGGCCGTGCTGATGTACGCGATGCGCCCGCGACGCACACAGATCGATGAACCGGCTAAGCCAAGCGCCGCTAACTTTCAGGTAAAATCACATCACACTAATACCTATTTGTTATAAATTAAACCTATAAATTTGAAAGTTTGGATGTAAGTATGTTTGTCACATCTTCACGACAGAAATACTGAACGGATCGGGCGGAAATTTTACTCAGATGTAGATCTTGCGTAAATTATTGAAGTTGAAGGAATTAATTTCAAACATTTTACGCATTCGATGACAAAGTGACGTAATTTTTCTCTATTCTACCCTAGACAACAATCCCCGTGCTAGGCCTACTGGAATAACATTGGGCTACTTTTTCCTATGAAACTAGTATCCTATTTAGTCTACTTGTCAGTCATAGGTAGGGACTTCCTTGCTTTCGGAATTTGGACTAAAAATTGTTTATATTGAGTTAATGTTGTGGTATCTTACCTACTAGACAAGAGAGGTGAGATGGTCAGTCTTCTTCCTCACCGACTACCGACGGGGAAGGGTTATGAGGTTGACACCTTATTTTTAACCGACTTCAAAAAAAGAAGGAGGTTCTCAATTCGACTGTATTTTTTATGTTTTTTACCTTTAACCTTTTGACTGGGTGGTCCGATTTTCATTCTTTTTTTATATGAAAGCTGGTGCTTCCCGTTTTAATTTGGTTCAGATCTGACAATGGGATCCAAGAAAATCCTTGAAAAGACTATAAAAATTGAAGTCGGTTTATAGTTTTTTAACGTATTCACTGCCCAGCTACACGTGGTGGAGACTGGCACCTGCGTCTTAGGCCATCAAGGTTTTAGTGTATAAAACAATAGTTATTGTATGTATGTAGCCCATTTTATGTTCGAAAGTAGCGCTGAAACTACCAGTCTGATTACAACAAATGACGTATCATTTGACTTAAGAATCATCAAGTTCAACATCTCAACCAATTGGTGCCAAGTCAACTGATGTCTAGCCATGTTTATCCGCCAAAGATCGCCTTTGCTAGACTCTTGCCTCTATTAATCTATATGACCTACAACAACAAGAATCCTATGGTTTTGGTGGATGCTTTTGTCGAACAATAAATGGTGTTCGTAACAATAAAACATAGGCTGTCGCGGGCCGGATTGATGGCACTGGCATGGCGGGCCGTAGTTTGGAGACCCCTGGTTTAGTTGATGATGGTTCACCATACGCAAAGAAAATCGACGAAAGTGAGCGATCATGCCAATCATACATAATGCTTCGATAGGTGTTATTTCGTAATTTTCCTTTTAAGTCGGTAGCACGTGCGTGGCTATTGTATTTTCAGTTGTACCTACAATATGCGAGATTATACCAGATCTCACAAATGCATAGTTCATGAATTGCACATGATATGCATGGCTACATGAACCTTATACCTATACCCCTCGATAAAACTTTGAAAACTATCTTGGTTATTAAACTCAAATCATGGTAAATAACCCGTTGTCAACGACTTATACACTCCGTTCTAGAATTTGAAATTCTTTATGTAAACAAAGACGCATGAAATTATCAAAAACAATAACAGAGAACAACTAGGTAACCACTAAAAACTAAAACAAGGTGTAAAATTAGATTTCGAAGACATACGAGACGAATAAAAACATTCAAAACCAAAAATAGTTTCGAAATTCTGCTATTTGCTCCGATTATACCTACCAGTGTCGTTAATATTTTCCACCGATACTTCTTAGGGTTTGTTTACAAAGAGTATCTAGGGTTCTATAACCGATTTTATATGTTTTTTTTTTTTTTTTTTTTATTGCTGATGGATTAGCATTTGGCTACCAACTCACTTTAAGAAAGCGAAGATGTAGCCTAAGATGGAACACGCTTTTCCAGAAGGAACTTATTTACCCTAGATTTGAAGACTCCAAGATTGTACTCTAATGGGAAGACAGATGCAGGAAGGTCATTCCACTCTTTGGCTGTGGATATTATGAAAGTAGAGCAGAATTTTTTGGTTCGACACTGTGGTATGTCGACCATGTAGATGTTAAGGTGGCTGAATTTGAATTGACCCATTTGTTTTTATCTGTACCTACTTGTAATATAGTCAGTAACTGAACGCGATAAGCGACAAAACATCCATTTGCAATGTCCACCTACTTAGGCACAGAATGGATAGAGCATTCGTTTTATCTATCACTAGCTTTTGCCCGCGGCTTCGCACGCTCTATTCAAGTAGCTATGTCCGTCCCCGGGATACCGTTTACCTTCCTGCCAAATTTCATCAAGATTCGTTCAGCCGGGAACGAAATAAAAACTATCCTATGTCCGTCTCCTGGTTCTAAGCTACCTCCCGACCAATTTTCAGCCAAGTCGCTTCAGCCGTTCTTGAGTTATAAGTGTTGTAACAAACACGACTTTCTTTTATATATATAGATTATCAGTCACTTGAATGGAACTAAGGCCCGTATTATGAAAGCTTGCTCAGTCATAGAGCTATGCTTGAGTGACGTTTATGCTATAGAAAAGCGTTGCTCAAGCATATATCGATGACTGAGGAAGCTTTCATTATTAATACGGGCCTGAATGTTCCGTCCGCTTTGTCTTTTATTTTATGTCATGTTTGTTTTTCAATAAAATTATATTCTATTCTATTTCGCTAAAGATGCACCAGTGAACCGTATCGCAAATAATCTTTAAATTAAAGATTATATGATATATTTATTAAAATATATTTCTTCTTTTTAGGGTTCCGTACTCAAATGGTATAATTAATTTTGTTTTTTAAAAAACTATAAACCGACTTAATTTTTTATAGAATTTCCGTGGATCCCATTGTCAGAACTGAACAAAATTAAAATGAGACCACACGGGAAGCACCAGCTTTCATATAAAAAAAAGAATCATGAAGATCTGACCACCCAGTCAAAAGTTCTGAGGTAACAAACATGAAAAAAATACAGACGAATTGATTACCTCACATACTATGAAGTCTATCTGTGTGTCCGTCTGTCACCTGGTTGTATCTCATAACATGAACCGTGATTGATAGACAGTTGAAATTTTCACAGATGATGCATTTCTGTTGCCGCTCTAACAACAAATACTAAAAAGCTATTGAAGGGGGCTCCCATAAACAACATCACATGTTATTGCCGTTTTTATAGATAATGGTACGGAACCCTTCGTGCGCAAGTTCGGATCGCACTTAGCCGGTTTTTCCAAAAGTTAAACAGTGTAAAATAATGGATTCCAAGTCGATTTTTAGTTTATCAAATCAATCAAATTTATCTCTATAACGAATGAATTATTTTTTGAACTGTTTCTGACCAATATTAAGTTGGGAACTAGGTACCTACATCAGCAACAGGAAATAGATACGTATTTAAGTAGCCTATTACGTGGCTGTATAAATTACGCATCAATTACAATAAATGTTTACATTTGCATCTGTCAGTTCAATATATGCAGCTTTGGTCAATCAAATTCTTGACCCTCGATTGTCTTTTTTTATCGTGTGAAGTAAAAAGTACCTACAACACAGGCAACCTTGGATGCACAGCTAATTGTCACTTTTGTTATGATGTCAATATTATCGTAACATGAAAGCCTATATGACAGCGCCACCTATTTTATTTATTACGTTTACCATAAGAAATTTTAAAAATCCATCGTACAGTTTGTGGTATCTATTATAAGCTATTTTTTTAATATATTTGTAATAGTTTTATCTAATATAGTTTAGGAACAGATGCGAATAGAGTTTGAGCGCGACTTCGTATCTCTGCCTAAGCTTTACAAGACAACCAGTTGAGCATCGTAGTTGTGTCTTGGGTCCGGAAGGGATGAAACTATTACAGAGGCATTAATAAATAACTTATAATAGATAACACAAACTGTACGATGGATGTTTACAACTTCCTGTGTTTAACGTAATAAGATAAAATAGGTGGGGCGCCACTTTTACTGGTGTATGCGCCTTTACCTACGTCTTAGCCAATACAATAACTGTTTTTTTTCTAATTTATGTCCTTCTAAATTAATGATATAGGTAAGGTACAAATACATAACTAAAATAAGTGAAGGAAATTTTCAGAATGCGTGATCGGCAATACTTCAGCAAGACAGTTGCCGAATTGTGCTATACCTTGTCCAAAGAAGTATCTTTATTTTGCAAATGCACCACTATGAATTTCTCTAATTGTTGATAAGTTATTTTCAAATACAGAATGAAGTCTTCATAGAAAAAGTTTCATTTGACAGATAGAGAAGAAATACTCCATTCTGTAGGTATTTAAAAATCACTTGTCAACAATTAGAGAAATTCACAGTGGTGCACTTTACTATGGCAATCGTGTCGTCGTATAATCGTCCATAGACTGATTCTATCGATGAACGAAACTGGAGATAGTGGGTGCTATTTGCACGGAGAGATTGATTTGTATTATTTTTCCATTTTACTACTTTTGTTTAGAGAACGTGAGCGCCCTACCGTAAACATTGCGAAAAAACTCAAGTTTCATCAACATTTGAAAAGAATGAAAATTTTTGTTTAAAACTTTTAAGGTTCCTTTTTCTTTCTTTTGAATTTGGTTGAGACAAATTAAGCTCCGTAAACATAACGAAAACAATGACGTTTTCGAAACTTAGTTTATTACCAAACTCGTTACTTAATCATAAATATTTGTATGGTTTCTTTTCTACGTAGGAATCAGGTGCGGCAAATTCGCGGCTCGATCCGTTCAGCGGTTCAGCCCTTGGGGTGATAATGACAACTCACGCGCAGAGCCAGGTCATAAAATAATTGATTTTGTTATAAAAAATATATAATCCAACTTCAATTATATTGGTCCAGTGTCAGAACAGGACCAAATTAAAATAGCACTACACGGGAAGCACCAGCATTCAAATAAAAAAAGAATCATGAAAATCGGAGCACTCAGTCAAAATGTCTGAGGTAACCAACATAAAAAAAAGAATTGAGAACCTCCTTATTTTGAAGTCTTTTAAAAAATAACGGCTTGCTTCGCTCGCCGTGGATTTGTAGGGCAGGGTCTGTTGTCCTAAACCAAATGGTCACAAATGCAGCACTTACCAGGAAGCCAACTTTGCTCATAGGTTTTCAATGACAAGATTACGTAGCGAACGTAAGATCTATGAGTAAAGAATAATTCTTTTTACAGGACCGTGATGGAGCTCCCCCGACGCCGCCAAGAACCTAATCGGCGTCCATCATCAGAACATGCCAACTATTCCAGTTATTGTATTATAAATATTATTGACAAACGTTGCCGGGGTCACAAAAACCAAACTGCGAGGAAAGGAAACCGGATCTTTACATTTTGTAGATTAGAATTTTTCGACGTGCTCTTGACTTGGCCGTGTTAAATATGTCTCATTCGAACATTCGCGGCTCATCTCATCTTTGTAGAACGGGGCAAACAGCTCGGCAACTTGTGGGTAGGTAAACACTAGGACACATGGAAAGTTGTAGGATTGCAAGACCCGGTCTGGCATACTTCCTTCGTGAATTAACAGCCTTCATTATCTACAGTCGACGACATTTCTACTTCTGACGACTACATCTTGTGAATAGGTATTAAATACTGTAAGTTATGTAACCGTTGATTGTCTGAAATGTATATGTATAGGAATAGTTGTAATTACCGTCGCGTTGCCGCAATAATGATACCGCGTCGTATCAATGAGCTAGGTTATTTTCTTATGAATCTTACATAGATTCGTTAACTGTGATGTTTTATTAAACTCGAATAATCTTGTTCGTATTTGTAATTTATAAAAATTTGGCGCTTGAAATATGTTACAATTACTTTACAAAGCTACTAAAAATTTGTAGACTGTTAAAATATGTGCAATACTAGAAAAATGAATTATAACCAAGTAAAATGTAATTAGATCTGAATTATTTACGTATAACTTACCGTTTGTCCCTTTAGTTGAATATCTTAGCAAATTATTGTAAGCAGTAGTTCGATTCAGCGAGTACGCAAGTTTCTTAGGATGATTATTGTTAAAAAGGTAAGATTGCTTCAAATTTGTATTCCGGCGGTAAATTACTGAAGGCACGGCTTATACACCACAATGCATCGTAGTACAGTCTAATGTATTAGCTGCTTACTAATATCTTATTGGTCAGAATTTAAAGTTTTGTTTGCACAATATTTGTTTGCTTGCACCTAGATATAAATAATCAGAACATACTGCTTATTGTGTAGCACATAAATCATGTTAACAATAAGTTTTTCTGAGCATAATTCCATTAGTTGTAGTTACATTTGATTGGGTATGGGATTCTTATTTTATCTGTAATAATTATTTATGTTAAAAGACAACCAATCGAGATTTTGTTAATATCCTGAAATAAATATATAAATAATATTGGTTTTTATCTCATGATGATGTCCCAGCGCGCCCAGTCTTAACTAGGACAAATAATAAAGTCAGTGGCATAACAAATGAAAACTATGTAACCTAGGTAAAATTTCTTTTTACTACGAGTATGTACAACAGCTCTTGGGTACTTTCATAAAACATAGATAATAAAAAGATTGCAATACCCAAAAAAAAAAATGTTTTCTAAAAATTAAAATAAACGAACCATAATAATGGACAATAACGCAACATGCATTGCTGAGGAAGGAGGGGTAAAATGTCAAGTGTCGTTTTTGCTTAAGTTTGAAGTGTCGTTGCCTGAACAACACAGGGTTCATGCCTTTGTAAGGTAAACTAAACTAACCCACACTTCTGATATACTGTTCCACATCCAAAAAACGGACGATCGCCTAAACTTAACTATTAAAATATGACTTAGTAAAAGTACTTCCAAATTATTATTGTTCCAAGTTATGGTTTGGCCACTTCATGAAGAAGGGCGGCCGATTATCATGAGTCCTGTATCCTATCCACCTCATCTTTAACTTTTTTGAGTAATGTACTTATTTGTTTGTACTTCCCTGTCGAGTTTGGTAAATTTTCGAAGTTTATGACGTCACAAATGTCTTTGGCGAATTTATCATCGCTCGGCAGTTTACTGTAGGGCGTGACGCTGACGACCATCGGAGTGCCATATTCGATGCGGATAGTTTTTGTTTTAGGTGTTTGGTGTTCTGCTGCGCTGTCAGGGATTACATTCTCTATTTGTACTGTAGAAGTAGCTGCCACTGCTTCTTGGCTATCTTCCGTTTCTGTGGGGCTTGTCTCTACATTGGAGACACTCTCTTTATCTGTTGATTTGTTTTCCTCACTAACCGTTTCCATAGGAGTATCACTTTGTGGCACTTCGGCTTTGGATGTCTCGTCTTGATTGTCTATGCTTTTGATCTCGCTTGTGCTTCGTTTACTAGCGGGGGCTGCTTCAGCATCGTCGTCGTTTAAGAGTGCGTCTAATAATGCTTTCTTTTTCACTTCGAGGTCATCTAGGCTGGGGCTACGGCGGCCGTCGTTTTGTTCAAAATCCTGGAAGTATAAGTTGATTGGAATTAAGGAAAAGTTTCGTAATCACGACGACGTGAAAAAAGACAAATCGAATTTTTCCGCGTATAGATAGAAAACACGTGAAGGACTCACGTGTTTCTATTTATAAGCGATATTGCAGTATCAGACTCGACGAAAACAGCAAGACGAAAGTGAGATGGACATTTGATTCTTTGTAAGTTTGTATGGCACAGCTTTTCAGTTGTATACAGACTATTATAACAGTTATTTCAACAGCTATCTGGCTCTGATATAACGTGTCCATGAAAATATATAATACTTTTCCAATAAACTGTATATGATGTGTAGCACCAAAATAAATTTTCTTTTGTATGACTTACAACATCGCCAGTTTCGTCCAACACAATCATATCCGACAAAACGACCTCTTCGGCTTCATTTTCAGTTTCGGTCTTGGGGGGCGATCCTGGTGGCAGAGGGGGCGATCCCGGTGGCAGAGGGGGCAGCCCCGGTGGCAGCGGGGGCGGGGATTCCGGCGGCGGGGGTGGAGGTGGCGGTGCCTCGTCTGGTAGCGGCGGGGCTGATGGGAAGTCGAGTGTTTCTGGAAATATCAGTTACAGTAAAATGAATACAGATATCAAGAACAAGTGTCGAGAATAGTTTAATAAGTATAGAGAACAATATTGGGTCTTAAATGAACGCCGATAACTTCACCTCACCTCAACATTCTATTCTAGATCTGGGAATCGCAGTTCGGTAGAATTGATCTACAGGGGGCACTGCAATCCGCTCGGTGGATATCCCCTAGTCGCCTCTTACGACACCCGCGGGAAAAGTTGGAGTGCAAATTCTTTAAAAATTAAATTTGAAAAAAAGCGTACAAAGCCGAGCTAGTTTTCCATAAGGTCTTACCATCGCCACTATCAATCTCCATCTCAGCCTGTCCGCCCTGCGAGGTATCCGCGCCGGAAGACGGGAAGTAGGTCAGCTTCTTGCGTTTGTATGCCTTCATCGCGTTCGGCGCAAGGATCTGAAGCATAGCCAGCTTGCTGTCCTGCTCCGACATCGGCGGCATGTTAAGGTATTGGGATTCCTAAGAAATAAATGAGTAAATAACATGGTTAACTTTTTCACTACCTGGATTCACCGACTTTAAATACTGCGCGGAACTTGTAGGGTGGGAATGAATACATTGGTTGATTCGTGTTTCCGTTCTACGTAATCGTTGGGTTATTTTTCAAATAATATCTACAATTTGACGGGACTCGGAATCAGGACTATTGCTTTAAGAGTCTAGTAGATGCAATTTCTAGTGATTTCATTAAAAACTTGAGAGAGCAAAACTCTTCATTCTAAATATTTACTTACATCCCTGTAACGTTTGCTGGCGGGTATATTGAACCCAGGGAAGTCCCAGATCTTCTTGATATCAAACTTGTCCTTGGAACCGGGTTCATTGACCTCGCCTTCCTCTTCATCAGGCTCTAAGGTTGCTTGTCCCTGTTAAGTCACAAATTTGAATATTGAGAGGTACATTGTGTAGAACTGTGCTAAAAGACATTTATTTCTCAAAGAACATACATTCACTTACAAAGAAATGTGTTTTTCTTAGTATCTGAATCGAATGTACTTGTGTACTTTTAAAACTTATTTAATGGTTGATGTTTACAGTGCAATTTTTATGTTAGAAATTGTAGTAGGCCTGGAACAATCTATTAATTCAGCCCTTTATATCAACAGGGAGATCCTTGTTGATATAAGGGACTGAAACTAATAGATTTAGGTGAGCAGAGAATTTTAAAGTAATACAGTAATAAAGGTAACTAACAGAAGAATCAAACAGTGAGATCCCAGAATGTGAGATCCTGGCCTCTTCCAGCCATGCCGGTGGGTATCCAAGAATTCTCATCCTGTAGATATGTAGAGGCAGCTCAGACCTCTTCAGGCTGAGGGCATCTCGGAGCCTTCCTGATATCCTTCCAGGAATCATGTGTCCGAATTTCTGATCATCTTCCATGTGGTATCGCCTGAAAGATAAAATAAAGTCCATATTGGAATTCATTATCATCATTATTATCATTTGCAGTCTGATGTCAGCCACTGTTGGTTCTCAAACAAATGGGGGAAATTAGGAAAGGTGTACAACCTCAAAGCATTTAAATTTGTGGGCACAGAGGGGGGTAATGTGTTAGTGGGTTTTTTTCAGGAATACTTGATACACTGGAAGTACCCTGTCAGAGCATTAAGTTTTAACAAGCTTAGTATAACCAGGTATTGCAACTAACTCAGTTCTTTTACTCAATATCTTTTTCCTCATTTCATTGATCTTGGCATAGTTCTTGGGCTGCCTGCAGTCTCTCAAGGGATGGTCACCTTCGCAGTTGAAGCAGGTAGGCCCTCTTCTTTGAGGTAGTTGGTGTACTGGCAAGTCAGGGAGGTTTGAGATGACGGATTCATCCTGAAAATTATTGAAGTTTTTATGTTGTTGTAGTTTTAGATTGGTTTTTGAAGACCAAGGCATAGAGACATGCAATAGAGAATTATTCAAGTTTAAAAAGATTGATTTTTACCAAAACAAGACAGGAATTCTTGTTCTGGTAAAAATTATTGTTTTGAGTGTATATTTTTCTCACCTTCAGAGTATCATAAGCAGGAATAAATTCATGTTGGTCACAAGGAGCCGTGTCAACGAAGAAAAAGTTGTTATCATCCTTCTCTGACTTGTCACTGTTACTTTCTAAGTCTTCTGGCCAAATGTCCAACTCTAAGTCAGTCTCATTATCAGAGCCCAAATCTTCATTTTCATGAAGTTTGATCAGACTTATCATAAAAGCTTTTAGTTTTTTTTTATAACTCATAGCTAGTTTGCGGTCTCTAAAGCGCACAGTGACCAAAGGGGTTCTGTTTTCACAGCCAACAACACCCAAGTCACTGTCGCACGGGGAATCCACATCAATGTCTTCATGGAATGTTGTCGTTTTGACATCAGCCCTCGAATTTTTACCATGGACAACTTCTACATCAATGTCTTCAAGATAAATTGGAGTATTAGTGCCCTCGGTGTTTACTCTGATATCACTTACAACCTCAAGAGAGTCTTCGATACTGCTTTTGTTACCATCGTCATCGTCTAACACAATCAGGTCATCTGAACTTTTCCCTCCATTCTGTTGTGGCGAAGGTGCATCGCAATTTATGATATCAAGTGAACTATCTACATCTACTACTTCTACGGTACTATCTTGAGATGTAGAGTCTATTTGAATTATATCAGAACTGTTTTGCACTCCTCTACGGCTAATTTTAGGCTGCTTGGCTTCATCATCGCTGCTCAACGTGATATCTTCATTGTCCAATTCATAAATTATATCGTTAACTGCGGGTTTTCTTTTTGCCATGGCGTTTCATTTGAAATTCTGATTATCTTTCGATCACACTAAAACGCTCTATTTATTCTGAAAATAAGAAATTGCAAAGCGAAAATGCACATAAATATAAAACTTGATTTTGATTAGGACTTGACAAGCAAGACTCCGTTACTTTTTTGACATGACAAATTGACAAGTGGCTTGATGCCACAGATTCAGAATGAAGTGTGTGCGTAGAAGTGTGCATGAAGTGTGTGTGTTTACACAAGTTCTATGCTATTGTTTATTGAAGGGAGGATCTAATATCGACAAGTAATGTAAATTATAAGTAATGTAAGTATAAAAGGACACGTCATCAAAGTGAATTTTAGGTTAAGTATGGGCGGTTTGTTGACGTTTATGCTTCATTCAAAATGGACACGGTATAGGTGTCCACAAGTTGGTATTCTCGTGGTTATCAAATCAAAAGCATCAACACGTTTGGGTAGAATGGTCAATGACAATGACCCAACGTCATTTCTGTGTCTGTTTTGTTTTGTTTCTGTCAGTGTCACTCACTTTTCTTGATTTTGAGGTTATGTATGTTTGTTTGTACAGAAACATTCTTGAAAATATTCCCAAAATGTCGCTGTTGATTCGTAAATTAGGTTGTAATAACATACGAAATAAGATTTTTAGACATGAGACACAGGTATTCGTTGTAACTTGCCGAAAGCTAAGCGTTGTTCCATCGCTTTACGGTAAGAAAAACTATCTCCATAATTTCTGTTATTGTGTAAAAACCCTACGCAATCCCTAACAAAAATGAGCTTTTTAGATGGCGAACAAGATCCCGCGCCTAAGTTTTTCTCTCCAAACGTCCAAGTTCTATTAAAACGACTGACCCGTCCGGACTACAACAAAGTGTTTCGTAAGAGGACCAATACTGGCTATAGCATTCTTAAAACTCCTACGTACAAATTCTTGACCAACGAAGAACTAGAAGCACAGATTTCGGAGGCCAATAAAACTGCCGAAAGGTTACTCCAGATGCCTCCTGTTGTCAAGGTAACTTTTTATGTGAAACTCTTAAAAACTACAAACCTTAATTAGACAAAAATAAGGTTTAAAGTTAACCTGCTTTCATCCATAATGAATCTGTCATCCTTTAATAGATTTTAACTTAAAAACTCGCTGAGTCTGATGAAGACTAAAAAACCAAGACCCTGTGGTACTACTCGTAGGTCCTAATTTTTCTAATCCATCCATGTCCTACATAATAATATCATACAATTTTTATTCTATTTATTAAATAAAAAAAACTACTTCTGTTTATGCATTATTTCAGACACACACACCTATAAACGATGTGATTTCCAAGGAACCTGCACTAGTAGGATTGGATACTGCCACACACCTGTTCACTGACATCACCTTTGGAGTAGACAACCAGCACAGAATTATTGTACAAAGGTAGGCACAGAATTATTGTACAATTTAAAACATTATTAATATCACTGCAGGCATCTGCCTAGTTGGATGCATCAAGCTGAAGACAGGGCACTATGGCGCTTGTCAGAAGGCCTATATCCTGCTGTGGACTCATATATGTTGATGCTGATGATTATTATCGAGCAGAGTGCTAATTTTGACTCAAAGTGTGGAAATGGGACTCCATGAAAATAAAGAAGTGTACTTGTCTGAATATTACAAGCTTATCCTGGCTACGAAGAGAATATAAAGGGTTACAAAGTGGGAATTTGGCAAGATTTTGCGGATTAGTCAAATATGTTTTTCAATTATATTCTTATTCGGCTCCTTTTTGGAGAAATACCAGATGCCCTCGTACTGTCCCAGTTAAAAAATAAAATCTGTATAGTCTGATAAATGTAAGCACCAAGAACTCGTCCATCATACTTTACAGAGCCTCATTCAATTTTTTTCTTACAGAGACCCTGATGGCACTTTACGCAGTTGTGATCATGATATTAGAAAGAGATTGAATCAGGTTAGTTTAAGATTATTAAGTAAGGTCTATTTATGCTACAGCCACGTGAAGTGAAGACTTCAACTTAAAATAAAGACCAGAAGAATTGTGTTGCTGATTTAAATTACCTTCTACAAAAATGTTATAATTTAGTTAGGGTAGGTAGGTGGTATATTGAAATATTTTTAATGCTATAAATAATAAAAATACTTATTATATATAATAATAAGCTGTGTGATGCTGGCTTGAAATTTGCAAAACCCCAACTCATCCCGTGGGTGTCTTAAAAGGCAACTAAGAGATATCCACCGGTGAGCGGACAGCAGCGGGATTATGGGCATTACCCCCCATGAGATATATGCCTAAAAGCGCTAATCAGGGGAGGCATGCGTCCAGCTGTGGACCAATACAGGCTGTTGAGGTCGAGGTATATTCATCAGTGTTAATCATTATAATTGAATAATAGGGTATATGCATCGATTTTTTTTATTGTTTTAATAGATTCTTTAGGTCTTTATTTAACCCAGGAATGATAAGACGCTCACTGAATTTCGCATTAACAAGGTAAAAAAAACAAATCAAAACTACAATCATTTTCGGGTGATAAAAACGCTGCCATTTTGGCGCCATGTTTATGAGACGTCGACGTACACACTTGATTAAAACCTTTGGTGACGACCTCGGTAGTGATCATCTCAGGAAAGAGGTTTTTCGAAAAAACTGAAAATAATCGACAATACGAAATGTCAAGTGGGCAGAATAGTGTCAAATCAAGGTGCAGCAAGCAGAATAAAAAAAGAAGAAATGCGTACAGTGATGTCACGTCCGCTCTAGTCAATGGAGTAGCGTTTCGAAATTTTGCGATTGAGATTTAAAATATCAATTTTTCAATGGTTAAATTCTACAATAAAAACATCTCAAAACGCAAAAATAAATATGTAGATATGTTTCTATATCAATAGAGAATACGTATATATTTTTATAGCCATTTTGAAATCACATGCATATACCCTATTGTCTAATTTGTCGTCTGGGCATGTAACAAAGATGAGCAGAACGAAATTCTTTGGCCAAATTCGTGAGTGGTTATTGTTACCAGACCTTCTGTACAGTCACGTCTATTATGCACTGCTTGATTTTGTTTCAAACTAAGAAAGAGCGAGACAGCTATAAAAAGCTGTAGGTACCTATCTTTTTCGTCTGCTGCATTGTCGGTGGCATACGAATTATATGTGTGAAGGTACCAGCGCAAACTTCCCATTCTGCCCATCACCAGACAAGATGTTTGGCATCAACTATACCAATATAATAAATAGGTACTTATTAGAATTCTCTTAAATTTCAGGTATACTTCCCAATGAATGGCCGCAAAATCCGGGAACCCCACATGTTCTCGGATCAGGAGAAACTGATCAGTCTTCTTGATCGCGGGGAATACGAGTTTGTGCTGGACAGGGCCTGCATCCAGTATGAACCAGATGAGCCTTCATATCAGAGGATAACTAGTATTACTTATCAACATGTGGATGCTGCAATTAAGTTTGAAATGCTAAGGTACAAAGCACATAATGTTAAGGTCCAAACACCAGTGAAAGTGGCGCCCCCAACTATTTTATCTTATTATTATGTTAAACGCAGCAAGTTTTAAAAATCCTACGTTCAGTTTGTGGTAACTATTAGAAGTTATTTATTAATGCCTCTGTAATAGTTTCATTTTGTAAAGCTTAGGTGGAGATACGAAGTTGCGCTTGTTGGCCACCAAACTCTATTTTCGCATCTCCTCCTAAACTATATGAGATAAAATTATTACAGATGTATTAAAAAATAGATACCACAAACTGAACGGAGATCCTATAATAAACGTAAAAATATATATTGCTGTCATATTGGCTCGGGTATGCTCCTTAAGTATAAGTAAAGTAAATCATTTTGTTTTATTGTTCTTAATGTAATTATCTATCTATTTATATTAAAATGAATTGCTGTTCGTTAGTCTCGCTAAAACTCGAGAACGGCTGAACGGATTTATTTTATCTTGGTCTTGAAATGTTCGTGGAGGTCTAGGGAAGGTTTAAAAGGTGAGAAAATCAACAAGTGCGAAGCCGCGGGGCGCATCTAGTCTAATAATAAATCAATACATCATAGTATTACAGTCTAGTCTAAGACTAATAAGTAATTTAAATTTGACCTCAACTGCTTAAATCCGAGTATTTAAGCAGTTATAATAAGAATGTGTAACACGTTTCTTAATGACTCTATTTAAGGCGAAGACACTTTGTTCATGTGTTCTTTTTATAGCACTCACTATTTTTCACTTGCACATCACTAAACCAACTCAAAAGGTTTGTCCTTTTCAGTCGTCGTAATATGTCTGTATTATCGAGGAGCTGGATAGCTTCAACATTCACATGGTAATGGAGTCTCTGTTCATGAGCTTCGACAATTTTTTTAATAACACTAACAACAAGTTCCACATAATAATATAATTATATGATATATATTTTCACATGATATATTTTATTTGTTCCCATTATTCATAATTATCTATACTAATCTATATATATAAAAATGAAACCCGTTTTCCGTTGTCACGACATAACATGAAAACGGCTTGACCGATTTGGCTGTTTTTTTTTTAAATGTTCGTTGAAGTTCAAGGATGGTTTTTAAGGCGAGAAAAATTCGAATAACTGCTGGGAAAACACCTTTAAACGTTTCCATAGGAACAACGCGTGCGAAGTCGCGGGGCACAGCTAGTATTATGTATAAAGAAGAAAGATTTGTATGTTTATTAGAAGAATAAACTCAAAAAATACTGGTTTACAAGAATTGTTTTTCATTAGAATGCTACATTATCTTATCTTATCGACGACCTGGAGCGGTGGGCGAAGGTCCGCCTGCGACGCAGGAGGTTTGCGGGTTCGATGCCCGCCTCGGGGCAAATGTTTGTACGATCTGCAGAAATTTGTTCAGGGCGTTCTGGATGTTTTATCTATATATTTAGTTATCTAGTACCCATAACACAAGCTTAGCTTGGGGATAGATAATGCTGTGTAATTTTGTCCCGCATTATTATTATTATTATCACTGAGCATCATAGCCTATATTTTCATGTTTGAAAATATAGGCATGTTTGAAAAATAAATAACCACCCGATGACCCGACCCGTGCGAAGCTGGAACGGAGTAGCTAGCCGAAATAATAATAATAAAAATATTTATTCACAGAGATGTGTTTACAAAGAAGGTACTTACAATCTATTTCATTTTATATAATGTAGTTAGGTTATTTCAGTCTTTTATTACATAGATACCTACTTGTGATAAACCTTTTAGGGTCAGATAATGACACCTCACTCTAACTAAGTTTGTAATAATGTTGCAGTAATTAATAACACCCGATATTACTCTCTTCAGATCGACTCGCCACTTCGGCCCTCTAACCTTCTACCTCGTCTGGCACCAAAGCATCGACAACCTGATGCTGGAGCTGCTGCAGGCAGGTGCGGCGCGGGAGGCTGTGCTGCTCGCCGCCCTTAGGCAGGCGGTGCGGGCGGATGTGGGAGGTGGAGACGTGACGGAGAGCATCTCGCAACAGGTGAGACTTTACTTTCCCGCAACCTCAACCTCAACAGCCTGTATCGGTTTTATAAATGCGTATAAGGCGTTCTCCACGCTGGGCTTGCGGGTTGGAGATCGCAGTTTGGTGCACGATTTGTTTTGTAGGGGGGGCTGCTGCCCGCCCCCGGTATTGTGATGGTTTTATTTTTTAAATTTTAGGCAAAGATATGTAATTGCCCTCTGTGGAACTCTATTTTCGCATCTCTGCATTAACTATACTATATATAAATAATAGCTTATAATAGCTATCACAAACTGTACGACAGATTTTGAAAATTTCCTGTGTTAAACGTAATAATATGATAAAAAAGGCGGCGGCGCCTCATTGCCTCGTGTATGCGCCTTAAATGCTCATTTTAACGACTATAATATATTAGGTCCTTACATATGAAATTGGCGTTTTGTATGGGAGGAACAAAAAGTCGAATATTTTTTAATATAATATATTTAATTAATCAAAGTATGAACCATTATTTTCTATGCACTTTTGCCATCTTATAGGTAGTTCATTGATCCCTTTACTAAAAAAACCAGTCGGACGGGAATCAATAAAATCTTTGAAGGCGATTTGGACTGCCCCATCGGAGTTGAATTTTTTCCGTTGCAAGAAGTTATCCAAATTTCGAAAAAAATGGTTATCTGTTGGAGCAAGGTCCGGGGAGTACGGAGGATGTCTTAGACTTTCCAATTGAAGCTCTTCTAATTTAGTAGCCGTCTGTTGCGCAGTGTGTGGTCTAGCGTTGTCGTGAAGCAGCAGTGGCGTGGAGCGATTGACCAGCCTAGGTTGTTTAGCCGCTAGCTTTTCCATCATGGTTTGCAATTGCTGACAATAGACATCAGCCGTAATAGTCTGGCCAGATTTGAGAAAACTGTAATGAACAATACCGGCACTAGTCCACCAAACGCTTACAAGTAACTTTTTTGGGGTTAATTTTCGCTTGGGGCAGGATTTGGCTGGCTGGCCAGGATCCAACCATTGCGCTGAGCGCTTCCGATTATCGTAAAGAACCCATTTTTCATCACAGGTAATGATTCGGTTTAAAATACCTTCATTATTGTGCCGGTTTAGTAATGTAACGCAGCAGTCGACGCGCGTTTGCCGGTTTGCTTCAGTCAATTCGTGAGGTACCCACCTTTCAAGCTTTTTAATCTTCCCAATTTGCTTCAAGTGAATTAAAACAGTTTTATCACTAACATCGCAGCCTGCAGCTAACTCGGACGTTGTTTTGCGATGGATCCGCTTCCACAATAGCCTTCAACTCTTCATTATCAACTTGAGTCTCAGGCCGTCCACGGGGCTTGTTCTGCAGGTCGAAATTTCCAGAACGAAAACGAACTGTGTTTTCTTTTGCAACACGACCGCCATACACATCATTCACCCTTCGAGTTGTTTCCGCAGCACTAGTGCCACGGCGGAACTCGTACTCGTAAATAATGCGATATTTTAAGTTTTCCATTTTGTAAAATGAGTGACGCAAACAGAAAAAAACAGAAGAAAAAAAACAAATGAATGACGATCATCGAAGCACAAATACATGAGTCTATAGCTGTACAAATTTGAATTTGGAATTCCTTACCAAAGAGGAGAAATTTGTGATTAAAGTGGCCAGTACGAAAAACGCCTATTTCATATGTAAGGACCTAATATTAAAATATCTTTTTGCTTATTTGCTTCAGATCCTACAAACGCCATTGCAGCTAACCAAACCAGAACAGCTTACAGAGGAAGACATTGCACTTGACAACAAATGCATTGAATGCATCGAACAATACATCAAGACAAACTCTGCAATGAAGAGCCAACAAGAACTAGCTTTGCAGGGCTACAGAGAGCATTACCAGCAGTTGATTGAACTTAGCCGGGGACTGAAAAAAGCGCACGGGAAAATGTAATTTATGAATATAGAGTTTAGATAAGTTTTTGATTGTTTTATTTGGAGGATAATGCGAATACAGACCGAATTAGAACGAATCAACACGGTTATTTTCACACCTAGACTTGTAAGGGACTTTGAAGGTCCCAAGGACTTAGGGGAAGTTGGTACGAGTTGACCCCTTGAGGCATAGAGTTTATATAGTATGTACTAGCCAGGTAAGATGATCCCATACGATTATTGTGGCCGAAGTAAATCCACAGCACACGCCAATATTCTTATTTTTTAAGAAATTGGACGGTAAATACTCCTTTTGCGGGACTATTTCTGTCGATTTAAACGTCAACTGTCTTTTTGACTGAATAGAGAATGCGTTTTTGCTTTTCACTTATTATAAACTAGCTGCGCCCGGCAATTTCGCACGCGTTGTTCCTAAGGTGATTTATATCCCACGGGTATTGATTTATGGGATAAAAGTAACCATGTTTGATTTCAGGATTAGAATTACCTGTATGCAAAATTTCAGCCCGATCCCTTCAGTAGTTTTGGTGTGAAGTGGTAGGTAACCAACATCTAAACTTTCGCATTTATAAGTAATATTAGCGGTGTGATTGCCGCCAAACAAAGTGAATATTCTTACGAAGTTATTGTATTCTCTTTGGCGAATATCAAAGAGAATACAATAACTTCGGCGAATATGACGTTACGCCCAACAAATAGGTACTTTATTGAGTGCTTTGAACACAATTTCCATTATTTTTATTAAATTATGCCGCTCTACCACAAGCCGAGGACTTTTACACCGCTACTGAAAACAGCCGAGAGGAAAGCTGTGAAGAACGGGGTTCATCACGCAGTTTTTACCTCGCGATTTGATAAATATGTCGGGGACTGGAAGCGTGATCTCAAGGAAGGTACCTATTGTAGTTATCAACGCTATTTATAACAGACGACTTGCTGCTCAGCACACGTTTTTTGTAAAATAAACTAAAACCCGGCTAGGCGATTAAGCTTATTATTTTAACAATGAAATTTTCGACCCTTTTTTAATTTAATTTGCTTTATTCGGAGAACAAACTGTTTCAGGATAATATGGTTTTTATTAGGTAGGTACACTCAGACCAACTGAGGGTATACATTAAGCATTCTATTTTCCTACATAAGTATCAGTTAAAGTAAAATTAGGTAGAATTAAGTTGGTTGGTAAATTTGGCTGAACTTAAAATAATTTCCGTTACAGGGAAAGGGTTATTTTTAACCATTGGAGGAAAATTGTACGAAGGCGACTGGTACAAAGGATTTAGGTCGGTACCTACTTATGACTATTTTAGTCTATTTATGGGACATTAGGTAGGTACTGGGGTTTTTTGAATATCAACGACATTTAGAGGCGCGATATTTTCCATAATTACCCATGTATAAATAAATAAGAGAGAGAAGCGAAGATTCGCCTTACTTAGCTAATCTTCGCTTCTCTCCGTCATAATTTCACAACTAACCTATAGGTAACCATAGACCTACTTAGTTAGGTACCTAATACTTAGGAGGGTAGCTACGTTTTTGCTTCGCTTCAATTATTACACTTCCTTTTACTGCGCAACCGTATGCGTATGCGTCATGGACAATGAAAGTGACTAATAAAATAACAACTGAATTCCTCCAGACACGGCTTTGGAACCCTAAGCCACCAGCTAGAAAACAAAACCTTCAGCCTCGAATACCGCGGCGAGTGGGTCCGAGGGAAGCCAGAGGGCGCTGGCTGGTGGTACTACGCGAATGGAGACGTATACTTCGGTTTCCTGAGGAGAGGGAAGCGGCATGGATACGGGAAGATGTGGTATAAGGATGGCACGCTTTATGTGGGGTATTGGAGTATGGGACTGAGAGAAGGGTTGGGCATGTTTGTGCAAGGTAAGGATGATTTGGTTAAAAACTGGAGGTCAGTCTATTAAATAGACTCACTGCCAGGTTTTGTCCACGTTCATGTCTCGTTACTTACATCAACATTTGATGTAAGTAACGAGGTGTGAACGTGGTGATTCCTTTTAGAAGTCCTTTTGCGCCCGCACGATAGAGGAGCTGTATTAAATTGTACCTATGGAAAATAAGACGTCACCGTGGTGACTCGCCCCTCTGATTTCGAATTTCTTAATTTTACAGTGTTTTTCAAATAAAGGGCAGACCGTTTGTCGTAGGTATTGTAATTGCCGATTTTCTGAATGATTTATGTAACACTGTCAATGTCTATAAAATCCGGGTCGAAGGACCAGAATGTGTGCTTCTCATCTCACCCGGGACTAAGTAGGAATAAATCTTAACATGATAAAACGCAGCATGATCTTTGTGGCATGGAGGGTGAAGGTCAGCCTGCGACGCAGAAGGTTTCGGGTTCGCTTCTGGCCTTGTTGGGAGAAATGTTAAGTAGGATTGCATTGCAAATGTTTTTTCCGGGTGTTCTGGACATTTTCTATGTATAGATAAGTAGGTACCTACCTAATCAAAAATATCTATCTAATATGTCATTATTTGTACCTAAAATATAGCTGTCATCTAGGTTATAATTATCTATAATATAACTGTCCAGCATTATTCATTTATTTATGAACCTCCAGGAAACGGTAACCGCTATGAAGGTCACTGGGAGAAGAACGTAAAGAATGGCATCGGCCGTTTCTACCACATGCACACCGGCCAGTTGCAAGAGGGGTGTTGGCTGAACGACATCTGCGTCAAATCCAAGATGAGCGATATTATCTTAAGGCAATACTGTATCTTGCCAACTCCATACGCTCTGCCGCCGGTAAGTGCTGTTTTCAATACGTTACAGATTTCACTAAACTTATCTAAGCTCATAGGCGGTAGAGCAAAACTCGATGTGAAATAATCGTTTTAAAAAAAACAAGTAGGTAAAGGTAACTAAAACTCACAAGCTGATGAATGGCAGTGGGCGGACCTTCCGGTGTATATAGCTATGTCGCGAAGAAGCGACAACGCTGAATGTGTTCTTAGTGCGCTACCCCGACTCAAACGTGTGCCTCTGGGTGGGTACCGCCTAAGTGGAGACCGCAACTCGGTAAACGTAGTGTAGGACGCCCTACAGCGAGGTCGGATCACGACCTGCGGAAGACTGCAGTCAGATACTAGATGCGGCAAGCTGATGACAGGGCGCTTTCGACATGTGGACTAGGTAATATAGGTTGATGATGATGATAGTTATACAATTATGCTGGACTAGTTTCCGTCCGCGGCTTAGCCGCGTTCTATGAAACGTTTTCTATCCTATGGAAGCTGACTTATAGCATAAAAAGAGCCTGTGTTTTATTCCAGGATTCCTGTATGTAAATTTCAGATGGATCGGTTGGGTTTTGGTGTGAAGTGAAGAGGTAAAAAACATCTATGCATATATATATATATATCTATACATATATACCTACTTACATCTAAACTTTCGCGTTTATATTTTATAAGAGTGTTTATGAGAAGTACCTACCTGAAGTAAGGTTTAAAATGTTTATCGGCTCGCCGTGAGTCTTACCGTGGATCAAGTTCAAGTTCATTTATTTGATAATGTTATGTGCATTACAGGTCATAAATTGTTGTTCAGTTTAGCTTGTTATACAATGCAAGTACTCATAATATTTTATTTTACTAATTTCAGGCTCACCTTTACACCACAATACCATAGAGTTTATCTATCTCTGTCTATTAAAATCTATCTAATAAAGTGCTCAGATTTCCACCTGAGTTACTATAGGAAGGTTAAATTTCAAATGATTAGGCAGCTAAGCGAAGTGGATAAATTATGGTGACGCAAACCTTGTCTTTTTCAGTGGTTTGGTTTTCTTGATGGTCACAACGTTGTTTACCCTCATAGATTCCATAATATGATTATAGTAATTATAATACATCAGCATTGCACCCGTGCGAAGCCGGGGTGGGTCGCTAGTAATGTTATAAATGCGAAAGTTAGGATGGATGTTTGTTATTTCGTCACGCCAAAACTACTGAACGGTCAGGCTGAAATATTGCATGGATGTAGAACCCTGGTTTAAAACACAGGCTACCTACTTTTTACCTCAAAAATCAGTACCCAGTTCCCATAATACAAATAGCTTATAAAAGTTTCCATAGAAATCACGTATGTATGCGAAGTCGCAGGCAGAAACTAGTAATTATTATACTTTACAGGAGCGCTTGGCTGACTCAAAAGCGATTCTTGAACAAAGCGAACTTTGGCTACAACAGGAGGTCGGCGATATTGACAAACAGCTGAAACATTGTATCGACCAAATGGATAAGTGATTGTAATTTGTTACATTTTGTACTTCAATCTTTTTTTTGCATTATGTCATGGTATTTTTGTATTGTATGATATTGTACTAGGTTGACTAAATTAAGTATAGGTACAGGTTGCCATGAAATATACTAAGCCGAAAGATGAAATTCCTAGGGATAAATTTCAAAAAAAAAAAATCACATACATATTTGATTATTTCAGAAATAAGCGAATGACGACGATACATTTAACTACAAACTGTTCAAAATATCCTAATTATTGAGGACTATAAAACCATGCTAAATACCTTGCTATAGTCCTTTAGGTACCTACTTAGTTTTCAAAATCAAACAAAATTATAAGCGCTTAACATCAGGAGAGCCATGCTTGTTAAAAAAATATAACTATAGGTACCTACAAAGAAAACAAAATACCTACAATATCTGGTACTTTTTCCAAGGAAATTTGAATGAAAGAAAGCAGTTATTTATAATCAGTATTCATGTATTAGTTATCATGAGCAATATTCGAAGTACAATACGAATTGTTCACTTGGCGCTTAGAGAGGAAGACAACGATTTTAGTCGATTTTTAAGTCTTGTGTTTCACTCAAATATAATTTTTAACAAATTTATAAACAATCATCACTCTAAGCGCCTTTACAATCAATCTGTAAATTTATACAAAAATCTACACGTTATAGTTATAATCATAATAATTATTGCTATGGATAATAAACTCTTACAATTAACCAATACTATGTCATTCTATTATATCACAGTACTTATATTAAGTATTTACAGTCAAATATCTTTATTATTGCCTTTTAAAAATTGCTACCTCATAATAGCGGTGTTTTAATTATTTTTTTTAATTTGGACCACAATCGGACAAATGGACCTAAAGCGGTCTTTTTAGATGATATAATTTTGTAAGTACGTAACTAATATTTTTTAAAAATCTAGCAAATGACACAACAATGTAATCCAAAAACAAAGTTATCATATTAAAATATCTTTGGATTAACTAAGTTATATGGAGTAATAAATAGTCAGGTAAAATAGAACAAACCATTGGAACATAACCACTTAAGCTATAGGAAAAATCATGTTCCGAAACTGGAAAATTAATGAAACTAACTTGGGAATGAGATAAAAACCGGTCAGAGATTCGTCTGTCATGCATTAACATTTTGCCGTCATTGAGGTTTTTTGGCACTTATTTATAAGTGAGATAAATTAGGCAGGTATCGTATGCCGGGTTTTTACAAAATAAGACTCAAGACGAGACATGCATCTTGAAATTCTTCGGAACGCGTAAATTTAATGGCGAGACTTTTATGATACCAACGCAATGGAATCTACTCATAGTGCCTCTATTTGAGGCATACTTATTCGAGGCACGAGTCATCCGCTATTTGAGGCAGCTATGGTACATTATAATCCGAGACTGTAGTGGAGACTCGGCTCAAGAAATGATTCCAGATTGAAAGCAACTTATATTTAAATCTCGGAAATAACAAATAGCTCTGAAAATTGCTAATTTAGGAGCACCGCAATAATGTATCAAGTTATTAATTAGTCTCTCGTTGTTTATTGTGTAGTATTTACATAGTACACGTAGCTACACCGAGATAAAAGCAACTGACATTGTAAGCAAGATGGGGCCAAAACGATCAAATTTTATCGAATTGTATCTATCGTAATTTCAAGTCTGAGGTAACGTAACGTTAATTGAGCGAGCGATCTTTACTGTTGAAAGTACCTTCGCATTGTATTGTACGCGACTAATTTAGTGCGCTCGTTTGTCCCCAGCCTGAGTACATTACATTCATCTGCTCTCAATAACCTCTTAAAAATCGTCACATAATAAGTAAGTACAATACAAATAAGTACGCTAAAATAAAACAAAACATTCCAAATAAAACAGCACAAATCAAACAATACGACTCTGGTCTATCAGCGTCAGATTATTCATTCTAGCATCGTGATCTCCCAATTCTATCTGCTCCTTGAGTAATTCCAATTCCTTTATACCTGTCACCGTAACTTCATACTTATGCGTAGCTAGCGACATGTAGAAATGGATAGCAAACGCCAGAAACACTATCATGACTGGTATAAGCACAACACATGCCGACCAAGCAGCCGTAGTGCTAAGATCGTAGAACTTTACCCAGCAGAGAATAGCTATTTCGATCAGGAACAAAATCAAGCCTAGTAAGGTTGAAAATGCCCAAGCAACTTCGATGTACCAGTGCAGTCTTTCGTGGGGGGATTCGTGGACGAGCGCGATGCTGTGGAGATTCCCTACAGCCTCTATATTGGGTAGGATGCAGGTGCTTATCATCAGGGCGAGCATATGGACGGCGACCAGTAGGGTTGTGCAAACGGTGAATGCTACAAGCATGTAGGTGGGCACCTTTGTTTGTTCAGGTGGGTTCAGTTGCACTTCTACCATGGCTACCTGTGGAGGAAAGAGACGTTAAGACCATTGGTAGAACAATTCAAATCATTCAAATAAAAAAAATACACTAATTCTATGTAAACAAAAACCTGTCCGCCTTCAGCTTACACTAGCAGTGTAACCACGAGTCTTATGTTTTAACAATTACTGTTGATCACACCGTACTGTGTTACCAGTAAGTAAAATAAGTAAGAGTAGGAGTAAGAGTAAATAAATGGTGTATACTAATATTATAATGAGTAAATATTTGTTTGTTTGTGTTGAATAGGCTCCGAAATTACTAAACTGATTTAAAAAATTCTTTCATCATTAAAAAGCTTACTTTTCAGGCTATATTTTATCCCGGAATTCCCACAGGAACGGGAACTACGCGGGTGAAACTGCAAGGCTGCTAGTTTGACAGTAAAAAAACTGACGCCAGTTAAAATAAGAACAGATACCAACCAAGCGAACCTTAACGATCAGAGATTAAAGCCTTAAGTATACAAAAGTCAGGTTAAGTAAGTAGTTATAGTTCGCATGGTAAACCCCGCATTGTACGACATACTTAAATTACCTTGAGTTACATCTAATCCGGATGTACCTACACATACCCACTATCAAGGTTTTATATCCCCGTAATTAGGCACTTAGAACAAATCGACTCATAAAACCGAGGCTGGCTCGATCCAGGACTGATATTATGCGAATCGGCAATGTTGACATAGCGGAGTCGTGAACAGTGTTTTTTCAATGGCTGATAAGCGTGAACTTGATAAGTTATGTTAGTAGTCTGTCTGCTACTCACGTAACTGTACCTATGCATAGTTTCATCCGATACAATTTACATGGATATAATACGTTTAGTTAGACACTTACGTAAGACAGTGATTTTATTTAGTTTGTCTATATCTACTAATCATATTTTTGTTACTTCTCAAAGAGAGCAGATTTCATGGTGTGTTTTTGCGTGGGGGAACATTGATGAATGTTCCTATAATTTTCAGTTGATAGTTTTATCCTTATCTATATTTTCTCCTTCCATTCGTCTATCTATCTCTTCCATTTAGTTATGATATCCAAAACTTAACAAAATGATGAAGAATATTTAGGACAAGATGGAATCCAAATCAAATAAAAGGATTTTATCCAGGAAAAGCGCGTGCGAAGCAGTGGGCAAAGCTACCCGTAGTCAAGTACAGCTACATAAAAATAAGTTGTTTCTCCTACTACCTAACTTCGGACGGCAAGTTGCCGACTACAAGGTAACTACACCAGTCGACAGCAGCCGACGACAGCCGTAGCCTGCAGTCAACGGGCAACTTACCGTCCATGTATTTGAGACGTGCAGTCCGTGTAGCCCTTAGAATTCTAGCTACACTCACCATAGCAAATCCGGACAGCAGAGCGGAAGTCTTGCTGGACGCCTTCAGCTTAGCCCTCGAAAGCTGCATCTTCCTCCATGACAGATACGCCGGCGTGTGAAGCCCGTCCGCCGACTGGATAGGCGTCTCCCCGGACATCATGCAACCGCGCTGCTGTTAGCAAAGTCATATCTTCAATAGATTATAATAACAGGCTATAGACAGGTTCGAAAGCTAGTCTGGACAAGATGGAATCAGCTTGTTGTAAGCAATTTTGTTTGTTTTCTACCCAATTCAGGCACACATAATTTATAGAAGTTAAGTTACTATTAATCATTTATCTTGAGAAATTTTTGAATAAATTATTAACTAACCAGATGATAAGGGTGATGCATGAACTGAATAAATTTTTAGTCTGAATTTTTTCGTGTTTGTATTGGATAACTTCAGCCGATGGTGCTTGTGACTTGATTGCGTGAACATTGATTTTTGACCAGTCAGGTGGTTGGTATTGGCAAACACTTCATTCAGACAGGCCAGATGTGAGTCAGTCTTAAAATCATATAGCTCAGCATTGCCTGGTCCGGCTACCTTACCCAGTCTTGACCATGGTGAATGTATTGTAGAACCACCTTATTTTAGTACAATTCTATGAGAGTATCTAGAATGTGGGGTGATACATTTGTTTCGACTTGGTCTTTGGTGTTGGTCCCTAATAAACATGCCATATCAAGTGCCTTCTAGTTTTCACATAATCCACTTTTTACAGCCAATAGATCTTCATTTGACCACAATTTCATATAGTGGAAAGCAGCCGATTCTCTTGGTCCACCAATAAATATTACTATGAATATGAACTACTTTAAAAACACTGATAAGGTAGGTAGTTCTTCAATCATGTTTGAGTAATTAATTTTAATTGATTTAACTACATACACAATTTTAGTACAGAGAAGCTACAAGCATTATTAAGTAATTTATTATTTTAGTTTTGTGGTTTTACTAAAAACAAATCAGGGATAGCTATTATTATATTTTTATAGCATTATTATTTTATGCATTTGAATGTTAATAACATGTAACAAATTGAATTATAAATAATGAAACCAAAACCTTTTATACCCAGGTTTTCATTAACCGACAGATAAAATATTACAGAAATACAATAGAATAAGCCGTAAAATACAAAAAAATAACAATACAAAGCTCAATACTAAAGTTAAATAAAAAAATTATGGAATTCTGATTGGATTCAAATGTTTTTGATTTAATAGAAAACAAACTAATCAGACCTAAAGTAGGATACAGTAGCTATGCCGCTTTCAATAGATCTTTTTTGTTTTTATGTGGCTTGCATGTCATTCTAACTTGTTAGGCCCAGAACACTTAACACTAAGCTAATAATGAAGACAACTAGAAGCATAAAATACCAGAGCACCATGACCATTAGATACACAATAAATTTTCTAGAATAACATTATCCCATAGAACCATAGACAAGTGACATACAACTCACTGTACTGAACTGCAGAGGAAACAGGACCCTTCTGTTTTGTCCAACTACAATCTGCAGTCAACTGTGTTGTACAAAAAAACTGATTTCAGTAAATAGATATTACAAAAGTGAAATATCATGCAAAAACAAAACTACATGGTATAAGAAACAAGGTATGTTACTCCGGGAAATCAGGGTGACGTAGTTGTCACCAGATTACCAACTCCAAAAAAAAATTGCCATAATTAGCCAAATAAATGAGCTTCACGTTTCGTTAAATAAAACTTTGTTAATAAAATATAATGATTTTAATTAGAGAGGGTATCTATACACAATAATATAGAAAACAGAGTGAATTTAAGGGTTCGGGAAGGTTCAACAAATGTTCAATGAAGGTTCAAAAAAATTATCCATGATATTATTAATGAGCTTCACGTTTCGTTAAAATAAAACTTTGTTTCTACAATATAATTGATTTTTATTAGAGAGGTTATCTATGCAAAATAATATGGGCCACAGAGTGAACTTGAGGGTATGGGAAGATTAAATAAAACAAGTTTATTTTCTAAACTTTGCAGAGAGCATTTCCCCCTGACTGGAATGGAATGAACGTAAGAAAAGTAAATACCTACATTTTAGATATCTCGGACATAATATAGTTCCCAACAACCTCAAAGACGATGCTGACATTAAGAGGGAACGTAGGGCGCTGGCAGTTAGAGGTAATATGCCGCAGGCTTTCCCGGTGTACAGAGCAAGTAAAAATAACTCTTTTTAAAGCCTACTGCCAAAATATGTACACAAGAAGCTTGTGCCTATCATGCCAAAAACTCGTTAGTGACCCTATGTATCCAATATAATAATATTTTTAGGATGATGTTGGGGCTGCCTCGCTTCTGCAGTGCATATCTTTATTATGACGATCACTCTGGGAACCGGACATAATAATAACTACCTAATTAAATATTATATTTTTAGGGTTGTACTGTACCTACTTAGTACCTACGCTTTTATGTTTTTTTAAGCTATTGCATAGCTTCTATCGCGGGCCTTGAGCGCGGGGACCGAATCCAGAAATTCCGTAACGAAAAAACCTTGACGTTTGTCTCTTTAGTTCAGCAACTCGCCTCTAGATGGCATTGCAATAGCTTTACCGCGGCAGTCCCGAGTGCCACACGTCTTTTTTATATTCATTTGTACTTAATTACTAAATATGGGTCTGTGGTGGTAATCCGAAATAAAGATATTTTATTTTATTTGTTTATTATTACGCGCCATTTTGTAAAAGGAAAGGCTTAGACTTTTTCGCTCTTAGGAGTGGGACAGAGCATACGTTTCGGGGATATACAATATCCCAGAAACGTATGCTATTGGTTTATTAAACGTTTCTGGGATATTGTATATCCCAGAAACGTATGCTCTGTCCCACTCCTAAGAACGCACCTTTTACAAAATGGCGCGTATTTCCCTACCTTTCGTAATCTATATGATGGGATATGTAATTTGTTCTTGTTTCTTGTATTTTTATTGTGAACATCACACCTTTTCATAAAATTTACCCGGGCGGTACACGCACACTATGATGTGTCGCTCCAGTTCACACAAGAAAGTTCAATAGTCCTCTCAATAGTAAGGTTTTCAATATCTCTCCGCTCTTTACATTTAAGACTATTTTTAACTATATTCAAAGAGCCACCACGTATTGCAGCTTTTCTTTTAAAGGAACTTTCAAAACAATAGTTATTATAAAAGGGCTGTAACTGATTTTTTACAAAACAATGTTCTGATAAGCACAACTACACGCAAACACATACGCTCACAGTTATATTTCCAGTCCTGTGCAATACAAAGAAGAACAAAGACGGAAAGACGTATCTAGGACCGAAGTGAGACTGAGACAACAATATTACACGCGAATCACGACCACCCGTGCCGCCGTTCAGACGGTGACTGATGTGGGAGAACACAATTTTACACAATTTGAGGTTGCCACTTTCGAGCAACCAGTATCTCATCTTCGTTTTTAATAAAGCAATGGTCCCCATAAATAAAAATCCAGGGTGTAATGTCTGGTGACCTTGGAGGCCATGCACGAGGTCCGCCACGCGCACAAAGACGTGTGCCGCGCGCGCATCCGCTTTGATGACTGAGCGCCGAGCAGGCGGCGCGTCGGCTGGCGTTTGAGCGGCAAGATCAAAGGCGCTAGCGCAGCGCGCCGCCCCAAACCATAGAGTTTAGTGAACATTTAGACAGATATGTCAACGATTAATTATTTTTGTATGGAAATAAAAAGTAGTTAATTATCAAAAGTCGTAGAACAAAAGTTGTTGCTGATGATGCTAGGAAGCTGGTCACCGAAGGTTGCCTGCCGGTCTTTTAAAAATAACCCTGTATATCCCAGAAACGTATGCTCTGTCCCACTCCTAAGAACGCAAAAGTCTATGCCTTTCCTTTTACAAAATGGCGCGTAATAATAAACAAATAAAATAAAATATCTTTATTTCGGATTACCCATATTTAGTAATTAAGTACAAATGAATATAAAAAACATAAAAGCGTATGTACTAAGTAGGTACACTACAACCCTAAAAATATAATACTTAATTAGGTAGTTATTATATGTCCGGTTCCCAGAGTGATCGTCATAATAAAGATATGTTTGCCAAAATCTTCGAAATCATCCGTTTGATACTCTGCAAACATCCCTGATGCACTACAGAAGCGAGGCAGCCCCAACATCATCCTAAAAATATTATTATATTGGATACATAGGGTCACTAACGAGTTTTTGGCATGATAGGCACAAGCTTCTTGTGTACATATTTTGGCAGTAGGCTTTAAAAAGAGTTATTTTTACTTGCTCTGTACACCGGGAAAGCCTGCGGCATATTACCTCTAACTGCCAGCGCCCTACGTTCCCTCTTAATGTCAGCATCGTCTTTGAGGTTGTTGGGAACTATATTATGTCCGAGATATCTAAAATGTAGGTATTTACTTTTCTTACGTTCATTCCATTCCAGTCAGGGGGAAATGCTCCCTCTGCAAAGTTTAGAAAATAAACTTGTTTTATTTAATCTTCCCATACCCTCAAGTTCACTCTGTGGCCCATATTATTTTGCATAGATAACCTCTCTAATAAAATCAATTATATTGTAGAAACAAAGTTTTATTTTAACGAAACGTGAAGCTCATTAATAATATCATGGATAATTTTTTTGAACCTTCATTGAACATTTATTGAACCTTCCCGAACCCTTAAATTCACTCTGTTTTCTATATTATTGTGTATAGATACCCTCTCTAATTAAAATCATTATATTTTATTAACAAAGTTTTATTTAACGAAACGTGAAGCTCATTTATTTGGCTAATTATGGCAATTTTTTTTTGGAGTTGGTAATCTGGTGACAACTATGTCACCCTGATTTCCCGGAGTAACATACCTTGTTTCTTATACCATGCAAAACTATATGAGAAAGAGAAATTTGATATTCACCTTGCATGGTGTGTTAAGGCAAATTTAAAATTGTGTTTTACAAAATCTATTCATTAGTAAAAATAGTTTGATAAAGATGAAAATAATAATATTAAATATAAGAGACTGGCCTAACAGTATCAGAAATGTTGTTACAAATAGAAATAAATAAATGTATAATGATATTGAATTCAGAAAAAAGAATGCTTTCATAAAAAATATTGGTATTAAATAAATCTGGGAATACACATTAACAGTAAATTCTAATTTACCAAGTCTATCTGAGCAAAGAAGTTCACCTTACTAAACATTATAGTTACTTGTATGATTTATTTACCGTGGGGCCAGCCATTGTGGTTTGGTATCACAATAAAATCTACATGCTTATGGGACACATCACAATCATGAAATATCAATTTTACGTAAGGTAACTCCAGTGAGTGATATGATACCTAACGACTTGCAACATAAATAAACTGATAAGTATGTTGAAAATATTGGCAATTAGTTATTGTGAGAAACAATAAACAAGTGCACACAACAATTTCTCATACCTTACTAGGCTTCGGACACCAGCTATTAGAGGATTGATAACGACTGCTTGGCAAGGCGCAGTGGTAATTATTTCCAGCTGTACTAGCTGACCAAACCGACATACCTAAATAAAATGCACGACAGTCCTTCGATTTCAAGCGCCGAGGTCACAACGTAAACCTACACTGTAACCGGAAAATGTGATCTTATAACAGTTTACTGTCGATTGTCTGCTACCAGAGATCTATATCAACGTTTAGAATTTTTAAAAATTAACTACATTAATGTACTGTACATAATTTATTACAAAAAGCGCCTACAACCCCAGAGTAGGTACAACACCATTTGTAAAATTTAGTTTTAGTTGATTGAAAGATTTATCGGTCGTCCGTCAGCGACCATGCCATGCCACAAATGTCACTGTCATCACAGATTAAAAAAGAATGAATGATACAAATCTGCTGCACACTTTCAAAATATAAAGCCCTACTCACACATGCGCTAATATTTAAGCGTTACGTGTGTCGCACGATTTCACGATATTTGTTTGCAGTACATTTAGTAATAAAACGCATACACTTCGTACTTCTCTGTTTCGTGGGAGAAACAGACGATTACAGATTATTATTGCAGGGTGTGCATATTCTAAAAGTAAAGAAATCATATCATTTTTGTTTTGAGGTAGTAGGTATACCAACCTACTAAACAATTACGTGGATAGCTAGGGTAGATGGGTAGGTTGCACAATGCACACTAACGTAAACAAATACCTATTTACCTATGATGGTTTTTCTGATTTTTCGGCATACCTAGGTACTTACGTACTTACCTACTAACACTGATTCGTATCTTTGGGATTTTTCTTTGACTTGAATTACTGTTTTTAGGCAGGTACCACGTGAATTCCTGTTTTTAGGTGCATCTAACTACCAACTTACAAACAGGAATTGTAAAAAAAATAGTAGGTAGTATTTGACGGCCTTCGTTCGCGTAGCAAGTAAGGCGGGGCGGCGGCGGTGGCACGCGGCCGCGCCCCCGAAATCGCGCTTAAAACTAAGCAGCTGTGTGTAAGGAATCGCGCTAGAAAATCGCCGAAATCGCGCTTCACAAGACGTGCTAACTAATTAGCGTCTATCTGCGGAGGGAGCTTCCATTTACCGTCAATTTTTATTAGGACCTTCAAGCGAGAATGACTTTTATTTGCGGTGAGACTTCCACTGACGGGAAGAAACGGATGACATATTTGTTGTTGATTGTCATGTCATGCGAGTTTTAGCGAATAAAAAAAGAAGAGTTCATTTTTGTAACGGTACTGCGTCTACACGGGAGTGTCCGTGAGAAATTGAACCAAATCAGCGAAATGATAAGCGAGTGACAAGTGGACGATTGTTCCGTGGATAATGTAGGTCGTTCATCGTTTGTTTTGGTGATTTGTTACTGAAAAGTTTTTGGTGTGTACCGTTGTGCATTGTATGGACTAGTCGGAAGGTTCTGTCGAAACATTCTTGTGATTAAATTGGTGAAGTGGTTCATTACGATGGCTGAGGCAGCAGGTGTTGTGTCCACGAACCCCAATGCGGAGATAATCCGCGGGCAGGTGTTCGAAGTGGGCCCCCGATACACTAATCTCCAGTACATAGGCGAAGGAGCCTACGGTATGGTGGTGTAAGTAAAACAAATTGTTTACATTCTCAGCAAACTTAGTTTTAAGCTTGTTTTCAGGAAACTTTTGGCACTTATTGGTATCATTATTCTGTATCCAACATTCTTTAATTGCTGTAGTCCTGGTAGCCGATTTAGTATAAAAGTTATGTTATTTTGCCTCAAGGAAAACACATACTGGCTCTGGCATCAATGACATCATCAATAGCAAATAATAAATTGTGTCAATCACTTCATGAGTGAAACGCTACAATCATGTTAGCAAGATTGTAATTATAAGTAAAAGTACAGTTCTAAAAGTAACCTCTTCCTAAATTCAGTTGATTAGGTAACTGAATGTTATTTTATATTATAAAAACATAATGTCAATTTGTTCTTACAGTAAGATCAAAATTTTGAGGAAATTGGATCATAACTATTTGTTAAAAATACCTAAAAATACTTGTATTTTTAATTATACTTTATTCCTCATCCAAAAAGTGAGACTACTGGTCTAGCCAGTGATATGGTAGTTTCTATAAAAGGGTAACATTCCCCTTGCTAACCTTCGTTGAGACTGGCCGAATGTGACTCGATATTAAGTACACGAAGTAGGTTATAATTATTTGAAATTGACATGATAATAAAAGTAGGTGTAATTTATTGAAATTAACATGATAATGTAACTATGAGTGGTGGGTGTCTAATCAAGAGATAAGAACTCTTTTGTAGTATGTTAGTGTTAGGTAGGTAGGTACCTACTCTAGTTTTGAAATTTTCCTACTATTTACCAACATGTTTTCAGTTCTGAGTAAAATCAAGGTTATTTTAAACTAGGATATATATTATGTAAAACAAAACCTAATAGGTAGTAAAGAAGACTTTTACCTGGATATAAATGGTTCCATAAATGTCATATCTGCATAACTTATATATATAGGTATATACTTATAATAATAAATATGTTTAAAGCTTGCGTAAGTTAACATAATACATAGATAGATAGATCATCACTCTACTTTCCCCTTCAGCCGAGTGCCTCTTGTTCACACAAGCTCTCTATCCCAGCCTATTTTTTTTGCCTAATACACCTTGTACTTTTCCATTCTTATACTTAGACTTACAGTTTACTAATACAGTGGGGGTGGACCCCTGGTTTACCCCAACTTCCTAGAGACAGGTGCATTCCGGCGTTGCCTCCCCATAGTCGACTCTTTCGTGAAAGTACTTATTACTCATAAACTATAACATATTGGTAACTACTTGCTACTCTACCTTACACATAATTATATTGGTTATTCTTCATTTTTAATTAATAAGTTATTTTTACTGTATAGGTAGCATCAATTTCTTTTTGTTTTTTATTGATCTGTTTTGTTTAATATTTTTTTACTAAAGATTGTTGTAGATACCTTATTCCTATGAATTAAGACTGTAACTGTTTATTGAATTCACTCACTCATCCTTTTCAATTACAATTATTACACCCGCGGAATGGGGGGAACTGGTGACTTGTAATACAGGTTTTATAAACCTACCTCAAGCACCAGCCTCTCACAAAACAAGTCAATGATGTTATCCTAGATCTTAATAGTATTTTGTACACAAATATTTCATAAGGTCTTTTGTGAGTGAAAAATAAATGGATTTTTATTTATTTATTTATTAATACGTTCTATCATCTAATATCGGTAAACAAATCTACTGGACCAATTCCTCCCTTGACCTAAGATATTACTCTGCTTCACTCCGGGAAATAAGTGCCAAGTTCGCCATAATGCAGTTTACGCCACTATTTACGTTTTATTATTCTTCGTAATACGACGCTGAGTTGAAAACTAGACTTTTATTATCAATGCTGCACTAGCAGCTTCAACTTAGTTGAACGGTGAAGAAAAATTACGATATTTTTACGCAAGTTAAATATTATTTGCAATAGCGATAGTTCTTCGTAAAATCGTCGAAATTAGAAAATATGCTAGTACTGTCGAATAAAGTAGTAGAAACAAAACAGCGGAAAGAGTGATTGTTATACCACAGATTTAAAATGAAGCCGGGGTTTGGTTTCCCATCAAGCCAGCCATCTACTTAATACCATCACATTGTATTTGGTGGAATAAAATCTTGTTCTAAACCTTTCTTCCCGAGAGCAGGGTTGAGGCAGTAAGAAGAAAAGTTAATGGGTATCAACCTTTTCCTTTACAAGAAGTTTTTATAGGAAGGATCTAATTTTACCTAAGCCTAATTTTGGGACCCTTTTCGCTTTTCGCTCCGTAGCTAAGCCCTGTCGACAAAGCCATGGTTCAATGGATAAATAGGCAGTATTTTTCGATTTAATAATAAAAAGATTAAATTTAGAGGATGATACGTAATTATTACGAGTTAGTGTTCATAGGGCTAGAATCGGTTCATAGGCGTATGATACGCTGATCTGGCTATAGCTGAACCCCAGGTTCTGGGTAGACCCAAACTGACAGATGTTCGATGTATAGACCTAGCTAGACCTCGTCATCAATAATAACGGCCTCTACATCCACGAAGGAATATTATAAATGCGAAAGTTTGTATGGATGGATGTATGGGTGGATGTTTATTATCTCTTCACGCCAAAACTTCTGAACGGATATGGCTGAAATTGCATACAGGTAATTATAATCCTGGAATCAAACACATACATAATTATATATACTTTTATCCGATAAATTAGTTCACATGGGATAAAAATCACCTTTAAACGTTTCCATAGGAACGACCCATGCGAAGCCGCGGGGCGCAGCTAGTAGTCTATAACTTAAACCATCGAAAAACTAAACATACACTATCTAGACTCTTAAGTGTTGTTCGTTTTGTTTTTCAGCACAGATGACTTGTACATATACCTAATGAGAACGGAAAGACAGATTAAAAGTAATTTTAATGCACCCAGGTGCTTAAAGTTTATTAAAAGTGTATTTAATACACCTACGTGATATAGCTCAGGTGAATTAAGTTTACGAAGCGTTATGCCACAGTATTGACATCCGCGTCCTGTGGTGGTAAGTCTGAGGCAGCCGCTGCAGCCAGTTGTTCATGCCTCAGTATAGGTAGGTACACGCTTCTCAAATAGCTGTACCTACTATCTAGCTAGCGAGATACGTTGGTTCATCTATTAAATACAGCTCATGTTAAGTAGCTCGATTCTACGGGATTACACAGTAAGTACCAGCATTCAGGAAGTATCACAAATAAAAAATACCTATAAAGCATTTTTGAACTTTGAGTTTCCCTATTCGCGTTGTTCGCGAGTTAAAACAAAAGGCAGAACGAAATGAAAAAAATCTCTTCACTTTCCAACATTCAAATTAAATTTGCATGGTCATAGACAAACCCTTTGAAACTCGTTTGCAGGTCATTAGGTTTTTAAGGCTTCTTTCATCCAATGTTGCTTTTTGTTATCTTTTCTGCTTTAGAGGCCAAAGTTTAATTTCCCGTCACTCTGTTGACTCCTTATTCTGATCACGTGCCGCCACACCCCACACCCTTTGGGCTATCCTTAAAATAACAAATAACATACTCTTGGTGTCTAATTGTAACAATTAGCTAGTAGCGACTAAGCTAGAATTATAATTATGTTTTGTTACTAAGTAATTGCGCGATGTTACGGTGCACTCGAACCTATGAAAAATCGATTAGTCGAACTTATGAAATCGACTATCTCGATCGCATATAATTTAAATAACATAAGTACCTCTAATAAAATATGACGGTTCGTAAAATGAATCATAAATACTGACTTTTCAGCAAAGTTATTACGAGTTCATATCAAAAGTGTCGTAAAAGATTTTACAGCAATTTGTCAAAGCATGATAAAGTATTGCTAGTGTCGTCTTTCTTCCTCAGAAGACAAATCTACTGCTGGCCGTGCTTCTCCAAACAAGGGGGTTTTGCAATTATCACCAGGCTTGGCAGCCGCTGCCGGTCGCATTTAGAAGAAAGCTGCTAGTAGGTTTCCTTCGTCGACTCCTACGACATTGTCGTGTTGTGTTGAAGGGATCTATTTAGTTGTCGTGATCGATACGGCCGGCGGCGGTGTCATCTTCATTAATACCATACTCAGAGTGAAAAAGTTTAAAACCAGAATTGAGAACCTTTTGCCTGAAGAGATGAAATATGTCCAACTTTTTGATTAGATTTCAGTCCAGTTCGTGACTTGGCTAGGCGTTGGAAACTCACGATAGAGTTAGCTCAATAATTGAATCCAACGCTTCATGGCGTTTGACTGAGCTAGAGAGTTTGCCGTTATAGTTTATCGGCTATGGCTAAGCTTGGCCAAGCTAGTGTGAGCTAGAGCTCACACTAGCTTTATAGATAGATCTAGGAGCGCAATTTCCGAATCTGGATTGCTTGCACGCTTCATACTTCAGAGTTCGACTCGATATGTCCCCATCTTATTTCGTCTATCAACGTATAAAATGATTTATCAACATATTTTCCGCCCGTGACATTGGTTGATGGTTGCTATAAGTTTCAATTAGTTTTATTTACTGTGATAAAAGAGAGGAAATCCCAAAACTAACGATTCGTTTCATATAGTAACATTTTTCTTAATTTGTAGCCTTGTCTAAAACACAGATTGTTTGGTTTCAATATCGAGCAACGGCACAAATATATCTACGACGTCATTTGCCATAGTCGCCCTAAACCCGACGTCGGATTAATCTGTGTATTTTGAATTGTAACCAGACCAGTCTTTGTTTTGGTCGTAGATATTCTTCGAAGGTAAATCACTATCATAGATGTGACAGGATTGGAGAAAGATGGATAGCTGAAAATAAATACCACTATATCACAGACAGAATTCACGGAATTTGGGCATGAATGAGTTGATTTGAGCGTTTAGTGGTTTCGAAGTGAGCAGTTATTTCGGTGAATGTGACCATTGTAGGAGTTCTCCACTTACGAGTATTTCAGTTTTAGAGATACTATTTTTAAAAGACACTGTTTTCATCACAGACAACGATGTGCTTATGAGGGCCTTATGTTTTGTTAATCAAAATAGACCTAGATGACGGTACTCATGGGACCCCGAGGTAAGAAGCTTGAATTAATTCAACATTATTTATTTAGTTCCTCTAAAGTAAAAAAACGAATCAGAAAAAAATACTTAAAAAATTATGAAAGTGCACCGTTTCGCACATAAGTAATTAATTTGGTCAAGAATCACAGAAAACCTGCTGCTGTCTATTGAAATGACTTATGATTTGATTCGTAGGTATTGATAGGTAAAAGCTAAATTTGCTCCCATCTAAGCCACTATCTAAATTAGTTGTGTGTTGTTTTCTTGTAAATAACAATAATATGTCTAACAGTATGTACGTAAAAACTGAACGCGATCTCTTTTCATGAATATTTAGTTAAAACAAACAAAATATTTCGTCAGCATGCAAGAACCTTGAAATGCTTACAAGCATTTTACGTTCCTCACACATGCTACATCTAAAAGATCGTGTTTCATAGCATTTTTATAACTGAGAAGAGTTCACGGCACGAGCTGATCCCGTTATTTTCTTACTATGAATATTTAATACCTTCGTTATCAAAGATATTAACACACGCTCTCGGATTCCCTTCAATCTTTAGTGAAATTGAAAGTACTGTCTGGGACGAAAGGTTTCTTGTCTGTGAATTTACGTACTCGTATATTAAATTAAAGTAAATATAGTTTCTCGTGGTATTCGAACTTGTAGATTAATTTTGCTTGTTAATAAGTACTTAACTGAATATTATTTTTCATATGAATTTTGATAGAAAAATGTTGGTAGAAAACAAATACAGTCAACAGAGCCCTAATTCAATTAAATTTATTGTTTCTCCAATAAGATGATATCGTCTCAGAATGAGTTTCTTTTAGCAACCAAGGTTAAATGCCTAAATGAAAGATATTTCTTCTTACTCAATAAACCAATATTTGAAAGACTAGGTAAAATATAATATAGGCACATAAATTATTAAATAGTTATGATAAAACTAAAAAAGATAAGACTAAGACTTCGAATTCGGGACAAATACTAATTCCACGAGAATATTTTTTTATTTTTCTCGCGATCCCCTCCCCAATCATTCTCCATAAAATAGCGAAAGGTTTTTCAAAATCACTCCGCAGTTGAAGAAGAAATCGATGAACATATAGGTACCTACATAAAAAAAAACAGCTGAATATACAGGTTGGTATTTTAAGAAGGGCGGGCGGTGATAGACAAGTCGAAAGCACGTGAAAGGAGTCATGCCCTCGATTTATAAGAAAACAATAACTGCCTTTTTTAAATCTTTTACTTTTAATAAAAATCGGCCCGATGGGTTTTATGTATTATGCAAAGATATGCTTTTTTCCTTTCATTTTTAGTAAAACATTTTTTTGCAAAGATTGACCTTTATTATCAACAAAATCAATTGGTTCCATATCAGAGGTTGTCGTTTTTTTAAATCATTCGCGTCGATTTCCATCAAAAAGGTTTAAAATAAAACCAAATATGCAGTTATTATTTTCTTATAAACCGAGGGCATAACACCTTTCACGACTCTCTTGGTTTCGGACTTGACCATCGCCGCCTTTCTCAACAAACCACCTGTATAACTTCCTCCTTTTTTCGAAGTCGGTTAAAAAGTAATCATTTTCACCGATAGATTGTATATACTCGGAACTTTTCGTTACCATCATCACTCACTCTCTTGTGTTACTTTTACAAGTAGGTACCCTTCCCAATCTTGTCGCAAAGTTGGGCCCACTTTGAGTTCCATAAACTTTTATTGTTTTTCTTTTGAACTCTTCTCGTTTTCAGCGATAATTGACTTGCACTTTTAAAAGGAATCCCTGATTTAGAATCCAGAACTTGAAACGAAACTTTTTCGTATAAAGAACATAAAGCTCCAAGACTCCTGTAATAGATATATTCTTTGAAAAGAATAATCGTATCAAAAGGACGAGTTCAAAAACAGATGAAAGGTTGAAAATAGCTATGGCATACGTGGCATTAGATATGAGCGCCGATGGGTAAAGGGTCGGCGCGGCGGCACAGTTTTTTTTAACTGTGATGGATCTCTTGTCACTTTACCTACCTGTCACTGATTCTTAAAGTTTGAGTCCTATCTCCTAAATAATCTTTAAAAAAGTCGTAATGGAAAACCCCGGATGCCAATATCTTCAAGTTTACGTACAAGTAGAGGAACAGAGACTGTATCGAAGCTACCATTTAGATACGGAACCCTAAAAAATACAGGTGAATTGAGATCCACCTTTATTTGAAGTCGGTTAAAAATACCACGTCCCTTCAATGTTAATACTGAATACTACAGATGAATATATATCTGAAAATAGAGCTCCTTTTGCATCGTCGAGCATTCCTTCCACCAGACTAAACACTGTTGACCTTCAAGACTCCTGCACTACCAGCCAAGCCGACCATGAATCTGCCAATTTGTCACTTCACTGGCTATGGATATCCAACTGCTAGCTAACATTCCGATACCTATTTTAACGAAAATTAGCTTTAACTTTCCACATCGCTTAAAGATGTTAGCTAAGACTTGCGTGACGGCTCGCCCACGCAGGTATCTCAATTTTCACATTAAAACTTGATTTGATTTCTTAGAAAGTGTTTGTTTACAAGACGAATTAAATGACGAATGATAAGTGCCCATATTCACCACTTAGAGGACGCAATGTCGTAATGAGTCATTCTCGAAAATGTATGACACATGCTAAGGCGTAAGATTGCTATTTGTGATAGCGTAGAATAAGCATTGACGATTTGCTACGCTTCAAACGAATATCCGTTTTGTCCGAGACATCACTGCATACCTAGCACATTTTTGGAAGGTAAGTATTATGTAATTTTAAGTTGTTTGTCTCACCGCTGGGCTTACTTTTCCTAATCCCTCAGTAATAGGCGTAGTTAAGTATATATATATATAAAAATATGTAGGGAGTAATAATTCCGTGTAAAAGTTTCTCCGATAAGATGTATAACAAAATTTTGTCCGCGTTGTAGAAGAAAAAACCACAACAACTACAAAATAAAAGGAAATCTATCAAAGCAAGTCATCAACTAGTTTCGTCTCTCCATGTGACATCTTCAGGAGGGCTACGATGCGCAACCACGAGAAGAGAAAAATGGCGGTATCTCGATTTCTCGACCATTGCTAGCTAGCATGCAGCACTAATATTCTCGTCACGTCTTGTCAAATCAATGATTTTAGCTGATTTTAGTGATAGTTTATCTTATCTGTGGTAACCTTTCTCGTCAAACGCTAAGATGCGTGCCAAATTTTCTCGACTTTTTGACAGTCCAGCGCGAGATAGCTCGCGTTAGACTGTCAAAGTCTCGACCTTAGATTTAAGCACGAGAACTCGCGAGAACTTTTTCTTGTTAATTTTCATAGAATTGTGTTTGTCATGGCGGTCCCGTATTAAAATTATTTATGGACGGTGTATAATAGTAATTAATGCCTTCGCTTTCTGACTACAATGCATCTTTAGGTAGTATATACATACATGCTTGCATATTCACCTTGTAGGTCCTTGTGTTCCGTGAAGTTTTTGGGACAACGGGCGGTGGGTAGGTATCTACGAAAAATAAGGCAGGACCATTGATTTATTAAAAACGAAGATGAGGTACTGGTTGCTCGAAAGTGGCAACCTCAAATTGTGTAAAATTGTGTTCTCCCACATCAGTCACCGTCTGACCGGCGGCACGGGCGGTCGCGATTCGCGTGAAATATTGTTGTCTCAGTCTCACTTCGGTCCTAGATACGTCTTTCCGTCTTTGTTCTTCTTTGTATTGCACAGAACTGGAAATATAACTGTGAGCGTATGTGTTTGCGTGTAGTTGTAACACATGCCAATTTTTGAGTAAGCGCTGGGAGAACGTAACCTATCTTCCCTTTTTAAATCAATGGGCAGGACCATACTTTAGGTCACTTCCAGATGGCATACAGCCGCTTCCTCAGTCAACCGGAGATAAGTGGTAAGGTAGGTAGGTACACCTACCAAGCACCTAGGTATCAATATTGCATTGCTAAAGAGTCCTTTCCCAGCAGATTTCCATTGGTTTGTATTTCCTATACCTAAGTTCTTTTTCTTTTTTTACAACACTCACAACACAAATACAGAGTAGGTGGGTACCTAATATGCCATCCTAACTTAATCATAATGTAAACTCTCTGAAAATCTACTAAGTATACCTAGGTGTTTGTTTTGTGCGTGAGTCAAAATATACCATGTAGGAAAGGAACCTACTGAACGTGAACGCAAGTTGCACAGAGTAGACAGAGTAGGGTAGGTACTACTTGTTCTTGTAGGTACTTACTTACTAACTAACTCGATTCGATAGACTCGATTCATAGTACGCGCTTGATTCAAAAAAATTGCGGTTAGTAGTATGTTATTCTGCGTTTTTCAAGGACACTGGCGGTACCTTATACCCACATATGTGCTTTGCCAACTACGAGGTTATAATATGAGTATAATATCTATCTCTCTACAATAATGTTTTCAAATTTTCAAAAGTATTGTTAGAGCATTGTCAGAAGTACCGCGTACGTTCTCTTCTCCTTCTTTTTTGGTTTTTGTGTGTGTTTCGACTGGTTTACCACCATTCTACCAGTGAAAATGGTCTAACTACCATAAAGAAGGTGAAAACTAAGAAGGTTATGTATAATTCTCTGTGCAGTTCACAAAAACCAGTGACAATTGTTGTCAGTGTCTGTCTCAACGCGAGAAGGACTACTCGACAACGAGTATTCTATCTCTCTTGGGCATCCTAGAGTAAAAGAGAAAGCAACAGACCACGACAAAAATTAGTCGTCTCGCGCGCGACGTCTTTTCTGGGTCGCAGCTTAGCCCTGCAGGACACCACACCACTCGACCTTGACACTGAAAGCGCCAAGCAACAATTGCAGAGTCAGGCCAGGAGATGTTGCCACTCCGAGCTCTGCGGGGCAAGTGAAACACTGCCATCAAAACCACCCTTTTTATTGATTAATTTTATTAAATATATTTAATGTTATGTATTTTTATTTTGTAATGAATTTCCGCAACGCCTTAGGACTATAGGACGTCCTTAAATCTATTATAATTTATAACCTAAGTTGATTTATTATTCCAAAACTTTATTGTAGCCGTTTATTTGGCTGGTTATTATTTTTAAATTGGGCTGTGAACTCAGATAAATTAGCCGCCCCCCGAATTATGAGATTATCGTTTGAATTGAATTAATATGGAATTGTATCATAGAGAATTTATTAAACCACTAACAAAACTTTATAATTTAACACATTCCTACAACAATTCAATTATGAACTTGTCACGAACCAAAGCCGCTGCACTAAATTGCTCGAGCTCGATATCAGACCGGATTATCTTGTTATCGCGCTGGCTGCAGGTTACCTGTAGGTACCAGTCTCAAACAGGGAACTTATCGTTCCATACTAATATTATAAATTCGATGATTAACTCTGTCTGCCTGTTATCTCTTCACGCCTAAAACTCTGAAAATTTGACATGGAGATAGATGGTATTCCGAAACGGATATTTTCTATCTAGATCGAGCAAAGCCGCGTACAGCAGCTAAATAATATTATAAAAACGAAAATGATTATGTCTGTCTGTAGTTACCTCAATTGTTTCAAATATAAATATACTAGTTTTAGCTTATTTCTATTTAAAATAATCACATAATATACAAGGCTTATATAATATATAAGTAATATAGGTTTAGAACTATTATTTGATTGTAATTTTCTTTTCAACCGCATTCAAAAAAGGAGGAGGTTCTCAATTCGACTGTTTTTTTAGTGTATGTTAAAAACATCAGAACTTTCGACATAATGAACCGATTTTGATGATTCTTCTTTTATTTTCTTCCCGCATAATTGAAGTTCATATAATTGAAGTCGGTTTATAGTTATACAATTATACAATAAATATTTTTTATAGGATTGTAATTTATTCCTGAGTTAATTGAATATAATAAATAAATAATGCTGGACAATTCACGCAGCATTATCTAGCCCCAAGCTATGCAGAGCTTGAGTTAGGTATGGGTACTAGATAACTGATAAACATAACACAATACACCACATAGATAGATATTTTTATTATACATATGATGATGTTATTATGGTTGAGGAAACCTATTAGATAGAGAGGGGTAGGGTAGCACCTTCCTTCAGTAGGGATACAGAAGATAGTTCATGGTGTGCATTGTCCAATCTCGACAATTCACACAAAATCACAGCCTATATTAGTCCACAGCTGGACATAGGCCTCCCCTAATGAGCGCCATAGCGCCCTGTCTTCAGCTTGACGCATCAGCATCTGCCTGCAGTCTTTCACAGATCGTCATCCCACCTGGCCGGAGGACGTCCTACACTAAGTTTGCCGAGTCGCGGTCTCCACTCAAGAACTCGTTTACCCCATCGGTTGTCGGTTCTTCGCGAGATATGGGCCCACTGCCACTTCAGCTTGCTTATTGATTTAACAACAATAACATTACATAGATATCATATTTTTATAATACATAAAGAACATCCAGAAAATATATTTGCTGACCGACGACGTATTAAACATTTCTCGCAGGCTTTTAACCATATTTAGCTCACTTCATTAACTGTTATCAGTTTACTGGAAAATAGTTTTTTCTAGCAAAATCACACGTTGGATGACTGGACTTTATAGCACGCTTAATTTTATTTTTAACGATATCGACTGATGATAGGTATTTTAAATTTTATCAATTTCTCTGTGCTTCCTCAATTATCTTTGACTTATTATGCGAGAAAATGAAAACTCTACCGTAATAAACGTTTGTTAAAATGTAGTTGTTTAGTGTCGCGCGCTTTTCGGAAAACTGTCTTGTCCTTTTAACGAAATAGGTATCTACCTACAAGAAAAGTATTTGTGAACATAAATAACAAAACTTTAAATAACTAAGTACCTCCCAATAGTTGAAAAGAAAAGAACTTCCTACAAGAAAAGTATTTGTGAACATAAATAACAAAACTTTAAATAACTAAGTACCTCCCAATAGTTGAAAAGAAAAGAATATCCAAGATTCATCGTTCAGTTCAAGAGATCGGATGTAACCTAACCACCGGATTCGTTCGGGGAGTAGGGAACGTGATAGGCAGTGGATCTAACCGGTAACCGCAGATTTCCCAACCAACTAGCTAGCTGGATATCCAGAAATACAAAAAAGAATGCTGGACAATTCACATAGGATATATGGCTAGATATAGCTAAGCATAGCTTGTGTTATGGGTACTAGGTTATCTGATAAGAAGAAAAAGATGAAGATCATTGTCAAATTGAGTATAGTTCGACACAAGATTGAATTAGTGATCCGAGTGAATAATTTGACATTGCTTTTAATTTTTTGCAATTCAGATATCGCCAAAACTAAAGTAAACTAATTTGACTGCACTAAAAATGTCGCTGTCTCTGTCATAACGATCAAAATAATAAGGATGGCATAATTTTTTGTCCCGTTAGATTAGTTTAGTCTAGTGGCAACACCTGAATAGATACCATTGAGACGCAAGTCTCTGATCTCTATTTTTAAAAATATAAGGACGAAATTATTTAGTTACAATTCCGCGAAAACCCTACTCCGATAAGATCTAACAAATATTTACAATGGATTTCTGCAAAGTAACGCCCGAATCTATTAGTATCTACATAGGTATTCTTTCGGTTCTTGGCATTTATTTATGTTATTTACCGTAAAACGGGGTAAATAAAGGCTGTAACGGGGTAAGTAAAGGGTAAAGTGGCTGGTAGCAGTGGAAGTATCTGTGGTCCTCCTCAACCTCAGCAGTTTGTATTGGTCCACTGCTAGACGCAGGCCTCCCCTGATAAGCGCCTTATTGATAAGCAGTCAACGGTAGAAAACCAGAAAATAATTACAAAACTGCATGAACTATTATTATTTTCATTAGAAAGTAGTTTTCAAGTTATTATTCGACCTTTTTAGTCGTCGACTACTATATTCTTAATAACTTCCGGTACTGATTTAAGGAAAATGCGAAGTCAAGAAACTCGAAATATTGTCAAGTTATTTTAATAATCATAACTGTAATTTTAAAGTATTTAAATAGTTTTGTGAGACAGTTCTGCAATTTTTCTATCGAAGCTTGGAATTTTCCGTTGTTTACGCTAGCCGACCGTATAAAAGCAGGAATGGTTCGTTGCTTCGGGCACTTTGTGTTCGGCGTTCGAGTTGGCAGGACCTAAAAGATAAGTAGTAACCATGATAATAAGTGCTTGTGTTCGTAACAGTTATCAGTTTTATATTTTGAGTAATTATAATTATATATAGATTGTGACGCTGCTGTGGTAACCTCAATAAATATAAAATAAATACAATAAAACCGGCACAATACCGGTTGTAGAAAATTATTTTGTTAATATTTGATGTTGGAAGAAAGAAAATAAAATGTTATTTTAATGCTGTGATGTGTTTCTATGTTTTCCTTAAATATTAAGTGCATATCTAAAACCTAGTCTTAACATTATTGCCGTTTAATTCATGGACGGTAATGCCCATAATCCCCAGCAACTCTTCCCGCTGGGCATGCGGGTTGAGTTTGGTGGTATAATTGATCTGCAATGGGCGCTGCTGCCCGTCCCCCGGTGGATACCCCTTAGTCGCCTCTTACGACACTAGTGGGAAGAATTGCTGTCTTTGGTCAATGACTGTTCATCTTCTGTGTTAATCGATCTGTCCAGTCAGCGGTTCTGCTCTGGTTCTCTTTCGTCCATTTAAACCTTTACCCCCTTATTCATAATGGTCTGCTAGCATAAAACAGCTGCTAAGTAGTATTTATTATTCTGCTAAGTAGTAGTTAGCAGACTATTATGAATAAGGGGGTAAGTCTCTATTCACGCTGTTTTACCCAGTGCTTACTTACATATTTGTGGCAATTTACGCTGAGATTTGTTTTTTTTTGTAGCATCGCTCGCGTAAAATTCTCTCTTTTAACAGAAATTACAACTCATCGTGTATTATACACAGATTTTGTATATTGCGGTTGCGGCTCATTTTACGCTACTTAGGTACACAACATACGATCATAAAATTACGCTCGGCTGCGGCCAAACCTCAGCCTTGCGTAAGTTTTCAACTTTAAAGTAGAACCCTTTCTCACAAATTTAATCGGGGTACCTTTTCAGATCGCTGTGAAAGCTGTAGAGAATTTTCTACAGTTAAAAAAACAGTTTTCAATTAGGTAATATTAAAAATGCGGTAAGATAAAAAAAAAAGTCTTTATTTAGGAACATAATTTAGGTAAAATGACAGAAATAGGCAACGATACGACCTGCAGAAGTATAAATACTGTGTCGCAGAAAAGATGTTGATGTTTGTTACCTCTACGCCAAAACTACAGAACGGATCGCACTGATTTTTTTCTTATTCTAGTCCTGGGTTAACACATGCGCTACTTTCTATCCCATAAGTTACAGTTCCCATGAAATATAAATATCTCTAAAATATTCCCATAGATAAAACGCGTGTATTGCCATGGGCAGAAACTAGCTTTATTATAATAAAAATCCATCTGTTTATTGATTTTGTTTAAAAAAAACTATAAACCGATTAAAATTCAATTACATTATATGGATCCCACTATCAGAACTGAACCAAAGGAAGCGCCAGCTTTCTTATAAATAAAGAATAATGAAATCGGACTACCCTGTCAAAAAATCTGAGGAAATACAGTCGAATTGAGACCCTCCTCGTTTTCTGAAGTCGGTTAAAAAGTTACTAAACATTAAATTAGAAAAAAATAACACCAAGTTTTAGTTTTCGTACTTAGTTCAGCGTTCTAGAATAGCGGCTGATAGATCACTTTGAACCCTCTCCCTCACAACCCGGCACCTTCTCTGTGGGAATCAATCTCTCGCCTGCAAGGACGCCATTATGAGAATGTGTGGTTGGATTGAATTGTATCTCATCCAATGAAGTATCAAGAATAGAATAGACATTTATTTAGCACACATATAGGGACACACAACACAGAGGGAAAGTGAAGTGCAGAACAAATAAAGTTACAAATAAAACTACCACTATGACTAAACTTAAAAATTTAACACTCTCTACGGGTTAGTATCATCTGGTCTAAAAAAGCAGCTGGTCTAATGAGCAAGTGGTCTAAAACGCAACTGGCACATGGTCTTTAACGCTTCTCGCCTACAACGCAACTGGTCTAAAAATACATCTCGCCTAAAACGCAACTGGTCTATAATGCTACCCGTCAATAATTTAACTTGTCTAAAACGTTCTTTGTCTAAATCTCATCCCGTCTAAAATTAATATAGTCTAATGGCTGATAAAAAACATTTTCATTGTTCAATGAAACGACAAAGTATGAGAAACAGACTTATATTGTATACAGGGTGTAACATAAGGGGTGGATCATCGGTGGCTGGGGGATAGGTGACCTCAGTACCTATCGATTTAACCCCCATGTATGTTCTGCGATATTAACTGGTTCAAAAGTTATTTTGAGTTTTGTAAAATTTTGGTTATAATCAGATTTCAGACTTAATTTCGCAATTGCAGCCAAAATATTACGTCTGCGACCCTGTCTTTTTATTTTAAATAAGGTCGGGCCTTTGGTACCCTTTCATCTTTACCAATCAGAGTCCAAGATTTAAAAAAAAAAAACAAAAAAGAATATTAAAAACAATTTTTTTTTAAATTGAATATTTACATTAACTTTCAGTGGTTCTAAAATTAAAAAATCATATATTATTTTTTTCTGCAAACAATCTTAAAAACTCCTGGTTTTTATGAAGAATAAAATCTGAAAATTTTATTTGGCTAGGATGAAAGCATCATGTTGAAAAATTCACTTAAATAGCCTTAGGCGCCAAAAATACGTAATTTTTCGGGCCAAAAACTTCTTTAAAACTTAAGATATCGAAAAAGTTAACAGAGCAGGTAACAACGCTTTTTATCAAAAAACAGCTAGCTGATGCATTTCAATAAAAGAAAAGCTAGATAAAATCACAAATAACTAATATAGTTATTAGCTAATACTCTCTCCAAACAGTCCAATGGTGAAATCAAACCATCTTCTAAAGCAGTTAATAGCTTACTATAGTCAGTGTTGAATTTTATGTCAACCTTTTTTGTTATTATTGACATTAAAAATATTTTTAATTACTTTAATGTCCTGTATTTTTGATTCTTGAAGTATTTTTTGCAAAAAATGCACGAATATGGGCTTTGGGGGCACTCGGCCATTCAACCTCCTATGCCATGCTTCAACACTGTTTGTAGTGCGATGTTTTTCCTTGGCACAGCTAATCATGGGCAAGGAAAGCCACTTTGTTTACATACGTATGGAATTTTTGCATTTCTTCCGAACCTATCAGGTGTAATTTGTAAAATATTCATCCAAGCGTCGGCTATGTAAGTGGTATATGTATATTCAGTAATGGTATATTCGCATGGTACTGTACTATGATACTTAGACCAGCTGCATTTGAGATCACTTGCATTTTAGATCACTTGCTAATTAGACCAGCTGCATTTTAGACCACTTGCTAATTAGACCAGCTGCATTTTAGACCACTTGCTAATTACACCAGCAGCATTTTAGCCCACTTGCTAATTAGACCAGCTGTGCTTTAGACCAGTTTGTACTTAGACCAGCTGCTTTTTTAGACGAGATGATACTAACCCCTCTCTACGAGACAGTCTGAAGAGAAAAATTGGTCAAAGTTATCAGAGTTACTAAATGACATCCTACAAACATGTGTTAAGTAAAAATTTGTGAGTGCCTTATTAAAGAAAATATGAACAAAGTAACCCTAAATAGATACTTAAGAAAAGTGTTAATGGACACATTCTTATTATCCAAGTATTTCAGCAGTATAGTAAAAACCAGATTTGCAAATAGTAACGGGTAGAAAAACAGTTTTGTTGGTTATTATTATTAATTACTAGCTGCGCCCCGCGGCTTCGCACGCGTTGTTCCTATAGAAACGTTAAAAGGTGATTTTCATCCCACGGGAATTGATTTATGGGATAAAAAGTAGCCTCTGTTTGATTCCAGGATTAGAATTACTTGTATGCAACATTTCAGCCAGATGTGGTTGAGGAGTCGCAAAAAGATTCGAAATATAACTGTGAGTGAAGTTTTGCGTGTAGGTATATAGATAACACAGGCCAGATGTTTAGTAAACGCTGGCAGAACGTACCTTATCTACACATTGATTAATTAAAAAGGGAAGATAGGTTACGTTCTCCCAGCGCTTACACAAAAATTGGCATGTGTTACAACTACACGCAAACACATACGCTCAAAGTTATATTTCCAGTCCTGTGCAATATAAAGAACAACAAAGGCGGAAAGACGTACCTAAGACCGAAGTGAGACCGAGACAACAATATTTCACGCGAATCACGAACGCCCGTGCCGCCGGTCCGACGGTGACTGAGGTGGGAGCACACAATTTAACACAATATGAGGTTGCCATTTTCGAGAAACTAGTACCTCATCTTTCCTTTTTAATTAATCAATGTATCTACAGATTTTACTTATACATACATAATTATATGCCTGTAACTAATATAAAACTTATTATGCTCTAGCTAGCGCTAAAAACCTAACCATGCATAATTTAAGTGAAATTGTCAATATTATATTGGATTCCTTTGAATACCTTATCGGCACCAAGCCAGCCTTGAGATCCAAACTTTCTCACAATGTTTACTCAAGCGAGGTTTAATTTTATTAATATTAAATTCTGGTAAAATGAAACTTCTGCCGTTGGCGTACTTTAGCTTTCTAGCTAAATGGATAAACTGGATTTTAAAGCAGTATATAAAACTACGTGGTCCCTAGTGTACCCTAGAGTCTATAATCGGGCTATATTTTGTTTACGTACTCGCCTACCTGTTGTTTTCTCTTAAATATTCGACGATTGGGAAAACTGGGAAATCTGACCTGCAGGGGTATTTTAATTCGTCGGAAAGGCCGTCGGATTCGATATCGAAAACTTTAAAAATTTATTCATCATCATCATCAGCCTGTATACGTCCACTGCTGAACATAGGCCTCCCCCAAACGACGCCACGAATAGCGGTCCTGAGCCGCCTCCATCCATCGACTCCCTGCGACCGCTACAATGTCGTCGGTCCATCGAGTGTGAGGTCTTCCCACACTCCGTTTCGCATTGCATCGCGGTCGCCACTCGAGAACCTTTGCTCCCCAACGGTTATCGGTTCTACGAGCTATATGGCCTGCCCATCGCCACTTCAGTGTGCTAATTCTGAGAGCTATGTCGGTAACTTTGGTTCTTCTACGGATTTCTGTATTACGGATCCTATCGCGTAGAGAAACTCCGAGCATAGCTCTTTCCATAGCTCGCTGAGCGACTTTGAGCTTATGCACGAGGCCTATAGTCAGCGACCACGTCTCGGATCCGTAAGTCATCACTGGTAACACACATTGGTTAAAGACTTTCGTCTTGAGGCTCTGTGGTATCTGCGACGAGAAGATATAACGAAGTTTCCCGAACGCTGCCCATCCGAGTTGTATTCGTCGGCTGACCTCTTTAACGAAGTTGGATTTACCTAGTTGGACCTTCCAATAAAAAAAATATTATTTATATTAATAGAATTCAAATTCGAATCTGACATTTTTGCTGCGGAAACGAATTGAATGAATTAAAACACCCCTGCTGATCTTTAAAAATATTACCATTATCTTGTCTTTTTACCACTTAGTTGGGGACGGCTCTATTGGTAGGCTTTCTTCTTCCATTCGCTTCTATCAGTCATCATCTCAGCAATCTCTCCTTTATTTCTTGCTCTCTCACATTCTCTGTTATATTTAAACGTTTTATGCTAAATTCGACCTAATTGTATCGGACTGACAGTTATTAATAAAACAACCATATTCTGTGTGCTGTTGGAATAGGGTATATGCATGTGATTTCAAAATGGCTAAAAAAATATATACGTATTCTCTATTGATATAGAAACATATCTACATATTTATTTTAGAATTTGGAGATGTTTTTATTGTAGAATTTAACCATTGGAAAATTGATATTTTAAATCTCAATCGCAAAATTTCAAAACGCTACGCTATTGAGTAGAGCGGACGTGACATCGCTGTTCACATTTTTTCTTTTTTTTATTCTGCTTGCTGCATCATGATTTGACACTATTCTGCCCACTTCACATTTCGTATTGTCGGTTATTTTCAGATTTTTCGGAAAATCTCTTTTCTGAGATGATCACTACTGAGGTCGTCACAAAAGGTTTTAATCCAGTGTGAACGTCTACGTCATATAAACATGGCGCTAATATGGCAGCGTTTTTATCACCCGAAAATGATTGTAGTTTTGATTTGTTTTTTTTTTTACGTTGTTATTGCGAAATTCAGTGAGCGTCTTATCATTTTTCGGTTAAATAATGACCTAAAGAATCGATTAAAACAATAAAAAAAATCGATGTATATACCCTATTGTTCAGCCTCAACCTCAACCTCAACAGCCTGTATTGGACTGCTGGACGCAGGCCTCCCCCTGCGAAGCGCCTTATTCGCGTTTATCTCTTAGAGAAATGCCCATAATCCCCACGCTAGGCATGCGGGTTGGGGATCGCAGTTTGGTGGTATAATTGCTCTGCAGGGGGTGCTGCTGCTCGCCGGTGGATATCCCTTAGTCGCTTCTTACGACACCGCGGAAAGATTTGGGGTTTTGCGAATTCTAAGCCCACACAGCTTTCCAGGAATTCAAACTGTGTGGAATTGTCCAGCATTATTTATTTATTTTATCTATTTATATTCTATTGTTAGTTATGTGGTTGGTCATGAATTCACGGTCTTCTTTTAGACACAATGTGCTCTTGTTTTCCACAAATAGGTAAAGCAGATTACTTTCGGTTAAATCCGACCCAATTAACACAGAACTTGTTAATTAAATGTGATTCACCGATAATTAGCGATAGATTTTAATTCCATTGGAATCTATCGCTAATTAGTTATCTAGTCGCAGTAACCGTACCTATATAGAGTCGTAATTTTTTTTATTTATTTATGCTACGTAGTATTAATAACTTATTACTCAGTTCAGGAGAATGTTCTATGTTCGTCTGTGGTTTTTTTTTGTATGTATGTTCACAGATTTCTCCGTCAATTATGGACCGATTGTAAAAAATATTTCGCAGTTGTATAGAGAATGGTTCCGAATTGATCACATAAAAATTTTATTCTAGAAGGATTAGTATTTATCCCGTCAAGCTTAAAAATCAACAAATACTTCACACAATTCAAGACTAGTTACAACAACTTTGGTGATATCTTCGCCAATTCTCATCAAAGTTTGATGATTCTTTCTTTACTGTCTAAAGTTTGAATAGGTTGGTAGGTGCTACCATAAAAATAAGATTCACGAGAAATTTATGTATGCGCTGAAAACGTATGTATTTAAAACATTCTCTTCTCATCATTATTTCACTCAATATAGTTTATCTCTAGCGGTTCCCATGGCAACGGACGTAAACAAGAGGCTTACAAAGTTGATGCTTGGAGGATATCCATATATATATCAATCATATCAAAAAAGTATTTGTACCTACCAATGAAGACGGATAGCATAGAACGAAGGAAGATCAGTTCTAGACTGATGATTTTGTTAGGGTATATATACGGTACCTGATGGGTCTCAAAATTTGTACCTATTACTAGAAACCGAAGTAATAGGTACAAATTTTGAGACCCTTACAGGTACCGTATATATACCCTAACAAAATCATCAGTCTAGAACTGATCTTCCTTCGTTCTACAAGAAAACTACATCACTTAGTGTAGTGGTGACTACGAATTAAAACAAAAATATTTTCTATGTGGACCAAATTAGGTGCAAAACAGTGCACTTGTGCGTTTTTTTCTATCGTATTTTTTTTAATGAATCGTGTTTTAACAAACAAGGATCCGACAAAAAAAATGTTGAATTTCATGCAATTCTTGTTTTTCACCACGGGGATCCCGTGATCACTGAGAAGTAGGCCTAGTTTTTTTTAACAAATCCACTAGGTCGAGCTCTAAGAGTGTGCCATAAGCAATTTACTTCCAAATTTTACTTCAAAATCGTTTAAAGCGATTCTTTAGCAGATTTCGGCCCCATACTGTGGGAGTACTCCAGCAAATACTATCCGATCCGGTAGTAGTTTTAATAGTGAAAGCTGGTAGCAGGTAATTCCCCAAAAAATTACCTTAACTACATGGCTTCCGTCTGCGGCAATCGCAATTAGTCTAAATACCACAAACTCTACTAATCATAGCCCCGGTCCCTCACCCCTAGGGTTGACGTCAAATGGCGTTCATTTGGCCGCTGATGGCTTGTTATTAAACCCATGAAAGGCTGGCTCCAACGTCAATGAGCCCAGCCTATTGTTCCGCTTGAGTGTCATCTATTTTCAGTCGCATCTCAACCCTAGACTCAACTGGCTGGCGTTTATTATTTCACTATAATGGACGACCTAGTACTTACACCAGCATAGATAACCTACGTTGATGAAATGTTTTCCAACTCGAAGTAGGTATTGAAATAATGCTGGAATGGAACCCGCAACCTCCTGCGTCGCAGGCGGTCTTTCGCCTGCTGCGCCTCAAAGGTCGTCAATTAACCAGAGATTGCTGTTAGCTTCAGCATATTTATTATGTATCTTTGTTTAAATAAGCCGTGGTAAATGCTTTTGAATAATCTACAAAATAGATTTAAAGTGGATGATTTATTCCTGTTTAAGAACCTACCTCGCCATTATCATTGGGATTACCTACTACATTGTGTGTGTTATACTAATGGCAAATTAATTACCTATTTTGAAAATTATTTTGTATTTTTACGTCATGTTTTTACAAACTATCTAAAGTAGCTGTGACAAGAGGTTATGTTGCACCATTTTTATAGGCGGGGTCGTTCTGTACCCAGCAATCTGGTTTAAACATTTTGGGATCAAACTTCCCCTAAAGTAAGTTTGTTTAACCTTCAAATCAATTATATTGATCAATTATTATAGAACGTCAAACTTATTATTATTATAGGACCACTCGCGCATAAAGATTGAGTTCAATTATTCCGCTCTCTGTTGATACAGGCGTAACGTTGGTACAGTCAGCGTCAAATTGATATGAGCGTCTAGTAGAGTAGTGAAAATAATCTGAAAAACATAAAAGCAATCTGATATAGGTACGCAGTTCGAATCATAATATTGTTGTAAGCACCCAAGGTGGTTATAATATCTTACTACACATTTTTTCATATTTATATGAGCAGTCAAAGCGTTCAAAATTATCTTAGCAAACAAAGCTCATAAATTATGCAAACTCTTTCGAGTGAATACTTTCATATGTTATTTGAGAGCTTTGTTTGCTAAGATAATTTTGAACACCCTGGCTGCTCATATAAATATGGACCACTTACAACAATATGATGAATCGAACTGCGTTAATCAAATAGATTTTATGTTTTTCAGATAATTTTGACTACTCTAGATGCCCCTATCAATTTGACGCTGACTGTACTACGCCTGATTCGCTTGATTGTACAATGAGTCAGGGGCTTGCGTCACAATGTTGCGGATCTCCAATTGACAGTCAACGCGGGTTTTTCGTCTGCAGTCTGCGGATATGAGATACGTGCTTTGAACACCTAGGACTATACCATATCCATTGAGCATGTAGCATGTAAGTAAACAAACCACGACACAATTAACAAAAACTCACTTGCTGGGCGTCGAGTTTCAGATTGACAAGTAATGTAAATTACGTCTACAGGGATGCGCCAACAAAGTGAATTTTAGGTTAAGTATGAGCGGTTTGTTTACTAATATTCTACAAGCTCAATGGATTGATTTACAGATCTATTAACGATGAGAGCGTTGTCCCTGTTTATAACCAAATTGAAAAAAGACAGAAGGAACTTTATGTTCATTATAAATGTAAGGTAAACTACGAACCTTCTTTGTGTTGGAAGAACACCAACGTTTATCCCTGTATGCAAGGACGCATGCAGGCAGGTGCGACGGGAACCGCACTCAACCTGATGAAGCCCCTACGAATGTGAAAAAAAAACCACCCCAAAATTGTACTTCATTATCGTTATTTATCTCAGAATCCGCGAAAGCTACCACCTTCACATTTAGGGAAATATTAATTCAATCTTTTATCTTGAATTACGTGTTTTAGTTTTCTCGAGTTATTTTTTTTTAATTATTGGGTTTTGTTTTGCTAAGAAACCTAGAAGTATTTCTTTAGTTGTGTATTTTAATTGTTGTTGTTTCATTAACTTGTAATTAGTTAAAAACAATTTTGGCGCATAGAAAATTCGGTGCACGTCCATGCTCTACTTCTTACTTGTGAAAAAAACCATATTATGTCATCCCGCCCCGCTCTAAATCCATCTCGTAGCGGCGTTATTGCACACTCTTAAGTGATGAAATGTCGGTGTAATAAATTCGTCAAACTACGAAAGTTTTTAAAGGTATTATGTATGTATTTTCGTCGATTTATGTAGTTTATTGTATTATGTATAGCAGTTATCTAGTACCCATAACACAAGCTCTGCTTAGTTTGGAGCTAGATAATGCTGTGTGAATTGTGTCCAACATTATTTATCATTATTTAGAGACTGAGTTGGATTATTCTTTTGCAAAACTAAAAAAAATTGAAAAAAATAATACCATAGGGATTCGAAATCGGTTTTTATTTTTTCATTAAATTATTAGATGCTCTGTACCGCGCTGTGGTGTGTCGCTCTTAATATGTACCTACTTACCTAAATTAAGTTGAGTCAGAGTAATACCATACAGACTCAAAGAGCAAGAACACACTAATATTATTAATGTTTAGATGTTTGTTACCAGTCTAAAACTACCCGAAAATATCGCTCTGATATAGTTCTAGACATGGATAGAAAAAACGGTACCTACTTCTTATTCCGGAAAAACGTCTGTGAAATCTTGTTATCTAATAATTTTCCATTATCCAAAGGACTAAGGTACAAACCTAACATGTGTTCCGTAATAAAAACATTCTCACACTCGACCACAGGTACTTAGAGCCCTTCGTAGTATGGAAGGGCCATTTCCAGAGCAGGTAGATACTGGTTTTTCAATTAGGAATTCGACCATCGTGGGCAACCCTGTGAATCTTTTTCTGTTCGTTTCGTCTCGATCCCCATTTTGTACGCTAGGTTATGTAATAACCTTTGGACTCTAGTAAATTAATTAATTTCGTCTAAACATGACCCGTCTAGCATAAAGGTTGGAGCATCAGTGTCCCGACAGGGGTATGATGTAGGTTTCAAGAAACGACCAGAGGGGCTATAAATAATTTATCGTTTGGTTCAAGCTTAACGCAGTCTAGGATGTTCCCACGCGATGAGATCAAAGCGTAAATGCAAGCAAAGCACTGGAAAGAATCTATCAGTCTTCTGTATTTGTAGATCAGAGGGCCTAGAGTCTAGGCCCTCTGATCTACAAATACTTGTAGCAATCGATATCGATTGCTACATTGTCTAGGCCCTAGACAATGTAGCAATCGATATCGAAATCGAAAAGGTCAAAAATGTATATGGGTTCGATAAATGCCTTAGATATGTCACGTGAACTATTTCGATTTTTGTCCTGCGAATCTTTCAATTGTTTTCCATTCGCTTCTGAATGCCGGTTGGTTACGCCCTCAGATCTTCTTGTTTACTTTTCGTTGTTACTTGAGTCTGTAAGTCACGGATCCGAACAAGAGTCTTCATTTCGTTTATTGAATCAAGTCTTTCTTAGAAAGGTTTACAGTTCATTTGTTATTTATCGTCTTTATCAAGTTACACCCGGCTCGCCATAGCAACACTGCTGTTTCATTTGGAGCAGCTTCCAACATTTGTCTTCATCGAGCGTGAAAGGTCCTATCGTTATTTACTCCTAGCAAATATACTGGGCTGGTAACAGACTATTTTATAGGGATCCTATGATGTACTTCCATTTAATCTATGTGAGTTTGAAGTTTAATCACCTTAGGGCTCTGATTACGGATTTAAGGACGGATTTGGTTGACGTTAATGGCTCTCAGTTAAATTATCCCGAAGTGCTCAACTAAATTGGAAAATAGAATATATTTGGTACTCTTCTTGGAATAAATCAGTAAATATAGCATTGTTATACTGGCAAGTTTATTTAAGCGTTCAATGGAGGTAATATTTAATGTCTGAGAAATAATCTGAGTAAATTAATCGGTAAACATTATTATGTTTTCCCTGTTTGATTTGATAGGGTACGTACAAAGTCTGCTCAGCAGGATATTCGACGGCTTTCGTATATATTATTGTATCCTCGTTTTCCTGCCATGAGAAGTTTGCTTAGGTGTCTATATCTACATACATGTTTTGTTAGGCAGACCTTCGATTTTATTCTTTTTCATCGAACTTTATTATTTTGTCGTATATCGGAAAACTTTCTTGCCCTTGAAAATTCTAATCAAGTTATATAACACTTATCAGAAGGTGAGCTAATAACTTATGTAATTAAGTTACTAATATGGGCCTGCTTCGCAGGCTGTTTCTTAAAAATTATTTAGATACCATAGGAACTGTTTCATGAAAAAGTATGTTTGATTCCAGGCTAAGAGCTTACATCTACGAAAACCATTCCGTTCGGTTCAGTCGTTATAACGTGAAGTAGTAACAAACATTCATCCAAACATTCAAATTTTAGCATTTATAACTAACTAGTTTCAGCGCACGGCTTCGCATGTGTTGTTTCTATGGAAACGTTTAAATATGATTTCTATCCCATGGAAAATTTATAGGTTAAAAAGTATGTTTGATTGCCTATATGTAATTGATTCCAGGTCTAGAATTACCTGTATGCAAAATTTCAGCACGATCCGTTCAGGTAGGTATTAGTTAGATACACGTTCGTGAAGAGGTAACGAACATACATCCAAACTTTCGCATTTATTATATTAATGACGTTACGAGGAAACGTCGTACGAGTATGTTCCTTGTTACCGCCATAATTCCATTATGCCCCACTAAGCACGTAAATAGGATAATAGCCCTTAAATGGTCACTTATTCTTATCATTTTCGCTTGATGCGCGGCCCTGATGGAATATTGACGTTATTAGATTTATTTTTACGAGAAAATTCCTGTATCGCGTGGTTGGCGAACGGGCTATAAAGGGTGTGGCTGGTAAGAATGGGAAGGGGCAAAGTTAAACAAAATACAATGGCAGTGTGAGCGTTACAGCAAACGCGCAGGCATTGTACAAGTACCTATATCTCGACTTACTCGACGAGACAAATCTGATAAGGCTGGCGTTTTCTCCACTTCTCCATTTATTTTATGCACAGCTGGGCTATCTGCAGCCAGCGTCTTGGAGACACTTCCGATTGGTATTGTTATGGATAGGTGAGCTGAGGAAGAGCAAGCAGTTTTTGTAACGGACTGCAGGCGATTGTTTCCATTTTAAATAGGAACTACTCGTTCTGATTTGTTAATATTATAATTATTTTATGTGTTTATATAATTATGCCATACAATTCAATACATAATACAATAAATCTTTATTGTTAACCAAAAAATAAACGTTCAGGTAGGTCCTTATCTGCCATCGCAAAACATGGCAGATCAAAAAATTAAGCCCATCGGCCCCCGCGGGGGCGGTTCGCACATAATCGTTACCCTCTGCCACCTCCGTGACACTATCCGCGGTGGCAAAAGGCAACTTTTGTGTCCTGAATCAAAAAAATAATATTATTTTTAGTCCGTTGTCAGTTAGATTGTGAGAAGATATTCGACACTAATTTTATCTTATGTCAATCAAACAAACAATTAAAAATAAAGCGCGTGAAAGTTTGGGACAGGCTAGTAGTGACATCACGCTTCGTTAAAAAGTTTCGTAAAGCGTGAAGTCACGCGGAACTTTAGTTGGCTAATGGCTATATATTCATAATTTTCAACAAAAGAGAAAATACGTCTCCAATACGTTCTGATAATCAGACTGACTGACTAATTTTAGCTTTTTAGGACAGTAGCCTATTAATCAATTAATTCTTTTTCTGGTGTACATTTGTCTATGGCTCACGAATTTTTATGACGTAATTAAATGCCGGCAGTGAATATTTTATGGAGCCAATGCTAACAATCACTTAGCGCTTTCAGCCGCTTTCCTTTACTTAACGTTACTAAAAGGCTTAATATTTGTACTAGCTGCGCCCCGCGGCTTTGCACGCCTAACTAATTTATGGGATAAAAGCCTATGTGTTATTCCAGGACTAGAACTACCTGTATGCAAAATTTCGGCTCGATCCGCTCAGTAGTTTTTGCGTGACAGAGCAACAAACATACATACAGAGCTGTTTACAAACTTTCGCGTTTCAAATATTAGTAGTAAGGATAGTAGGATATTCGTCAAGATTGTGCTTTTTGACGACTTCTGTGGCGTGGTGGGCGAAGGTCTGCCTGCGACGCAGGAGGTTGCGGGTTCGATTCCCGCCTCGGGACAAATGTGTGTACGATCTGCAGACATTTGTTCAGGGCGTTCTGGGTGTTTTTCTATGTATAATGAAAAAATATCTATCTATGTAGTGTATTGTATTATGTATATCAGTTATCTAGTACCCATAACACAAGCTCTGCTTAGCTTGGGGCTAGATAATGCTGTGTGAATTGTCCAGCATTATTTATTTTATTATTTTATTTTTATCGGGTCGGGTAAGCGCCTGCGACGCAGGAGGTTGTGGGTTCGATTTCCGCCTTGAGTCCAATGTTTATACAATCCGCAGATATTTTGTGTGTTCTGGGGCTTTTCTATGTATAATAGAAATATTAATGTGTGTAATGTATTATATCAGTTATCCAGTACATATCCATAACACAAGCTGGGCTAGAGAGCATCATCTGATGTGAATTTTTTAGTATTATTAATTCATTTAAATATTAAAGTTTTCTCGAAAGTTTTAAAAAAGCTTTAGTAAGGGCAATATTTTTAAAACGTGTACGCTCAGCTCAGACTTTGAACGTTAAACTTTATGTTCTCATATTCAATTTAACTTTTTAAATTACTTGATGTCGGTGTAATAGGTATTCCAAAAAAGTGGACAAACTAAAATCGTCTCGTGAGAACTTGTATTGGGTAAGTAAAGTTTTTGGTAGCCAATTTTGTTGAGATTAACTTTTTCTGTTTTCAAGATTACTTGGCGCGACAATAAGTTAAAGTTTGACTTTTGGCACAGCATTTAAATATACCTAATATTATTTTTCGTTATTAAAGGAGGGCGCGGATTCGAATCCCGTCAAAGTCGGAAATTTTCGGGATTTTATTTCTTTTAATTTTTTTTTTTAGAAAATTTTATAAAACAACTCACGTAATTTATGGACGCCCCCTCTGTGCTATAGAAACCACCTTAAAAATCACATAAATTAACACTTATAGAGAAGTTAGGAAGCACCTTCGCAACTAAAGAAGCGGAACCACCCTGAGGCAAAGCATTTATTGTCCCTTTTATATAACTCAATAAACCCTCCTAGGTACCCCAAGCTTGTAATAAGGTTATATCTTCCCTTTTCGGTATCTTTTCCTTTAACCCTTGATTTTTACCTTGTTTGCTCATTATCAAGAAACAGGTCTTCAACAATACAATACAATACAAATACTCTTTATTGCACACCAAGATACAGAAATACAGAAAAGAAAAACACAAACACTAAAACAGTTGCACAATGGGCGGCCTTATCGCTAAGAGCGATTTTTTCCAGGCAACCTTTGGATGGACACGTGATTATTGTACAGGTATAGACGGTGGCGTATAACAGACTACATATTTCTTTTCTGACAATAAGTACTATCCATTGTATTGTAAAGTATATAGTATATACTATATATATGTACTTTACAATAAGCTAACGCATTCACTGCCTAGGTGCTAACCGTAGGGCCCGCGCCGCGCCGCGACTCCGGGGTCGGTCAGCGCCTTGAGCCATGAAAGTGTTAACTAGGCATCGGCAACCTTAACTAATATATATTATACTTACCAAACTAATATCCATACTAATATTATAAAGGCGAAACTAACATACTATCTCTGTCTCTCTGTGCCATATTACGCATTCCATAAATGTAAAACGAAGAAATGAGCTTCCGCCCCTATACCATGTCCATTTTGAATGAAGCATAAACGTAAACAAACCGCCTTTACTTAACCTAAAATTCACTTTGTTGGCGCGTCCTTTTATACGTAATTTACATTACTTCGATCGATCCTCTCTTCAATAAAAATTGCTTACAATTATATCTGAAACTCGACGCCAAGCAAGTGAGATTTTGTTAATTGTGTTATATTTTGTTTACTAACATGCTTAATTCAAAATGGATAAACCATAGGTGTATACGTATCCCAAAAATAATGGACGAGCCGTGCGTCCTATTCGCCGACGATATATCTGTACAAACAACATGTAATCACGAGGAAAATGTATCCGATAATCTTGACGATATATTAAATAATATAACAGACTGGATGAACGACCACAACTTAGAAATAAACTTCCTTAAGACTAAAATAATGACATTCCATCCATACCAAAAACCCGCATTAAAAATCAACTTCACTTATAAAAATAGACCTCTAGAAACTGTAAATCAATTTAGCTTGCTAGGCCTAACAATCGACACTCACCTAAACTGGAAATCACTTACACAAAAAATCAAAACAAAACTATCCAGCTTGACATACCTACGCCCTGCGCGAAGTTGGAAAACAACTGATTTAAAAAGTTCCCTTGCAATTTATTACGCGAGTGCTCATAGCCACCTATCATACCATGTCATTCTATGGGGAAACAGTACCAATGCAAAAATGATCTTTACGCAAGAAAATTTTTTTTACGTATTTTAGCAAACATAGAACAAACAGACAACCTTACTTCAAATTTTTTCAAATACTAACCTTGCCCTGCATATACATTTTCGAAACTTGTAAATTCGTTAGAAAACATAGATAATTGTATATAACAAGGGAAAAAACCCTCCCTTCTTCCTCCCTAAGATATAAAAACAAACTTATAAGACCTGCCTCCAAACTTAAACTACACTCATCGAGCCCCTATGTAATGACTATTAAAACATATAATAAACTACCTGACGCGTTGAAGAACGAAAATAACGACTATGTTTTTATAAAACAACTGAAGATTTTATTAACCACAAAGGTTTACTACACGATTGACGAATATTTGAAAAAAAAAACTATTTATACGAGTATGTAAAAAATTCCTAACCAGTTAACGACGTCCTCCTCTCTCTCCATACATATTGTGTGCCCAGCAGGGTCTATAGTGAAACTTAATTATACAAAATGTAAACCTCTGTACACCTATGGAATACAATAAATGATTGAGTATTGAGTACGTACGCCTAAAGCGAAACCTCCATGTCCTCTCATAGCATCTGGCCAGACAGCCCAAGCCGAGGCACCTGAGTGGTGGCCCTTGTGCGTGTCGCCCCAACCTTATTTTACAGGCAAGGCGCTCCAAAAGTACGGTAACGCTGTCATAGCTATTTGCGGTCAAAGCATCTTAGCCTTTCGAAAAAAAAAAACATGTTTTAGAAGTTCAGCCAACAATGTTTACCAGTCCATCACTAAGTGAAGAGGGATATCTTTCTCATCATAACATTCCGTAATTGTCTTCTTTGAAATATCCAATAAATTATTGTGTATTGTGGAAACGACATTTGTGATCATGCGTGTGTTATTAAATAAACCGTTATTGGCATGACGATAAATTATTGTCGAGTTGAATGTGTAAGTATCGTAGGCATCTGTTTGGATATATTTTCGTTATATTTTCAAAATAAAGGATTTTTTACGCCTCGTTGCGTCTCATTGACTCAATATTATGTAAAACGAACGAACGACTTTAAATAAATAAAGAAATAAAAGGTTTCGCGTAACTGTGGGGTGAATTATAGCTTTTGCGATATGCGGGTGTTGCTTTTCGAGTGTTTCACTTTATTACCTCGAAGCATCCTCAATCTCAACAGCCTATATCGGTCCACTGCTGGACGCAGGACTCCCCCTGATATTTATCTCATTGGGGTAATGTTGGGTTGGGTAGGCTCAAGCGGGCGAGGAAAAAAGTTCTTTAAGAGGGCGCATTTCAGCAACTCGCACTGGGCGCAAAAAATACTATTTACGGCACTGCTACAATGCACCGTTCCTCGCCGATCAACCTGACGCAGAGCCTCTCCTGAACATTCCATAGGAGCAATAAAATATTTTTAGATGAGCCGCATTAAATCTCACAGCAAAGACGCAATATTGCTCTTGGTGTATTGCAGTGAATCTAGAGATTTATACGTGCCCTCTTTTATTTCTAGCGCGATAGCGTTACGCCAACTCTCCAATAAAGTAGAGTTGGCAGGGAGAGTGCGTGCCAACGATTTTACCCGACATGTATGATAGGATAGGAAATCTCCTGTGAAAGTCGAGCCTAAGGGCGCGTTCCCACTGTATTGTCAAATCAAATCAAAAACTCTTTACTTCCATAAATACTTAAATCGTACACTTAGATAAGGCCAAATTATAAAACTTAAAACGGACCCGGATATAAAGTGATATATCTGATTTCGGGCGCGTTGTTATGTAATCGTAAAGAATCACTAGGCGTCTATCGCCTCTAGCTGCTCCTAATAAATGGTTTTCGTAATTGTGTCGTTGCGATTTTTTACTATTGAACAACTATCGTATCTATGGTTTATCCATCCAGCATGGAGCATGTTAGTAAATAAACCACGATACAAATAACAAAAACTCACTTGCTTGGTGTCGAGTTTCAGCTATAATTGTAAGCAATTTTTATTGAAGGGAGGATGTAAAATCGACAAGTAATGTAAATTACGTATAAAAGGACGCGCCAACAAAGTGAATTTTAGGTTAAGTATGGGCGGTTTGTATACGTTTATGCCTCATTCAAAATGGACACGGTATAGTTATTGTACACAATGATCGTGACGACATTTTGCGGTTCACGGCACTCGCCTTGTCGTTTTTACATCACAACAACGACACAGTATTCATCACTACGTTTTTTCTGACGGCCTACTGTCATAACAAAATGTCTGTCGTATACGATAGTTAATCGTGTCGTCCTATAGGTGCCATTTAAATATACAAGTATATTTAAACTGCACGACTTTCTGTCGTCACGATATAGTGGGGACGCATCCTTATTTGTTTGACTTGCGCATGTTATCTCGTTCGCGCTTAAGTTTTTGCGTGCAAGGCGTAAATATCATCAATTATTCACCCAAAGACGACGACATGTTATACCTCTATACGCACTGCAGTTTCGTCCTTATTCTCATCCAATAAATACTAAAATCGTGTAATATTGCCGTGATAAAATAGACGTATGAGCGAAAAGGATAAAAACTTGAAATGATGATCCGTAATCCCCCATTAAGGTCCAGAACCATAAACGCTGCTGTAAAATATACTTTATGAGGGTGGATTTAGCGAGATATTTTCAATGGCAATATCACGCAGATTATGATACTGCGAAAGGTTTTATTGATAACTAGCAGCGCCTCGTGGTTTCACCCGCGTAGTTCCCGTTCCCATGCGAAATCCGGGATAAAATATAGCATAAGACACTCCATGAAAATTAAGCTTTTTAATGATGAAAAAATTATTAATTTTGAAAATCGGTGCAGTAGTTTTAGAACCTATTCAATACAAACAAACAAACCTTTCATTTTTAACCGACTTCAAAAAAAGGAGGAGGTTCTCAATTCGACTACTTTTTGTTACTTCAGAACTTTTGACTGGGTGGTCCGATTTTCACGATTCTTTTTTTATATGAAAGCTGGTGCTTCCCGTGTAGTCTCATTTTAATTTGATCGGTTCAGTTCTGACAATGGGATCCATGAAAATTCATGAAAAAACTATAAAATTTTAAGTCGGGTATAGTTTTTTAAATCAAAATATGTTATTATTATACCTAATATTAATATAGATAAATATAATCTGTTCAATAAAAATATTTGCAGTTCAGAATTCAGAGTGGTGCTTTGGCCTCTTGATCACTAAGTCGTACGCTGCGTACTGAGTACTAACCCCTCACCGTTCACTTAGTTAGAGGGAACAAAAGACCATTCTAGACGTTTTTCATACGATCCCTGGTCGTACCTAAGGAATACAATTATATTGACATTCTAAAGAAAAATCCAAGCAACAGCTAAGACATGACGGGACAGACTCGAAAACCACCCCAACCAATTAGCTCGGAAGCTTACAGAACCCTTATATCAGAGGAGACTGAATAGAAAGGACATAATTAAAGGTCTACAAGACCCATGAATGTGCTTCACCCTACATACAATAGAAAGCCCAAAAATCTGCTCATAGTTGACCGAACTGATCGCAGATAAAATAAGAAAAAAAACTATGTGGTGTAGTGTACATATTGTTATAAGTATAACGAGTTACCTAGTACCCATAACACAAACTCTGCTTAGCTTGGGGCTAAATAATGCTGTGTGAATCGTCCAGCATTATTTATTTAAATGATATTTAAATCCAGATGCTATTCATTATTCCTTCATTGTGTACAAAGCTGTGCCAGAGCAAGCTGCATTTGCCGCAACGAATTTTCGCTATTCCCGTCGCAATGCGCCTTCCGTAGAAATCAAAACTCTACGCTATTACTCCAAAGTTATTGCTCTATTATTTGGAAAATAGAGGCCTAAATACGTTGTTTCCATGCCGTAATTTATCTTGGAGCTACTTTTGTTTGCGTAATTGTTTCTTGGAATAACTGGAGGATGTTGGATATGTTCGTATTAATTGTATTATGAGGGGTTGAACAGTATTGTACTGAGTTAAGCCGAGTTTATGATACGTGCTCCATATAATTCTCAGTTACGAGTATGTAATGTTTGTACTTGTCCAATAGTTTCCTTGAGAGGTTCTATAATATCATCCGATGTATTTAATTGATAAATGATAAATGTATTTATTGTTGTTCTACTAGGTGGTAACATTACATTGGTCTTCATATAATATTTTTGTATCACTAGTCTGCAATGGTCAGACAGTTCAAAATCGGGTTTATGCTAAGCTCCAGGCATAAAACGGCTAAAACGATTTTGATAAATGTGGCGTCAAAGTACGCGTTGGTCTTCTATATTTTGTTAAGATAAATTTTATAGGCGTTCGCTTTTGACAAAACAAGTGAAAAAGCTAGGATCGAGTCGGGTTTTTTATAGTTTTCAATTAATTAATTACTTGAAAACTATATTTTCAATTAATCACATGTTGATGTTCTTTCAACACAAATAGTACAACGTAGTTTACCCGTTTACTTCCGTAATGTAATCACTTTTTATTTAGATCGTTATTAAAGCGCCGATAACATTTAGTGCTGTCAAATTAGTTCTGTTTTGTTTGACAATTATGTATGTACATACATATGACGACCTCCGTGGCGCGGTGGGCGAAGGTCCGCCTGCAACGCAGGAGGTTGCGGGTTCGATTCCCGCCTCGGGACAAATATTTGTACGATCTGCAGATATTTGTTCAGGGCGTTCTGGATGTTTTCTATGTATGATAAAAAAATATCTATCTATGTCGTGTATTGTATTATGTATATCAGTTATCTAGTACCCATAACACAAGCTTTGCTTAACAGATAATGCTGTGTGATTTGTCCGGCATTATTTATTATTTATTTTATATATATTAATATTTTTGCTAAGATAAAAATATGAGCAAATGAAACTACTTACTTATTATTCGATATGTAGTTTTATTATGCTATTTTCGACACAATATGTGTGAAAGGGTATCTCATGAAAGAAAATAATACATTACATTCTGCTGAATTCGGCTGTGACACGACAGCCATTATTTATTGCCTTATCCCTTCACTGCGAGCCTTTGAAAATTGTAGGCATTTCATCAGATGATTTACGACCTTATTGCTTTCGCAGATCCGCTATCGACAACGTGAAGAAAGCCAAAGTCGCCATTAAGAAAATCTCGCCGTTCGAACACCAGACTTATTGCCAGAGGACACTTCGGGAAATCAAAATCCTAACGCGGTTTAAGCATGAAAACGTAAGTTATAACTATAGTTTAGTTAAAGTCTTTAGGGTTACACGTGCAAAAGAAATACAGTTTTTACTATTTCGTACAGTTTTAACATGAGATAGCAGATGTTTTGCGCACATTGAACACCATTTGATAGGAATCTTTTCTGAACCAAAATTTTAATCAGTGTAGTATATCGACATAATGATGATTTTAGCAATAAATCTCTCAATGTCAATAGACTCCGAAACGACAATTGGCCCATAGATTGTTTTAGCGTGGGTTCATAGCAAATAGTTAAAAATTTGCGCAAAACTTCTTATCTGATATCTAAAGACTTGTAGACCCTAGATAAAAACCGGATTTTTTGAGGTGTTGACCACACCTTAAGTATACATACATACTAAAAGGGCCAAAATAGATCGGAGTAAAATAACCCTTCTGTGAAACTTCTCATACATTTCTTTCGGGAGCAGATTATCAGGTGTTTTTTACAAGTGTCAGCCAAAACAAGGGCTCACCGCTTGGTTTACCACCAAGCGTTTCTGTTAGCTGTGTTTGACACATTTCATTGATTAGTAACATAGCCTATGGTAGAAAAAAAGCTTTTTCAGATATACTTGTATGTATAAGTTTCGTCGACGGGAACTAACATAATATTCTGATACTGGATCTGGTATCTATTATAAGCTATTTTTAATACCTCTGTAATAATTTTATCTCATATAGTTAAGGAGGAGATGCGAAAATGGAGTTTGGTGGCCAAAAAGCGCAACTTCGTATCTCTGCCTAAGCTTTAGAAAATGAAACTATTACAGAGGCATTAATAAATAACTTACAATATATACCACAAACTGAACGTAGGATTTTTAAAACTTGCTGCGTTTAGCGTGAGATAAAATAGTTGGGGGCGCCACTTTCACTGGTGTATGGGCCTTAAGCAGCGCCATTTAATAGGCCAGCGCGGTGACAGAATATGTGTATACCTAGATAATTTGGCTGGCGCGATCTCCTTTGTTATTCTTATACTGGAGGTCTAATTGCGACGCCAGCATGGAATAGTGCGAAAAAACAAATAACATTGTCTTTAACTATCTATACCTACTACAAACATAAATCCTTAAGCGATCACGTGCCAGTTTGATAAGTATGTTCTGTCTACTCCATGGTTTACGGTCACGAATTCTTTCTGCAAAGTTTTTATGGCTCTTTTTGTTTGCAGATAATCGATATCCGGGATATTTTAAGAGCTGAAACAATTGATCAAATGAAGGATGTCTACATCGTACAGTGTTTAATGGAAACGGATCTATACAAATTGTTAAAAACACAGGTAAGGAAGAGTTAGAGCTTCTTTATTTTTACTCGACTGCGCAAGAAGTATGACTTTTTTTTTAAGAAATCGCTATGGCGCTCATAAGGGAAGGCGTATCCATCAGCTGGTATAGGATAATGCTAATGACGATGTGGAGGTACTTTAAAAATTTAGTTCCGGTATAAAAAGAGCTTTAGGTAAATTGTAATTTTACCCACAGGTGAAAATTCATTCGTCATTCTTTTTTAAATCCATCATGGTATTTAACAATAGGATATTTAGCATGATCTGAGTTATGAGCTTTCCTATATTTCGGCACAGTTTCATGTGATCATGGCGCCGAAATATTAGAAAGCTCAAAATTTAAATCATGGTTAATATCCCGTTGTTAATGACTTAAGTATGCATGGTTCATTTCATTCATTATCAACACCCCGTATACGTCCACTGCTGAACATAGCCCTCCCCAAAACGAAGCCGATTTTAAATTACAAGAATATAATTTTTTCTTAATTGTACGAAAATGGGTTTTCCACTGACAATGTTGAAATATACAAACAAAATTTTGGAAACCGGACTTTCGTCGGAAAACCGAATTACTGTCTGTTTGGTTTCCCCTGTCGATTTTAAATTACAAGAATATATTTTTTCTTAATTGTATGAAAGTGGTTTTTCAACATACAACATAAATTAAATATACAAACGGACCGGAAAACCGAATTTTTGTCCGTTTGTTTTCCCCTGCCCAAATTTTTAATTACCACCCATTGTTTACATTTAAAAACTCATTCATTTCACCAATAGGCCAGAATCTCCTCGTAATTTATTCCGCTCTCGGAAAAAGTGATCTTATGCTATAAACATTTACAATTCAAAACTGTGTAATTAATCACCATAATTAAGGAAATGTACAGGATTATATTACATCTGTGTGAAGTTTATCATGATGATAGGCATTTGTTGTTCGTTATTCAGGTAATACAGATCACGTGCATTTAATCACTGGAGGAGAAATTGTAAATTTTAATGAAAAGCCTAATTACAGAACTTACGATCGTATATTTGCAGCTGTATTATACAGGGTGGGGCAAATTCTTGGCTCCTTAAGGGTAGCTGAAGGCATATCAGGAATTAAATTTTTACTTATTTTAAAAATGGCAATATTTATTCTTCAAAGTAAAACAGAAGGTTCCTAAAAACAAAACCTTCTAACTACAAAAGAAACGGTAGCTATAGCTACCCTTAAGGGGCCAAGCATTTGCCCCATCCTGTATATACCTATTACATTATCATATTACATATATTAATGCACACGTAAGCTATATGCGCATTACCTAATCTGGTTGCTTGCTCTTGGAAAACGGTTTTAACCCTTCTGGCGACTTAGGTCTATCAGGAAAAATGACTAGGTATAAAAATAACTAGGACGTGATATTGTCAAGAAAGAAAATTGGGGACATATCATTGATTGATTAAAAACGAAGATGAGGCACTGGTTGCTCGAAAGTGGCAACCTCAAATTGTGCAAAATTGTGTTCTCCCACATCAGTCACCGTCTGACCGGCGGCACGGGCGGTCGTGATTCGCGTGAAATATTGTTGTCTCAGTCTCACTTCGGTCCTAGATACGTCTTTCCGTCTTTGTTCTTCTTTGTATTGCACACACAGGACTGGAAATAAAACTGTGAGCGTATGTGTTTGCGTGTAGTTGTAACACATGCCAATTTTTGAGTAAGCGCTGGGAGAACGTAACCTATCTTCCCTTTTTAAATCAATGGGACATATATTATTAACTAAGTATAAAAATGCCGATATCAAAAAAAGTCAAGGTGATTAAAATAGCCGACGCACGCACACTATGGTTAAAATTAGTGTTTTTTTCTCAATGAACTAACTGTTATTATAACCATTTATTGCACACTGATTCCAATGGTTTCGGAACCATTCTATCACCTGACTGCGATCCCAAAAAAGCATGCCCAGCGCCGGGATTATGGGTGTTATCCCCTCCAATGAGATAAAAGCCAATAAGGTGCTTATTATAGGCTGTGAGGATAAGGGTTGAGGAAATTTTTTTTTTTAGTTTTGATTTGGAATCTATATTAACGCACCATAAACTGTGGCATTGTCTCTGAATGCCAAAGACAAACGATTTATACATGATAAGATAACTAACTAATCTTTGGGGAGGCCTACATCAGTGGACTACAACCGACTGCCGGAGCATGTCGTCAATACACCCAGCTTGGCTTCATTTAAAAATAAACTTAAGCTGTGGCTCATCTAGAGGGCGTTCTATAAGGTTGAGGATCTTCTAGACAAAGCAGTTACGCTATAATTTAAATTCTTAATCCTTTGACATTTAACTGAACCATATGTATCATGAATTTATTGTTTACATTATGTATAATTTATTACTATTTTTATATTATATTCATAAGTAAATTATTATTGTATATTAAGTACTTTAATTTAATTTTACTTATTGTTTTATATGACTATTGTATGACCTGTAAATTTGCTTTTTTACCAATAAAATGTCTATCTGTCTATCTGTCTATCTGACTAATATTGGCTGAAAATGATAACAAGAAGAGGTGTAACTTGACTTATTGTTTCAGAAACTAAGCAACGACCACATCTGTTACTTCCTGTACCAAATCCTGCGAGGGTTGAAGTACATCCATTCAGCTAACGTGCTGCACAGGGACCTGAAGCCATCTAACCTACTTCTCAACACCACATGCGATTTAAAGGTACGTTCACCTACTACTAAGATTTTCAACTGAATAAAAAAGATAATAATTTTACAAAAGGAAGAAGACTGTCAAACTTTTAAATGAAACCTAGTGTCTCTCTCAAGATAATGTAAGGATTCGAACGGAACACCATACATTCAAAGCTGTTCAGGTATTTAAAAGTAACAGTGAAATTGAGAAACTGACATATACATGAACCCTGAACATACTTATTTTTAGTAATAAATTAAATTATTTATTTACAAGGAAAACCAGGTGCTTTTTAACCGACTTAAAAAAAAGGAGGAGGTTCTCAATTCGACTGTTTTTTTATGTTTGTTACCTCAGAACTTTTGATTGGTGTGGTCCCATTTTAATTTGGTTCAGTTCTGACAGTGGGATCCATGAAAATTCATGAAAAAACTATAAAAATTTAAGTTGGTTATAGTTTTTTATAACAAAATTAATTATATGTACAGGGTTACAAATTGATAAATACCAGTAAGCTTATCGAAGGTTTTCACGGGTAGTTATCAGGATAGTGCAACGAATTAAGACTATGAACAATGTGACTAATCTACATGTATCACCTATAGATAGTGTTTTTAAGTTACAGTATAATATTTTTAAACTAAGCAATTTTAATCATCATTATTATCATTGACGCCAAAAAATCCTCCGCTAAGCCGCCGCCTGGCCGCAGTGAAACTTATGCAAAATAGGTCAAGGTCAAATTGCTTACTTAAGTGGTTAAAATTGTTACACGCTCGCCATAAGAAGGAATTTTGGTGGTTGTTGGTGCCACCATGAGGAACAAAAATAAATAATACTGGAAAATTAATACAGAATGATCTAGCTAGCCTAAGCATTTAGAAATTTTCAATGATACTGCTCCAAAATTTAAAAGTATGCTGCTTAAATATTAAATATTATTCTAAAATAATGTTTATCATATAGTTTATTCTCAGATATTATTGTTCTTAATTCTTAGATAGTTTATTTGCATTTTTATTATATAAAATTTAAAGTTTTCATAAAATATATGTTTGTGAAGGTAATTCCTACAAATGTCGTGTTTACCTGTAAGTAACATGCGTATCAAAACAGAACCTTATTTTAAGTTTTTTGTATGTATGTGGTTGGTAAACCTTTTTTCAATAAATAAATAAGCCGAGCTTGCGTTATGGGTACTAGATCGCAGTTCGTTTGTAGAATTGTTCTCAAGGGGGCTGCTGCCCGCCCCCCGATAGATATTCCTTAGGCGCCTCTTACGACACCCACGAGAAGAGTTAGGGTGGTGCAAATTCTAAGCCAGCACCACACAGCTAAATAATAGGCATCGTTTTATCCGGGCACATAACGCGTGCGAAACCGCAGACAGTTCAATATATTCTTGTGCAATGACTTGTTCAGCGCTGAAGTAGCATTAAAACTTTGTCATGTATTCGTAGTTGACTTTATTGCAAGTGTTATTGGTGTTCGCTAATATAATGCTATTGTATTGTTATTGTTCCATATACACTTGATGAAACAATGAATCATAGGTATAAGTCAGTCTCTATTCTTATGTCATAGGTTTGGCTTAAGAGGGCACCCATTTAAAAATAGTTGGCATAGGATTTCGTGTTCATATCAGCGGACGGGGACAGACAGAAAACTTCTCATGACTTACCAGCTAAACAGCTTTGGTATTAAGATCCATTCAGCTGTTTAGAAGTGAAAAAGATAGACAGAATAGGGTATATGCATGGATTTTTTTACTTTGGTAATCGATCTCGATGTATTTCGATCGAATCGACGAAAAAAATATATGTATGCCAAACAGCCAAAAAAAATAATTTATTGATGTAAAAAACAAAAAGTAAAACTACACACGTTTTCAGGTGATAAAAACACTGACATGTCAGCCCTTGCATTTTGTGACGTCACGGTTCATCTGATGGGCATAAAGGCTTGACTTTGAGATGATAGGAGATCATCTCTCAAAGTCAAAACTTTATGCCCATACAAAAATGTTCAAGTATGACGAAAAAAATTGAAATTTTGCGGGTGAGATTTAAAATATCTACTTTTTATTAATGTAAAAAACAACGACGACGACGACGACGTCGACCTCTGTGGCGCGGTGGAAAAGGGCCGCCTGCGACGCAGGAGGTTGCGGGTTCGATTCCCGCCTCGGGACAAATGTGTGTACGATCTGCAGATATTTGTTCAGGGCGTTCTGGATGTTTTTCTATGTATAATAAAAAGTATCTATCTATGTAGTATATTGTATTATGTATATCAGTTATCTAGTACCCATAACACAAGCTCTGCTTAGCTTGGGGCTAGATAATGCTGTGTGAATTGTCCAGCATTATTTATTTATTTATTTATTTAATGAATAAATTTCACAATAAAAACATCATAGAATACAAAAATAAATATACAGATATATTTCTATAAGTATCAGTAGAGAGAACGTAAAAAGAATATATTTTTCAAGTGACATGCATATACCCTATTACTTCGCTTTTATAATACTTGTATGGATTCTAAGCAGAAAAACTTTTCCCCGTCCATCTTCATTTCCCGTTGATTAGTGCATTGCCGTTCTTTGCTAAAAGCTCTTCTCAGGCATTCCCTTGAGTCTGTTGCAAATTACTTTGAAACTCCGCTCCGACTTAACTTCATTCCGCGACTAAGTGGAATAAAATTATATGGTTAAGCGCGAGTTTAACTCGCGTACAGAGGTTTTGTTGATTTGTATCACTAGCAAAACTTAAAATATGGCAATGTCAACCTCAACAGCCTATATTGATCCACTGCTGGACGCACCCTCCCCCTGATCAACGCTTTATTCGCGTATCTTATGGAGGGCAATGTCCAAAATCCCCACGCTTGGCATGCGGGTTAGGGATCTCAGTTTAGTGGTATAATTGTTCTGCAGGGGCCGCTGCTGCCCGCCCCCCGGTGGATATACCTTAGTCGCCTCTTACGACTCCCGATGGGGTGGTGCAAATATCTAAGCCATGCCAATATTCGTATCTTTTGAAAATCCGCCGCAACTTAATTCCCGTTGAATTTAGTTTTATGTAGGTATCACTTCTCCAGAAAACTTTGGTCCTTCACTATAACCATAAAACTTCAAAAATGCTGCTCACAAATTTTTCACCGCAGCTAAAGAGCTTTAGCAGTTCTACGCTGCAAAATGCTTGTTCCCGTAAGTGCATGTGAGACTTAATGTAAATAGCTGAATTTATGCAGGTAGGTAGGTACCTACGCTTTAAAAGATGCTGCAAGTAGGGGTGTAGCTGCTTGCTAAGAGCATCGCATTGTCTTTCGGCGTTCTTGGGTAATATTTTTCAAGTGAAAGCTGTTTGTTCGTCCTTATTGCAGGCAGTAAACAAATCAACAAATATAACAATAAATTGATTTAAAATAAATAAATAAAATAATAACAGCAATAGAAATTTGGTACACAAGCTCATATCTAGCCCAGGTGTGAAAAAGTATTTTTTTTTACTAAAGCAAGTTTACTTTCCATCTGGCAGACCGGACGTTTGCCACCTTGATGGTATTAAAAAAAGTACATAGCGGGCTTTTTTATCTTCGTAAATTTTTGTGACACCCTATCCATAGGCCTATATTGATCGCCTCTTTTTATGTTCACCCCTGAAGCCCCATCATTCATCAACATAGGTTAGTAGTTGCTATCTTTTATCCGAGCACCGGACTGAACCCACGTTCTAAGTAAATACAAAAAAAAACAATAATGTTTCAGCAGTAAAAAACTTTGATTTAAATACAAGAGAAACTATTCCATTCCAGTCCATAATTCCTACACATTATGTCCAGCAAACATTGTAAAATACAGGACTCAGGACCGCATCTGTCCACCGCAGTTCTAATAACGGGCTTATTAGACCGCTCCGGACTTGTCTTGTGTTTTATCCGGTTTTGTACTGGGAGATTAGTTCTGGAAAATATTATGTTAGGTTGGGTTTGGTTGTGTAAAACTTTTGGCGTTTTAGCTCCAGTGGCTGTATAATATTGCTAATTACATTATAAAGGCGAACGTTTGTGCCCTGTTAATACGTTGGTATAATCAAAATATAGGTACAGGCCGCTTTTTATACCGAAAAACGAGAACAAACCTGCTGGCGGAAGCTAGTTTAAGTTGTTAAGGTTTGGGTTAACTTGTCTCGCCGGCGAGGTGGGTATTTTTCGAGTGTTTTGGATACTTTTTATTACCTCCAAGTATCCAAAAGGCTGAAGCAATTTTGATAAATGAGGTAACGAAAACTCATCTAGACTCTATGCTTAGCCTACATTTTGTGGAACTTTGCCCCCATACTTTTTTAATAGATGTCAATTACTCGTTCGTGTGATTAACTTGCCCCAGGTTTGATTGTACCTATAAGGCCAAGTATATATTCTAAACCTAACGATGCTCAATTTTGCTGATGAATAATGGCCGGATATTGAATAGACCGTCTAGAATTCAATCTCAAAATGATTCATGATCCTTTCCGAGAATCCGGATATTTATCGAAAATATAACCTTGATATAAATGGAGAAGTTTGAATTCAATAAACCAAATCCTGGAAATCATGCCAAGTGAGAGTTAAATTCGGAACACATATTTCGTACCACGATATACTCGTACAGGTGCAATATTTTTTTGACTGTTTGTTTCTAGTTGCCATGCTATTTTATGAGCAATTTTATTAGACTATCTACATACTCGTATTACAGAAAAGCCTACGGGCGGGCTTCGTTCAACATTTTTAGTAATCAAACTCGTGTCAATAGATTTCAAAACGACAACTGATTTGAACTCTATTTTAGTGTCAGCTAAATTAGCAAATGACTTACACTGTGCACGCAACTACATAACTATCAGCTTATTAACTTGTAAAAGAAGAAATCATGACACTACAGTGTTATAATAACCAAAATGTCTTTATTTAAATCTTTTTATTTTATAGAGATTTTTGGTTATTGTAGTCTCTTCGCACCATAAAACATAACCTGAAAAAGCCCATACAGAAACATTCATATTTTCAAGAAATTCCCGTGCAAAAACCAACAGTTCCATCGCCATTTATTCACGAAAACAAGTTAAAGTGTTTCATGAATATTTTCCACATTATCCTAGCCTAGACTCCGTAATAGCCGACGAGCAATATTTAGCTCATAAATTAAATGAGCCATGCGCCGCCGTACTCATAAGTTAAATTACGTGTCCAACTTAGGTTAATACATATTTATGAGGGGTTGCTATACGCTCGGCCTTAGATATCAGGTCATAGCATCACTTGTAACAAAACTGTTACTAGGTTTTTTTTGACGTTGCCCTACATATCTAGGCTTTACCACAAAGGAGATCGTGGAATATGTGAAGACGAAGACCAACGGAAGTAAATAGGCTTATTTTGCGTATGTATCTTAGACTAAGATATATATTTTACATGGGCCGTAGTTTTTAAGTATTTTACATCTTTTACTATAATGCTGCCTGAAATAAATGATACCATTCAATACAAAAACTTTTTATTGCGTACCAAGATAGAGAAAAACAGTTAAGAAAATCACAAACACAAAAACTGTCGCACAATTGGCGGTCTTATCGCTCAAAGTGATTTCTTCTAGGCAACCTTTGGGGGGAATGTTTTTTGTTTTTGTTTTAGCTCTAAGTCTCTTCTCTCTCTAAGATCTAAGCCAAGTGCACTTCAGAGGGAGAAACTTCATTTGGAAGTTCGTTTTGCAGAAATTTACTGACGATCAGTATTTTTCGCGTCAAATGTGAGTGTCGTGATTCCCCCGTGAAACTTAGTCACGGACAATATCACGCCACGTTGTATAATGATATGTATGATACGATTTGCTTGAAAACAATATTTTAATCTGAATTGTACGTTTTTCATCTTTCAGGGACACTAAAACTGTTCTCTATATACACAAACACATTCCCATTAAGTTTATGGATGTCCTAATTACGAACGTGCCTACATCACCCAGAGCTCCCTGGGCGCTATTCGTTAACTTTAATAAGGTGCTGAGTGGCAATTACCTCATTCATCGCGACTTATTGCAGGTTGAATACGTAATGAGAGCTTACCTGGCGTGCTGAGTTCTATCATAATATGCGTAATATGTGGTGTTAGCTAGCTGTGTGGTGTTGGCTTAGAATTTGCACCACCCCATCTCTTCCCATGGGTGTCGTAAGAAGCGACTAAGGGATGTCCATAGGGGGCAGGCAGCAGCGCCCCTGCAGAACAATTCTACCACTGAACTGCGATCTCCAACCCGCATGCCCAGCGTGGGGATTATGTGCATTACCCCCACTAGATAAACGCCAACAAGGCGCGTATCAAGGGGAGGCCTGCGTCCAGCATTGGACCAATACAGGTTGTTGAGGTTGAGGTTGCGTAATATCTGGGTTAGGGTTCCGTACCCAAAGGGTAAAACGGGACCTTATTACTAAGAATCCGCTGTCCGTCTGTCTGTTTGTCACCAGGCTGTACCTATCTCATGAAACGTGATTGCTAGATAGACAGTTGAAATTTTCATCGATGATGTATTTCTGTTGCCGCTATAACAACAAATAATAAAAGTTAAATAATTTTAAGAACTAAGGGGGCAACGTCCTTATCACCTTGAGAACCGATCACCGAGGTTACGCAACGTCAGGCGCGGTCAGTACTTGTATGGGTAAACGCGTCACGTGAACTTTTTGTTTTTTGACGAGGAAAGATTTGTATTTTTTTTATATCGTACGGAACCCTCCGTGCGCGAGTTCCGTACTATATAAACGGTACGCTCGCACTTGGCTGGTTTTATTTTGATATACAGGGTGTGGCAAATTTTTGGCCCCTTAAGGGTAGCTACCGTTTCTTTTGTAGTTAGAAGGTTTTGTTCTAAGGAACTTTCTGTTTTATTTTGAAGAAAAGAATATTGCCATTTTTAGTTTTTTGAAAAAATGTACGGTTCGCCCAAAAAATGACATTTGTCAAAAAAAACAAGTTGGTCTTAATCGACTCTATTTCCAACCAGGAACACTTTTCCCAAAGGAACATACCAAATCAAATCGTAAGTTTTGGCAATAATTAAAAAAAACAATTCCCATACATTTTCTATGAAAAAACGAGTAAGTGAAAACAACAATGTCACTCATTCAAAGGTTCTTAATTTAAACTCGTATGTAAATACTTTTTTAAAATGGTAGGCTAATTTTGAAGGAATCTCAGGAATTAAATTTTTACTTACTTTTTAATTTTTATTAAAAATCAAGTTATTTACGTACCAAACTTTTCTTTAAATTAAACTCAATTAAAAATGACCGTTGTCTAAAAATAGTTAGGTAGGTATGTTTCTTATTTTGGTGTGAAGACATTTTTACCTATATCGTCGTTAGAGCGAACATGGCTAGGAGGCCTTCAAAATTAGCCTACTTGATTTTTAATAAAAAAAAAAAAAAATTAATTCCTGAGATGCCTTCAAAATTAGCCTACCAACTTAAAAAAGTATTTACATACGATTTTAAATTAAGAACCATTGAATGAGTGACATTGTTGTTTGCACTTACTCGTTTTTTCATACAAAATGTATGAGAATTGTTTTTTTTAATTATTGCTAAAACTTACGATTTGATTTGGTATGTTCCTTTGGGAAAAGTGTTCCTGGTTGAAAATAGAGTCGATTAAGACTAACTTGTTTTTTTTGACAAATGTCATTTTTTGGGCAAAACGTACTTTTTTTCAAAAAACTAAAAACGGCAATATTTTTTTCTTCAAAATAAAACAGAAAGTTCCTCAGAACAAAACCTTCTAACTACAAAAGAAACGGTAGCTACCCTTAAGGGGCCAAAAATTTGCCACACCCTGTATATGTGCGTTTATCACTGTCGTAAAAGCGAATGTCACAAAAATTCGTAAACGCTCGACGATGCCGAATTTACCATTACATTTAAAAAGCTGCACTGATTTCGCTATGAATATAGATAACAAAAGTCTCGATAAAGCCACAAAACATCAAAATTGGTTCTTATCTTACTGTTCACCTTTGGGCTACAGCGCGGCCCAAAAAATAGCGACCCGTGATTCCAGCTAAATCTGTTACCGTCTACAAGAAAATATTTACAAAGGACATGAAACTCTCCGAGGATACGGTAAAATTATTGGCACCGTTGTTTATCGTGGACCTGTATATTAAAATTACCCTGAAAATACATCAGGTATCTCGTAAAATACTACACGATCTTTTCAGACACGTGTAATAAGTATTTCATGACTTTTCACAACAGCATAAAGCAATAATCGGATAAATACGTCAGCGAAATAAGAAAAGAACGCTCGTACGCTTTCATAAGCGTGCTAGCGAGCATAAATTCAAGCTTAAAGATTACGTACATTAAAAACCTCTACGTAGCATAATGTTCTCTTGTTTCCTTTTATATTTCGCTCTGAACATAATAGACACGCACCAATGTTAGACTTGGGATATGAATCTGTAGAAATTCTGAGCTATTTCTAACCGGATATACCTACATATTTCGTTGTCATCGTTCGTTGATCCTATATTTTTAGACTTTTTAAGTTCTTTTGAATGGCTGCAGAACTCTTAACTAAAAAAATACAACGTAGTATATGTAATATCTATTATCTGTGATCGTGTTTGCAATGTTTTTTTTGCAGAGTAACTGTCTGAATAAATGAACTCTTTATTTTATAACCGTCCAAAGAACGTTTTAAGAAGATGCCTCTAATTAATTATATAAAATAATCGTAGTTTGACGAATTCATTACGGATGTAAGCGGGTTAACTACGAACCTTATTTATGTTGGAAGAACACCACAGTTTCATCGTTAAGGGATCAACATCCTCTTTAAGGGGTAAAACGTTGGTGTTCTTCCAACATAAATAACGTTCGTAGTTACATCCGCAATGAAAATGCCTCTACTCTATTCTACGAGTAGTCGTAGAAGATTAGCGGCTAGTTAGATTTGGTGATTGATTGAGCCGACATAGTCGGCTTTGGTCATGGGTGATTCATCATGTGATCGATGGACGGCACAACTTTGTCATCCTGAATGAGAATGGATAGACTTAGTGTGCATACAATGCTCCGAAACTGCCATCGATCCGTATCCGCTCCAAATACACGAATAAACAGATCAAGAAATCACGGGCCGACAACAAAATTCACTTATGCACTGCATGTGACGCCCATTCGATGTAAAACTCTAGCCGTAGTGACGTCCAAAGTCGTTCAGTATATCATGAATGCATAAATGAATCGGTCGGTCGATCTGTATTAAATAAATATAGGGAGGGAATGGGTATGACGCAGATATATCTTTCTATAAAAAATAACCTCATCCTTTCAAACGCACGCATCGCGAACCTGTGCAAAAACCTTCTGTTTAATGCTCGGTGTATTTTTCAAAGGTATAAAACAAATTGCTTCATTCATTTACCGCTCCTCTAATCTTTATTTTTATTGCGGAAAACATATCAACTCGTCCATTAAGAGAGCGGTCCTTTTCATGGACAATCAAATTTTATACCAGCTTAAATAAAACTGACCGACGACCTGTTTCAGGAAAATGTAGTGAAAAGTCATTTCGCTGTTTATTGCAGCTATCAACAAAACCTCGGATTTGTTGGCTTCCGTCGACAGATAAGTACCGTTGTTCGATAAATCGTTTTTCGATGCCCTTTTTGCCACGTTTGATTCGATACTTTCAATAGTCATGACTCGCTGTTTTTCCGTTATAATTTCCTGCGCTGTGCCATAGGATCTTTCTTTTTGACATTTCTAGGTTTGAGTAGACTATACCTATTGATTTTTTCTTGATGACATTGTCAAAATCGCTGGGCATTGAATATCTGGATGCAAAAGGCTGATTAAAAATTAATGTAGACTGCCCATAGGGCAAAGGCCAGCAATGGAGGGCTTAAAGTGCTGGAATAACGATGATAGTTGGGTAATGTAAAAACCTTTCCACTTCTTAGATACCACCAAACTAGTCTTTTAGCCAAAATCAGAGACGTTAATGATTACTTTAAACTATCAACGATTATTTCCGATGATTTCAATACCTATTTAGTGACAGTATTAGTAAGCATTAAAGTCTCTGAGTGCGGAACTTTATCTTGTGTAAGTTGCATTCGGAATCTATTTCAGTGAGTTTTTACAATGATTTTTCAGAACAGGGTTACGGAACCGATATCATTAGGTTTCATATCTCATCCTATTTGAATCACAATCGTTTTCTGATGACCCTCTGCCGCTGTAGGGTCTCATTTACATCTGAAGTGCGGTCGCCCTTATCGCAGAGAGCGCTAAAGAACTGGTCGCTAACTGTATACGAATACCGAAACATTCAAAATTCAATTCTCTAATGTTTGTGGTATATTGATTTCGGATATGGCGTACAATCTGCTGCTAAATATACCTTATAGAGATTTGGTGATATTTTTTTTATTTGTTATTTAGATATGTATTGTGTCAACAAAATATAAACTCTGAAATCTAGACAATTCAAACCTTAATAACATTACTTACTCACGGTAATTATAATATTTGTGATATGTTTCTCAATCTATGTCTGATTTGTAATATGTTAGAATTGTAATGTAACTTATCAAATTTTATAAGAACTTGATCAATCAAGCTGAGAGATCAATTCAATGAGTCCTCTTGAAGAGATCAATTTAAATAATCGCATTTACTTGCTAAAGCCTTCTTAAGAAAATTCAATTGAACAAAACAACTACGTAAATTAATTTCAGAGTCTGATCGAATAAGCCATTTTAGTTTGTTACAGTAAATTTACGAATTAGCAATAATGCGTTGCTGATTAAGCTTAAAAGTTATAAATTAAGCAAAATACAAGTGACAAATCACAATTGAAATTATAACTTCGCAATTTGTTTAATTATTTGCTTGCTTGGGGCTCGCCATTAAACTTCGAAATTCCTGTGAACTAATTATTATTGGATTCAGAAGTTAATTTTCAAGTTTTGCTCATTAGTGAATACAGCGCTATTCATTATAGGGTGGTGTAAGGCATATTACATAACACAAGCTTTGTGTTTACTTTGGGAATATACCGACTGGCTTTTGCAAATATCCATACTAGCATTTAAACTTTATTGCAATATCACTGTCGAGTGTTTGTCTGTTAAATTCTCAAAAATAATCGATCGAATGGATCATAAAAAAACTTTACAAAGAGATACTGTGCGTTTTAATCTCATTAAAGTTACGTAGGGCCATCTTAAACGTAATGAAGTGATGGCCTAACGTGCGGTTTGAAGTGTGAATAAACAACAGGAAATCCAGCTGCCCTTTTCCTTACACACGGACCTTCTAATCTAGTAGAGGATCCTTCTCTTAATAAAACATTAGTCTCCGTGAAACGACATCCGTACTTAAAGGTATCCGTACGACGACCTCTGGCGCGGTGGGCGAAGGTCTGCCTGCGACGCAGGAGGTTGCTGGTTCGATTCCCGCCTCGGGACAAATATTTGTACAATTTGCAGATATTTGTTCAGGGCGTTCTGGATGTTTTCTATGTATTAAAATAAAAAATATCTATCCATGTAGTGTATTTTATTATGTATATCAGTTATCTAGTACCTATAGGCTATAACACAAGCTCTGCTTATAGCTTGGGGTTAGATAATGCTGTGTGAATTGTCCAGCACTAGTATATTTATATTATTATTATATAAAGGCTTTTTTGGTGGTAATCCGCTAACGACACATTGAATATTGAACCCTGTTGCATATAATAACACAGTTGCTTGTTCTCAGATTTGCGACTTCGGGCTGGCGCGAGTGGCCGACCCGGACCATGACCACACTGGATTCCTCACGGAGTATGTCGCTACTCGCTGGTACCGCGCGCCGGAGATCATGCTCAACTCTAAGGTGAGCTTTATTAACAACTGCTTATGGTCTTAATTTGGGATACTGCGATTCCTATATCCGAGTTTTGTACGCTCTTAGAAAAAGATGTACCTATTTGTCACAAACACGAACTTATAGAATAAACAAACGTTGATCCAAGTTAGCCTTAATACGTCATCGTCTTTAATGGTTACTATACGATATGAAGTGCTGAGAAAAGAGAGGCTTCCGCCAAACAGTGAAACTGTAACACCTTAAAATTCGAAGTGTTGGGTCATTAACTCTACGTTAACGTTTTCTCCTTAACGTCAAATAAATTCAGGCGGAAATTGCGAAACCTTTATGTTATGTAAACAAAATTCAAATTAGGTTATCATCAATATTAAACCAATAACAAACAAATGGCCCTCACGTTATGATTGAATTCTCTGAATTCTGGGTTAATATAATTATTTGACCTTACCTTATATTTATTTTTTACTACCTGCGCCCCGCGACTTCGAACGCGTTGATTGTCTCACCTTTTAAACCTTCCCTAGACCTCCACGAACATTTCAAAATAAGATAAATCTGTTCTGACTAACGAACAGCAATTCATTTTTATATATATAGAGATTATTCCCCTAGTTCTTTTTCACCATTACATACCTAAGCGCTCTTGTACAGAGACTGCACGTCTCAAATACACGGACGCCAAGTTGCCGACTGCGAGGCTTGACTGCAGATGACGGCAGTCGTCGACTTCAGTTGATTGCAGTCGTCGACGACTGCAGTCGCCTTCAGTTGACGGGTGCAGTTGCTAACTCGCCGTCTGTGTTTAAGACCCTTAAGGTATGCGAAAACCTGTGAAAACGTTTTGAGCTATTTCCTCTAATTAAACACTACCTTTTCCTACCAAATATTTCCCACTAATGAAAACTACTCTTTCAAAGGCGTAGGGAACACATTTCGGGATTCCTTTTAAAAAGCTCAGCTTTTAATTGCGACGGCGTCCTTTGACGAACGTGGTTCTGCACATATACCTAACACTGCATGATGTTTGCACTCGCTAGTATTAAAAGACTAGGAAATGCACGTGGCTATTATTTGCTTGTGTTGTGCTGCTGGCTTAGAATTTGCACCACCCCAACCTTACCGTGGGTGTCGTAGGTGGCGACTGGGGGATATCTGAAACGATAAAGAAGCTTCGCTTTTCCTTTTCCTAGTAGGCCTCCTCGTTCCGAATATCCCACATCGTGCCAATCCAATTTATTTATCATTTAATCTCATTATCCACATCTCATTATCATGTACACAACAATTCGGAATTTATGGAAGACAATAGAATGTAGATAGGATATGCATTTGGTGGCACCTTTTGTCACTAAACCCTGCGATATTCACGTTTTGGCATTACAGGAATTCGCCTTGGGCTGCCACAGGCACTTAGATATCTCGTTTTGCGACAAAGGCCCGGCTTAAGGCCCTGATAATATCCAGCTTTATGCCGCTGACAGACGTTACAGCATTAATTATCAACACTCACTACATTCAAGGACTTAGATTTCACTTCACTAATGGGGTAAATTCCTTTTGAATATTGGAATATTTATACGACTGAGGTTTATGAATGTCTTTGTGTTATTTGCCTCCAATTAATCAAGTGAGATACGAGCCAAACCAATATGTGCTACGTACAGCCATCCAATTTGGCATGTCGAAATAATTGTTTAGTTCGCTTGGAGGATTATACAGGGTAGGGCAAATTTTTGGCCCCTTTAGGGTAGCTACCGTTTCTTATGTAGTTAGGTTTTGTTCTAAAGAAATGAGGTAGCTACCCTTAAGGGGCCAAAAATTTTCCACATACGATTTTGAATGTAATGTTATACATAAGAGGTGGATCATCGGTGGCTGGGGGTGGGGGACCTTACCCTAACCCTCATGTATTTTCTTCGATATTCACTGGTTCAAAAGTTATTAGGCTGGAAATTGCGAAATTCAATCCGAAACCTCATTTTCACTAACATTTTACGAAAGTCTAAATACCCCATGTATGTTCTGCGATATTGACTGGTTCAAAAGTTATTTGGACTTTGGTAATTTAAAAAAAAACTATAGGTACTGAGGTTACACCCTGTATATGGTATTCAGAAATAGAATGGCTTTGATCGCTCTTTGGAAACGGACGATCAGAACATATTTATTCGTGCTTTATTAACCAAATGACACGGTTTAAGTCTGTTGTGTATAGAATGGACCTGCTTTTTATAAACAAAGAGTCCTGTAAACTTCAAAGGAAATAGCTACTAGCCAAAACAGTTCGTTCTAAAAAACTCAAACTCAAGTAAGCTTGAGTACGCGAAATATAGCTCCTAGTGAATGTAGAGGTACAAATTTGTAGCTAAAACCTACGCGTAATTTCAACAAATTCACATTCAAACACATTTCAACATGTGTACCAACTACATGTTGACAGTAACGCGAAATTTGTTTCAAGTGCCCCTATGTGTCCCTTGTTTAGTACCAGAGAGAGCCCTCTCAAGTAAATAAGCACCTAATCAAATTATTAGGTCAGGTCCATCGAGAGTGGAGGGCTTTCGAAATTCCATTCCAAAGCTAGGAAAAACACCCGGGGGACACGCTCTCTGTGCTTTTATTGGAGCTCTTTGTTCAGGAGTTGAAAAGAAAAAATCCAGAGAATAATGTGTAAGCTTGGGCGATATTTTCCTTCTGATATAAAGATAACTAAATAGAAAAATATATAAAAAATGCTTTCATTTTTAGAACGACTTACTAACACAACTTTCTTTTATATATATAGATTAGCTTTTGCCCGCGGCTTCGCACGCTCTATTCAAGTAGCTATGTCCGTCCCCTGGTAGTTTTTTCCAAAATATAAAAATGTTGTTGTGAAATGTTTTCCGCATGGTTTTTCCGAAACTCCATGTGTGTTTCAAATTCGATTCAATACACGGTATTATAGGAGTTGTAAGTTGGGTATTAACTGAATCCAATTCCAATATCATGAAAAACGGCAAATATTATTAAACCACCTGCAAATGATGTACAACTTTTACCCAAAATATACTATAAAAACAATTAAAATATTTAAATTGAAGTTGAATTTATTATTTCAATGATGTTACAATGGTGACTTAATTACGACTGGGGCTTTGAGTCTAGAGTTCTTGCATCACAGGACGTTAGATAAGGATGTCCCGACGCTTTGTTTGCAGATTTGCTTGCGAGATTGCGCGTGGGCGTCTGTTACCAAACAGACGATGTCCAATCTTATGGGCCGCTGAATACAGAGCCTGATGCCATAACTACGTACAAAACCACAAGCTTATCATTAATAACTTGTCCTCCGTACGCATAACTTCCATTTGTTTCCTCCAACCAGGTTTATTCTTATATATTTATTCTATTGTAGAACCTTGCGATCGCTCAACGTCAAATTCCCACTTAGTAAATGGTGCGCAAAGTATTTGCCTTACCACTATTTTGTTTACCTTTTCGCTATTGCTCGAAAAATATACACAGCACCTTAGAGAAAGGGAATGTAAACGAAAATGACAAGCTCTGGGGATGGTGTACGTCAAAACAGAAGGATAGCCAAATCTTTTACTGAAATTTACTAAAGATGTCGTCAATGTTTGAAAAAAATCATGCTCACAACATTGATTGTCTTCGGCTAGAAATTGGTGTTAATTATTGGTAGTCAATGGTATATAAATATGATTTTTTTAAACAATTGACGACATTTTAGTAATTTTCAGCCAGACTCATTTAGCTGTACCGCTAGCCAAGTTTAAACAAACTTTTGAAACCGTCAGGGTTGTTTCACAGGTAGGTATTTATTATTTTACAACAGTAAATATCCCTTGTAAGCTTGTCTCAGATGATTCGTGTTTTTGCAGTTCTAAGCTTCTAGAAACCTACAGAATCCTAACTTTTATTTATGTTAGCATTTACGAGTGCCAGACCATCCACTCAACTTGCGTACTCGTGTGTCTTTTGGGACTGTACCCCATTTGGTGAAATGGACCTAAACTAGCAAAAAGCCATATTCGTCAGACTTTATACACTAAGTTTGAGCGAAAAGCAGTGTTATTCTTAAGTTAAATAAACTCTAGTTAGACCTTTCGGTCTGGGTTTGTCTGTGATATTCATCGAGTATTTAGGTATGCACAGATCTCACTTCAAATGTCATTTTAATTTGTAGTCATAAACAGCCGAAATTAAATCATTTATCATTGAAATCGTGCCTTTACTTCAAATTCCCGTGATTATTCAAGAAGCGTCAGGGACTTCCCTTACGACTATTTACCTTACGTTTTCTAAACGAGTTTGTATTCTATTCTATCCTTTTATCAAATAAATGCCTGTATATGCTTGTGCCTGCTTGTATACAGGGTGCCACGTAACATGTGTACTAAGTCGAAAGGGGATGATTCTGGGAACTTGTGATTTTTTTTTTATTTCGGTAAAATTTTTGCTTAGATACAATTTTTTTCCTATGCGTGTTCTTTTACGTGTATTGCTACATTATTAAAATTGTTTTGAAATTTCAAAGAATTTCGATTTATTTTTATGCCAAAACACAGTTTTGGCTGAAATAACAATTTTAAATTGCTATTTATGCAACAGTCACCCACTGTAAAAGACGAATAGGAAAAAAAATACCTTATTCACGAGTCGATCCCCTCAGGGTCCAGTAGAGTCTGTTCAAAAAGAGAAAAGTCGCTTGTGTGCCAATTTGACAACTTTTGTTGCGTTGACAACACTGCTGCGTCATTGCAGTACGACTAAAAGTATTTGTTCACCAAAACGCCACGACTCTTCTCTTTTTGAACAGACTCTATCACCCCCTTTCGGCTTCGTTCACTTTTCCATTCCATTCTATTTCCACCCTACAACAGTTACAGCTCGCTTCACGATATTACCTTGCATTGTGGTTTAATCTACCATTATCTCTAAAGATGTTACTTCAGTTCAATTGTCTTGGAACTTCGTAGAGAACGCATTACCGATGGCAGGCAAAACGGCGAACTGGAACCGCATGGTAACTGATAACCATTAACTGGATATTTTACTCAATTGGTTTACTTTAAACGGAGTGCTAGCAACATAGTTACGTAATATTACCTCCCAAGAGGCCACTTCAGTTTAATTAAATTCTGTTTCATTATTTATTGTCTTGCAACTTCGTTGTAGAGAACGCGTTACCGATGATGGCAGACAAAACAGCGAACTGAAACCGCAGGGTGTGGATTGATATGTACCATTAACTGTATTTTACTAAATTTAACTTTAATTACAGACTGCTAGCAGCATACTTACGTAAATGAACATAATGTTCGCAAAAACATGCAAACACGGTATTTGGTCGTACCTGTACTAATGAAAAGCGCCTTAATGGCAGGATTCCACATTTCCAATATTGGTTTCCGTTTTATTGTGCGTGGATTATGTTTTCCGAGTATTTCTATTTTGGCAAACACTGTTTATTATCACCAAGCATCAAAACAGACAAAGTGAGGTTGATAAATGAGGTATCAAAATACTCGTCTTGTCTCCTATACAGCTTTTAGCTATTTTTTGTAGATATAAGAATGAAAAATATTTAGTAACAATTCCGCGAAAAAACCTTCTGCGATAAAATCTAACAAATTATACATTTATACAAAATGAAAGAACATTTATCAAAGCAAGTCGTCAACTAGTTTCGGCTCTCCACAAGATATCATCAGGACACCACACCACTCGATCTTGACACTGAGAGCGCCAAACAACAACGGCAGAGTCCCACCAGAGATGTTGCCACTTCGAGCTCCGCGCGCCAAGTGAGGCATCGCTCGCAAAACCGCCCCTTATATACAGTCATAGTGACGCATCACGCCCATTATCTGCGTCCGTGACATCACCACGCGCGCCATTTCTAGAAAAAATCCGTAATGTCCGGTGATGTCACGGACGCAGATAATTAATATTAAAGTTATTTACAACGGGATATTTACCATGATTAGAATTTTAAGCTTTCCAATATTTCGGCACAGTTTCATGCGCATGAAACTGCCGAAATATTGGAAAGCTCAAAATACTTTCATATTTTCTAAATTAACAGCATTTGTCCGCAGGGCTACACCAAATCAATAGACATCTGGTCGGTGGGCTGCATTCTTGCTGAGATGCTGTCCAACCGGCCGATATTCCCGGGCAAGCATTACCTGGATCAGCTGAACCATATCCTTGCTGTTCTGGGCTCACCGAGCCAGGATGATCTCGAGTGCATCATCAATGAGAAGGTAACCTTACAGGGAAAATACATAGCTTATGGAGGTCCCAAATATACAAACCAAACCTAATAACTAACGGGTACGCTTCCGACTGGTATGGATCAGTTGAGCTACCTGTAAGTATATGATTGTTTGCAACAGTCTGCAGTTAACTCGATTGTTACAATTGTAAATACACAGGTTTAATTTATTTCTATTATTTTATTTTAATAAAGGATATATTTGTATTAAAAAAAAATATAGTAAAATTTAAAAAAATATAATTTCACGAAATTATATTTCTTCTGTAGCTATTTATTACTAAAACATCCATTAAAATTAATCATCAAAAGTGAACGAAAATATAAAACTACACTTATGTAAATTGAAAGTAAACGCTTTGAACCGTCTAGCATAAAATATTAAACCATATTCCAGCTAGACTGCACGAAATTGCGTACTTTTAAAACACTCAGCTAAATTAAACCACTCTAAGAGAATTCGATAAAAATTGTTACCAACTTGCACACGGACTTTACGCTCAGTCAATATCAATACGACCTGAGTGTCGTATCAATAAAAGAAATATTGGCATAAATTGGAAAGTTACCGTTCCTCAGAAATATCGAAAAGCCATACATTTCTGAATAATTTTCCGTTAGAAAAACTTTTAATGAACTGACCCGTAGGTACTTTATAAACTTCTGGGCTTCAGCCTTAACAAATATTTTTATTCGTCTCTTATTAATGGTCTACACAAACTGATTTAAATACAGAAAAGACGAAAATGCCAGAGCGTTTTAAAACTAGAAACAAAAACTCAGATAATAATGTTTTGCAAAAGGTTTCAAACTTTCTCAATAACCCAGATAACATAAATTGGTTTGCTTTAAGAAGTTTTCGGCGTTCTGTTTATTTAGGACTGAATACTTCGTCTCTTAAACGATTCCTGGAACTGTTAGGTACTTTAATATGGAAAATTATTCGGCAAAGGAAAATGGCTCATACGTAACAGTTTTTTATCTGTACCACCACGGAATATGGCGTGGTGATCGCGGCATAAATGATTTTGAAATGTATATTTTTATTTTATTTATTTATAAGAATTGCCCGATATATTTGTGCTTACGCGTGCGATGACGGGGCCGGTGCACTGCACGCCCCGCGTCTCCGTAAACAAGGCCCCCGTGTTGAGTGCATTTGTCTATGAACAAAGGCATATACTGGGTGGGGCAAATTTTTGGCCCCTTAAGAGTATCTACCGTTTCTTTTGTAGTAAGAAGGTTTTGTTCTGAGGCACTTTCTGTTTTATTTTGAAGAAAAAAATATTGATATTTTTAGTTTTTTGAAAAATGTATGGTTCGCCCAAGAAAATAAAACAGAAAGTGCCTTAGAACAAAACCTTCTAACTACAAAATTTCAATTCAATTCAATTTATTTATTTAATTAGAACGGTCACATAAAACCACTTACACTAACTAATTAAAATTAAATAGTACAAATAACTATGAAAAGAAAAAAAATAAAAGACGTGTGGCACTCGGGGACTGCCGCGGTAAAGCTATTGCAATGCCATCTAGAGGCGAGTTGCTGAACTAAAGAGACAAACGTCAAGGTTTTTTCGTTACGGAATTTCTGGATTCGGTCCCCGCGCTCAAGGCCCGCGATAGAAGCTATGCAATAGCTTAAAAACAAACAAAAAAAAAAGAAACGGTAGATACCCTTAAGGGGCCAAAAATTTGCCCCACCCTGTATAATGTAGGTATTCAGTCCCTAGACTGTCTTTATTGGCGGTGAGATGGCATAGTACAGAGGTATATAGGACAATAAACAAGTTAGGTAATCAACAATCCCTGTAGTGTAAACATAGTCTCATCGTGTTATAACATGGCTGATGGATGACGTAACATGGAATAACGTTAGAAGTTTGCGAGGAGCCGTAAAATATTAGGTTAATAATTCGCGTGTCAGCGTCTACCAACGTTAAGTAGTCGTTTTTATAGGTTTTAACTAGCACTGTTATATTGAGAGTTTCGACCTACGGTCACAATAATAATTATTATACGATGGAATGGCTACTAAATTAGCTTGAAAGAAAGAAGTTTAAACTAATTTGTCTGTTCAATTCAAACACATGCGCTCTGTCTTCTTCGGTGCTAGCCAGGCTTATTCTCTATAAAGTGTAGAACACGTGTCATCAATCCCACGTGTTAGTGAGACACTTGGGATTGATTTGGCTATTTGTTCTCGGTGAATATCTCGGTTCGCTGAAGTATGGGGATAAAGTACAACCATAGCAGTATAATTCACTGAATGAAATAGGCCTAGAAGAATTACCAAGGTAGCTCATAGGACCAAAATAGGAACAAAGAAAGAAACAATTATTTGCATATCTGCAAGGAAGTCCGGTGATAATTAATTGCATTAAATGAGTGACATTATTGGTTTCACCACAGATATCAGAAACTATATCTCTGTGGTTTTCACTTAGTCGTTTTTTCATAGAAAATGTATGGGAATCGTTTTTTTTAATTATTGCCAAAACTTACGATTTGATTTGGAATGTTTGGGAAAAGTGTTCCTGGTTGGAAATAGAGTCGATTAAGATCAACTTGTTTTTTTTTTGACAAATGTCATTTTTTTAGCAAACCGTAGGTACTTTTTTCCAAAAAACTAAAAATAGCAATATTTTTTACTTCAAAATAAAACAGAAGGTTCCTAAGAACAGAACCTTCTAACTACAAAAGAAACGGTAGCCACCCTTAAGGGGCTAAAAATTTTCCCCACCCTGTATAGTCGTCGCCAAGTATTTCCATCTTCCTCAACTTCTTGTTAACAGCAATTGCTGTTTCAATCTCCATAAACTAAGTACTTTATTTAACCCTCAGGCCCGCGGCTACTTGGAATCGCTGCCGTACAAGCCCCGCGTGCCCTGGGTGGATCTGTTCCCCGGAGCTGACCCTCGTGCCCTGGATCTACTCCATCGCATGCTGACCTTCAACCCCCACAAGCGCATCACGGTGGAGGAGGCGCTTGCGCATCCTTATCTCGAGCAGTACTATGATCCCAACGATGAGGTAATGTATTTTCCACTACTCAAATTTCATCATCAGCCTAAAATCCATGGCCGTAACTCCACTACTAGCTGAAACGTGGACACTCACGATAGGGTTGGTCTACCAGTTCAAAGTCGCTCAGCGAGCTATGGAAAGAGCCATGATCGGAGTCTCTTTAAAGTATAGGATTCGTAACGAATACATCCGACAGGGAACCAAAGTTATCGATATAGCTCAAAGAATTAGCAAGCTGAAGTGGCGGTGGGCCAGCCATATCTCGCGAAGAATGGATTCGTACAGCTGAATAAAGGGCGCTATGACGCTCATTAGGGGAGGCCTATTCCAGTAGTGGACTAGTATACTATCTAGGCTGAATATGATGAGATGACAAATTCCACTAAATTTATCTCTTCACTATAACATTGTATTATCTTTAAAATGACACATTCATACATTTTACCTTTCATGAATAATATTAGAGATAAACGCGTGTCAAGGTTAAAACCATTCTATCAATGTCCGTGTAAATAGCACCGTACGGACTATCTAGAATTTATTTCACCTACGGACGATTCTGTGACGACATCAGTGTCGGAGTAAAGTGATTGGTTAGCATTTCGCCCTTGGGTATGTGAACCAGATGGGTCGCACCGGTACAGGGATAATCTTATGAGAAGAAGCTCTAACGTTGCTTACCTATCTAGTAAAACAGTGTTTGAATCGGAAATACAATCCGTCGCAGCGTGTCTGCATAAACCTGTAGAAATTGTGTTCGCGCGCAAAAGTAAAAATCATTCATTGCTACAGAACATGGAAATAGTTTTAAATAACGATGTCATATGCAAAAGTTAAAAGTTAAGTCATTGTGTCCCAGAATGACAACGTCCTCTTTACAAACCAGTAGATAGGTATTATATGTAGATAGGTAATTTTTTAAATGGTATTGTCTAGAAATACCATTTAAAAAATTACCGAAATAAATATAAATTTTCTAAACGCTAAGTTTAACCTATTTAGTTTTGTGTTCGCTCGTGCGTTCGCGTTAAGGCTTTAAAGTTAACATCCACTCAAAGGGCCAGCTAAAATCTGACAACAAAGACTGTTTAGGTTTTCTGAAAAATAATCATTTTATTTAGGCACTTTGAAAATTAGATCAGGATGCAGATCGATACAATGATGTTATGTAACGTTACCTTACTTGACTCCACACACTATTGGAACACCACGCGACCCGGCGCATTGCGATTCGTGTTTAGTTGAATCTAATTGTATCTATTTTCTACTAGCTGCGCCCCGCGGCTTCCCACGCGTTGTTCTTATGGAAACGTAAAAAGGTGATTTTTATCTCACGGGAACTGATTTATGGGATAAAAAGTAGCTTATGATTGTTTCCGGGATCAGAATTACCCGTGTGCAAAATTTCAGCCAGATCCGGTCAGTAGTTTTGGCGTGAATAGGTAACAAACATCCATCCATACATCCATCCAAACTTTCTCGTTTATAATATTAGTGTGAAGTGTGATAGTGTGATGACCTGAAGCAGGCGTATTTGGTCATAAAAAATAATACTTTTTCAACTCAACACGCATCGGGTATCGTGGCGTGTCAATAGTGTGTTTCCGGCTTTATACAACAAATGAGAAATATCGACATTTTCTCATGGATGGATGTTTGTATCATGTTCACGTCAAATGATTGAACGAGACGAGCTCAAATTCTGTTACTCAAATGTACCTACTGCTTCTGTACAAAAACTTGATTAATAAACATAACAGGGTTTATTTAAAGAAAAAAAAAGACGTGTGGCACTCGGGGACTGCCGCGGTAAAGCTATTGCATAGCATTTTGTATCAACTTATGCAATTATAATTTTATTTATTTATTTTATTCATGCAGTATTGCTTTTTCTTTGATATTAATTCAAGTTACACTTTTTGAGCGTGGTGACCGATAAGAATTTTACAAGTACAGCTATTCACTGTTGTACATAAATACCTATACACCTATATACTTTCTTATAAACAACTGCTTATGTATTCGTCCGATTTCGGAGCAGCTCGTCTCGATTCGTGCGAGTTTCGTAGAGTCGTACAATACGTCTAATCGCACGCACACAACGCCGTGTCGAAGACTGCCGAACTGAAACGACGTTGGACGATGCACGGCCTTCAAGCCACACCTCCTTGCCCGGCGGAGTGGGGAGCGTGAGGTTTTTTCGTTACGGAATTTCTGGATTCGGTCCCCGCGCTCAAGGCCCGCGATAGAAGCTATGCAATAGCTTAACTATGCAATAGCTTAATAAACTATAATCCTACTTCAATTTCATGGTTTTCTCATGGATGCCATTGTCAGAACTGGACCAAATTTAAATGGAACCACATGGGAAGCACCAGCCAACAAATAAAAAATAATCATCAAAATCTGATCACCTAGTCAAAAGTTCTGAGGTAACAAACAGAAAAAAAACAGTCGAATTAAGAACCTCTTCTGTTTTTGAAGAAGATAATGTTTGTAGAAACAGCGATACAATATTTTTCTCTCATATTTTTTCAAGCATAAACAATAATCTACTAAGATATTTTCTTTAATAAATGATCTTAATTAGATATTTCCTCACTCGATTACGCCGCTCCGCTGATCTGTTTGATATAATTGCTGATAGATTAACCGTGAAATTTCTTTGATCCCTGTGTCCAGTTTCGTTCATATTAATAGGAACTTGGACGTCGCTTTTATTTACCGCCTTATTGTGATTATTAATGAAATCTTATAGGATATCTAATGGAATATTTACAGTTTTCCAGATATTTACATGATAATTGTATTTCTCGTTTATGCTTTTAGTTTCCATAAGCATGTTTCAAAAGTACTTTGCGTCTCTGAAGTTTAGGAAATGACGATACAACTTTACTGTATGCACAAGTTGATGTCAACGAACTATCCTCATGCCTTTTTAGGTACACTAAACGATACAATTAACTGGATAGCGTAAACTTTCTAAAAGCCGGTTTTAAGCGTTTAACTTTGTTGATTGCTGTGAAAAAAAAATTAGCCCGTATCTATCTACCTATTCTATCTAGCTGTGTGGTGCTGGCTTAGAATTTGCACCACCCCAACTCTTATCCACCGGGGGCGGGCAGCAGCCCTCTGCTGAACATTTCTACCACCGAACTGCGATTCCCAACCCGCTTGCCCACCGTCGGGAATATGCGCACCCCCGTACCCCCCATGAGATAAAGGCCAATAAGGCGCTTATCAGGGGGAGGCCTGCGTCCAGCAGTGGACCAATACAGACTGTTGCAGTTGAGGTTTTTTATATATATCTAACCTATTGTTTGGTAGTTAGATTGTGAAATAAGGGACCGTTACTAACACGGACTGGCGCGAAAAATATTTTTCTTTACATTTACTGTATATTTTTCCTTTCTACATGGAATTTTCATCTGAATAAACCTAGCGGAAAAGTAGTTCCGCAAATCCTAAACCATATTGATCATCATTAACCGATCTGCAAATATGATTATTGTTTCGGGTGATCTGGGTACATTCTATGTATGATATATGTAAATATATATCTATCTGTGTAATGTATTGTATTAAGTACCTATATCAGTCATTCTCGTACCCATAGCACACGCTTTGCTTTGATTAATGGATTGTTCAGCATTATTAAGTGCATAAAGTTTAGAAGAATATAATAAAAATATAGTAAAAACCCCGATTTTCTTCCATGGTTTTGGCCATGATGATATAATATGTGAATGGATAAATACCTAAATGTAAAAATATGCATTACTAGCTGTGCCCCGCGGCTTCGCACGCGTTGTTCCTATGGAAACGTATAATGATATAAAAAGCAGCCAGGGTTAGTATTACCTGTATGCTAAATTTCAGCCGTTCCGTTCAGTAGTTTTTTCGTGAAAGCGTAACAAACTTACATCCATACATTCTTACAAACTTTCGCGTTTATAATATTAGTAGGATAGTACTGTCGTGTGTTTACTTTATGATTGTTTTTCCTGCTATAATGTACATCTTAAGTTAAGATGTACATATGCAACTACACTCGAGAGCAATGAATCCGGGTCACTTAAAGAATCCTAAAAATCGTAAATTGGAGTATTGAAGATTGGTCAAAAGTTATGTTCTCCGACGAATCAAAATTTATGCTCTACAAGCACGATGGAAGACACAGAGTGTATCGAAGACCAGGGGAAAGATTCAAGCAAGCATGCATCGAAGAAAAAGTAGCCTACGGTGGTGGGTCTGTACTTGTGTGGGCCGGAATTTCTTCTGAAAGTCGCACAGAGCTGGTGATCATAGAAAACGGCTCTTTAACTAGCGTAAGATATGTGGAAGAAATCCTCAATGATCACGTTGGTCCATTTATGGTCAATTTAGGTGAGGATGCTATATTTATGCATGACAATGCCCGACCTCATACAGGTAGGATTGTGAAACCTTCAAGAGATGAACATTACTCGTATGGAGTGGCCAGCGCGCAGCCCGGATATCAACCCGATCGAGCATGCTTGGGACGAGCTAGGCAGATGCGTAAAACAACGAAACCCTCCCCCAATCACGCTTCGTGAGCTCAAAATTGCTCTCACAGAGGAATGGGAGAATATTCCCCAAAATCGTATAAGGAACTTGGTGTACAGCATGCCAAACCGCGTAAACGCAGTAATGGAAGCACGAGGAGGCAATACGAAGTATTAAAATTCAAGAAAATGGTAATAAAGTTCAAAAATTTCATGTTTCCTATTTTTGTTTTAAGGAGAGATCAGCAGTTTTTTTCTTTATGTAATTTTGTGTTAATAAAATGTATGGTGACTCATATTTTTTTACTTTCATTTAAGGAGTATTACATTGTCTATTAAATACAATTTATTGCATTAACCTAGCATTTTTAGTTTCCGAGATTTTTAGGATTCTTTAAGTGACCCGGATTCATTGCTCTCGAGTGTATAATGTTAAAATTCTTAACATTATAAGCTGCCGTGTCTGAAATCCTTTACTTGAACATTTAATTGAAATGTTAAACAGTTGCATAACCTCGCCCTCATTTCCTAATTCTACTGTAGCTTTAACAAATTAATAATAATCATGCTCCTGGCTAACCGGTGCAAATGACGACCCTACTACTCCACTCCCTTCATTAAGACAAACTTTCTACCGTTGAAAAACTCATTCCTCAAGTCCCTAATTCATTTTCCAAGAACGCTTAACTGCCAGCTCATTCTAGCATTGTAAATTGCTCGAAATTGAAATAAATATTGCCCTAAATGTTTTAACGACGCGACGTAAATCTGAAAAAATAACAAAATAAGAAATTTAGCGACCTGATACTCACCTCACTACAGCCTCAACCGGCTATATTGGTCCACGGCTGGACGCAGGCCTGCTTCTAATAAGCGCTTATTGCCTTTTTATCTCATGGGAGTAAAGTCCATAATCCCACGCTGGGCGTGCGGGTGGGAGATCGCAGTTAGTTGGTAAAACTGTTCTGCAGAGGCGCTGCTGCCCGCCCCCGGTGAATATCCCTTAGACGCCTCTTACGACACCCGCGGAAAGAATTGGGGTGGTGTAAATTTTAAGCCGGTACCACACAGCTTCTAACATGGCACCACACCGTCACTAATTTAAAAACAATTTTTTATACAGAATATCAATAAAACATATAATGTAATCATGCAGAAATTAGTATCCTACGACTTAATAGTAATTTAATATTAAAGAAAATGCTTTTAAAAAGGTAAATACGTGTTTTTTAACCGAGCACATTGATGCGAAAATTTCTTATTCATTATATTTATTTAGTAGATGCAAAATCTCAAACGAGGTATAAAATCGCTTCTTAATTCATATTTTGTGATATTAAAATGTGAACCTTTACGACACTCCAGCCTGTAGTTTTTTTTTATTTGATACAAACTTTAAATTTTTTGCCTTTCGATTTTTGGGCGGAACCATATATTTTTCTGCGTCTGCAGCCGCCAGTGAATGTCCTATCAAATCGGTCCAGCCGTTTTGGATATAACCCGGAACAGACATACAGACTGATCCATCTAAAAAATCAACGTTTTGTTATAATTACGTGTTTATAAAGTACCTACTTACGAGTACTTATATATCGATTGAGTTTATTGACAAAGAAAATTAGTATCAAATAATATGAATTAGAACTAGTATTTACAATAAAAACAATTTTAGAGTATTAAAGCAGATTGTTGCAAACAATCTACAGGTAGCTCCACTGATCCATATAAATACCAGTCGGAAGCGGTCCCCAAGTTGCTAGCTGTATTGCCCCTGTATGGCAATGCGGCGCCAGATACTTATCAGCTCTAGGGTCACGTATCACGTTAAGTACTTGCAATTATTAAAAACTAAATTTTTGAAATAACAAACAAACAGACCTTTAATTTGATAAGGTGATTAATAAGATCTTTTCGAGGTAATCAAGCGTTGTGCAAAGAAAACTCCATTTGGACAGTTTAATCCTGGAATTTTCTCGCACACCACTAAGCTTTTTCACACCGCTATAACGGAATTTATAAAGCTATTAAGATACACGTACATTTGGTTAATGAAATGGACCATTAGCCAAAGCTATTTGCATACAGGATAATCACCTTTTATCGCGTTGTTTGCATACAAATCAAACATTCACAGCATTTCAATAAGCGTCGAAACGTAGGCTGCGTAGACCTTTCACAGAATTAATATTTTTTTCAAATTTTTTGTTTGTCCTTGAATAGAACATTGTTGGATTTGAGTATTGATCTTGGGTTGTTGATTGCAATAGGTATATTTGTTAGAGATCCCAACACAAAAAATGATTTAGTAAATCAAAATCTGTACACAATCTGTACCTACTTAACAAATTTCCTTATGGTATTATTGTTGATTTTCTAAACTCGACCGTTGTCCAAAACCCACTTAAAATTAACAAGAACAACATTTACCTGTTTTTATTCATTAAAAACTCCGTACACTTTCCTCAATGCCCAAAGGATTCGTCTTTTTCGGCGCATTTACACAGCAGCCGTTTTACAGGATCGGTTTAACGCACTCAGTAGTCCGGATGTTCTTGTCAAACAGGCTATAATAGTAGCTTTAATTGATAATAGCAAGCCGGAGTCAAGAAAATGGCCTCGTTACACGCCCGAGCCTCGGAACGTTAAGCCATTGGTCCTGCGCCTGTCCTCTCCCCGGTCGTGTCTGTCTGCTGTTTCCCATGGGATTGTGAGAGTGGGGGAATAGAAAGTGCATCTGTGATTACGCACTCACTGAGGTACTATAATTTGTCCTGAGCGCATGAAGAGTCTCCGTTGATACTGGCGGCCGCCATGGTCGAAATTCATCTAGGAGGACTTCATCATCATCCTTTTGTTGTAGAAGTGAGTTCACACACATGACAGTACCTATTCTGGATCCAGTAAACACACAATGCCATCGCATTTCTACTGGATCCGGAATATTTTTATTTTCATTGTACCTATTATCTGAAAAGCTATTAAATCTAATAATATCCCTTTTTTACATAGACGGGACCGGAACCCGCTTCCTTCTCTCAGTACGGAAATATGATAACCACGAGGTCAAGTGACGTAGAAGTTGAAAATCTAGAACTTCATACGGACTAGTGCCGTCTTAGGTAGCTGCGAAGGATCCGTAAACGGTCCTGTAAAACCGGATCTTCGGTGTGAATGCGCCTAACGACTACAATACCGGTAGAATATTCAAAAGGTTACTAGGGGTTAATCCGTCTGATTGCTAGTAAAGCCTCTGTGGACTTGGCAAAAAATTTACATAAAGCTCTTAGGTGAATTATGAAGTTTGAGCTGTACGGACCTGCCTTCAATTTACTCGTAAAGTATAGTTGTGAAATACACGCAGTCCAGAAGCATTTCAGCCAGCTCATTTGAGAATTATATCATACAAATGTAATTTTAGACACAGTACATATCAGGTGTATTGAAGTACGCGCACGTGTTTTAAAAATCACCGTTTGCACACCTGAATGCGCGCGTTTGTGTACGAATACTGTTTATAAAGTAAAAATTTGACTTGTCTAAGTGCTTTTTTTGCAAGTCTAAAGAAATAAACGATTTGACTCTGACTCTGAATGTATCTAAATGTATGATTTTTAACCGACTTCAAAAAAAAGAAGAGGTTCTCAAATCGACTGTTTTTTTTTTAAATACACTTAATACCTTTGTTCCTGTGATACTATATCTCCTTTGAGGATATAAAAGCCTAATAAATAATTTTGGATTATTCACACAGCATTATCTAGCCCCAAGCTAAGCAGAGCTTGTGTTATGGGTACCAGATAACTGATATATATACCACCAGAGAAATATTTATTTACCAGATAATGAGACATGCTACTCGTCATCAACATCGATGCAGTTCCTAAAAACTCGCGCGAAACCCTGGACAGAAGCTATTGTTGATTGTATTTATACATATACATATTTTTCCTAGCTGTAAATTCAATAAGCTGTCACAAAATAGCATGCCACCGGGAAATCAACATGTCCATGCATGCCAGCCGTAAATAACCGCGATCATTTGCCTGATTGCATCGCGAAATAATATCCATTTTGCATTCAGGCTTGTTGCTGTCAAGACCCTGAAATAAACAGGCATGCTGGCAGCTTTCGAAATATGAATAATATTTCCGCGGAAATAGCGGTCGCTATTTCCACGTGTATTCCGGTGTTTTGTTATTAAAGTGCGTAAGCCCTTACACTCAGAATGACGCCTAAGAAGTCAAATAATAATAAAAAAAAACTGACGGGACTTGCGGCGCTAGTCCGTATGAAGTCCGAGAGACTTTCGACTCTTACGTCACTTGACGTCGTGGTATAGTTGCTTAGCAGATTGCCGCACTGAGGAAAAGTTGCGTGTTCTTACTAATTTCTTGGTTCTATAACAAATAATTTAGGTATCAGATAAGCACTTTTCGCACATTGTAAACCATTTGCTATGAAGCAACGATAAAACAAACTATGAATCAATTTAACACTTTTAAAACCTTGTTATTTAATAGAAATAGAAAATCTTTATTTGTGTGACATGGATAAATTAACATAAAGTTAAATTATTTACAACAAGTCATTCATATTGACATCAAAACCAGAGTTCTGTCATGAAATTATTACAAAAAATCATGTATAGGAACACAAATAGAATAAAAATATTTTCTTATTTTTCTCAAAACAGCAAAAAATATATAGAAAAACAAAAGTTGAACCCAATCGGGGTCCAGAATAATCCCCTTCCGGCTTAGTAGACATACATATTTTGTGGCATCCTGTACCTGTATCCTTACCCATCACTCGTTCGCATATTTACCCATCGTTTCTTAGAAACACCTTTCTTACCTACATCCCGTATTCTACCGTTCGTGAATATTCTATGATTATCATAATACTTTAGGGCGGATCAGCCCGAATCATTAATTTATCAGTTACCACATTAAGCGTAGGTCCGTTTCATGTTTTATTCATCCTGACCGTACTGTTATTTTCAAATAAACATAATTTGACCAGCCAAATTAGGTTCATGAATAATGCTGACGATTTACATATATTTCTCCCATCTATCTACGAACCCCAAAAAGGAAAGTAGAGGGAAAATTGGAAACACCATGTTACGGACAAACTTATAAATTTTAATGCATATTTTTACATAGGGTTACGTTTTATTCTGGTCTCATACATAATAATTATATTACGAAGGGAACACGTCGTGCAAAACTTGTTAAGACGTAAAAAAGGAACGTAAGAAAGAAAACTCAAAGAAAGTTGAGCCGAGATCACGTTGAGATGTTTGTTTATAAAAACATATTTATTGTCTCTTCTGAGTTGTTATCGATGTTAGAATATAAAATTCTAACATCGTTTTCTGTAACTGTTATAGACTTTCTAAACTAAACCATTATTCAGTCCTTTTATCTTTTCTTTGATATTGTTATGACGTTCCCAGGAGGCTTTTATATCATTAAAGGAGATATAGTATCACAGGAACAAAGGTATAAAGTGTATTTCAAATTGTTTTCCCAGAATTTGTGATAAAACCCGTACGGTATCCACGCCGAACAAATAGATATATCACTCATACATTTTCCCCGTCCACATTCTAGATAATATATATACAGACACCACAGATAACCGTAGCTTACGACGACAAGGCTACGGCGTAGCTGCCTACGATGCTACGGCGTAGCTGGCTACGACGCGACGGCGTAGCTTGCTACAACGCTACGAAGTAGCTTGCTACAACGCTACGGCGTAGCTAAATAGTTATGTGGTGGGTCAACATCAAGCACATTAACATACACCAAGTCAACTAAACTCTTATTGAGACGAATTAATACTAATTTCTAGGTACAAGTAATTTAGATAGCATATAAGAAGCAAATTGCCTTTTGTTATTAACCCACGCGAAAAGAAAACTTTGAATCAAGTACAGATTCGTAAATTGTTTTAGCGTGGGTTCGGATTTAATGGCTTACCGTGATCTTACTTATCGCAAATAGGCAATGGCGCTATGGCGCTCTTGGCCTATTTGCGATTCAGTGATTCCTATGGACCTGTGACCTGGACGTCTGTGACATGACACCTTAGCAGAAACCTTGTCAAAGCACATTGTCTAGTTACTAACACATAGTTACTAACACATAGTTTGTTCACAGCCGGTGGCCGAAGAACCATTCCGCTTCGCAATGGAACTGGACGACCTACCCAAAGAGACCCTCAAGAAGTACATCTTCGACGAGACATACCTGTTCAAGCAGATGAACGAAGATGCGTAGATTACCGGTAATGTTACATCTGCCCGGTTTAAAGGTTGAAAATTGCGCACTAGTGGTAAATTCAATATGGAAGATGCTATTACCAAGATCTAAATTAAAGTGATTGTGGACGAATCTTGAATTCTATTTCACGTAAATGAAATTTAAACACAAAGCAACACAAGTAATTTCTATTGATGTATGGCACCATTTTGTCTGGCCATATGTGCGTTATCTTCAATGTACAACCATGAGCTGTTTGCGTAGCCGTGACGTAATCTTAAACCGAACTCCTATAAGTTATCTAATCGAAAGATTACTCAAACAATTCACAAGAATATCGAACCAGGAAAATAAAACGAAAAACGCAAGCAGCTCGCGTGCGGGAACTACGTTAAAGAACCGAGGCAGATGTAAAGCAGGTACTCTTCGGTTAACCAAAGCTACTCGTTAACCATCATGTTGTATTAATTAAGTATTCGATTTGACTCGTCGTATTTTCCGTTTGGCTTGTTATCTTGCCTTCTATATAGGGCGAGGGGCGGTATTCAGATTCGCCCGAGCGTGGCGCTTTCGGGCGCAATCTACTTTTAATTCCTTGAATGTCGGGAACGGCGTTTTATTATCCCTTTGTGTCGTCGAACAATGCATAATAGAGTTCAAAATACTGCCGAAACGAGTCGATGATTATTATATTATTTGTTTATCCAATAGTTTTATTATCGAAAAAACAGTACGACTGGATCGGAATCGGAACGTAGCATGGCATAGTTGCTCTTAGCGTCATAGATAGGACTTTCTGAAATTTATAAACGTTAAAATCTAGTCTTACTGTCTTTTAAAATGTTGGAAGTGTTTGGCGTACTAAGATCATAGTGGATGTTTTACAGTATTGCAATTCATGTACACACTAGTAGTGTTGCGATTCCCAAGAGTAGCTTAGAAGACTCGAGGTTTTGCTTCGGGTATATTTAAAAGTTTTAATCCCAGGGATTAAATGATTAAGCAATGATTTAACTGTTGTCGATGTTTATATATTTTTTGACGTGGAGAATGGAGGTGCAAACAATGTTGGTACTGGACGATCGTTCAGCTGCAGGCGAGTTATAAGATGACATATCTTAGGATAGCCTAAGCCTCCCAAATTGACTTAGACAGTCAAAATAAAATTTACGATTAAAGTAACTTATAATGAAAGATATTTAAACACTGGGGTAATAAAATTGGGTCAGCAACTGAACGAATCGTATCAAAGTAGGATAAGTGGAAGATGTACATATTTTTACATTTCAAATATGTATTTGAATCACCGTGTAATAAAATCGAGCACAGCTATGTAACTTTTTTCATAAATTCTGATGTGATTTACGACTAAATGTATTTTACTTGTGGAGAGAATTGTTCGTTGAAAAACTTGTTATTACCAGTTGTTTAAATTTATTGTCTTCCTTGTCTTCATGTTGACGCACAAGATGTCTTAGGATAGTTGTACTTCGTATCAGATGTTTAACGAATTGATGTTCTAGAGGAAAAGTTTGTGTGATTTAGTGTTGTCGCTTATTTTACTTTTTGTCGATGTTGTTAGTGCCATTTCGAGCCGTTTTATCGTTCTCGGACCATCCTTTACTTACTAAGTACTTATTAACTCCCCACGGCGCTTCGCAATAACTTGCTTCACGCTAAAAACAATTTCCAAATCAATTTAAGATCTAAACTTGCTTTGTAGATTTTTTCACTCTTTGATAGAGCTCGACTGAGATCTAATCTAGAAGCGAAAAGAAATTTCCCAGTAATTACGCTATAACATCCCAAATAAGGATCGATCGAGTCCCGTCGAAACAGATTTTTTTGGGATATTATTTGATTTCTTGAGTAGCCTTTTACAAAATACATACATTAATTGCATAATGCTGATGCAATAAAATTTCTCAGCGAATACGTCGCAGCATTTCAAATAAGCGTTATAAACTGAAGTGTAGTCATTTTACAAAATACAATTAAAATGCCGATCTGATAAAATTTCTCAGTGATTACCTATATGCCACATCAACCCAAATAAGGATTAGGGTGTAAATTGTCGATCGATGCCAGAGATCAAACAAAAAATATGAAGTTCTGAAAATCATGTGCAGTAGACAACAATCTGTTGAATATATAGATATAAATAACTCCATTAGCCTCGCTAAAACTTGACCGATTTCAATTTTTGTTAGGGTTGCTCTATACCTAACACCTTTGATTTTAAAGCAATACAAAAATAGGGCAAGTTTGTATATGATACAAAGTTCACGTGGTCAGCTTTGTTAGCCTAGCTAAAACTCGGCCGATTTCAGTAAAAATTTTGATTGGGTTGGTCTAACCTAACACCTAATAAGTGCGTGGTTTTTAAGAAAAAAAATAGGGCAATATTGTATATGATACAAAGTTCACGTCTAGTTATTTACAAAATAAGCGACAACCATTATCGCATCAAGTTTTTCAACGGACCAGATACAATATCATGTCGTGATAAGAAAGAAGTCGCAAAATGTTGTTTAACTTAATTATGTCTTTAAGATGTTGTTAATGTTCCCCTATTTGTGTACGGGATGAGGTATTTTGGCTGTCGTGAAGAGAAAAGTTTCCCTTTTATATTGTGCAAGAAGTATGTGCTAAGCTTGACGAAAAATGGGTATCAAAACATAATCGCGGAAAGAAAAACTAAAAGCCTCATAACCTGTAATCTTCGCAGCCTTGCGCGCAGAAAGTGACTGATCTGCGAAATCTGCGGGGGGCCTTTGCGGGGGCTAGGGGGCTTTAAAGGGTGGTCAGCGCGTTGATGATTGCGATGATTACTTTATATTTTACTACTGTAACTATGCAGTATTATACCTTCATAACATCAGCTTGAAACTAACCTATCGAACAATAATTATTACTCGTTTACTGATGAAAACGTCCGGTTTATTACTCGCAAAGCTCACGGGATAACGAAGTAGTATATTTTTAAGCCAAAATACGTCGTACTGTACACGTAAAATATACAGAGTGTTAAAAAACAAACGAAAAACATACTATAGACACAGATAATATAATACTATACTAGTACTATAGAGAATTTTTCGTGGCGGTTATTTTCATAGTTCTTTCTAGACTATTTGATTGATCGTATTCCTTCTGCTTTCGACCGAAGGTTTAATTTGGCCTGGCAGCATTGTAAATCTTGGTCTATATTCCGAGACGCCCAAGTTTCCCGTAGAACCATTGAAACATGAATATTCTAAGCTTATTTATGAGTAAAGTTTTACGATTTTTTTGCACTCTGTATTGAATTCGGGCGTACGTTGCTCTATTTCTATACTAAGACTTGAATAACGTTGTTTGTTGATATATTTAGGGAGCGTTAGAATATTAAATAATTGTCGTTCTATTTTAATGCGATATTTGTAGTAATATTAGTTGACATTGGATATTTGTGTTCACAGACATTGTGATTTGCTAGAACAAACCCAGTTAGTTTTGCCTTTTTGCCGCATTTTCTTGTGAAACGTGATTTTCAAAGTAATCAACCTTTGAGGTTAACTTCTCGGAAACTTCCTTTGACAGACGAAATTGCATAAAACAACTAACTGCTTTTAATAGCAGAGGGTAGGTACAGGTGCTACACAATACGTGGTTCCCTTCTCAAAAGGAATACTAGTGTGTTCTGTTCTGGTTCCACAGTAATAATAACACTTAAATGAAATGTACCGTGTTCCACCATGTGTGTAGCACTGCACGAACTTGAAACTGAATTCCAGCAATTATTTAAATCGTTGTGCAATGTAAATTATTAATATTTCCTTTACATTTATAACTTTAAATTTTAAGTTAAATAGAAGAAAATATTGTCAAAAATATATCCCACCCTGGATTAATTCGATTTCATGATGAACTATGTTGTTTCTAACATCGTGACGTGATACGTCTCAGTAAAATCGCGTTTTTTAGTTGAAAATTATATTATTTTGTATAATCCGTTAAAGTAACATGTCTTCTAAATTATTATCTAAGTTACAAATTAATGTTAATAAAATAGGCATAATTTGTAAGTGTTTTCATCATTCGTTATTCATCGTGTTTTAACATTTATCAGCAATTTTAATAAAGATGTAGCTCTCAGCTCATCTATACAGTTTTATTCGATGTTCTATGAATAAATATTAATATTGAAATCATCTAATATTTTTATAGTTGATGTTTTGTCTGTTTTACCACATTCTGAATAAATAGCTTCGCTTGTTTTACCTAAAGCAATATAAAACATTGAGGGATCGAACCGCAAACTCAAATAAGAAAATTCTTGAAAATTCTTATAAAAAGTGGTTCGAATGTAATTTATTTCGTTTGTGGTGAAACAGAGTTTAATAGTAGGTATTCAAATGGCGACTCAAATTTCAGCTTTTTACTATGAATTCCATTTTACGAATTACGTTGTATCATGCCTTTTATATTAATTTTATAAATTGGATGAAGAGTAGTCGAATAACGAAACTTGTATTTAAACGTTAACAAACTTGTCTAGATTATACGAAAATAATAAATTTACGAACATTACCTCCATCAGGGACTGTCAGGTTAGATTAACAAAATTCTAATTTAAGCCACTAATGTTCTGTAAAGACAAGACGTTTGAGCGCAGTAAGTTAATGTAAAATTACTTCAAAGAGCATTAAAAAATGCGAGAGCGACCCCTGTTTTAACAGTGATGAATTTAATTTACACCAGTCATACACCGTGCTACGACAAGTTGTAGTGCCCCATCTGAAACGCGACACATTTATCGCCTCTTTCTATTGTGCGTGCTGAAATGCAGCATACACAATATGAGGATACGGAAGTTCCAAGGACACATCTGTGTGTGTCAGTGTGCGAGTGCAGTTTGCACATTCCAAATCAAATCAAAAGCTTTTTTTTATAACTAAAACATAAAAATATACAATAAAATAAACAGTTATACTTAATTCAAGAGAAAAATATTTCTGGTTACAAAATGGTCCCAACTCAGCTTGTGTAGGCGTTAAAAAACAACCTACGCTGGTTTTCTGCTGGGGCCTATGGGACCGAAGAGATTTGTTAGGTCGCTACATGTGGCGAGGTAAATGTATCGTCGAGGTTAATGTGGACTCTGTGTGCGGCCTCTCTAAGGTGCACAATTGCATAAATTAACGCATTGACTGCTCACATTCGGCGGTGCGACCCGCAAAGGCGCGTTGCCGCGAAACGCGTCGCGAGAAACACGCTTGCGTCTTGGGTCATGCAAGTGTTATTCAAAAAACCATGGTAAGTTAAATTAGGTCGCTACCCCGACTCAAACTAGCGCCGCCACCTATTTATCATATTATTACGTTGAACGGAAGTACGTAGAAGATTCGAAAATGCACTTGGTTGCCACCAAACTCTGTCTTCGCATCTCTTTCTAAACCATACAAAATAAAACTTTATAAAAATAAAATAAAACGTAATTATAAGATAAAATAGGCGACGGCGGTAATGCGCCTCGGGGTGCCTTAACTTACTCATGGTTCTTCTGTCAGGCTAGTTGACATAAATAACATAAATATGGTCAAAATGTGACATCCTAACATTATTATAATTATTCCCTACTCTTCATCCAAATTCTTGTAATTTTCCCTAGGATATACAAAATGTCTGTTCTATAACGATTATCCTCGAATCAGCTTCCGTTTGATTTCGGCATTTCTGCCGCTTAAATAACTCATTCCTCCCGATCTACACTCGAGCGAGGGGTTAAGGTGTGTTTACACGATGCTTGTCAAGTGTGTATAATTCAATCGAAAATCGAGATGAGTGGTAGATCGTCAGTCAAGTTCGGAAAGGATAGAGCGACGCAACAGCAATGTGTTAATACAAGAACCCTTGGGTACGCTTTTGGCCTCAGCAAAATCTCACTTATATCTATGCGATAATAGTCGCGATAAATTGAATACTTTCAAAATTCAAACCCATTCAGCGTTCCTCGCTTTATTAGCCGACTCATAAAACAAGAAGTTGAAGTTGAAAGCTGACTAGCGTCCTGTGAATGCACCTTTATTCCAATCCGAACCATCTTGTATTTATTTTTAATAAACGAGTGTTGCCATATTCTCTTAAGTCATAACATAGTGTACAAATTGGATATTGTAAGATCATTTGTTATCTGTCAACAGTTGAATATTACGAAAATAAATCAAGTCGAAAGATTTACCTTGTTTTATTTACTGCTTTAGATTAAGAATATTAGATTTATAGGTGTGGAGGATTATTACTTGAGATGGAATAAACAAAATGATGAAAATATTGGGTATTTACCTAATATAGGCTAAAATGATACTGGTGTCAATTCGGATGTTGCGAAAACTAAACTACATAATTCGACAAGACTAAACATTTTACCGACCTTTAAAAAAAATAAAAATATTTATTTAACTTCATAAAAAAGGGGTTCTCAAGTCGACTATATTCCAATTTTTTTATTACTGACACATGTGAGTACCGAGACAAAACTTACAAGGTTGAAACTTACAAGTTGAGTCGCCTAAGATCGGATGTGACGTAAGATCGGATGCATGGAATAACTCCCAAATTAGGCAATATTTTCTACTGCTGGCTAGACTACTAGATCCGCCGTTTTATTCTGCCCCTCTCTTCCTACTGCGGCCGGCCAGCGACCAGACGAGACGTGCACACAGGTGATTTAGCAGAAAAGGTGTATTTTGAGGGAAAAATCGACGATCCGATCTTACCTACAAAACTTTGATGGCTCATTGTGGTGAGTACTTTCATTGAATTAATGTAATTAACTATTTTGGTTCAGAATAAGTGAATAATCTTTCGATCTGTATACTTTGATTACGCCTAGGACGTTCACAGCCCAAGATCCGGTATTCCCTCCCAATGCCGAAGTTCGGACTAAGATGTATCCGTTGTTAGGATATAAAAAATAATCAGTGGTTCTCAAGTATTCAAGCCCACTAAATCGTATATTGATATTAGTTCAAGTAGGTAACCACGTGGTCCGAATATCCCACTAATAATATAAATGCGAAAGTGTGTATGTGTGTGTATATGTGTATGTATGTATGGGGGTGTGTGTATATATGTATGTATGTATGGGTGTGTGCGTGCGTGTAAGTTTTTACCTTTGCCTAAATTAAACTTGGCATACTGACAGATAGACTAGAAAAGGTACTTTTTATGGCTATAACACGTATTTATCCCTACATGGTTCTATCAAAAACCTCGCGAAGACGCGGTCGCGGGCGGCTGCATGAGGCTTAGGGAAAGGGGTTTGAAGATTTTTGTATGGAGGCTGGCCCTTTTTTTTTTATTATCCTGAGGGAAATGCGCACGCATATCGCACTGCCACGGGGAGACAGTGCGATTATGTGGGACTCCAACACCACTGAAACCCTCAGGGTGCTTCCACCTCTGCCGCTTGTGGTGGGAACATGGGAACGGTTTCTCTTCCACGAACCCACCGCGGCTGCCCGATATCAGGCCCCTCACTGGGGGGTGTGGAGCACCCCCCTTTGCGACGCGCCAGAAACACATAACGCGCCGCGACCACCTCGGAGACCTTACCTGCCAATTGGGCGCCGGACAACCCCGTGTCCGAACGCCCAAGGTCTCCCACTGCTACGGGTCAGTCCAGTGGCCCCGTCGCCTGCCACACGGTCGCAGAGGATAGGGAGAGCGGCCTACGCCATACTGACAATCCTCTTCCCCTGCGACCCCACCGCGTCCGCCATCAAACGGTGGCGACCCCGCCAAGGCCGCGGAAGGCAGGGAGAGCGGCGTACCGCAATACCGGCACTCCTCTCCCGCCGCGGCCTCCACCTATCTGCGGCCATGTTGCCCATACAGCATGGCCGCCCGCCTCAGTCAGGATCATTGATATAATTTAATGTATGGAAGTAAAGTCCGTTTGTTATCCGTTTATATACTGTACGTCATTATTAAACGTATAGAAGTAAAGATACTACATAGTCCGATCTTCGGCCGAAATGTTATTTTCTTCACTATGTTGAAAAAGTCTGCGTTTTATGCTCTTAATTTGCACATCTACGCAAACCAAAAAAATAGGGGTTAAACAATATTTCTTTGTCATCAATTTGCAGTAGAAAGCAACAGAAAAACGTCATCGAATCATGAGAAATAAAATAAATACGCAGTAAGTCTGAAATTTTCGGAAAATGCGTCCGATCTTAGGCGACCCAACCCTACTTGTGATTTATACTTTTTACGATTGATTTGTCAACAGTAAGTATACATTATGTGATTGTTATTGTGATGAATAAATATCTAAAATAAAATATCGATCGTTATGAAGTGGATGGCAACATGTTTATTAGCAACACTGTTTATTTTGCTGCCTAATGGTATTTTTACCACCTCCAAGGTAGTAAGATAGTATCTCAAGTAAGTTAGAATTCATCACTACGTGTAATCTTGCCAACTATATATATATTAGCCAGCAGCGCAGAACATATTATAGTGCACAAGTGTTTGCGCAAACACATTTGCACTCATAATCTGATGGGACGGTATACGTATCGAACAACTAGACCAAAAAAGGTATATGTACCTATGATAAATAAAATATTTTAACGAGGAAAGATTTGGTTGTTTGTTTGTTTATATTGAATAGGCTCCGAAAATACTGGACCGATTCAAAAAATTATTTCATCAACAAAAAGCTTACGTTTCAAGGATTGACATAGGCTATATTTTATCCCAAACTTCCCACGGGAATGGGAACTACGAGGGTGAAACCGCGAGACGCTGCGATTGATAAATAAACTGAACCTGTAAAATGAACCGCTGCGATTTGAACGCGCGGTAATGTAAGTAGATTTTTTTTAGCCCTGTGTAAAACAGCACTATGAAACAAAATGCTTCTGTAGCTTGGTTGATAATAATTTGTTTTGTAGAGTTCTTTTTGGCTTCAAATAAAAGCCAAAAGGCGCCTACCAGTGGGATTCCTCCGTCCAGCAGTGGACCAATAGGCTGTTGAGGTTAAACACCCAGTTATATTGAGGTGGACCACGGAAAGAAAAAAATGCCCCTGATACAGCCAGGTATACTATGTACGGACCATGGGCAGGGACCGTGGTTGAGTAGGTTGCGGTTTTTGTTTTTGAAAACAATAAAATTATGACAAATTGTTTTCATACATTTTACCCACGTCAAAGCTTACCGAAGCTGCTTATAGTCCGATTAACTTTCGATAAACACCGCCGGTATGTTCTATGGTTGAGTTCTAATTGGTTTTAAACTAGAAAAAGCTTTTAAGTTAATAGACTGCCAGCTGCGAAATCGACTGACACCATCGCTCTAATTAAATCTAGAGCTCTCGGAACAGCAGATTAAGATAAAAGGTTTGCCATCATTTATATCACTGGTTAATAAATTGAATTGACAATAATTTTAAGATATTTTACACAAAATCATAGGGTTTAAACCAAACTAAAAGAGTCATAAATTAGGTCTTTATCTAATAAATTGTTGTTTTGTATGGAGATTGGAGAATCTTCAGGCTGAATTGATTTCTCAATGTATGCGAAATATGCGAATAGTTAATATCAAGAAAAAAAATAAAAAAATCGACAATCAAATTAATAATAGGAAAGGAAGTAACAATTAAAAAAAATATTATGTGCTCGAAGGGATGCGGTACGCGCGCGTCTAGAACCGCACTCGCCCTGAAGATGTCCCTCGTTAAGGGATGAAACGTTGCGTTGGTGTTCTTCCAACACAAACAAGGTTCGTAGTTAACCCGCTTACATTCATAATGAAAAAAATAATCATTAAAATTGGATCCCGCATTCAATAGTTTTGCACTCTTTAATATCGAGATTTTTTGCGTTAAAAAACCGCTAACATCGACAAGTTTTTGCACGCGAATGCGGATTCGCACGCTCACGTGTTATTTTACATCTAGCTATAGAATGCTTTTGAGTAGGATGATTCAGCTTACTTTATCTGAAAGCTATGCAATAAAGCTATAAAACTGGCTATAAATGTTTTTTATTGTGTTTTTGATTAATTTTACACATACCCTTCATTTGAAAAAAAGGTCGTAAAATCGTACTACTACTTTTACTACTACTACTCTTATGTTTATCAACATATACTATTGAAACTATGTAAAAACCTTGGTAACCCTTTAAAACGTATAATAAATAAGAAACTTTTACCGATTCTTTGGGATAAAGTACACAAAACACACTTTTCACTCAGACTTTCGCAAAAAAAATGGCGTCACTTTCGCGCGCTGAACTTTCACCCGGTATATCTCTAATATTTCTTTCAAAATGGTTTCAAAAAGTTGTCAAAAAGTGTGCAGTTGTTGGTAATAAAGTTGTTAAACATAAATGCAATTGAAATTATATCCTAACTTCATCAAAAAACCGAAAAAACAAGAGAAGCCATATGGCTTACAAAGTAGTGAGCCATATGTCTTAATCGATGCTGACGGACCACTTCGGGAGTAAGACATATGTCTTAATCGATGTTGAAGGGAACAAAAACATAAAATATAAAATACCGTCGAATTGAGAACCTCCTCCTTTTTTGAAGTCGGTTAAAAAGAGGACATCGTTAAGAAAGGTGTTACTTACAGAGATGGCGGCTGATAGAGCAGAGTGTAAGATAATTAATTTTGTTTTACAAAACTATAACCGACAATTTTTATCTTGTGTCTTTTCATGAATTTTCATGGATTCCGTTGTCAGAACTGAACAATTTTAAAATGGGACCACACGGGAAGCACCAGCTTTTATATAAAAAAAACAATCATGACAATCGGACTACCCAGTCAAAAGTTCTGAGGTAACAAAAATATAAAAAAGAAAAAATATAGTCGAATTGATAACCTCCTCCTTTTTTGAAGTCGGTTAAAAAATAGACTTGAAGAAAATGGATCAGTTGGGCTACCTGTAGATTGTTTACAACAGTCTGTAATATGCTCAATTGTTTCAATTCAAATACGAATTAGTTCCGATTTGTTTATATAATTTGATTGCAATTTTCTTTATTAACATAGCCGGTCTCAAAGCACATATTTATAAGTATATACCTAAAAGTATCCCCCGAGTTTAACTACAAACGAATACCCACAATTTGACGTCTCAACGTTTTTGTTCATAACTCAATTTATTAAAACGGGTTTGTTTACTTTTAAACGGACCTACTTTTATCGGAACCCAAGTTATATAAAAAAAGTTGAGCGAAATTCCACCATTGTTCAAACGTAACTCAATCTCGAAAGCTGTTTGTTTTACTCGTATATTTTTACCGGAAAGCTATGAAAGGCTTTTATAAACTTATTAAAAAAGAGGTTAATCCTGTTTGAATAAGATAGGTATGACTTAGAATTAAGTTGGTTTATTTACCTTGTCAGTGGCATCTCTGTTTATCGTCATCATATAGGGTGATAAAATCAATAAAAAATAGTACATACCTTGTAGACCTCTGTGAAGTAGCGGTTGGCTGTGACGCGGGTTCGATTCCCGCATCGGAACTCGGGATAAATGACATAGACATTAAAGACAATAATTTATTTGCTACTTACACAATACAAAACATTAGAATAAGAAGAACATAAGAATAATGCGACTGTACGATCTGCAGATAGTTATTCCGGGGTTTCTGGCTGAATTCCATGTGTTGAAATTGAAAAGTAGGTATGTAATGTTATGTAATGTGTTGTATTATGTTATATCAGCCTACCCACAATCCAAGCTCGGCCTAGCTTGGGGCTTATGATGTCCATCATTAATTTTTATTTACTTATGTAGGTAGATTATACCTAGATTGTACCTAGAATTTGGTCTAAGTTCGGTCTGGGTTCTTTTTGTCAATCTATGTACTTATATAAGTAATATTTCTACTTTATGCGCTGCCACCCCTTATTTTATCATATTACTACGTTTAACACAGGAAATTTTAAAAATCCATCATACAGTTTGTGATACCTCTTCTAAGCTATTTTTTTATTCATCTGTAATAGTTTTATTTTGTGTAGTTTAGGCTGGGAAGAGATGCGAAAATAGAGTTTGATGGCCACAAATGGCAACTTCGTATCTCTGCCTAAGCTTTACAAAATAAAACAATTACAGAGGCTGTACGATGCATTTATTTAAGTATTTGTGAAAAAAAGAATTTAGAACTATCTTATCGTAGCCGTGTGGTGCTGGCTTAGAATTTGCACCACCGAAACTCTTCCCGCGGGTGTCGTAAGAGGCGATTAAGGCGCATACCTGAGCCAATCTGATAGCGATACCTATTTTATCATATTTTTACGTTTATCATAGGAATTTTTAAAAATCCTACGTTCAGTTTGTGGTATCTATTATAAGCTATTTTTTAATACCTTTGTAATAATTTTATCTCATATAGTTTAGGAGGAGATGCGAAAATAGAGTTTGGTGGCCAAAAAGCGCAACTTCGTATCTCTACCTAAGCTTTACAAAATGAAACTATTACAGAGACATTAATAAATAGCTTATGATAGATACACAAACTGAACGTAGGATTTTTAAAAATTCTTGCTTTTAACGTAATAATAAGATTAAATAGTTGGGGGCGCTACTTTCACTGGTGTATGGGCCTTAAGGGTTACCACCGGGGCGGGTAGCAACGCCATCTGCAGAAGAATTCTACTACTGAACTGCGACTCCGAACCAGCGTGAAAATTATGGGAATTATCATGAGATAAAGCAAATAAGATGCTTATCAGGGGAGGCCTGCGTCCAGCACTGGACCCATATAGGTTGAGTTTGAGGTATCTATCTTGTTTGCCCTTGAAAATCACAACTTCTGGGCCCCTCGCACTGTATGAAAGAACAAAAGAAAATCGCACTAGCTTTCCTTTACTATATACGAGTAGTAGGTAAGTATTATTTTTTCCCGCTAAGCTATTGTAAAAGTTAGAGCTGGTAATAAATAAATAACTAGCCAACTCTAATAAGGTTACGGTAAATAGACCTTTGTTTGACCGCGATCTCACCTGATGGAAAGCGAAGATGCGGCCGATGGTGTATCACGAAGGTCTAGAAGATACCTATACACCCTTGTCTTGAAGAGACCCAGGTTGTAATTAGCCGGAAAAACAGAGGCAGGGAGCGAGTTCCATTCCTTTGCGGTGCGAATAATAAAGGTGGAGGAAAACCGCTTAGTGCGAGTGGAGGGTACGTCCACCAAGTATGGATGGGTATTGCGCTGTGCGTCTGCTTGTCCTGGAGTGGAAGGGGGATGGTGTGTTGTACAATACAAAATACAATACGAGGTTCTAGCTCGACTGATCCGCAGCTTTAGAATCTAGTTTTTTAGGGTCCAGTAAAAATCAAGCAAGCTTTTAACGTAAAGATAAGAGAGTAGGTACAATTTAAACTGCATTCAAAGATGGGAGGCCCTGTAGATGTATATATATTTGTAGTCTGATAATGTGTATTCGGAACTGATAGCAGATATACAAAATTATTACACTAAGGCCGTGTTTACGGAGACGCGACAAGTCGGACGACGCGTTGATGGGCATTTTGCTCTGTTTATGGAGACGCGAGACGTGCAGCGTCGCGTACAGCGGCCCCGTTATCGTACACGTAAACATAAACATATCGCAATGTGTAATAACGCTTCTCCGTAAACACACTCTACCAACGCCATATGTTTGAATTTAGTGCAGGCCGCGCGACAGCACGCGCCGCTGCACGCCCCGCGACTTCGTAAACAAGGCCTAAGGGTGTGTTCCACAATGTCTGGATAAGTTCTGCATCATATTCAAATTATGCCAAATGATTTATCCGTTGGATAAATAACATTGTTACGTTTCACAAGTATCAACTAGCGCTAATTGTCGCATAAAATCCATAACAACGTTTCTTACCAGGAACTTGTATCCTGCAAATAATTTATTTGTAGGATACAAGTTAGAGAATAATTTATTTTTAGATAGTTATTCAATACTTTAACCGAAAATTGTGAAACAGACCCTAATAAATAAGGTTATTCGTGAATGCTTGAACCAAGTATTAAAGACACCTATACCACAGATAATATAATACTATACCCTATACCGACCACTTGGGCGAGCTCACTGCCGGCAAAAGCCAGTTCCATTCAGTATTACTATTACGGAACCCTCCGTCGTTTATGAAACTTGACCGGTTTTTATTCAACTGCAATGTTGCAGAGTAATAGCATTATACATATTTTTATTACATGTTTCGAAAGAAGAGCTTTGAGATTATTTTATACGATGTACTTTGACATTCGAAGCTTGTTGGTGGAATGGTTTTTTTTTGGACCTTCGTTTGACCGGAATCTCACCTCATGGAAAGCGAAGAGTGGCCGACGGACGGTGTATCACGAAGGTCTAGAAGACCATTAGCCCTTCATCCTTGTCTTGAAAAGACCCAGGCTAAAACGAAGCAAGAAGCAATACCACGGGTGGTCACCAATAGGCCAAGACACAGACGTGGGCACGACTGTCAAAAATTGCTACTTGAGACGTGCGTTTGAGTAAAAACCTTTTCAAGGGTGAAAGTGGCGCTCACACCAATTTTATCTTATTATTACGTTAAACACGGGAAGTTTTAAAAATCCTTCGTTCAGTTTGTGGTATCTATTATAAGTTATTTATTAATGCTTCTGTAATAGTATTTACCTTATATAGTTTAGGAAGCATTTTTAAAATTTCCTATGTTATACGTAATAATATGATAAAATAATGGTGAATTTTGTTAACTTTCTGAAAAGCTGGGAAATAATAACATACCTGTCATATTGTAAATATTACCTGTCTAATTTTAACACCAAGTATTCCGATTTTTATGTCGTAAAAGGAGTGAATCTATTTGACGTCAGTAACGGAACGTGATCGTGATCTATCCAAAGAGACGTCACGATCACGTCATGTTACTTATGTCAAATAGACTTACCCCTCTGTACTTACATGATATTGTGCAAACCTTCATCAGCTTCAGGTTGGCTCTGCTGGACAGAGTACTCTCCTAATAAGCGCAGCATCCAGCAATTTTTCGCATTTACGATTCACGTTACGTGTACTAAGCCAAAAGGGGTTGATTCTGGAACCCGAGGGAATCAACTTGGGAACGACGAATTTTTGAATATCGAATATTTTTTTGAACATAAATACGATTTTTTCTCCTATAAGTATTAAAATATTTCACATGTTTTGCTTGTTAGTTCGACAGAAAGAGGGTCCACAAAGAGGGTAAACAGAAAGTTCCTTAGAACAAAACCTTCTAACTACAAAAGAAACGGTAGCTACCCTTAAGGGGCCAAAAATTTGCCCCACCCTGTATAATTCCATGCCACGTAAATAATTTAACCATGATGTAATTCCAAAAAAAAAAATATGTGAGTAAATACATACAAATTATAATTTCAAAACACAATATAAAAAAATATGATATTAGGTATATAAAAATACACTCACGAACACAAATATGAAAAAGGCTATTTATTATTTTCTTCAAAAAATTTAAAACTGTACGCAATTTAAATAAACTAAGCGCTTCGAGAGCACATTCTGACAGCGAGGGTCGCAATGCTTCACACATCGCTCTTGCACGGTACAGTGGGTATCATTTTCTACAAACTCAAAGCCATCTTTTATTCGCAGTCTCCACTCTTTGTTATCGATTTTGATTAAATCAAAGAAGTGGGTTACGAAAAGGGGACTACAATTAAAAATAAACAATATACACCGCCGCCGCGAGCTGCTTACAGCTCGCGCGCTTTAAAAACTAGAATGAACATAATCTCCTTTTAGACACCACATACACATGTTTTCTGGCATCCTGTATATCCATGGAAAGTACTTACATACAATATCCTTCCGCTTCTCGCATTCAGAGCTAGCGTTGTACGTGACAGGTTGCGAAGCGATCATCTATTTCAGAAACCCCTTATTTCTCACTGGGGACCGTAATTGCGTAGTCGATCCGCAGTTTATGGCGACCCATGGCAACTCATCGTTTATGGCTACCGCTGACTAGGTTGTGGCATCCCCCGTTTTATCCAGAGGTAAAACCTAGAGCTTTTTGGAGGGATCATTTTTTTCTTCTGTTCATAACTAGATTATCCATGTTTCATTTTTCACAGGTACCACGGAAGTGATACTGGGGACTGTGGACTGCCAATGGCTTTGCAGAGGTAGTAAGAGAAGAGTCGTGGGAATTGAGGGCGCTGGTGTGCCAATTGACAATTTTTATTGCATTGAAAAAACTGCTCTGTCATTGCAGTACCTACGACTAAAAGTGTTAGTTCACCGTAACGCCACGACTCTTCTCTTTTTGAACAGACTCTAGGTGTCTCTATTTACTTACTGAAACTCTTGATAAAGCAGTAAACCCTCAAATGCCTTGTAATAATACCTTGTTTTACAAAAGATTTTACCATACATTTTTAATTTATGTTTCCGGTGGTCTCTCAAAACGAGCGAATGCTTGGTGATGCTTGATTTCATTTGGGCCCTTGGGTCTTGGCTTAAATTTAATTTAGACCAGCTGACGCGACCCATTTTACGAGTAGGGGAACGTTAATGATCATGATTACATTGGCAAATAGTAAGGACATCTTAGGCCTCTTAAATTGGAGTTTTTCTAAGAAAATCGGATTTGAAATTGCTTTCTATTTTAGTCCTTTTATTTAGACGCAGTCTGTGTAAAAAGGACGGCTTTTTTAATTTGGTTAAATTGATAAGGGTGAGATTGGGATTCGTTTAGTTTAGAGTTTTAGAATCAACGAAATTGGTTTCGTTTAGGTGACCGGCGACGACTTTTCGTTTAGGAAGTCGATAGACAGAGGCGACTATTCGTGGCTATTCGTTTAGAGGTCCACTGCTGACCATAGACCGTTCAGCATAAATAGAATAAGAATAAGAATTTATTCGTAGCCTGTGTGGCTTTATACTAATAATAAAGGAAATAAAAAATTACGTAACAAAGAAAAATATAAACCTTTGGATTTAAATGTCGAAACATATTCTAAGCGTGTATAGTAGTCGAGTCCCAAAGGTATAAATAAATAATCTATCCCTATCTATGTGCGCGGCTAATCAGGTCCAGCCTCAGCTTGATGTCATTATACACCGAGGTCGATAACGAAGCTGCTTTTCAGTCAGGACCTAAATTGGGTGACGTCGCATCACGAGTAACAGTCCACACATGATACGTAACAAGTCTCACAAAAATAAAGGGGGGTACAAGTACTTATGTAAGGAATAAAAAGACAAAGAGTTGGGCAATAATACAGCCCGTATATGGGTGATGATGTTAACTTTATGTCGTTATAATCTTCAATTGAAGATTTTACCTACATTCAGATGATAGGTATAATTTGTAATTGGATTAATAACAACATTTTCTTTGTCTTTGAATTCAGCGTGTGTAAGGAAATATGAATTAAGAATTTACCCTCTTGGGTAGCAAGCATGTATAGGTCTACATGTATATATTATAAATGCGACAGTTTGGATGTATAGAATACATCCATACATCCAAACTTTCGCATTTATAATTAGTGTCATAATTTAATGTGATAGGTACCTATTAAATACCGAAGTTACCTTTTTAATTTTGCCATTTTAAATGTAGAAATATTTTGCAGTGCCTTACAGGGTGCACGTATTAACCTAAGCAGTAAGACTTTAGCTGTATAGAATGTACATTAAGCAAAATAAATAATACTACATATAAATCTAACCTCATGTGACGCAAGAAGACATTTTCACATGATCTTATCTCCCAAGCGCAGCGAAACAACAAATAAAACATATTTTCGCTGAATATTTCCGATCACGGTATACTAGAAGAGATATCTCATCTGAACCCAGAGAGCAGTAACGAATGTTTTGTTTTGTTGAAAATGTTTTGCAATTTGCTTCGTGGGGTTTACTTCGATTTCAACGGAACTTGAATCCTCCGATTTTACGGTACCTAGTAGTATTTTTTTTGGGATATTATTTGATATCTTAATTATTTGGTGTAGAGTTCAAAAATAAACACGAATTTATAATTAATTTATTCCCGGGTATTACTCACGTTTCACCATCTTTGCTGAAGCACTGATACTTAACTGTAAATACGTTAAATTCCTACAAACATATGTGAAAAGTACATAGGCTTATATGTATAACTAGTAGCAGCTCGCGGCTTAACCCGAGTAGTTCCCGTTCCCGTGGGAATTAAGGCGCATACCCGAGCCAATATGACAGCGATATCTATTTTATCATATTTTTACGTTTATCATAGGAATTTTTAAAAATCCTACGTTCTGTTTGTGGTATCTATTATAAGCTATTTTTTTTTTAATACCTCTTTTATAATTTTATCTCATATAGTTTAGGAGGAGATGCAAAAATAGAGTTTGGTGGCCAAAAAGCGCAACTTCGTATCTCTTCCTAAGCTTTACAAAATGAAACTATTACAGAGGCATTAATTAATAGCTTTTAATAGATACCACAAACTGAACGTAGGATTTTTAAAAATTCCTGCGTTCAACGTAATAATAAGATATAATAGTTGGGGGCGCCACTTTCGCTGGTGTATGGGCCTTAAGGGATAAAATTATGCCTATTTCACTCCCTGAAAGTAAGCTTTCTAATGATAAAATAAATTTTTTAATCGTCCAGTAGTTTCTGAGCCTATTCAATGCAAACAAAGAAACAAACAAAACTTTCCTCTTTATTATATTAGTATAGATATAACATGAACCACAGTAAAATTGCTTGGTATTTTACTGTGGTTAATACTAATTTTTTTTTTTTTTTTTTGCTGGACAATTCACACAGCATTATCAAGCCCCAAGCTAAGCAGAGCTTGTGTTATGGGTACTAGATAACGGATATACATAATACAATACACTACATAGATAGATATTTTTTATTGTACATAGAAAACACCCAGAACGCCCTGAACAAATATCTGCAGATCGTACACACATTTGTCCCGAGGCGGGAATCGAACCCGCAACCTCCTGCGTCGCAGGTGGACCTTCGCCCACCGCGCCACAGAGGTCGTCTAATTACTACTAATTTCTTTTTATGTACATAAAACGACTACCATTTTAACGAAATAATACCTTACGGATGATTTTCTTATAGCCTCTTTACTCTGTGGTAAATACAGAAGACGCTTTTGGTTTTCGGGAAAATTCCACTAATTTTTATGTCGTTTTCCTCCGCCATCTTTTGTTCCGCCCAATAATTTATTTAAGAAAACAAGCACTTGTTGGTTAAATGCTCGATTATATAGAAATCAATAATGATTAAAAGTAATGCAATATTTTTAAATCTATCATAGTTACTAAAGTTATTTACAGCGGAATATTTACCATGATTTGAGTTTTGAGCTTAGCAGAAATATTGGAGAACTTTAGCAATGTAATATTTTTTCATGATTAAAATTTAAATCACGTGCACGTGCGTGTTATAAATAAAAAACGTTAGTTATTGTACGTTCTACCAGTGCTAACAAAACAAATGGCCTGTATTGTGCACACGCTTATTCCAATATATTACTAATAATTTATGTTATTATATGTAAGACATAAATAAACGAATTGCTTAGACCTACTTAATGAACAACAAAAATGCAAAGACGATGCTAGATAACCTAGACTGAAGTGCGACCGTATTACACAGAATTCGGTGGAGACGCCGATTCGACTATAGAGGTGGGTGGACCTAATTAAACTTAAGCGAGTACCCGAATCAAACTAGTCAAAACCATAACACAAGCTCTGCTTAGCTTGGTGCTAGATAATGGTATGTGAATTGAAAAAAAACTAGCGGCGTTATCATATTTATACTCTTATTTACTAGTTATATATATTATACTCTTCGAATTCGAGTAGCCTACCTCACGAATTTTCCTACATGATTTCCATCGAGATATAGCCGACACTCGGATCGCAATATCAATAACAAAACGTAGCAAAATCCCTCGGTGCTACGGAATGCCACTCGTAGATTGCTACGCCGTAGAACCTGCTACGTGCTACGTCGTAGCACTAAACTTGTATTTTGTCGCATTGCAACCGCGCGCTCACTCAGAAATGGAGTTAGGCTGAGCGCAGACTTGAGTCACGATCGTTTTAAGAGTGTGCAATAACGCTACGAGATGGATTTCGACTCGAAATTTCGAGCGAAATTTCTTTTACCACAGTAAAAGAAGACTACATTTATTCTATGATCTAGAACTAAATCTTTGCAAAATTTCAGTTAGATCCGTTCAGTAGTTTATTCGTTATGTCTTCTTCTTCTTCTTCTTTAAACTTTCACGTTTATAATATTGTGGAGGATAAAAATAGAGCACAGAAAATTACGATATAGCTGAATATAAAGTATTTTTTTTATAATCTGTAGGGCGATTTCAGCCACAGCTAGGTTCCTGGAAAATTAGGTAAATTCTGGCTTCATAATTATTGTCTTAAAATTCGCGAAAATGAGCATGAAATTTTACGCGAGGGTGAGTCGATTTACTTTGCGCGGAAAATTCAAATTATTTACGGTATTTTATGCAATCATGAACCCGACTAAATGAATTTCAATTCTATGGTAGTATAGCATTTGCATATCAGAGATTTTTGATTATAAATAAACATATTCCCAAATACTCTAAAATTACCATAGAATCGTAAGTAACAACATGGTTCTATAGAACACGGTTTTCGATTTGCGGCAAATTACTTATACATATTTAATTCATGTACGACGTAGAAAAATATTAAAACCTGAAAAAACATGCATACATGATCCTCTTCCGTTAGAATAAGGCTTTGCAGTAAGTGTCAGCCTAAGCCACTGCAGTCAGGGGTGCGGAACTATTTTTACGTAATATTAGCGTGTTTAAAGTTTCCTACTAAACCTCTTTTTACGACCGAAGAAAGTTTTTCTCACCGGTGTCTAGCTGGCGTTCCACAAAAACCTTTCAGTTATTATGAGTTTTAAAAAGATATATATTTTTGTTTAGTTATCTACCTAAATCTAGTAAAGCAGGTAAGCCTATACTTATAACATGACTATTTTATTGGCTTATTTGAATTTACCGAGAAATAAAACAATTTTATTCAATCTATAGTATTAAAGGAATGTGCACATACATTCAGCATCGTTACCACACGGTACAATTATGAACATTTGAATATGGGCTTATACGTGTCAGCTTTAGATACGTTTTATAGTGACAAAATGCCTTACTGCGAAGTTCAATTCAAGCGCGTGAGCCGTCTATTTTATGCATTCAATATAATGATGTATAGAACCTCTGAATATTACGAGTTAAAGCCCATATTTGCACAATGGGCTTACTCGCACCACAGATAATAAAATATTAGTACTCGTACACAATTTTACGTTACGTATTATATTTTTTTATTAGGTATTATAATAATAAGCTATTTATAATGCCTCTGTAACAGGTTTATTTTTAATAAAAATTTGTGTACATACTGTTTTGTCAATTTCTGTTTTTATTAATGTTTGATTCATGCATGTAACCAACTGTAATTCGTTAAGAACAAGCGCTTTAAACCAATAATTGGATTCTACTGTATTTTGTATGTGTTAAATTAAAACAAACAAACAAAGATTGTCGCATATTAATGCGATAATCTTTATTTTGATCAAACATTAATAAAAACAGACAAAACAGTATATACCTACACAAAATTTTATTAAAAATAAAACTATTACAGAGGCATTATAAAAAGCTTATTATTATAATACGTATGTATAGGTATCAAAAACTGGGCGATGGATTTTTAAAATGTGGCGGTGCCACTTAGACACGGGTATGCACCGTAATTAAATAAAATATAAAGATAATGGACACATACAAGTCAGTAACTTAGATATTTTAAGTAAATAAAGATCCGCCTGCGACGCAGGATGTTGCAGGTTCGATTCCCGCCTCGGGATGGCGTGTGTACGATCTGCAGATGTGTTCTGGATGTTTGTCGTAGATAGAGCTGTGGTAGATAATTGGCCCTAAATGCTGGTAATTTGTATAGCAGTTGGTCTAAAAGGCTGTATAAAAACCAAACCCCTTATTCTTAATGGTCTGCTAACATAAAACAGCTGCTAATTAGTGTTATTTCTCAGTCTGACATATGTCAATAGAAGAAGACAGAGCGAGATTTAGCAGTGTGCTAAGTTAGCAGACTATTATGAATAAGGGGGCAAGTATTTAACCTATTGGTAGTTGTTCGACTTGTTCGTGTTAACTTCTCAAATTGTCTCTCAAAAAGCTGCGTGCGACCTTCAAGAACCTTCTCACCTTACAAGGTAAACCTGAGAGCCATTATCTAAACGTTCTTGTGCAGTCACTTTACAAGCAATATTCACATTTCAAGATAATGTGTGTTGGTACAGTATAATATGAGACGAGAGGAGAATAAACTTTGCTTTTATCACGTTTGATATTAAAAAGGCGGAAAAGTATGCGCGAACAGGCTTTTCTTCTTTAAAGATCATGTAATGTGTACCACACTTGTATAAAATAAACGGAAACTTATCATCATATTTTTCATCATTCATACTCGGAAAGTAGGAGGAAAGTCGGAAGTTGCCTGGGAAGCGGGATGAAAGTAATACTTTTAGTCTTTCGTTTGCGTTACTTTCATCTCTTGGGTAACGATGTACTATTGAAACGTTCCAGGTTTTTTCTGTAATCTTCTCTTTTCATTTTGGGTTCTCTCTTAAAAAATTGTGATTGAACCACAATTATTTAAAAGAACCCACATAATTTTCGAGTAATGAAACCGGAGCTGAGAAGCCAAAAAAAATTCGAGACTACTTTCGTTGCCGCGGGCTTTTTATCAAGATTTTAATTATTTAGCCTCCTCTCGGTGCCCAATTGAAATTCTCGCTGGTTTTCGCATAAAGGCCGATTCTTCCAATCTCCAAAATAAACTTATTTTCCGGTCTTCTAAATTTTATTTACTTATTTAAGAATATACTATCGTGGGCAGGGTCAGGGAATAATTGGTACATGACCTTTCGAAATACTATACAAACACACTGTAAATGTTTTATGATGTGTTGTTTCTAGGTCTTTATTTCAATTGTAATGTGTAGACTAACTATAAAATAGATCTTACTATAAAAAACCCATACTGTACATCAAATGTGTTTGTTTAGTTTTAGAAATTGACCTCAAAAGGAAAAATCATTTCAATTTTCTCTTTTTACCTTCGTACTTTCCATGAACCTCATTTCGATATTTTTAGTAACTTCAGAGTATTTACTAGCTTGTTTGTAGGAAATTTTACAGAGAATCCAAATTTATATAGATCTGCCTAGTTCCTAGGTCTAAGTACAAATTAATCGAGAAATCTGCGAAATAATGCGTCATAGCCCCCTCACGCGCGGGACGCGGGGAGGGTACCGCCAGCGTAGTCGCATTATCACGTTACAGGTCACGCCAGCTGAGAGGTTAAACTCAGACTGGAAATGTACTCTACTATTTAAAGATGTCTTTTAAAGATTTCTTATTCTTAAGAACTTTTAAAATTTTATTGACTTGTTACATTCTCTTTTGCATACTTTCAGGGCAACAATAGATTTTATAAGATTCAAAAGAGAGAATCTAATATAGTTCTATGTATATAGGTTTTTAATTCAGACATAGAGGGACAGATTATCTTGATATACCCAACTAACAAGGCTGCTGCGCTAACAATGTAGAAAAGTACTTTAAAAGTAGGTACAATATCTTATTATACGTTTGTTTTTTTACCTATACGTTTTGTGTATTTTTTTTTTTTTTTTTTTTATTTATTTAAAGAACACAAACATCATATATATTATGTCTATATCTAACAAAATCTTAATGGTAATTATTCTAATACATATGACAATTTTTTGCGTACATAACTTGTTTTATAAAGAATGCGCTCAGAGAAATAAATGTGTAGTCGTTTTTAGGTAAATATTTTTTCTCTCATTTATTCATTGCTTTTCATAACCCATAAATAATGATATCCACATAACCGCTATTTCAATAACCTCGACTATCGTATTGCCAAAGGGTAAGGTGTTCAAATCCCGTATCAAACAGGGTGGCACATAACATGTGTACTATGCCGAAAGGGGGTGGTCAATTCTGGACCTCTTGAATCAACTAGAGAATAACGATTTATTGATTTCAAAATAGGGTCTTGTTTGAAAAAAGATAATTTTTTTTCGCTAATCGTGTTTTTTTACATGCTCTCATTATTTGACATAATAAAATATTTCACAAGTTTTTTGCTTATTTTTTGAGCAAAACTAGTGTTTTAATAATAATAATAATAAAGCTGGACAATTCACACAGCATTATCTAGCCCCAAGCTAAGCAGAGCTTTTGTTATGGGTACTAGATAACTGATATACATAATACAATACAGTACATAGATAGATATTTTTTTTATTATACATAGAAAACATCCAGAACGCCCTAAACAAATGTCTGCAGATCGTACACACATTTGTTCTGAGGCGGGAATCGAACCCGCAACCTACTGCGTCGCAGGCAGACCTCGCCCACTGCGCCACAGATCGCGTCAAATTTTATCATGAAATTATAACAAAAATATTATGATGTATACCTGAAAGTTCATAACAATAATAATATTGTAAAATAATTATCTGCTCGTCTGGTCGAAGCGACGCGTGACCTGAGAGCTGGTGAGTATCTGGCGCAGCGCATCAGTATCGCCATACAGAGAGCAATGCAACCAGCCTCTTGGGAATGCTTCCAACTGGTATTGATGTGAATCAGTTGAGCTACCCGTAGATTGTTTGCTTAGTCGTTTACTGTTTGTAGATTGTCTGTAGTTAGCACAATTGTTTGAATTAGAACAAGAATTTACAACTATCAAATGATAGTAATTTTCTTCGTCAATAAAGATATTGTTAGAATACACACAAAGTATCACGAACATGAATAAAAAGAGTCAATTTAAAAAAAACGTAAGACTGTTTGATATATCTTAAAATGTAAGAACAAAAGTTAATCCCCTTGGGGTGCAGAATCCCCTTTCGTCCCCTTTCCTATACCACGAACGCGTACTAAACACATGTTCCGTGGCGCCCTGTAACGACGAACCTTACGTTTTATAGCAAAACAATAGGGTAATATGGCAGATATTGCGCTCCCTGTAAATCCACGGGACGCACAGTGTCAACCACTTTATGGTTTACTAGCAGTGCCTGCGGCTTCACCAGCGTTGAATTCACAATTCAGTGGCACCCTCATTCCTTTAAATACCAAACCACACCAAACCCAAAGTTTCCCGCTATAACATCAGCTATCTGCCAGTGCCCCGTCAATATAGGTCCAGCCGTTTTGATTAGCCGAAACAAAAGAGAAACAACAATTTTAAAAATTGATAGGCACTACCTTGGTTTATAAAGGCCGGCCCACAAAACCACCCGTACTATATTTATCATTTGAAAGACTTTGGAATGACCTTCATAATTTGCAATTACATGGCAAGTACAGACCATTAAAATGGCTTTCAAATGTCAATTATGGGATGGGTGATTATTGCATAATTGCACAGTCAGCGTCTACCGACACCGCCATCGGTGGACGCATAATTCTATGAAATTCTAAGAAACATGCCAGCGCAGCCGCACCCCCGCCGCCGCTGGCGCGCGTCTGTGTAGGTGTACGTGCGAAGTATCTGTGGAATTACTAATCTGCCGTCGTGTCGTGTCAGTCACATGAAGAATGTTGGTACAGTGTCGTCACTGTCGGTGTCGGTCCGGGCCGGGCCGACCAATCAAGAAAAGCCGTAGAACCTACGGCTCTTCAAACCTATATAATTATACTTTCATACGCATTGAAAAAGAAGCTCTATGTTTGACATATATAGTTAACCTACCTGCTTACAATGATAATGAATTCGTTAAACTAAGAAAGTTATTGTGGACGGGCAGCTGTTTCCTTCAGCTATTTATGTAGAATAATCAGTAAACGACGCGTTGGCAGACGAAAAAAGTCGTGTTTGAGATACATCCGAGAGTGGATGAATGATGGAAAATGAATACAAAAGATGGTGAAAACGCCAGCTTCGATCACCTTTTTCGCTCGGCACAAGATCGACTGAAATTCACTGAGCTGACAGCTAACCTCCAGAATTGGAGAGCCACCGTAAGAAGAAAAAGATATCTGACATAACAATCAGACGCTTCAATTTAATATATTTGTGTGTAGGATAAGGCAATCTTGAGGTTCACACGGAAGGTTTTAATAAGACCTGCAAAATTCGCCGGCTTTCTTTTTATATCAATTTTATAGTTACGCTACCCAAGTACGAGCTTAGCAGTAAGCTAGAGCTAAGCTTCGAAACAACCCCGTGTCTATTTCCGACGAAGATAAAACAAACTACGCAATTGAAAATCACACCTACGCGTACTACTCATAGAGTTGAAGTTTCAAAATGTTTGCGTATTTTTGCATCGCCGCACGCTTTTCCCTCTCGTGTTTCCAGTTCAAACACAATGTCGATAGTAAAGTTGTGTAAAATCGAACTTTATGGCGGTTCTGTGTTGAATATCGCATAGAAAGCAGATTTTGATCCTCGTGGAATGAAACTGCGCCGAGTCATCTCGTCATCCATACCCCAATGCTTGAAAATGAAAGTTTACGATCAGTGCGTCCTACCTGTCATGACCTACGGAGCAAAGACGTGGACACTCACGATAGGGCTGGCCCACCAGTTCAAATTCGCTCAGCGAGCTATGGAAAGAGCTATGATCGGAGTCTCTCTGAAGAATAGGATTCGTAACGAATACATCCAGACAGAGAACCAAAGTTATCGACATAGAATTAGCAAGCTGAAATGGCAATGGGCCGGCCATATCTCGCAAAGAACCGACAACCGCTGGGATAAACCAGTTCTTGAGTGAAGACCGCGACACGGCAAACGTAGTGTAGGACACCCTCCGGCTAGGTGAGATGACGATATGCTAAAGACAGCAGGCAGATGCTGATTGCGTCAAGCTGAAGACAGGGCACTATGGCGCTCATTAGGGGAGGCCTATGTCCAGCAGTGAACTAGTATAGGCTGATGATGATGAATGAATGATATCTGTAATAAATATAATAATCCCTTTGAATAAATCAAACAAAAGAGTTTGCTGTGATTTACCAATACGTAAACAAAATATAAAAGTAAAAAGGCCTTACCCTGCCTGCTTTGACATTATGATGTGTCTTGACCAGATATTATATTTATGTGGTTTTTATTATATACAAAACTGTATTGGTTTTGTCCCATTCCCCGCCGATATCTTGTCGTATCTGTGTAAGACCTTGAATTGGTCATAGAGCATAACCTCCCAGGTTTGAAACGCAGACAGTTTTTGGCATAGATATAAATTGTTAGATACGCCCCGACCACCAAAAACTGTAGCAATATACACAAACAAAACAAGCGTACTGAGAAAATAGTGTCATCTCTTTTTCTCACACGTTAGGTGCAAACACAACTTTCTCTTTCGTGCACTCGCCATTTAAATTTGTTATTGTAGTCATTTTTGACAATGCGGACGATAAAATAAAAGTTATTTCATTAACTCGCAATACCTACGAATGAAATGTTACACCTCTGGCTTTATTTGTGTTTCTTGAATTTTTGTTGCACTTTCGAAAGGCACACGTCATTTTGTATCACTATAATACTGCTCGCAAACATCCTTCACTACATGTCCGGCTAACACTGTGCGTAGATGTACACTGAGTGCAGGTTTAAGCAGGCGTAAGGTTCGACTTGGACACAAAACGGCGCGGCCTCACTGAGGTAAGGGCATATCTAACGATTTATATCTTTGGTTTTTGGTACAAAATGGCAAAAATGAATTTGACATGAAAACTTGTGCTGCGAAACAGCGCTACACCATAGTTATGTACGGACGCCGAACTTACTCCGAATAATCGTCGGAAATAGTCGGAAATTTCCATTGTAGCGGTCTGAATTCCCGACCTCGACATACCTACACAATTCCCTGGCATGTCGGTCCTGTCGGATGTATTCAGAGCTTCCTGCGGTTCTAGTAGAGCCACAACTCACAACAATCAATTCTGCTGCCAATCACAATGACTTTACTATGACAAAAGGCGACTAAAAATTTATAACTAGTCAGTCAGATAGATTATCAGAAGATATTGGATACGTGACGTCACGAATAAGTAATAAATGTTACCTACCTTCAGTACACATATATATATTACGAAAGGTAGGCAAATCATTTGTGGGCAATTGCGTAACATTCTATAATAAGCTTCCATCTGAAGTAACTAAACTCCCTATTCGTAAATTTAAACTGTACATAAAACGAAATCTTAACAAGAAAGCCTATTACTCCGTAGATGACTACGTCAATGATGTTAATGCTTGGCCGGATGTCACCCAGTTCCACACAGACAATAGTATGTAAGACCAGTTAGACTTAGTTATCCTAAGATTGTATTAGTTGATAAGCGTAAACTTGCTAGTGGTTTCTTTTTCACTTCTTCCGCTAGTGGACAAAAAATTGAAGTGAATCAGAGTCAATTGCACCTTATTTCTTGTTTGATAGTAATAACGATTTATCAAACTGTTTATATAGTAAAAATTTGACTTGTTTAAGTACTTATTTTGTAAGTCTAAAGAAATAAACGATTTGACTTTGACTTTGACTTTGAACCCCCACTCCCAAACTTCGATTTATTCCAGAAGGGAAAAAAAAACTTAGTGGGGGAAAACAGTTTTATTCCTGTTTCGCCGGATAGAAAGGAATTCGTTTTCGTAGTTCAACGATTGAGTAGTTTTTAACAATCTCAATGATAGTACCTATTCGAATGGTTTTGAGAGATTTGACAAAGGCTATTTTTACTGAATATACTGTCTCATATATTTTAAGTGTACGCGAGATTGAGTTAATAATATAATTTATCAAGCTCACAAAAACGTTTTTGTTAGTATTCGTATTATGCCCACATATGTACAAAGTATACTTAAGTCCACTTCAATTTCTGAAGCTAGACGAATTAATGATCAAGAGACCTCATTTCCGGAGCATTTAGTCCGATAATGGACCTACCAATTGGATATTTAGTTCACCGACGACATCCATTATGTACCTACCTTTACAACATAAGAATTCTTTATTTTCTGTATTTTGTCTTTATGAGGATCCCAACTACGATACCACCTACACTATTCTTTCTACCTGTACCTAAAATAAGGTTTTAACAAGAAAGTCATTTTAATATTAGAAATCACAATAATAGTAATATTATAAATGCGAAAGTTTGTATGGATGTATGGATGTATGGATGTATGGATGTATGGATGTATGGATGTATGGATGTATGGATGTATGGATGTATGGATGTATGGATGTATGGATGTATGGATGTATGGATGTATGGATGTATGGATGTATGGATGTATGGATGTATGGATGTATGGATGTATGGATGTAATATAAGATAAAAGCATGAGACATTAAATGATGATGATTTACCAAAAGCTTAACTTACTAACTTAAAGCTTTCTATTATGAATATTGCTTTTCGAAGCTTATGATTTACTTCAATTTGCACAGTAATGAAATGACGAACATCGATTCCAGCTCAAGGAGATTAATTTTAGAGTCTATTCATCGGAGATCTATTCATGCTGGGATTATGGAGCAACTACCAAAATAGAAATATATAATCTTCTTAGTGAGTGCTACAAGAATTTTTTTAAAGTTTATTTATAGGTACCTTTTAGATTTGTAATCGAATTTCCCATCGCAGAAAAACGTTATAACATATAATTTTATAAAAATCAATTTCGTAATTAATTTTCTTTAGTGTAAATAAAGTAAAAAATAATAATAAAACATATAAATTATAATAAAAAAACCGACTTTACTTATACGGTTTTCTCATAGATTTAATTGTTAGAAATGGACCAAAATGAAATGGGATCACACGGGAAGCACCAGCTTTCAAATTAAAAATAATCATTCAAATCGGTTCACCCAGTCGAAAGTTCTGAGGTAACAAACATAAAAAATACAGTCGTACTGAAAACCTCCTCCTTTTTTGAAGTCGGTTAAAAACAACAAATTTTCTAAAAGTCTGTAAGTTTATAGGCATAGTAAGCTTAGTAGAAAACAAGGGCAGAGCTAAGCTGGTGTATTTTCTCCAGTATCATACCCACCATACATACATCCATTGTAGAACGAAAACGTTGGAACCAAAAACGAACTGTGTTTTCTTTTGCAACACGACCGCCATACACATCATTCACCCTTCGAGTTGTTTCCGCAGCACTAGTGCCACGGCGGAACTCGTACTCGTAAATAATGCGATATTTTAAGTTTTCCATTTTGTAAAATGAGTGACGCAAACAGAAAAAAACAGAAGAAAAAAAACAAATGAATGACGATCATCGAAGCACAAATACATGAGTCTATAGCTGTACAAATTTGAATTTGGAATTCCTTACCAAAGAGGAGAAATTTGTGATTAAAGTGGCCAGTACGAAAAACGCCAATTTCATATGTAAGGACCTAATATTTTGAAATTATTTGTCATGAGTATTATTTGATCAAATGATAGTTATATTAAGTAAAATTGTATTGAGCGTATATTAGTTGTTATGAAATCAGTTGATGTGAGATTAGGTGGTGTGTATGTTATATCAAAAGAAATTATACGAAATGAAATTCGGTCAACTAATATGTTAGTTTTTTTGTCATTCGACCAAACGTACCCATAATACTCTAATTATGTCTAATTGAGGACTAACTTTGATCTCCGTAGGTTATTTTAAATATTGAGCATTATTTATTTATTCAAGTACCAACCCGATCTCAAATGATGCAAAAGACAATTTACGAACGATCTGTATTTCCCCAGATTGCCGTACCCAGTGATTTACGGCTTGTTTGCGACAAACAAAACCATCGAGCCGTCTGCCCGGGGACCAATCTGTACGTACAGTTCGACGAATTTCCTTCCCGTGTCCAAATAAAGGCCGGTTTGGATTGAGATCGCAAATGCGAGGCCGAGCACAGATACACGTGGATAACGGGCGATAACTAGTACCATACGTCCACTTTGTTATTTTTTTCTTCGGCGAGTTAAATTCGCTTACGAATAGACTGGATGACTGAGGGACCAGAATTATGTGGGACTCGACGCCCTGAGAAGGGCGTTATACCCACTAAAAACCTCTCCGGTGTCCCTCTTTCGCTTTGTCGGGAACATATAACCTCCGCGATCCGACTGGCGTCCCCTCTTCCTCCCATACTTAGCCGGCGAGCCCACCATTCCACACACTCACCGACTCCATTCTTCTGTCACCTTTCGTACCCTCTATTGGGCAGTTATATACAGTTGCATGCGAAACTATACATCCCCTACGTCAAACTAATTTACAAAAATCCGTAAACCAACTTGCAAGCAAGAATATAGGTAAGAATCTTTTTTCTGTAACGATATAATCTACAAAAGTAGCTGAAATGTAAACGTATTATCTTATTACAGCCAGCTCTTGGGAATGCTTCCGACTGGTATTGATATGAATCAGTTGAACTATCTGTATATTGTTTGCAGCAGTCTGCATCAAGCTCAATTTATTCAATTGAAAAATGAAAATGAAAATGAAAATGAAAAAATATTTTATTGCAGTAACAATTAATCTAACAGATATTTTCCTACGGTCTCCACACTAGGCTAAGCCTGTATCGTGGCGACCAGTAATTTGACTTAACTTAACAAACTTTCGGACTACTTACTAACAGAATTTGATAAAAAAATATTTTGTAAGGAAATATTAAAACATACTGTACCAGACTAAGTATAGGAAGAACACAGGATAAATTCGTATCTTATACATTAAACATAAAAAAGCAGAATATAGTCTAGTACTTACCTAACTAAATTACATATGGTTTAAAAGCAAACAAATCAAATGAAAATAGTTCGAGAACAATCATGAATTGTAAATAGCTAATAGCAAAAGCGCCTTTCAACATATAATTCGAAGTAATTCTTCGGTAGAGTCGTAGGAGAGGGTTTGTAGCCAATTGTTAATAGAGCGTTTGGCTTCTAAAAGTTTCTTATCTTTAATGTTACAATGCTTAGCAACTGTGTTATATATGAAAGTTTTTAAGCAGTCACCAAAACGTTGCGCAAAGTTAGTTTTAACTGACGGGCCAGGTATTTTATAAACTCTTCTACTACTTAATAAGTGGCGTAAATTATTATCAGAAGTGGTTACAATGGATTTATGAACAGAGACAGAGATTCTAGAAATAAAGAGCTGACGGACAGTTAATACACCACTCTCCCGATACAGTTCAAGCGTGGGGAATCTATATGGTTTATGGAGCATAACCTTGAGAACGGATCGTTGTGCTCTTTCTTTCAATTGTAAATACAAGTTCTAATTTGTTTCATATTTTGATATTATAATATCATCATCAGTCATTGGTATTATCAACATAAAAAAACACAAAATTTTCGGATTTTATTTGGATGGTAGTCTCCTTTAGACCTTAGATAGATTTGTTTTAAAGCTTTCAAAAGATTTCTATATTTATTTTATAAGAAACTCAATTCAGTATTCAGCGAGCAGCAGTAGTCTTAAATTAAGTCTAGATGAAGTAGCTGGAATAAGGTTTCAGAGTCGTTACCACGTTTCAGTAAAGGGAGTCCGTTTTATTTCGTTACGGGAAGCTTAACGAGATGTATTTTCACTGGGATACTAAAGGATAGGATATACGCATAGATACGCCAAATACGTAAAACGTATCTAGTCAAATAACACTTTCATTATTATTTTACAATTTAATATTACTTTTATTTATCCTACTAATATTATAAACGCGAAAGTTTGTTAACATATCTGTATGTATGTTTGTTGCTCTTTCACGCAAAAACTACTGAACGAATCGGGCTGAATTGCATACAGGTAGTTCTAGGCCTGGAATAACACATAGGCTACTTTTTATCCCATAAATCAGTTCCCGTGGGATAGGTGTGCGAAGCCGCGGGGCGCAGCTAGTTTACAATATGTACAGCTGCAATTACAGGCACACTTAATACTATAGGGTACTAACTTAGATATTCACTACACTACCCTAACAATAGAGTTACAGTCTACAAAAAGTTTAGTTCAAGTGGGTATTCTAATTAAAGTAGTTATTTAAATTATGAGGCGAACCTAACGTAATTAGTAAGTAGTTAAACTAGAATGCCCCAACATACCAAATATAATCATAAGATTTGGCACTAATTAAAAAAAACAATGGGCTACTGTTAAAATAACGTCTTTCTTGATGTCCATCGAGCGAGCGCAGTTCAGGCATCCGTCTGGCTTCTTATAACAGCACCTTAACTGCGTGATTTGAGACAAAAGGAGTCGTGTTCCGAGAATAACCCGCTAATAAAGGTTTGTTAGTGACTTTCGAAAGAGGGAGTTACGCAGTCACGCCAAATACACGTAGTTTAATTTTGTTTAGTGCCTCCGCACTTTGGAGATGCTATTTTCTCCTATATTATGAAAGCAATAACACACCAATAAATGGATGCATACCTCGCTTAAATTTATTAAAGCCGTTTGTTGATGAAAATCCACTTTTGCAAAATATAGCAAACATTTTACAAAATGTTTTTTCAATTTTGTCTGGCAGGCACAAAAACCATCGCAACATTTGCAACAGTGTTTTCAACTGTTTTATATTGACTTAGTACTTAGTATACTTAAATTTAAGGTTTTATTTAAGTTTAAATTTAAGGTGCTATGTTTGTTTGTATACCTACCTATTTTCAATCTCTATCCCGTGCTGTCCTTGTGTGCTAAATAAAACTTCTATCTATGTATTTATCTTAAGGCTAAAAATATTTAGTAACAATTACGCAATTTTTTGCGGAAATGTTATCTACTAAATAGGGAAAGAATGAAAATCCTTTTATTAACAATGGATTTCGCAAGGTAACGCCTTAATCTATTAATGTATCTAAGTATACTTTTTTAACAGTTGGCGTGATTGTATTTTGTTTTCTCATACAAGCAGACTTCTCAAATCCAGGTCTCCGATATAGGAATTAATAATTGTTTATCTATACTAATATAATAAAGAGGAAATATTTGATTGTTTATTTGTTTGTATTAAATAGGCACCGAAACTAATGAACCGATAAAATAAAATTCATTATTAAAAACCCTACTTTTCAGGGAGTGACATAGGTTATATTTTATCCCGGAATTCCCACGGGATCGGGAGCTACGAGGGTGAAACCGCGAGGCGTTGCTAGTTAAAAATAAACAAGATCCGTTAAGTGCGAGTTTGATTTTAATGCGAAAGTTTGGATGGATGGATCTTTGTTCCATCTTCACCCCGAAATTTAGCATACAAGTAATTCTCGAAACGTTTTCTAACCCATGGGAACTGATTTATGGGATAAAGGTAGAAAATGCTGCATTTATGTATAGGTACATAAAGCTACGTGTACCTATGCAGAATTTTCAAATTTTTATCTCATAAATTAAATGCCATGGGATAGAAAACGTTCCCATAGAAACAACGCGTGCGTTGCCGCGGGCAGAAATTCGATACTATTATACATAACTCAACCTCAACCTCAACAGCCTGTATCGGTCCACTGCTGGACGCAGGCCTCCCCATGATAAATGCCTTATTGGCTTCTACCTCATAAGGGGTAATGCCCATAATCTCCACGCTGGGCATGCGGTTTGGGGATCGCAGTTTGGTGGAATATTTGTTCTGCAGGGGGCGCTGTTGCCCACCCCCCGGTGGATATCCCTTAGTCACCTCTTACGACACCCACGGGAAGAATTAGGGTGGTGCAAATTCTAAGCCAGCACCTACACCACACAGCTACATACGTATACTGTATACTTAAGGTATGTTTACAATGCAAATGAAATGACACTAACGTAAATTCAATCAACACCATGACTATTGTGTATACAGTTTATACTACGAGTAAGAGGCTGTGCGTTAATACATTAAGTGCCGGAAAAGTAGGTACCATTAAACCTCATTATATCCAAACCATAGTAAACCGTCACCTATCGTTATATAAATATACCCGCTGATACATTAACAAGGGAAAGGCAACCTTATAAACTTGTAATAAAGGTGTTTTTCGGAGGTGGATTCTGCCTGGCAACGGTTGGGGTCTGTTTTTCTGAGGAGAGAATGAGAGAATTTTCTGAGGAACTACATCTTCGTCCATAAGTCAAATGGGTCATTGAATTCCTCTAGAGTTGAGTGGACGCTCCAATAAATGCTTCATGAGAGCATGTTAGGATAAAAACTATTTGAGATGCTGAAATTGAGTTACCTACTTCTTGAATAACGTAACATTACAATCAAATAATAGAAATAAAATGTTTTTTTTATTTTTTTATTTTTACATTTAGGTAAGTCATTTATATAAACTAAAAATAGAAAAATATATACCTAACTACTATTTATTAAAGGTTTATATTGATAATGTATCTTTATATTAGAAATATGATATAATATATAGTATCTTAAATAAAAGTAGTATTTACAATTGAAACAATTGAGCTAATTGTAGACTGTTGCAAATCATCTACAGTCCACAGGTAGCTCAACTGATCCATATCAATTAGAAATTGTTTTGGTTTGGAAGTCCGCTATGACCAATAAACTTGGTTATCTTTCTTATAAAAAAGCAAAAAGTCAACGTGACGCGGTCACCCATCCAAGTACTGACCGCGCCCGACGTTGCTTAACCTCGGTGATAGGTTCTCAAACTGATAAGGACGTTGCCTCCCTTAATTATTAAAATAGTTTAACTTTTACTATTTGTTGTTATAGCGGCTACAGAAATACATCATCTGTGAAAATTTCAACTGTCTATCATAGTTCATGAGAGCCTGGTGATAGACGGACAGACAGACGGACAGCGGAGGCTTAGTAACAGGGTCCCGCTTTTACCATTTGTGTACGGAGCCCTAAAAAGTAGCATCAGTAGTAGTATCAGTAGTAGATAGATAGATAGATAGATAAAAAAAATATTTGGTACTACAGACACACACACACATAGAGATACAATACAAACAAAAGTACAACAGGTTTAATAATTCAGACAAGCAATTTTAAAGTAGGTAAGTAAGTTCTAAGTGTAGAAAAGTTTGTGTGTGTTGCAGCACATCAAATAGGCCATGGCTCAGCGAAATTTTTTGCTTAAAAGCAAAAACGCTGATTTTCAGTCAAAACCTGATAGAGAGCAAGCAGAACGAGTACGAACAGACAACGTGTACAAGGTGTAGTAGTAACCCTGAAGTGGAAATGTCAAGTCAGGTTTGTACTATGTACTACATAAGAGTTTACAAACCCCAGCGGAGGTAAAATCTCGAAATACCTACGTTCGAAACTTGTCATGTTACGGAGCTTTGGATATAAGTACATGTTTGAGATAATGTTCTTTCCAGGAAGCTATCGAATCAGTTTGTTCCGCCCAGATAACCGAACTAGACAACTGGTTGTCTGTGCGGAAATCATTTTCCACGGGGACAATTTATTTCCATCAACACAACTGTATGGCAATTAGTTATCTCGATGGAAAATTTTCTTTCGCCGAGACAACCAGTTACCTGTATGGAATTCTATTTCCCTCTACACAACTGTTTGGTCACTAGTTTTCTCATGCGGTAAAACGTCGCATTTATGTTATATATATATGTAATAACATAAATTGATTTGCAACTAGAAAATGAATAGCGCGCCAATCGGTTGAGAGCTGATTTTGGTTGGTTTTGAAATATAGAGATTCGGTTTTGAAATTGATACCTTTGAGGTTTTGTGTTGGCTTTATACACACGCGGTTAAATGAAATTGAATACCGGACAATCCACACAGCATTATCTAGCCCCAAGCTAAGCAGAGCTTAAGTTATGGGTGCTAGGTAACTGATATACCTAATACAATACATTGCAGATATAGATATGTATTATAACGATATTTTTGAGTTGTAAATATGTTATTGTACATCCATATGTTGGCCGAGTTATGGTGAGCACAGGCAGTCTTACCTATAAATCAAAGAGGAATTTTACGATTTATATTATAGATAGATATTATATGTCTTCTTTATATGTCTAGAAAATTCGTTATTGCACACTTATTTAAAGAAACAGAATAGCTTAAAAACTAAGTGATATGTGGCGGTCTTATCGCTCAAGAGCGATCTCTACTAGGCAACCGTGGATGGATAGGATCATTGGATAGTAGAGGATCTGTGTGCTCATGATGGCTACATATTATGCATATTATTTCGAAAGTCTAAACGGACGAATCGGCCAATTTAACTTCGACGAATCGGCCTAGTTATTTTGAAGGAGTGTAGATGATTTCGTTCGTCCAAAATGTGGTCGTACCAATTACCGTCTCATGATAAAATTACGTAACGACGATCTTCATCGCCAAGTAATATAATGATAATGCTGTGTGAATTGTCGAACTTTATTTATTATTATTATTATTACGTATACGCCTCAATCTTCTCATGCTACAGATTTTGTGGCTTCCAGCCAATTCGTAGAGGCGCTACGCTTCGTAGCACATTTCTGCTACGGTACAGCGTAGAAGCGCTACGCTTCGTAGCACATTTCTGCTACAGTACAGCGTAGAGGTGCTACGAGTTTTTTTAGATATCGTAGCAATTGCTAAACACCTTGCTTTATTACTTTTATTAGATAGCACACCTTACTGAAAAACCTTACTGCTATATAAGGTGGGTAGTAGACATCTGAAACAACGAACTGCTTTATATTATAAGGTAAAGTAATATATCTGTCTTATAAACGCATTTGTTGAAATTTCACCGAAATCTGTTTAGGATTTAATCACAAACATTACTGCAGATATCAAGCTGTTTAATTGTTCATTAAATTACTCTCTCGGACATGACTTATAAAAAAAAAGATTATTGTGAATTATGATATTATTATGAACAAACGATTTACTTTGCTTTGCTTACCTTAGATGGAAAACTTGGCACCACGTCGTTATACAATAATAGCCAGTGTTCCAATAGCATCAATAGAGTTTGTCGATTTATTAGAATTGAGGGGATTCGCGGAATAAAGGACGCTCGGAAAACACCCTGGATTTACGAGCCATTTGTTTTCATCGAACCGTTGCCATACTGGGATAATTAATTGAGAAATAGTAGGGATATTCCAATTCGTGAAAATATAAATTAACACCTAAATATTGTGTTTAAATGGGGTTCAAGAGGTACCGAAATCTCGTGGGGTTAAAAGGATCTCAAGTGTTTCCTCGAAGTTAAAAGCTTTTTTATGTTTTTGTAAATAATAAAAGCTCCCCAAAAAGAACATTTTACGTACAGTTAAAGTTCCTTTTTTAGATTGTAAGGTTGGTATGTATTGAAATTACATAAAAAAATATTATTTTAAAGGTAAAAGAATCGATTTACCAAAAAAAGTAAAAAGATGTTTCTTTCTTTTACACTTTAGAGGCATGACTGAAGTGAGAGAATATTTAACTATTGAAATAGGTGGCAGATAGTCATTTAAGGTTAAAGAGATTAAAAGTAGACTTGCTTAACCCGACTAAGGTACCTTTCTTTAACTGTATATTCAATAACCTTGTGCTGAGTTAGTTAAAAAGGGCTTGACAACAGCTTTCCGGTTTACAGGCGTGTAAAACTCTCAATAAACTCATGGAACCAGAAACCCCTGTAATGATGCGCGAATTTTTAATTAAATTCACGATGGCGATGATGGATGGAGCTTGTTTGATGTAGATTTATTAAGCGCTAAGCCAAAGTGGTATAGCTTAGTAGGAAATGGTTTGTTAACTAAGCATTCTAGGGAACATAAATGAGAAAAAACAACGTAAAGACCGCAGAAGAGGTCAATAAATGATGCCAAATCAAATCAACTCAAATCAAAAGCTCTTTATTTCCCTATATACAATAAATGTACCTTTACTTCATCATCATCATCATCATCAGCCTATATTAGTCCACAGCTGGACATAGGCCTCCCCTAATGAGCGCCATAGCGCCCTGTCTTCAGCTTGACGCTGAACTTAGTAAAGGTCAAATTATAAAATTATACACTGACACAGAAATAAAGTGATATTTTTATTTCTGTCGCTTCGGTATGTAAACTAAAGTAAAGAAGCCACGATAAAAACATAGTTACTATATACTAGCCTGATAGTTACTATATTTCGAGTTGGAGCAAAACCCGTCTCCAGCTAGTCGTCGTCGTCGTCGTCAAAACTAAAATAATCTAATTTTGACCGCGATATTTATTTATATGAATTTGTTAATTCAAGTAAAGCATAACTTTCATTCAGGAAAATAATTAGTGTGATCCGTTCGGATTTCTTCTCCAATTGAGTCACACTGCTACTCGTTGCATTTTATTATAGAATTAAATCCAACGTGTTACAGTGTAACTCGATGAAAACAACTCCACACTATGACCGGATCTGGTGTAACTTATTGGAATCCCATCATGTATACGTAAATTTATATGTATACGTTAATCAAATTGGTTGTATTTATGGCAATAAATAATATATAATAATAGCAATAAATGCAAGATTTATCCAAGATTTTTTTTGCAAGATATTCAAAGACAGCACTAAAACCGCTGATGCTATAATTTTTATTTCGTGAGGAAACAGATAAAATTTGTAATCCTGTCAAAATAGAATAATTTAGTTTATCACCTATCCCTAAGTAACGATAAAACTAAGAAGCTAACGCACGAATACATAAGGTGTATGCAAGTCGTGATTTCATGACAGTTTACAATGAAAATCTGACAAAATTCGTCTCTTGAGACGTGTTTAAATTTGTGAAACAATGTAAAATAGAGTAGATAATAGAGCAATTTAATTAATGTAAAGATAAAAACTGTAATAACCGTTTTCACGCGTGACATACGATACCAACTTATATTCTATTCCCGAAGCCATTAGTAGTAGGAACTTGTATGTTAAAGTTACGCTTTGCTCGTAACTGTGTCATTTTCCGAATAACTTAGCATCATCTGCCGATCTCATTAGGCTCCTACACTAATTACCTTAATTAGTTTTCAGTCCTAACAATGGCCGTGCTGCTATTTCTGAGCTATACAATAAATGTTCTAGTAATTGAATCACGCAGGGATTCGGAACACGTCGAGTTGATGACTTTAGTCTCTCTGTTCGTAGATTTTAGCATAAAACCAGATGAGTAATGGACGGCCAGAGCAAATCCAGTTAATGCTATTATTAGTGGTGTAATAATGTCAGGGGTACGCTACGACCCATAATTAGAGCCTATATCTAGTGGTTTTACACTTGCAATGCTACGTCTGGGTCTGAAGACTAGCTCAGTGCATAGTGTAGAAATAAGTACCCTCTATATAAACGCTAAAAGAACGCTGTTAGACAAAAAACGCTCTATCAGAGAAGTACAAGCAACTTTAACTTGAAATCAAGTTTTTCGCGTTATAATTAGAATCTAAAGTGTATTTTTACAGGTCCACATACATAGGCCAAAACACACAATGTACTTACCTATATCGGCCTTAACTTTGCTGTTGACTGTTCAGTAATCATCACTCTTAATAATTTTCCCATTCTTTGGCCGCTTAAAAAGCCTGATTTACAAAATTACCTATTGGAGGAGATATGTGCCCTGGAATTTGACCTCAATTCATTTGAGTGAGACGTCCGACTCGACAATAAGCTATAACATTTGTGAGTAATTATGGTTACCAATGACTTTTATGGGGCGTATTATAAAATATGTTTATTTCTGATGTATTCTTTAATACTTTTCTATGCGTCAGTACCTGAAACACAAACTAGTATTTTGAACTTTGGTAATTATTAATTACCAAAGTTCTTTCTCGAAGTACTAGTTATATTTGCTAATTATATTTTAATTGATTTTTGGTGTGGTTCGTAGATAAAATAAATCTGTAATAAACATAGAAGCTACCCCAAAAAACCCTTAATTTGACCCTCATTGTAAGTTTTCGTTGATAGGCTCCCAAACGAACCAGTCAGTGTTTTAATGAAATTAGCCGATAAAGGAAATTGAAAACCATTATTTAAATTCGCAAAGAGGTTCCATTTGTATAAAAGGTTAGAATCGAGTCGAGACCCATCAAATGTTACAAGGGATTCCTAAAACTCCCTACTATTGAGGAAAATTTCGTTGTTTACTTGGTAACGGTTCTTGGTCTTATTTGAGCGCCTTTTTCATTTTATTTCCTTGTCTGTATTGCCACATCCCAAGGTTTATTGAAATAGGATACGGAAGAAAATAAAGTACATAAAGGTATCATCGTCATCATCATCAGCCTCTTAAATTATATTCACTGCTGGTCATGCTGGTTGGGGATCGTAGTTGGTGAATCTGTTTATCCGTAGGCATGGGACCCGATCCCCGGAGGATATCCTTTTTTTAAGTTTCGTTGTACGACTCCAGCGGGAAGAGTAAAGGTATTGAAAATTCTTAGCTGGCAGCACACGTCAAGGCCAGTCAGGTTTATGTAGATTATGCTATGCAAGTGCCACGTTTACCTGCATAGTCGCTAACTCCTGAGGGTGCAGCCAGACTTCATAACTAAAGCAAGGCTAACTTGCTTATTCTGTTTGTAGCTCCACGTTTCTGTCAAAAGTTCGGCCAAACTTGTGATTCCATAGTTTGACGTAGCTTGAAGTTGCTTTGAAACTTTGTGGTACCTTGACTAGTGACTGAGTTGAAATAAGGTAAATAATAAGAAATCGTGTTTTGTGTAAAAGCAACTGATAATAATCGAATTTCTGCGAACGGCTTTGCACGCGTAGTTTCATGTGTTTTATGGAAATTTCAGCGCGATACGTTCAGTAGTTTTGGCGTGAAGGTGACACACACACACAACCAAACCAATCACAATCACACTTAATATTATAAATACGAAAGTTTGTATGGATGTATGGATGCATGTATGGATGTTTGTTACCTCTTCACGTCAAAACTACTGAACGGATCTGGCTGAAATTTTGCATACAGGTAATTCTAATCCTTTATAAATACGAAAGTTTGTATGGATGTATGGATGCATGTATGGATGTTTGTTACCTCTTCACGTCAAAACTACTGAACGGATCTGGCTGAAATTTTACATACAGGTAATTCTAATCCTGGAATCAAACATAGGATTTTTGTCCCATAAATCAGTTCCCGTGACGTGAGATAAAAATCACCTTTAAACGTTTCCATAGGAACAACGGGTGCGAATTCACAGGGCGCAGCTAGTAATATAATAAACTAGCTGCGCCCCGCGGCTTCGCGCGCGTTTTTCCTTTGGTCCAGTTTTGCCAATGGCATCCATGAGAAAACCATATAACTGACGTAGGTTTATATTTTTTTAAATAAAATTAATTATACCTTAAAACGTCTATGTAACTTATTTCACTCCTTGAAAGGTAAGCTTTCTAATAATGAAATAATTTTATAAATCGGTCCAGTAGTTTCGAAGCCAGTCAATACAAACAAAGAAACAATAAAATATTACCTTTTTATAATATTAGTAAAGATAATTAGAAATTTCTATGCCATGCGGAAATTTGTATCGAAGAAGCTTTTCAATAATATGTTTTGGCGATTCTGTTTTAGTTTCCCATGTGTATTTCCTGAAGCACAGTAATCGTTCATCGCATATAATCCCGGGAAAGAATTTTTTTGTATTGCTCGTCTTTAAATATATCACAGCAATACAAAAATTTCTTTCCCGGGATTATAGCATGCGATGAACGATTACTGCGCTTCAGGAAATACACATGGGAAACTAAAACAGAATCGCCAAAAGAAGAAAGAAAATACATTTATTTGGAACAATTACATAACACACACATAACACGACAAACGTAAGGATTATAGATAAGTAGGAAATAAGAAAAGAATTACATATAAACCAAGGAAAGTAGTACATAAATAAGAGAGGAGCATGTTATAGGATGTTATATAAAGGGCCAAAAAGGTCCCTGTCTCAGCATTATGCCGCTACAGCCGAAGCTATAACGGCGCTGATTTTCTGACAGGTTTTTGTTTTATTTTATTCTAGTTTTGTGCCACCACACCAGGTGGTGGCACAGAACTAGAATAAAATAAAACAAAACATTTTTATAGATATTTACAGCAAAACTAAGATAGATATTTACACCAAAACATATTATTGAAAAGCTTCTTCGATACCAACTTCGGCATGGCATAGAAATATCTGTATTTCTAATTATCTATAGGTACTAATATTTTAAAGAGGTAAGATTTTATTGTTTCTTTGTTTTTATTGAATAGGCTTCGAAACTACTGGACCGATTTATAAAATTATTTAATTATTAGAAAGCTTACCTTTCAAGGAGTGACATAGGCTATTGGCTATATTTTATCCCGGAATTCCCACGGGAACGGGAACTACGCGGGTGAAACCGCGATTTCAAAACTTACGATTTCATTTGGTATGTTACTTTGGGAAAGAAATAGAGTCGATTAAGACCAACTTGTTTTTTTTGACAAATGTCATTTTTTGGGCCAACCGTACATTTTTTCAAAAAACTAAAAATGCATTTTTTTTACTTCAAAATAAAACAGAAAGTTCCTTAGAACAAAACCTTCTAACTACAAATGAAACGGTAGCTACCTTAAGGGCCAAAAATTTGTCCCACCCTGTATCACATCACACTAATATTATAAAGGCGAAAGTTTGGATGGATGTATGGATGGATGTTTGTTACCTCTTCACGCCAAAACTACTGAACGGATCTGGCTGAAATTTTGCATACAGGTAATTCTAATACTGGAATAAAACATAGGCTACTTTTTATCCCATAAATCATCCCATAAAAATGGGATGAAAATCACCCTTTAATGATTTCATAGGAACAACGCGTGCGAAGCCGCGGGGCGCAGCTAGTATTGTATAAGTTACAGTTACTGTTTAAGAAGCGCAATCCCTTATGAAAAGATGTATTTCTGTTTTAAGTTTACATTGACACTCTACGGGTGGGAATTCTAGACGCCACATTACAGATAAGGGCCATTTATCCGCGTCACGCCTCGGGTTTAAGCTAGGGTCAGTCACCCTTGCTTATCATTTGGGAATAGGTCACATTCGACACCATAAATGTCCTTACGATAAGGATATTTCGCAACTTGACCCAGTTTGTTATCAGAATAGTTTTGGATAGGACCGCCGCGCCGCGCCGCGCCGATAGGTTGCATTGTTTTTTGTATTTTTAACCGACTTCAAAAAAAGGAGGAGGTTATCAATTCGACGGTTTTTTTGAAATGAAATGAAATAGTGTTTTATGTTTGTTATCTCAGAACATTTGACTGGGTGGTCCGATCTTCATTATTCTTTTTATATGAAAGCTGGTGCTTCCTGTGTGGTCCCATTTTAATTTTGTTCAGTTCGGTCAACGGAATCCATGAAAATTCATGAAAAAACTATAAAAATTTAAGTCGGTTTATATTTTTTTTAAAACAAAATTAATTATTTTCAACAGCGAATTCATTTGATTTATTTGATAAAACTAAAAACCGACCAACCGATCAAAATCCTTAATATTTATGCTGTTTTATTTTTAGTTCTGCGGAAAAAATAGTTACTAAACTATCCTTAAAATTTTATAGGACCACCTCGGGATCATTTTCTGTACAATAGCGAAACAATTTTCAAAAATTTTAGTAGGTATAATGGTAACGGTACCCTTTGAGCGCGAGTCTTCGGCCGGTTTTATTATTTCTAGAATATAGATACAAGACAAGATAGACAAAATTAAATGAAACGCTTCAGAGAGATTCTCCAGGCTTTCTAAAAGCTTACCTACTTGAAATTAAATAGATTAAAAAAAGCTTCGTAGGACAATTATCTTTACAAGTTTAATAGCCTTGTCATACTTTCGCCGTATTCAAAGCTTGTCAAACGGCGAAAGTTGATGTGATTTTAGACTTTTTGTTAGATATTATTTTGGGGCTTATACAAAACTAGTTACTGCCTGTGGCTTTACTTTGTTTCTATAGAAACGTTTAAAGGTCATTTCTGTCCCGTGGGAACTGATTTATAGGATGAAAAGTAAATTCTAAGCCAGCACCACACCGCTGTGAAACATCATCTAGTACCTAATAATATATAAGCAATTAAGTAGGTGAAACGGAATCAACGGGAAGGTCGATATTCCCACACCTAGACAATGGTAGGTACTTAATTAATGTAATTGAAAAAAGCGCAATTTAATTTTATTTAATTATACGCTCCTACATAAAAAACTCCTAGAAAGTAGCAAAAATTATCAGTACCTAGATAAAATCAAATAAATTGTGCCTTGCTGTGAAAAAAGTCTTACAACGGCACGTTATCAGATTAGGTATTTAGATTCTAGATGATAAAAAAGCTTGAAAAATAACAATTAACAGTCTAAAGGTTTCTTCGTCGCTTCTTTACTTTAGTTAACATACCGAAGCGACAGAAATAAAAAATATCATTTTATTTCTATGGCAGTGTTTAATCTTATAATTTGACCTTTGTAAGTGTAATTGTAAATTCATTGAATTTATAGAAATAAAGAGTTTTGATTACGTAGATTCCTACCGATGACCTGTGTGGCGCGGTGGGCGAAGATCCGCCTGCGACGCAGGAGCGGGTTCGCCTCGGGACAAATGTGTGTTCAATCTGCAGATATTTGTTCAGGGCGTTCTGGATGTTTTCTATGTGTAATAAAAAAATATATCTATCTATGTATCGTATTATATTAAGTATATTAGTTATCTAGTACCCATAACAGAAGCTCTGCTTAGCTTAGGTCTAGCTAAATAATGTTGTGTGAAGTGTCCAGAATTTTTTATATATTTATTTACCTACATTGCGGTAGGTATCATGGTACCTGAATTCACTATTCACGTATTTATTATATCGTATTTATTACACGCGCAATATCAATCACTAAGGTAAACACTGTGAAATTGCTACGCTTTTTCAGTGGGAAAACGCGAACGCCAAATACTAACAATATACTTTTTAATAATAACCACTTTCTACCAAATAAATATGTGGGACGAATTTCAGGGACCTTTTCCAATATATTTTTTATTTATAAAATCGAACTACTCTGTAGAAAGTTATGCGGGACCTCCACCGTTTTTCGAGGAGGTCCCACGGAAATAAATAAGTAATTTTGTTTAAAAAAAACGATAAACCGACTTAAGTTTCTTCACCCAGTCAAAAAATCTGAGGAAAAAGCATAAAAAAAACAGTCGAATTGAGAACCTCCTCCTTTTTTGAAGTCAGTTAAAAAAATAAAGGCTCACAGCCTGCGACCGCCGAACTTTCGTCATTTTATGAAAGCTGAGAATTTGTCTGCGAATTACAGACCAACAGGCTGTTGGGTGACCTCCCGTGAGGAAGACTTGAAAAAAGGAATTCCTCTAACAGCGTTCATAATTTAGCAGACAGATGGTTTTTGTCTCTCCTAAATCTTTTCTTAATTAATCTACACTCGAGAGCAATGAATCCGGGTCACTTAAAGAATGTTAAAAATCTCGGTAACTAAAAATGATAGGTTAATGCAATAAATTGTATTTAATAGACAATGTAATACTCCTTAAATGAAAGTAAAAAAAATATGAGTCACCATACATTTTATTAACACAAAATTACATAAAGAAAAAAACTGCTGATTTCTCCTTAAAACAAAAATAGGAAACATGAAATTTTTGAACTTTATTACGATTTTCTTGAATTTTAATACTTCGTATTGCCTCCTCGTGCTTCCATTACTGCGTTTACGCGGTTTGGCATGCTGTACACCAAGTTCCTTATACGATTTTGGGGAATATTCTCCCATTCCTCTGTGAGAGCAATTTTGAGCTCACGAAGCGTGATTGGGGGAGGGTTTCGTTGTTTTACGCATCTGCCTAGCTCGTCCCAAGCATGCTCGATCGGGTTGATATCCGGGCTGCGCGCTGGCCACTCCATACGAGTAATGTTCATCTCTTGAAGGTCCTTCACAATCCTACCTGTATGAGGTCGGGCATTGTCATGCATAAATATAGCATCCTCACCTAAATTGACCATAAATGGACCAACGTGATCATTGAGGATTTCTTCCACATATCTTACGCTAGTTAAAGAGCCGTTTTCTATGATCACCAGCTCTGTGCGACTTTCAGAAGAAATTCCGGCCCACACAAGTACAGACCCACCACCGTAGGCTACTTTTTCTTCGATGCATGCTTGCTTGAATCTTTCCCCTGGTCTTCGATACACTCTGTGTCTTCCATCGTGCTTGTAGAGCATAAATTTTGATTCGTCGGAGAACATAACTTTTGACCAATCTTCAATACTCCAATTTACGATTTTTAGGATTCTTTAAGTGACCCGGATTCATTGCTCTCGAGTGTACATTAAGCTGTAAGCATTTTATAGAAGGTCGAGAAACGAACTGGCCAAGGATCACAAACAATTTCTTTGAAAGCTAAGAGAAATAAACTGGCGTCTTTTTGGAACTTATAAACATCTTCCCGCAATACAATACATTTATTTAGTACTTACTACGTATATATTTAGCTTTAATTTTACGTTATTTAAACATTGCTCCTTTGAATATTTTGACGACTTCTGTGGCGCAGCGGTCGAAGGTCCGCCTGTGACACACAAAGGAGGTCGCAGGTTCGATTCTGACCTTTGGAGAAATATTTGTATGATCTGCAGATTGTTCCGGGTGTTCTGAGTGTTTGTTGTATATAAATATATATACAGGGTGGGGCACAGCCCGTTTCTTTTGAAGTTGGAAGGTTTTGTTCTTAGGAATCTTCTATTTTATTTTGAAGAAAAAAATGTTGCCATTTTAATTTTTTGAAAAAAAGTAGTTAGGCCAAAAAATGACATCTGTCAAAAAAAACAAGTTAGTCTTTATCGACTCTATTTCCAATCAGAGGGGTTATGCTCTATGACCAATTCAACGTCTTACACAGATACGACAAGATATCGGTGGGGAATGGGACAAAACTGTATCCCAGGAACACTTTTCCCAAAGTAACATACCAAATCAAATCGTAAGTTTTGGCAATAATTAAAAAAACAATTCCCATATATTTTATTCTATGAAAACACGTGTGAAAACATAAATGTCACTCATTTAATGGTACATAATTTAAATTCGTATACTTTTTTAGGTTAGGCTAAATTTGAAGACTAAAGGTAATGTGTTATGGGTAGGGATACCCATGTTTGCTTACTTACTTACTACTTAAAGAGAGACGAAACAAAAACAGCTAAGAACAAACGATCAACCAGCAAACTTATGAAACATTAAAGTCAGTCTTCTTCCCAAATATCTTATCACCTTTCAAGAGTATCTTGAAAGATTCCCACTTAACCTCTCTAGGTACTGGTTTGTATCATGTCAAACTTTTGACGTCACCAGTACCTGCGAAGCGCCCAACAACTCCAAAGTTGAAATATACTTGTGGCATTACGGTGGAAACTTTGCCCTGAGTAAAATTACAAGTAATGGTAGATAGGTATTGTCAGTTACTTACATGCCATTTTAAAGCCCGTCTTAACGTGCAAGGTTCAGGGAATTTTAATTCCAACACGAAATTCCGTGTTTATTTTCGTGAAATTCTCTCTTCTTCTTCCGCTAGTTGACAATAAATTAAGTGAATTAGAGTCGATTGCACCTTATTTCTTATTTGATAGTAATTGCTATTTATCAAGCTGTTTAAAAAGTATTAAATTTACTTGTCTCGTGCTTGTTTTGTAAGTCTAAAGAAATAAACGGTTTGACTCTGACTCTGACTCTAATAGGGTATGCATGTGACTTTAAAAAAGCTAATATTTTTTTTACGTATTCTCTTTTGATATAGAAATATTTTATGATGTTTATATTGTGAAATTTAATCATTGAAAAGTAGATATTTTAAGTCTCAACAGCAAAATGTCTAAACGCAACGCTATTGGCATGTGAAGCGTGACGTCATACTTGAACATTTTTGTATGGGCATGAAGTTTTTACTTTGAATTTACATATGGGATTCGATGATCCGTGACGTCATAAAATGCAATGTCTAACATGGCAGCGTTTTTATCACCCGCAACTGAGTGTAGTTTTACTTTTCGTTTTTACCTCAATAATTTAATTTGTTTTGGGTGTTATGTTTTTATTCGTTTAAGTATTAACCTAAATAATCGAATAAAAAAATTTAAAAAATCCGTGCATATTTATTGGTGTCTCTGATTCACCGAATAGAGTAGATACCAAAATTTGCACATAAAATCCAAACGAAACAAACGATTGCGTATTTTGCAGTATAATACGCTAATCAGATGAAGCATAGTATTGTGGCAATTCGCAACTAGCAACTAGCTTTTCAACTAGCTACTAAAACTAGCTGTTTCCTTAAAAGCTTCTTAAACCGAGCAGAATTTTTCGTATACACTCTTCTTCTTAGACTATGCAGAAGTTTAATAAGAAGAGTTCATATACGAAATATATCAAAAGTTGCCAGTTTCCTCAACTAACGTTGCTCTGTCTGCATATTATAGCGTCTAATACCACAAATCAGAAATTGCCAATTAAAAAAAATATAAGTAGGTAGATAGTTTGTCAACGCGTTCTATCGCTACGTAGGTAGGTACGAAATTTATAGGAATAATAATGTTGGCATTTGAACATGATGCTGATTTCAGCTCAAATCCACGATCAAGGTCACGTTTAATCTAACAACATTATTCAAAACAGACAATCCCACTATACCTGATCGTAATAGCAATCATAATTGATTTAACCCCGCATTACTGCCGGCATTGTTTGCTGAATTTGGTCGGTGAAGGGATTAAGGGCTAATTTTCATTTCCATGTTAAGTTAATAGGGACGGGCTGCTGGGGGAGTTTGGGGATTGACGCTCGGAACCTCAAAGGGACGACCTTCAAGGGCGAATTGTTGCTTTATAACAATTGTTTTTAGGGTGTGACTTGAAGCTTGAGGCGCTTGAGTGTTTTGCTTGTAATAGAACGATCAAATTAAGTACCTACCTACTTTTTAATGTGGAAGATCACATAGTGCAGTCTCTACTTAGTTTGTAGATATACACGGTTATTGGTGATTTACTGACACTGCGTGAATAGGTTCTACCAATTATCAGCACTTCACACGGACATAAGAACTTCACAAACGAACACGTTTGTGAAGTCCTCAACCTCAACCTCAACAGCCTATATTGGTCCACTGCTGGACTCAATTATGTATAGGTACTTCGATAATTAATTAATTTATATTGTGTCAAGGAGGCGGGCGAAGGGCGGCTTTGCCGCTACTTTTATGCTAGTTTTTGGTGATGAATTACTTACATTTGTTGTTACATAATGTTTTTGACGCATAATATAAACACCGCGTTGTTATTGTATTCACTTTGAACATGTATTTGACAATCACAATCATCTGTAAAATAATCTCAAAAGAAGCGAGCGGTAGTAACTATTGCGAACACGCTAATCTACACGCTGGGAGAAGCGCGTTTATTTGACAGTTCAAATCGTGCCCAAATCGTACCGTGTCGCGGTTGGGAATGACAACGAAGGCACGGAATACGGTTATGTCCGATTCCACGCCGTTGTCTACTCGTGCTGTGTAAAGTGTTTCGTTTGGCAATAAGGAATTAAGCCCCCGGCGGCGGCGTCTTCACAAACGTGTCCGTGAGTATGGGTGTTCGCACAGTTTCAGTGCTGTATTTGTAAAAGTAGAGGCGAACTAATGTTGCTAGTGGATAGACATCGTAAGTTTTTGTGTGAAATGAGAAAAACTGCATGAATTGTATTTAAAAATAAAGATAAAATTTATTTTACCTACATTTAGGTCTTATCAGGGAAGAGGGTGGAATTATTAGAAGTAATTATAAGGCTACTATTTTTTTTTTAAGCTATTGCATAGCTTCTATCGCGGGCCTTGAGCGCGGGGACCGAATCCAGAAATTCCGTAACGAGAAAACCTTACGCTCCCCACTCCGACCGGAACAGCGGTGATACTTTTTAGTTTTGCCATCTATCGATGAATAGTAGAACTTTTAATGACTTTTTGAAATATGACGTTTGTCTCTTTAGTTCAGCAACTCGCCTCTAGATGGCATTGCAATAGCTTTACCGCGGCAGTCCCCGAGTGCCACACGTCTTTTTTTTTTACGTAATTAGTTGAGTAATCACGAAGCTACGAAGAAGTTCTATCAGGTACTCGAAATTATAGCTCGAGGGTTGTTTTTGTTTCAGTCTTCCACACCGTTGGCTGTTGTTTAAACTTTGAATAAGCAACTTAAATTCAAATTCAAAGAAAATATTTGCCTGTCGAAAACGTTGGCTTCAAAGCTTTAGTTGATGGTTTACTTTCGGTTTGATATGGATACTTAAGGTCATCCATCAGCGATAATATTTGCCTTTGAGAAATTACTTACTAGACTCCGGAACTACCGGAATGACCGGAAATCTTTCACTAACTGGAAGAGAGATTAATTTTGTTTTAAAAAACTATACACCGACTTAAATTTTTATAGTATTTTCATTAATTGTCATGGATCCCCTTGTCAGAACCGAATCAAATTAAAATGGAACCACACGGGAAGCACCAGCTTTCATATAAAAAAAGAATCATGAAAATTGGACCACCCAGACAAATGTTCTGAGGTAACAAAAAAAAGTCGAATTGAGAACCTCCTCCTTTTTTGAAGTCGGTTAAAAATGAAAGCAAATAGGCTACTTTTGGCCCTTTCTCACAGCAACATCCCGTTTTTTGCAGGTTAGGTACAGTTTTTACAGGAGCCCGTTAGCACACTACCGGGCGCTACCGTTATCGGTCTGACGAAAAACCATGGCAGCGTTTGTTAGTCAACCAACTCATGCTGAGGTAGAGCAATTTTGATACTGGACCTACACTTCGAACCTTCAAATCTGTTCCTTCTTAGTCTAAGTGAACTTTCTTATCTAGATTGTTAAACACCGTAGAACTACCGTAACTTTACTTTCCGTAATAATTTATTTTTAGATACCAACGCAATGTAAATATGTATTTTTAGATACCATTCTAAATGATAAAGATCTGTAAACCGAAGTTTATCGTGTATTTCTGTGTAAGTCTTAGTTTACAAATGGAATATATTAGGTCCTTACATATGAAATTGGCGTTTTGTATGGGAGGAACAAAAAGTCGAATATTTTTTAATATAATATATTTAATTAATCAAAGTATGAACCATTATTTTCTATGCACTTTTGCCATCTTATAGGTAGTTCATTGATCCCTTTACTAAAAAAACCAGTCGGACGGGAATCAATAAAATCTTTGAAGGCGATTTGGACTGCCCCATCGGAGTTGAATTTTTTCCCTTGCAAGAAGTTATCCAAATTTCGAAAAAAATGGTAATCTGTTGGAGCAAGGTCCGGGGAGTACGGAGGATGTCTTAGACTTTCCAATTGAAGCTCTTCTAATTTAGTAGCCGTCTGTTGCGCAGTGTGTGGTCTAGCGTTGTCGTGAAGCAGCAGTGGCGTGGAGCGATTGACCAGCCTAGGTTGTTTAGCCGCTAGCTTTTCCATCATGGTTTGCAATTGCTGACAATAGACATCAGCCGTAATAGTCTGGCCAGATTTGAGAAAACTGTAATGAACAATACCGGCACTAGTCCACCAAACGCTTACAAGTAACTTTTTTGGGGTTAATTTTCGCTTGGGGCAGGATTTGGCTGGCTGGCCAGGATCCAACCATTGCGCTGAGCGCTTCCGATTATCGTAAAGAACCCATTTTTCATCACAGGTAATGATTCGGTTTAAAATACCTTCATTATTGTGCTGGTTTAGTAATGTAACGCAGCAGTCGACGCGCGTTTGCCGGTTTGCTTCAGTCAATTCGTGAGGTACCCACCTTTCAAGCTTTTTAATCTTCCCAATTTGCTTCAAGTGAATTAAAACAGTTTTATCACTAACATCGCAGCCTGCAGCTAACTCGGACGTGGTTTGCGATGGATCCGCTTCCACAATAGCCTTCAACTCTTCATTATCAACTTGAGTCTCAGGCCGTCCACGGGGCTTGTTCTGCAGGTCGAAATTTCCAGAACGAAAACGTTGGAACCAAAAACGAACTGTATTTTCTTTTGCAACACGACCGCCATACACATCATTCACCCTTCGAGTTGTTTCCGCAGCACTAGTGCCACGGCGGAACTCGTACTCGTAAATAATGCGATATTTTAAGTTTTCCATTTTGTAAAATGAGTGACGCAAACAGAAAAAAACAGAAGAAAAAAACAAATGAATGACGATCATCGAAGCACAAATACATGAGTCTATGGCTGTACAAATTTGAATTTGGAATTCCTTACCAAAGAGGAGAAATTTGTGATTAAAGTGGCCAGTACGAAAAACGCCAATTTCATATGTAAGGACCTAATATTTTATTATTTTCTATTCAATACAGCAGTCAAGTTCAATACAGTCACACGAGTGTCCTATTTACAGTACTGCAAAAATCTGATCCGATTTAATTTGACATTTGGTTTTACCACTATACTTACACGTTTAGTTCAACGGCACTTCCATTAAACTTAAAACTTCCTGCATACAGTTTTTTGTAGGATGATGGGGTGCGATGAGTGAGGGGAGAGGGGGAATTTTCTTAGAAGATCTAATGGTTCAATGATTCGTTTACTGGTAAAAATAAAGTTTTACAGGTCAAATAGTAGGTACATAGTACACCTTGAAATATACTAAAATATACATTATACAAAATGGTTCTAATCTAAATTAACTATACAAATATATTTCTTAATTATATATAGTGTTATAATGGTTACATTTCAATTAAAATAATATATCACTAAATAATAGTACATTGATACCCAAGGGTTGAAAGTAACTTTATTTAGTCCCGAGACGGGGTTTGGCGAAGCGTAGCGAGGTACCAAATAAATTACCTACTTTCACCCGTAGCACCAAGTAAACACTGTGATTGCATTACGAATACAAGGAAAGTAAAAATAAATTATAATATGTGATTACAAAAAAACTCATCCATATCTGAAATACTTAATACCAGTCGGAATTCTTCATCTCTCATACTTACCAGAGACAGAGTTAAAAAGAAGAGTGAAAAATTATTAACCGCTTGTTGCTCTACCGTAAAAGGATGGCAACTCCTATATGTGTATAGTTCCTTCTAGTGTAAGTACTTAGTTTGTAAAATTATTTTAAGCTATTTACTCCATATCTGTATTGTACCTACCAATTTAAGTGTTTTTGGGTAAATAAATTATATCTCTATCTCTCTCTCTCTCTCTCTCTTCTGGAGAAGCTTACTCCATCTTAGGCGTCATATACACTTTCTTAAAATGCGTTGCTGGTCAAACGCTTGACCACCAAATACAAAAAGGTAAAGTAATGAGAAGAACAACAAAAAAAAATCGGCAGTAAAATATTTCAACGACTAATTAAATTGAATAAAGCGGTCCAGCCGCATCCGCGTTTTAATTACAATTTTATAAAACAAACAAATCCCTTAAGCCACCATCACAATAGGCCTTTGTTCAACAAGGTCTATTATTTGCAAGGAACCCTAAAAGTTACAACATCGTTAATTAAGGCCCTATTATACTCAAGAACTGCCAAGTTGAATTTTGTCATCAAGAATTTTATTCAAAGTTATACAAGGTCGAATTCCGGGCAAGTTTTGCGGTATTGTATGGTATGCTTCTTTTCTTTTGATTTTCATGGTCACGGTAACAACTTATTTACAACTTGTAAAATAAATATTTTTAACATAAAATGAAAAATATACTTACACTGATAAAAGAGACATAACAGAGTAGCACAATGGGCGGCCGTATCGCTTAAAGCGCTAATCGCTGAATCTCTTCTAGACCACCTTAAGATGGTTAAAAAAAATTAAAAATATGGAGAGGAGTCTTAGTTTTTGTCGGTTACACGTAATTTTTTGATTGTCAAGACTAGATTATCATTGGGACAAGAGGTAGGCACTTATGAAACTTTCGAGTTGTATTTTTATTTCTTTGAATTCTGTAATGTATTCTATATTTTACATCTAGAAAAACTAAAAACTAGAGTATGCATATCAAAGTTCTTGCCCACAAATGACTTGACCCTAATTAGTCCACTGCTGGACATAATATAATAATAATATAATAAAGCCTTTTATTTCCTTAATAGAATTGAATTTACAAAATTAATTATGAATTGATTAATATTAAATATGACACTTACACAAAAAAAAGATTAGAATAAAATTAAAATTAATAACTATTAAGGACCTCTCATCGAGTGAAGGCCTCCTCCATTTTACTCCATGCTTTTCTGTCTTTAGCTTTGATTAGCCAGTCTATGCCAGCTGATTTATTTATTTCGTCTATCCACCTCTCTTTCGGTCTGCCTCTGGTTCTTTTGTTCTGTGGACCTGGCCATGTAGTTATTTTTTTGATCCATTTGTTATCTTCCACGCATGGAAGACTGCTGGACATAATAAGATATAAAATAGTACATTGGTACACAAGGGATGAAAGTAACTTATTTAGTGCGAGACGGTAACAATGTACTATTTTAACCTTTTTTGCCCTCGCAGGCAGATTTTGTTCAAAATACTAACTAACTACCGCGGTAGTCCAGCAGTGGACTAATTAGGGTCAATGAATTATTAAATAAAATGGTGCTCATGCTCATTAGGGGACTAATGAGCGCCATTTTATTTAATAATTCATTCATTTTGAACAAAATCTGCCTGCGAGGGCAAAAAAGGTTAAAATAGTACATTGTTACCGTCTCGCACTAAATAAGTTACTTTCATCCCTTGTGTACCAATGTACTATTTTATATCTTATTATGAACCTGATTAATGGAATAAGAGTAAATCAAGCCCAGGTTAATTTTGGGAAAGCACCTTAGGCTACATACATAACTTCCTTAAGTGGTCAAATGCATTGCCATGCTCAATTACCGAATATAAATGTTTTATATCAGGTGTACGCCTACATCCATACAAAGTTTATGTTGATTTATTCAGTTATTTACGCGTTGCAAACGCGTATCTAAACTATCGCATTTATAATCCAAACTATTTAAAACTGAATCGACACTAATATCCCGCGGTGTCGACCAGTTTATTTTAATTAATATGAGCAGATAAATTTACTCCGTGAATTTTGCTACATCCTTGTAATTGTAACATAATAACATTCTGCGTGCTCGATGGATATGGGTGAAATATCTTGAGGCATAACTCTTTCCCATTTGGAAAGAAGAAATTTGATTGAGAGAATGCTTTGTTTTTTACTCAAGTATGAGTGTTGAGATAATTATTACTTACTTCTGAATTATGCGATATTATTTATTTACCTTCAAACCATCGATCAAAAATGGGGCCGGCGAAATTTTTGATCGATGCTTCAAACACAATTTTCGTACATACATGATACAAAATAGAGATTTGACCGAAACACTTTTTCAAACAAGATTCCAATGAGTTCCCTGCTTCATTTGACGTTTCTTATCGGCTTGAACTTGCTATTGAAACCCATATTGGCGTTACACTATACCTAACTGTCAAAATACGAACTTTCATTCATTCACTGGGTTTGAATTTCATTGGTAATGGTGTTGCATAATATGTCAGTTAGTTACACAATACGAAAATGACTATGGAAGCCTAGGCTTGCTCTCAAATGTCAAAAATGAAACCGATGTCGATTTAGACAATAAGGCTGCAGATATTTTTTGCATAAATTAGCAAATTGTAAAACAACTGAATCGACACTATTGTAAAGCTAACATTACGGACAGGCGCATCTAAATACGAGTACTCGTATAACACTATATCGGTGTTATATTTTAACCCTCAGGCACTCTGGCGCTCATTAGGATAGGTCCAGCCGTGGAATAGAATTTTTTTAATTTTTTTTACGGTAAATAGACCTTCGTTTGACCGCAATCTCATCTGATGGAAAGCGAAGATGCGGCCGACGGTGTATCACGATGGTCTAGAAGATACCTATTCACCCTTGTCTTGAAGAGACCCAGGTTGTAATTGGCCGGAAAAACAGAGGCAGGGAGCGAGTTCCATTCCTTTGCGGTGCGAATAATAAAGGTGGAGGAAAACCGCTCAGTGCGAGTGGAGGGTACATCCACCAAGTATGGATAGTATTGCGCTGTGCGTCTGCTTGTCCTGGAGTGGAAGGGGGATGGTGGGATCAGGTCTTGTAGATCAAGTGAGCATTCTCCAAAATGTATCCTATAAAAGTTTTGGCTGATGATAATGACATCCCTCAGCCACATCTCAAGGTATTAGTATTCGAAATTCTATTAGTAGGCAAAGCTACACATGCTGAGATGGAGACCCTTTTTAACCGACTTCAAAAAAGGTGGAGGTTTTCAATTCGAATGTATTTATATCTTTTTTGTGTTTGTTACCTCTGAACTTTTGACTGGGTGCTCCAATTTTCATGATTATTTTTTTATTTGAAAGCTGATGATCCCGTGTGGTCCATATTAAGAAAAAAAAAAATTGAAGTCGGTTTATAGTTTTTTAAAACAAAATTAATTATAAACAAAATCAATTAATAATACCGAGATCTATTCTACCATTCGTTTTTATTATATAAAAATGGTAAATATTTTGACGAAATCTATGTATTTTAAAGAAATATTACTTGAAAGTAAATTATATTGTACTTGTATGATTTTTTAATCGTATGATGCTTACCTAATTTTAATGTAAGATATTCGTACACTAGGTATAACTAGGTAGATACCTACCTAGTCTGTAGGTCTGTGAGTATGTCTGTATAGACATTAATGGGTAAAACAAGTACCTACCTATTTTCTTTCTACAAATAGAAAGGTGAAACCTGCGGCTAAAGACAGAAGTCGAATAAAATATCTCCGCACTTAAATAAGTCAGTCTATTTAGACGTTAGATAATTGAAACTGTCTAGATAAACATCTAGCGGGCTCTATAAATAAGGGAAAGGCAGGTTTCTGAGAATTTGCTGCTTGTTAAGTCTCATATTCTCTTAGCTTAACTTAATTTAAATAACAAGCCCAAGAGGTTTTATCTTATTTATAAATAACAAGCTGCGCGCCGCAGCTTCCCTTGCGTGGAAATTTATATTTATTTTTTGGACAATAAATAAATTTAAACACATATTGTTGGACAATAGGGTAAATATACATGCATTCTTTAATTTTTTAAATCGATTATTTTGGTTAATACATAAACGAAAAAAAATATAACTGCCAAAGAATTTTCAATTATTGATGTAAAAAACAAAAAGTTAAACTACACTCAGTTTCGGGTGATAAAAACGCTGCCATGTTAGCCCTTGCATTTTGTTACGTCACGGATCATCGAGTCCCCTATATCAACTCAAAGTCAAAACTTCATGCCCATACAAAAATGTTCAAGTATGACGTCACGCTTCAGGTGCCTATGGCGTTGCGCTTAGACATTTTGCGGTTGAGAATTAAAATATGTATCTAGTTTTCAATGATTAAATTTCACAATAAAAACATCAAAAATACACAGATAATTTCTATATCAATAGAGAATACGTAAAAAAATATTAGCTTTTATGAAGTCATATGCATATACCCTATTCCCACAGCATTACCTAGCCCGAAGCAAGCAGAGCTTGTGGTATGGGTACAAGATAACTGATATACTTAATACAATAGGTATATTTTATTACTCATAGAAAAATCATTCAGAACACCCTGAACAAATATCTGCAGATCGTACACACATTTGTCCCAAGGTGGGAATCGAACCCGTAACGCCCGCGACGCAGGAGGTGCGTGCGGTATAATAGGGTATGTGCATCGATTTTTTTTTTTTTTATTGATTCTTTAGGTCATTATTTAACCGAAAAATGATAAGACGCTCACTGACTTTCGCAATAATAAGGTAAAAATATCAAATCAAAACTACAATCATTTTCGGGTGATAAAAACGCTGCCATATTAGCGCCATGATTATTTGACGTCCATGTTCACAATCGATTAAAACCTTTTGTGACGACCTCAGTAGTGATCATCTCAGAAAAGAGGTTTTCCGATAAATCTGAAAATAACCTACAATACGAAATGTGAAGTGGGCAGAATAGTGTCAAATCATGGTGCAGCAAGCAGAATAAAAAAAGAAGAAACGTGAACAGCGATGTCACGTCCGCTCTAGTCAATGGCGTAGCGTTTTGAAATTTTGCGATTGAGATTTAAAATACCAATTTTTCAATGGTAAAATTCTACGATAAAAACATCTCAAAATTCTAAAATAAATATGTCGATATGTTTCTATATCAATAGAGAACACGTATATTATATTTTTAGCCATTTTGAAGTCACATGCATATACCCTATTGTCCAGCCGTTCACGTGTGAGTTAAACTCCAACAAGGCGTTTATCAGGGGGAGGCCTGTGTCCAGCAGTGGACGGATACAGGCCGCTGAGGTTGAGAAGGGTGAGGTTCACGTGTGATGCCGTGACCAAGGGATATAGGGATTGATTTTTAGGGTTCCGTAGTCAGACAAGGAACCCTTTTAGTTTAGCCATGTCACTCTGTCTGTCTGCCTGTCGGTCTGTCTCGGAAAGACTGATAGATTCATGAACTTTAAGAGAAAATTAAAGCGGTAAAGATTAAACTTCATTAGTTTAGTAGTGACAAAAAATTACCCCCATAATTTTATTATCATATTATTTTAATATAAATTGTTTAAAAGTCTTTAAACTTGGGTGTTGGACAATTTTGTACTAAATACAAAATCCTTAAATTATTTTTATACAGTAGGTACTTACTAATATTATAAAAAGGAAAGCCTAAATTGCACGAATGTTTTTCGTTACGAGCTACAATATTCGTAGCAAGACGGTACGAGGCGTAACACTATTAGATAAATAAAAAATAAAAAAATGCTGGACAATTCACACAGAGTTATCTAGCCCCAAGCTAAGCAGAGCTTGTGTTATGGGTACTGGATAACTGATATACATAATACAATACACTACATAGATAGATATTTTTTATTGTACATAGAAAACATCCAGAACGCCCTGAACAAATATTTGCAGATCGTACAAATATTTGTCCCGAGGCGGGAATCGAACCCGCAACCTCCTGCGTCGCCTTGACCTTCGCCCACCGCGCCACAGTGGTAAGTGGTGGTTTAGATAAAATCATAAAATACGTCTAGTTGCATCACATTTCAAATTCAGACCAAAATCCCCAGCTTTAAGCTGGGTATTCCATGCATGTCGTTTTAAATAGGTCACACTCGGATCTGAATATTTGAATACTAAAATATGGGGTGAGATAACAGAATAACCCTCCCTCGAACAGAATATCCAGAAATTCCGGGCCCTTCTGAAACTATAAATTTAATTTTAAGACCCAAATTTGAGCAACATGAAAGCAAAAGCTTTATCATCATCAGCCTATATTAGTCCACGGCTGAACAAAGGCCTCCCCTAATGAGCGCCATAGTCTTTGGGTTGACGCATCCAGCATCTGCTTGCATTCTCTGCGTTTGCCGAGTCGCGCAATAAGCTTGATAAGTATACTTGCATTTAAAATTTTAGGATATACAATTATACAGACACACGAGTGAAAGTGCGCCGTCACCTATTTTGTCTTATTACTAACTTTTGCCCCCGGCTTCGCACGCTCTATTCAAGTAGCCATGTCCGTCCCCGGGATACCGTTTACCTCCCTGCCAAGTTTCATCAAGATTCGTTCAGTCGGGAACGAAATAAAAACTATCCTATGTCCGTCTCCTGGTTCTAAGCTACCTCCCCACCAACTTTCAGCCAAATCGGTTCAGCCGTTCTTGAGTTATAAATAGTGTAACTAACACAACTTTCTTTTATTATATATATATATTACGTTTAACACAGGAAATTTTAAAAATTCATCTTACAGTTTGTGGTATCTATTATAATTTTCTGTAAGCTTAGGCAGAGATACGAAGTTGCGCTTTTTGTTCACCAAACTCATTTTCGCATCTCTGCATAAACTATACAAGATAAAACTATTACAGAGGTATTAAAAATTGCTTGTAATAGATAACCACCAACTGTACATATTTATAGTCATCAGTCACTAAGTTGAAAATTGTTCTCCAACATTACTTTAAACCTACGAATAAGAAAATTCGTAGCTTTAAACACGTGCGTAAATACATATATAATAAACACGTGTATGTTATTTAAGCTAAGCTTAGTTTTAGGAATAAGCTCTTCCACGTGTAAACGCAAATTGTGGATAAATAATGTGGATTCTAATAAATAATGTGTAAAAAGCTGAGCGAGCAATCTGGATAAAGCCTAATTTACCGACGAGGTAAAAAAACTTATTAGGCTTACAAAATAAGGTTTAATCTTGCATGAATTTCAGATGAAAATCAGCGTTCCAATTTACGCCTTTATTAGACTGGATAAACATAATAACATTTGTTTGCTAACCACGGTTTAGCGTAGGGATGCTGCAATGTTAACTGATGTTACCAACCTGACTTATAGGCAGTTCGTTCATGACGTAGGCCCGTATTATGAAAGCTTGCTCAGTCATCGAGCTATGCTTGACCACCCAGTCAAAAGTTCTGAGATGACAAACATAAAAAAATCCTCCTTTTGGTCCAGTTCTGACAATTGGATCCATGAAAAAACAATATAATTGAAGTCGGCTTATAGTTTAAGAAAAAACAATAGGGCATGTGATTTCAAAATGGATAAAAAAATATATACGTATTCTCTATTGATATAGAAACATATCTACATATTTATTTTAGCATTTTGAGATGTTTTCATTGTAGAATTTAACCATTGAAAAATTGATATTTTAAATATCAATCGCAAAATTTCAAAACGCTACGCCATTGACTAGTGCGGACGTGAGATCACTGTTCACATTTTTTCTTTTTTTATTCCGCTTGCTGCACTATGATTTGACATTAGTCTGCCCACTTCACATTTCGTATTGTCGGTTATTTTCAGCTTTTTCGGAAAACCTCTTTCCTGAGATGATCACTACCGAGGTCGTCACAAAAGGTTTTAATCGAGTGTGAACGTCGACGTCAAATAAACATGGCGCCAATATGGCAGCGTTTTTATCACCCGAAAATGATTGTAGTTTTGATTTGTTTTTTTACCTTGTTATGCGAAATTCAGTGAGCGTCTTATCATTTATCGGTTAAATAAGGACCTAAAGAATCGATTAAAACAATAAAAAAAATCGATGCATATACCCTATTATGTGTATATTATTTGATTTCGACGGGACTTGAATCCGCGTCGATGTCGACATTTTTTGGGATATTATTTGATTTCTTTGGAAACCAAAACCTTCCGTTTTGTGTAGATTTTTGTGAACATGGGTAAATTCGTTTTGTTTTGGAAAATGTGTAGCGACCACAAATACAGTACTCGTATCTAGCATGGCAAAAAAAATGCCGTCACGTAGGTACTTTGTGTCTATTCTGTGCCTGCACATAACTCAACCTCCTCAACCTCAACAACCTGTATTGGTCCACTGCTGGACGCAGGCCTCCCCCAGATAAGCACCATGTTGGCGTTTATCTAATGAGGGGTATTGCCCATAACCCCCACGCTGGGCATGCAGGTTGGGATCGCAGTTCGGTGGTAGAATTGTTTTGCAGGGGGCGCTGCTGCCCGCTCCCCTGAGTCGCCTCTTAAGACACTCACGGGAAGTGAAGGGGTGGTGAAAATTCTATGCCAGCACCACACAGCTAGCAATCTGAAAAATGCCCATAATGCCCAACGTATTTAATTTAACGTTTCTGAGTTTTCAAACAAACCGCATCTTGTTCCATCCCATCCCTATCAGTTTCCTCCAGGCAAGGGCAACGTAACAACAACCAGCTAGTCACCACGACCTTTAGGTTACAGCTATTACATTCTGATTAAGTTGACTTTTACTTTTATTGCGCAGTATTTCTATTTCAGGAGTGTAAACTCAGGGCGTAGCCAACTGGAATTCGCTATGAAGTGAATCGAAATAATTGAACGATAAAAGTAGTAAGGAGAAATTCGAAACAGATCACGTGACATATCTAAGGCATAATGTCAAACCCATGTCAATGTATGGGCATTTTTGGTCTTTTCTACCATCGCTTTCGACATCGATTGTTACATTGTCTGGGCCCTCTCAGTCGACTATGATTATCAAGGGGAGGTCTACATCCAGCTATGGACCAATATAGACTGTTAGGTTGAGAGGTCCTTTTTAAGGGAGTCCAGCGGTAGACTGTATGTCAGCGGTATACTGGTGCTGATAGGCCGGTGCTTAACTCGTAATTGCCTATAAGAATATAAACTAGACCTCTGTGATATAAACAGATATTATGGTTTGCCTACCATTACTAGATTGGTGTTATCATCGGAGAGTCCACCCATCTTATATTTTATTGTTATATTTGTAGTTAGGTTAGGTTATAGCTAGGTATGTACAGGTATGTAGTAGAATAAATAGATTTTGTAGAATTCGACTTCTTCTAAGGTTGAATAGATTTACTGACGGATGTGTAATGCTGGGCTCGGCTTGATGTCTCGTCGGTAGCTGAAAATCTGTGTTTGCTCATTACTATAGCAATATTATCAAATATTAAGGAACCTAGCGGCTACAGTTAGTACATTGGTATGAGAGGTGCCTTAACTTTAGTTTTTAACCCCCGAATAATTATACTCAAACGCAACTCAGGTTTAAGCTCGTCTCAAGTCGCGGTTTTTTGACAGTTTTCAATGAAAATCTGTCAAATATTTGTCACTTGAGACGTGCTTAAATCTGAGATGCGTTTGAGTATTTGGGGCTAAGTATTATACATTGTTATATAGGTAAGTATACGTTATTTTTAAATTCTGTCACTTTTAAATTATAAAACCAATTGTATGTGTGTGTTTTATGTGACAAATACATGATTTACTTACCTACTTACTTACTTACTTACCATCAACGGTAGGACAATTTTAAGTAAATGAACTCGTTTACAACGCAAACACAGCAAAGACTTCATAACGACAATGAAATTTTCCGTTTCAAAACACAGGAAAGTCAAACAAGAGGATAAAACAACCGGAAACTGGACGCTACGGAGTATAAACCTACATCATCTACATAACAGGCTCATTACCAGCGTGAACTCTTGTTTTATGATTGCAACAGCGTCTCGGATTGTTGAGCAGTCTAGTGCTACCTACGTCTACATATAGGGATAGGGATAGGGGTTAAGCCATAGCATTATTATGCGTAGATGGGGCACCAACATAGCAAGATAATATCCAGAGGGTGTCAACCCACCGTAGCAAGTTGTGTAGAGGCCAGGCCAAGCCTCCCCCTAATAAGCGCCTTGTTGGCGTCTATCTAATGAGGAGTAATGCCTATAGTCCCCACGCTGGGTATGCGGGTTGGGTAACGCAGTCTGGTGGTAGAATTATTCTGCAGGAAGCGCTGCTGCCCGCCCCCCGGTGGATGTCCCTTAGTCGCCTCTTACGACACCCACGGGAAGAGATGGGGTGGTGCAAATTATACGTTCTAGTTAAACTAAATTAAAGATGTAGAGAAGGCCTACGCCGCCGTAGCTAAGCGCGTAATGGGTTACGCCGTAGCAAGATTCGTAGAGATGCTAGCTGGGCCCGTAGCGGCTTTGCAACGTATGTACTATGGTTTATCCATTTTGAATGAAGCATGTTAGTAAACAAAGTACGACACAAATAACAAAATCTCACTTGCTTGGCGTCGAGTTTCAGATATAATTGTAAGCAATTTTTATTGAAGGGAGGATCTAAAATCGACAAGTAATGTAAATTACGTATAAAATGACGCGCCAACAAAGTGAATTTTAGGTTTAAGTATGGGTGGTTTGTTTATGTTTATGCTCCATTCAAAATGGATACGATATAGATGGGATTACGACCTAGCAAGACCACAGGCATGAGGACCACGTCGAAAGAGCCTGCGCCTTATCAAGACTCGTTCCCCTTACTTGCTATAGCGTAGGCCCTTTCGACATGTTCGTCTTGCCTGTGGTCTTGCTAGGGCGTAACTATGAAAATCAAGACCAAGACTAGGTCGTCTTAGCAAGTTAATGCTACGCCGCCGTGGAAGATGCTCTAAGAGTGTGCCATAAGGACTTCGCTTCAAAATCGTTATTTATCTCAGAATCTGTGTGAGGTGAAAGCTACCATGCAGCCGACTAGCAGTCGGCTGGCAGTCGGCTGGCAGTCGGCTGGCAGTCGGCTGGCAGTCGGCTGCAGTAAACGGCAGTCGGATATAATCAACCCCATATAATCTCCTTCCATAAAATCTAAAACCAAGACATAGAAAATGAACAATAGAAAATGAACAATAGAAAATGAACAATATAGGTGGTACCTACCTAGCTATCTTCTAAGTAAAAGAACTTATGTAATAGCATTTTCATGTATTATAGTTTAGTACCGACCTCCTTGTCCTTTGTTTTAGTTTTGTATGTTTTTATCTGTATGTTTCCTTCCCTCTGTACCTATGTGTGTGTGTCGAAATAAATGGTATTCTTTTCTATTCTATTCGATCTCGGAACAATAACAGAACTCGATATCGATACCCACAAATAATAATAATATGCCCAACGGCCAGAACATAAATAACAAGAGCAGAAAATAATTATATTTAGCTGGAATCGTAAGATCGTTTCTCCAATTATTGAATTCAGGTTATGAATTCTCAGAATGTACCTAATAGCCTTTATACAAAACTAGGAAGTTATACAATAATTTATTTAATTATAATTCCAGAATGCCGGCGGTTGTGGTACGATAGCGTAGAAGATATTCCATAACTTGTGCACTGACGAACAACCGCCGTGTAACCATTGATTTAAAAAAGGGAAGATAGGTTACGTTCTCCCAGCGCTTACTCAAAAATTGGCATGTGTTACAACTACACGCAAACACATACGCTCACAGTTATATTTCCAGTCCTGTGCAATACAAAGAACAACAAAGACGAAAAGACGTATCTAAGACCGAAGTGAGACCGAGACAACAATATTTCTCGCGAGTACGACCGCCCATGCCGCCGGTCAGACGGTGACTGAGGTGGGAGCACACAATTTTACACAATTTGAGGTTGCCACTTTAGAGAAACCAGTACTTTTTAATAAATCAATGCGTGTAACGGCCTTTTCCCACTCAGTTTTTCCTGGATCCCGCAAAAATCATTGGTGTATTCATACACAGTACCTACCTAGTTTTGCAGAATACCTACCGTAAACAGGATACACGTGTGACTGCTTCTATTGAAACTCGTACCTATACTACCTACTAAGTAGGATCGTAAAAAAAACGATAGGTTGACAACCTCTGTGGTGCGGTGGGCGACGGTACGCCTGCGACACAAGAGGTTGCGGGTTCGATTCCCGCATCGGGACAAATATTTTTACGATCTGCACATATTTGTTTATTGCGTTCTGGATGTTTTCTATGTATAATAAAAAATATCTATCTATGTATGTACATTTAAACACCACCTAGGGGCGTTATCGGGAAGAAGGAATGTAGTCAACATCTGAAATCTGAGAGATGTTGCCGACGCTGCATGATTGAAGTCTGTGTAGGTACTAGGTATATCATGCGCTATGCCAGCCTATCTTACTTTATTGCATTACCTGTTGGGGAAGTGCTGCGAAAACGCACCTGCTTCAAGTTGAAAGAGCACAACGATGCCTTCTCATCAGGTATGCTCCATGAACCATAATAGATTCCCCACGCTTGAACTGTATCGGGACAGTACAGAGGTGACTGTTCGTCTCTTAATTTTTAGAATCACTGTCTCCGTTCACAAATCCATTGTAACCTCAACTTCTGATAATAATTTACGCCATTTATTAAGTAGTAGAAGAGTTAATAAAATACCTGGCCCGTCAGTTGAAACTAACTGCGCGCAACATTTTGGTCATTGCTTAAAAACTTTCATATATTATAATACAGTTGGTAAGCACTGTAACATTAATGATAAGAAACTTTTAGAAGCCAAACGCTCTTTTAACAATTGGCTACAAACCCTCTCTTACGACTCTACCGATGAATTACTTCGAATAAAATGTTTAAGGGCACTTCTGCTATTAGCTATTTACTATTCATGCTTATTCTAAAATTGTATTTTCATTTGTTTTCTTTAAACCACATCTACTTTACCTACTTAGGTACTAGACAATATTCTGCTTTTTTATGTTTTATGTATAAGATATGAAGTTATCCTGTGTTTTTCTTATACTGTATATTTTAATATTTCGTTATTAAATTTTTTTTTATAAAATTTTGTTAGTAGTAGTAGTAAGTAGTCCAAACACGATGATGGCTTTGCCTAGTGGAGACCGCAGGAAAATTTCTGTAAGATTGATTGTTACTAAAATTTATAAATTTTATTTTTATTATAAGCTCTGGTTAGCTTGGATAATGCTGTGTGAATTGTCCAACATTATTATTATTTAACCTGCAAAAAACGGGTTGTTGCCTTGGGATTGATAGAGCTGTTACGCGTAGGTACATTAGGTACGCTCCGTAGCGTCGGTCAGTCAGTATATACCTACCCATTTTCAGAGGGCGTCCGCAAAGCTATGGAACTCTTTGTTGGTTGGTACAAGCAGTTTTTAAACCAATTTTCTATCATTACTTCGTAAATCTGTCATAAAAACCGGCAAATCCGCGCAAGTTTTGAGTGGAAGTACCTACCTACTCTACCTGCCTCGGTACCGTCTGCGTCAGAAAGATCTAAGCGTTCAGCTAAAAATGGAATCTCTATAAATAAAAATTTATATACACCGTCTGAATGACTATGTGTCAACGCTAAGACTGTAATGTATCATTTAAAGCCATTGATTAATTAATCAATGTTTAAAGCTGTCAATAGTGTGCACCGTAAATTACTACGATTTTACGTTGTCCTATGGGCTATGGCTATGACCAAGCGATGTGATTTAATTTATTTAAATTATAGCGCAATGTTCCAACAGGTGGTCTTATTTGGTCTAAAATGTCGCACGATGTCCTTTTGTATGATGAGCATCACGCGACGCCAGATTTCAGATTTTGTCTAGCTTTGATTGCGCTATCTCACGATCAAACCTCTCGTATGATCGTTATAAGGCATTTTCAGTGCTCGCGCGATGACTTGCAAGTTTTAAATAGGACACCCTGAATAAATGAATTTGTTTAATCTCTTCGTGCGACGAAATCGCATCGTTCACTCGGTTTTGTTACCTAGTAGGTAGGTTAGTAGGTGTTCACAGTAAGCATAGTATTAGGCGTCCTGATTGGCGTCGATAGAACGAGCAAACGATGCGATTTCGTCGCACGAAGAGATTAAACAAATTTATTTATTCATATGTATTTATTTGTTAGGTAGTACCTACACATATAAATTTTAACCTGCTACTTTGCTGAGACTGATCGCTGACAGTACAGTCGGGCAACTTCGCGCAGCCTTGACCCATTTCTGCGAGCTTTGTTCGGGCCGGGTGCGTATGGCGGACCAAGGTCCGGGTTTTGTTACTCGCCTGTTACCTACTTGCTGTTACTTGCCTGCAAAGTAGCCGGACTCGAGCATATTGTAGGTATTTAAACATAGTCATTGGGAAAATCATTTTAACAAGTCAAACTCTGCGAATATGTTTAGAAATATTTAGTGTTCTTAGTTAAGTACAGAAAAAATATTATCAGTAGTTCATTCATAATATTGAAAAAACATTACAAAAAGAGGTAACTTTGGGATTTTTTTAATCGAGTGAAGTTCATTCGATCGATTCATGCGATCTTGTAACTGAATGCGATTTTGACTAGACTAGATTCCCAAGTAATATATAGGTACCTATATTTTTCAGAATTTTAAATACTGGGTATATTTTATTCTATGTCTCAGTTGATTTTAAAAATCACTTAAGCGCGGCCTCTGCACGTAGAATACCCTGTAAGTACAATGCATGATTTAAAAGTATTTTTATTTAAAAAAAACAATGGCCAACAATCTGCTTTTGGTCTAAGTTTTGGTTTTGTCTAGCCATAGCGTAACAGTAACGGTCTAACTTGCAATGCATGAAAAGGGAATGTAGATTACTTTATTTATGGCTGTTCCTCATTTTAGTAATAAAGGAATCGGAGAATTGCTTAGTGCATTAATAACAAACTACTTTAACTTGTTACTTCAGAATCAGAAATTTATTATTTAACCTTCGGAATAGGTATCATATTTTTAACCGACTTCAATAAAGAGAAGAGGTTATCAATTCGACTGGTTTTTTATGTTTGTTACCTCAGAACTTTTGACTGGGTGGTCCGATTTTCATGATTCTTGTTTTGTATGAAAGCTGGTGCTTCCTGAGTGGTCCCATTTTAATTTTGTTTATTTCTGACAATGGGATCCATGAACATTCATGAAAATTCAAATATAACTTGGGCCACATTTTAGATAATAAACCTACAGCTTTCTGGCACGAGACCAAAACAAACATACCCTAAGCTATCTGCGTAATTTTCATAATTTCGTATTAACGGAAATGGCAAACCGTTTTCACAATGTGGGATAATATACGTCGAGAATACGAAAACTTTATCCCAACATGTAAAGCTGGATTACATTAAGTTGATCTTAAAGGAAAGTTTATAGGTATATTACATCGTAACCGAGATATTAACCTAATATACATTTTGTGGTTCTTCCTACCCCATCACGTAGATAAAACCGCGGGTTTATATAAAATCATATAGAATAAACAGCATCGAAGTTACGAGCAAATGTAGCTTTTAGTACGCATGTATTATGGAAATAAATGCTGTTTGCTTTATATCCCGTGATGGCGGGAATAATACCTCTGAACTCGTAAGTGAAATAAATAGGCCATAGGTAAGTGAACTAAGGTGAAACAAAGCAGTCTTTACGAGAACACACAGATCGTGCCTGTGCGTTATTTCTTCGGCGTAGCACCCTGTACGTGTCTTGCTAAGGCAGCGTAGCTCCCCTCTACACATCTTGCTAAGAAGTCGTCCCAGCTAACAGCGTCGCTACGCGGTTTTCGAGCGGGATGACAAGATATGGTTTTCCAGCGAGTGAGAAGTACAGAGTAGAGACGTGCACCGTATTTTCTAAGCGCCAAAACAGTTTGACCTAATTACAAGTTAATGAAACAACCAATCGAACAATTAAATTACATATCTAAAGAAATAAGTCTAGGTTTCTTAGCAAAACAGAAGAAAAAAAGTGAGCTGTTTCTGAGATAAATAGCAAAATTTGTGCAAAACATCTATTATAAAAATAACTGTCGAGAAAACTTTCACCAATCGTGTTTTTTAAACACGTAATTCAAGATAAAAGATCGAAGCAACATTACCCTAAATATGAAGGCAGTAGGCTGCAATAACCCACAGTTGAGCTTTGCAGTCGGCATTTGCCGTGCAGTTCTTGTAAACGTGCCATTACGTTAAATCGACCTACGCGTAGATCCTTGAGGGGGTTGTTTGTAGTTTCCATCATTACCGACTGATTTGACTATGAAACAGAAACCAAAAATTTACAGCTTTCGAGATAATGGACTTAGTTTTTCGAAAAAAAATTGTTGTCTATGTTACTTTTTTTTGTAATTTGTCCATGCACTTTATCTTCTTAGCAATTTTTGTGTAGCACATATTCTATACACCTATGTACGTTGCTTTATTATATTCAACACCAAAATTGCAGGTAAATAAACAATCTTGGTTGTAGTAGGTACCTATATGACTAATCGTTGAAAAAAAATAGTACTTACATACCTACAAAGTATTTTTTCATTGGGAAATATTTAAAAAAACGTAAGGCATATAGGTATACGTTGTAGATAAAAATATCTACGTTTCTTCAGCTATCCAATAAGCTATAACAGTCCAGCTCACAGGCAACGATTTAAATCGTTAGATAGGCCCTTTCCGTAGTAAGACCGCGCCGTGTTTGTTGCCAAGCGAAGTGAGTGAGCTCACCTATTTGGAATCAGTAAATTGTGTGTTTTCGTGGTGTGCTGGTTCACAAAAGTTTGTGCAATGTGATTGCACAATAAATGGCAACAATAACAGATAGGTTTATATTAAAAAAAATATCTACTAATACTCGTACCTGTGTGTGTACGTACGTCGGCATTTTGTTAATGCACGCATTCAAAGACAATGCCACAGTTTTTGGGTGTAAGGTCGTATTTAACGATTTAAATATTTGCTCAGAGTAGTAGAAGTACCTAATACTAACATTGTTATGGTGAAGCAATAAATTACTGAAATTAGGGTCCAGGTACCACGGGAGCGAAGACGGAAGTAGACGTTAGTCTAGCGTCTACTCGCGGCTTCACTGTCCAATTCAACCCTTGCGATTTCTTGTATATCTACCACAAAAATTGTTTCATACTGAATTGATAACTACCACAAAATTGAAACGTGGTAGAGGAACCCCCGCGCCGAAGCGATATCCGATGCAGTTATTACTGCGGTAGCTCGTTCATACGTATCCGTAACGTATCTAGGTCGCAGTAATAAATTTTGTTTTAAAAAACTATGAACCGACTTAAATATTTATAGTTTTTTCAGAATTTTCATGAATCCCATAGTCAGAACTGAACCAAATTAAAATGAGACCACACGGGAATCCACCAGCTTTCATATAAAAAAGTAATCATAAAAATCCACCCAGTCAAAAGTTCTGAGGTAAAATAAAAAGAAACGGTCGAATTGAGTAATTGAGTACCTCCTCCTTTTTTTGAAGTCGTTTAATAAAGGTAGGCCTACGTTTACAGAGTAGGTACAATAATTATTTTTGTTTTAAAAAACCATAAACCGACTTAAATTTTTACATGGATTTTCATGGTACCCATTGTCAGAACAGAACCCAATTAAAATGGGACCACACGGGAAGCAGCTTTCATATAATCATGAAGATCGGACCACCTAGTCAAAAGTTCTGAGGTAACAAACATACAAAAAAAAACAGTCGAATTGAGAACCTCCTCCTTTTTTTGAAGTCGGTTAAAAACGGCAAGTAAGAAATGTAATGTTTTCTTAGGCTGATATTGATATACCATACCACGATCGAAGCCGCGGGTATAACCTAGTTTGGCATCAGTACCTACTCCCGGCTCGGCGTGATTCAAAATACCTTCGCGGGTCCAACCGCGTGGAGAGTAAACAAATGGAATGTTGATTGAAAAGTAAACCACTCTCGGTAGCAAACAAAATCACAGGTAGATATAGGAATGGTTTGGAAATTTTGTGAGAACCTTATGCATTGTTTGCACCAATTTTGCGGTAGTTTTGTACCCTATCCTCGTTTTGAACCTTGTTGAATAGTGGGCTTGATTTTAAAATGCCTAAAAATTATTTATTTTAATTAAACGAACTTGTGGTGCCGGCGGCGTAGAATTCGCACCATCCCAACTGTTGTCGGGTACCTACTATATAATGTATAAATGTTCAGCTGTAACTTGTAACGAATCGAGCACTTGCAGGCGATCTAGGACTATTATAGGTATAGGTACCCTATCTAAAGAAGTAGGTATCCTTTTGTTGCCATAATGCACGACTATGAATTTATCTCACACACGCACGCACACACACACTCGTCCTGTGATACCCATTCATAGCACCTTCCTAAAGTCATTTATTAATTATTTCTAACGTAATCTACGTCACCTGGATACCTGCTTTTATTTTTACTTTGTTTTTCTATCATTTAACTTCACTTTCATAATTAACTTTAAGGTCACTTAATGTGTATACTTACTTCCATAATTTATTTATTTATGTTGCGTCAAGGAGGCGGGCGATGCGGCAGCTTCAGTTTTAAATTTTGCTGTCTCATCGTTCATTTGTAACTTATTGTATCATGTAGGTACATTGTTCTAAATAAATTATTTTGTATTTGTATTTTGTATCTAATTGTTGACTAGTGATTTTCAAATCTTTCATCTTTTGCGTAGACAAAGTTCCTTTTGACTTATACTCGTATTTCGTCTGAACTTTTGACAGATTAAATACTTCATTCTGTATTTGAAAATCACTTGTCAGTAAAATATAGAAAGAAATTCATAGTGGTGCATTAAGCTAATTACTTTAGTACCTACTACATAAATCTGTGATGTCAATAAAAGGATACCTACTTCTTTGGATAGGGTATCTAACTTTTTGCGCTTTCGATTTGTCTTAACGGCATCTAGCGGATATTCATTGAAGCACTTCGGTAGTATAACTAGCTTCAGTTTCACGGTGTTGCTTTCTGTAGCCCTCTATTGACGCTAGCCCAAGTTCGGCGTATGTCGCCTACATGCAGGTTACTTACTTGTAATGATTGGTATTCAACTCATTCAAGATAGATAAAAGATTTTAGGGACACTATATTATTTAATCTAGCAGAAGATAAATTAAAAAGATACTTAACTACATTATTATATAAACCTATCCTTTATACTAAATTATATAAAACAAATCATGCCAACCCTTCTCTTTTCTTCCATTCACTCTTCAAATTAGCCATTTTCTTCTTTTTATATTCAGATTTCTTGTATTTTGTCTCTTCTATCCTCTTCATTTGGGCTGCCACGCTCTCTTCACCATTCTGTATTTCATCCAACTTTGCAATGAGTTGTTCTCTAGCCATTTTCCTATTAACATCTTGACTTCTGCTCTGATGGCACTTTATAACAATACCTGTAAACAAAGTAAAAAGCATTTTAGGAATTTGAAATAGAATCTGCAGCGTTATCCTTACCTGTTTTTTTTTTAATTGGAGTATCCAAAAAGATCTATAGATGTAAATGTGATGTGATTATTTTCTGTTATTACATTGGTATTCAATGTAACACTGCTGCGAGCATTCTGATGATGCTCGCTGCGCTGCAGTGTTACGACTAAAAAATTCTAATAAGTCTGTCAGAAACAAAATATTGTACACATATTTTTTTAGAAATTTTCATAAAATATTGGACACATATTTTTTTCTATTCTCAATAAAAAAATGGACCAAAATATGGCGCTTAAAAGTTTGGGAGTGATGACGTCACACAGAACTATAACTATCATAGCTACATCTTCATCATTTTGTTTTTTCTACAAAAGAAAAAATATGTATCTAACATCTTCTGATAATCTAACTGACAGACTAATAAGAATTTTTTAGTCATCAAGCCTAGTCCTTTTGTAGACAATTTGGCATTGATTTATTTATTAATTAACACTGGGTGCTCTGCCTTTGATGACTGCCAAAATTTTATGTGAATGGATTTTAATGTCCCAGGGCATACAAGAATGCTGGAAGCACAAGACAGAAAAGGTTAGCAAAAGCAAAAGGAGGCCTCAACCCAGCAGTAGGCTAGATATCAGGCTAGAATAATGATGATGATGTAGTAATTTATGGGTTAAAAAAAATTTAGTTCAATTTTTTTTACTTTTTCAAAGTATGGCCCTTGGCGGCACGTTTTAGTATGTATGCATGAGTTATCCTGGACAACCAGTTAAGTACTTATTGATTAAGTTGTTGCCTTAATTTAACATGTTATAGATTTTCTGTCTTGTTTATTTATTTATTTATTGATAATTGACAAGCAGTTTGTGGCTGATGTGTATATCACAGTGTTGAATTTAGTCTTTACATCACTTTTTTTAGTTTTTTTTGTTGTCTTGTTACCAGTGGTCATGTTAATTATTGAAGGTGTTTAATGATGTGGCTGATATAATGTCTTCTTCTCATTTGAACACTTACCCGTCGGAGCATGAGTTAGGACAACACAATTCGAGTTTTTGTTCACAGCAGAACCGCCCGGACCACTGCCTCGGATAAATTGTTCTGCAAGATCCAGTTCACTGATTGTTGGCACTTTTGAGTAGTCAATGGTATGTTTGTAATTAACAAATATGTGTTGAGTGACTGGTCTGGATTTTCTTATGAACTTTGTCAGGAACATAGTTTAGTGGGAACTATAAGATGGATCCACGAAGGAGTAAAGCTTCTCCTTTCTGAAAGTAATATTTAGCTTATGTAATTTGAGAGTTGCTATATGAAGTACCTAGTAAACAGGCTCGTATAGTAGCAGATGATCAGTGACAGGTAAATTTATTATAAGTACTAGTTGGTGTCAGGTAATGGTAGGTAGGTAAGTATGTATCATCCAGGTAGGTAAATTTTTTTTATTTTTTGATCATGCACTAAATACCGACCTGATAAGCAAATTTAATGTCTTCTTTTTTTTCCAGGGCCTTATTATTTTTAAATTCAGCTAATATTCTTCGTCTGAAGTAAACAGGGTCAGTGAGGGTTAATTGTCGTGAGTAACGCAATAGATTTTTATATAAGCGGAGAACTTCCGTACGTGCGATCTGCATAGTATTTTCGAAAATTATAAAGGCGCTTGATTTATAATATAAACTCAAAAATTAAAACGTATTATATATAACCTTTTGTTTTGAGGTTATAATTCATTCATTCATTCATGTCATTGTCAACTTCAACTTCTTTTTTTTGGCGCCGCTTGTATTTTGCTACGACTCTGCCTGTCTGTCTGTGTAGGAGTGTCTCAGACTTCAAAAACAGATTATGATTAAAGATACGTAATTTTCGTTTTTACGAAATAGAAGCGAAAAATGCGAAATTCACGTAATTTATGCGATAAATGCGATATATAATATTTTCTGTATATCATAGTATTTCGACGAAAACATCTATATACTCAATAAACACGTGAATTTTCACACAACTTGGAAGGATCAAAATATCCATTCGCGCACATTTTATGAAGCAGATTAGAAGATTATAAGAATTCTCTTGAGCGACAACGTGAAGGTTCGTTTGGAGAAACAAGCAAAAGCATTTTGTTAAACGAAAATGGTGAATTCAATCAAGAGCACAGTAAATACTGAAGACAGCAGCACAGAAACACAGCTTGGATAAATTGTCTTCACATATGAGGTCCAACCCAACAAACGATTCCTACCTACACATTGGCAAATTATTTTGCCCATCAGTAGCAGTGGCCGTGACCACATCGCAGCTCTGGACACTAGCTCAATACTGGAGAGCTTCTCCAAAATTTTTCGGGGATACCTGTACAACAGTGTAAACTTATAGTGCATATGCTCATTTACATAGACAACTCAAAATATTGCAACCTGAGGTTAGCGTTTTATGGAACCTTTTGTTTTATTTTGATGAAAAAAATATTGCCATTTTTAGCTTTTTAAAAAAAAGTACCTACGCTACGGTTCGCCCAAAAAAGGACTTCAAAATTAGCCTACCGACTTAAAAAAGTAGTTACATACGAGTTTAAATTAAGAACCATTGAACCATTGACATTGTTGTTTTCACTTACTCGTTTTTTCATAGAAAATGTATGGGAATTGTTTATTTTAATTATTGCCAAAACTTACGATTTGATTTGGTATATTATTTTGGGAAAAGTGTTCCTGGTTGGAAATAGAGTCGATTAAGACTAACTTGTTTTTTTTTGACAAATGTTATTTTTTGGACGAACTGTACTTTTTTTCAAAAAACTAAAAATGGCAATATTTTTGGTTCCTTAGAACAAAACCTATAGTAGGTAATGTTTTGTTCAACGTTACAAAGCAAGCAAAAGTCTTCACTTCACGCAGAAAGAAGTTGAAGTTAAAAAGGTGCCAAGCTCAAAAAAGGTATGTAATTCCTTCCCATTCCTTCTCCAGTACCACAGACTAGTTCTTCCAGTACCCACCCATAGATAAAAATAATTCTATGTCGGTAATTCCCCGATTTCTCTGAGTTTTCGATTGTTTTGTTTGTTTTTCTTTTGTTTCTAACTGTACTTATTTATTGTATCGCAGAGTCCGATTTTGGTTGTGTTTATTGCAAGAAAATGTTTCATAGTGATGCACGTAGTCATGAAAAAGCAGCGAGTTACAAAAATACAGAAGAAAATGTAGACATAATAAACATTGACATCGTGTCTGAAATCGAAAAAGAATTACAGGATAGTCCCTACGACGTTATCTCCTTGGTGTTCCTCCTGTACGATGTCCCTGATACAGCCTTACAGCGACTAATAGTTTACCAACGAGTGCTTGGAGATGTTTCCTCCACAAATCTAAACTTGCTTCGTGAATGGGTGCAAGGGGCAAAGTTGAAGTCCACTTGGAAACATGAGTTTATTGAGGCCCTCCTGATCTGTCAGCTCTACGGCATCGTCAACAAACTGGGCTTCCACATCCCCAGTCTAAAAAAACACTACCAACCAGACAATCTTCATATAAAAATGTATATCAACCCGATGAAGAAAGCCCTTTATAAAGTTTGTGAGAACATTGACTCAGAAAACCTTGATAAACTAAAAAGAACACTGCGTAACTGCAAAATGGATACCATGGACTTTGACATTTGTGAAATAATACTTCTGAAGCTGATGTCTGAAAAGTTCATTACCATAACACAAATACAATATGATAGAAAAGTTTTTGGATATGAGTTTAAAGTGAATAAACTGATAAAGATTCTTGAAAAACTACCTAACCTGGAGCAATTAGTCAAGGAACTTAAAGAAATGCAAAGTAGGAACAGCAGCGAGCCTGCAACTGCTCCTGAGCTGCCTATCGCTACCAGCACTCCATTCTCCGCTCTGTCGGACAGGGAAACTACAAAAACTCCCACAGAAAATCAACAGAAGCAGATGACTCATCATGATTTTGCAGATGTTTTTGAAATGATGGGTGACCTCAATCTTGATGATGAGAGCAATTTAAAATCTGACACTAAAAAACTCTGCATAGATAAATATCCAATTAAAAATTTTGAGCGCATGGGTATTTGCATCATTATTAACCAAGAAGAGTTTTGCCTATCTGAAAAAAGCTTATATGATGACTCCCTTCCAACCATCTTGAGTAAAAGGAAAGGATCTACAGCAGACAAACTATTATTACAGAAAACAATGTCTGCTCTAAATTTTGAAGTTATTATTGGTGAAAATCTCAATTACAATGATATGATTGATTTCATTAAAAATACTATCAGAGAAAGAGTTGAAGCTTCTGATAGCACCTTCATGTTATGTTTACTATCTCATGGAGTAAGGGGACATATTTACGCTGCAGACTGCATCAAAGTAAATGTTGAAGACATACAAGGCATTCTCGACTCTGATGAAGTAACCATACTGCGGGGGATACCCAAAGTCCTAATTATACAAGCTTGTCAAATAGATGACCCACCCCCATCGACACTTGTGGCTGATTCACCATATGGTAATAGAAGAAGAAAAATAGAACAATACTATGTGAAAAAATCTGACTTTCTTGTCTACTGGGCCACAGCACCGCAGTTTGAGGCATTTAGAGATGAAAGAGTTGGTTCAATATTCATCCAGCTGTTATGTAGAGCTATCCAGAAAAGGGGGAGAAGAGAACATTTGTATGACATCTTCACATTAGTAAACTATGGTGTCAAATTGCTTTGTGAAGAAAAAAAAATTCAGCAGATGCCTTTGTTTGAATCAACATTGAGTAAGAAGTTGTACTTCTATAACCCAAACTAAAATTACAATTACTTGGAAAAATAAAACAAATAGTGATGTAATGTAGGAACTAAGGTAGGTAGGTACTAATAATTTGATAATTTATAGCAATGTCTAACCAATAATAAGTAAGTATTTTTTTAATGGCCTTAAATGTATATATGTTATTTATGTAAAGTAGGTATTATTAATTTTGTATAAAAATAAATGTGTAAAACTATAAACAAAGAAAATTATAATCAATTAATGGAAACTTATTAGAACTAGTATTTACAATTGACATTTGTAATGATATTTTGAAGCATAATATTTTGAAGTAATTTTACTGAAATAAAACATTGTATTTTTGTTCAGGATATATTTTCTATATTTATTTTAACATCTGTTTTCGTGAAATCCATCACAGCTGCTTCCAAATTCTTTCTTTCCTCATCTGTTTTTAATTTTGACCACATTGTATCTAAATATGCTCTTTGATGCTTCTGTATAAAGTGAAAGCTGTTTTTTAGAGTGGCACCAACATGCAAAGTATTGAGTCGAACATCTAACTTGTCAATTTTTGTGACAAATGGTATGGAACTTGTGACAAACTTATGTGGACCATGGCGTGATCTTATGATTGCTATTCTGGTGTTCTCGTTGCAGTATTTTGTTAAAAATCCTGATTTAACAGCTGCCACACCAAAGTCTCCATGCAACTGCTGTATTTTGTCCAGCAGAGTATCATGGAATATACTTGACTTTAGAGAGAGGGGTTTATTATCTGGAACTACTGGTGATATTATTTCAACAGTTATGTACCTGTAAAGATAAAATAATTAAAGATCATAAGTTTGGTCCTAGTGATTTTTATGTCTTAACAATAGTTAGTTTTATTACCGGTTTTTGAATCGAACCATCTTTTATTATTAAATACTTCAAATTAGTAATACACTTTGTTTTGTAAATAATGTGCTTGTGCAATGTTTCTTTTTCTAGCGATGAAGAGAAGAATCCAACTAAAATAAGAATAATAATTCTCTCAAAGAGAAGGAATACAATAACCAAAGAGAATACAATAACTTCGTAAGAAATTCTCTTTGAATCCAAGAACAACAAGCTCAAGCTGCCAGTTTCTTGCAAAAACATAAGTTTGACTTGTGTGAAGTTAGTGCGGATTGAAGGTATTGAACGTACACACCGTACAACAAGCCACAAGGCCACAGACAGAAACATCAATAAGTAGGTAGGTACATAAGTAGTGATGCACCTAATCCTCCAACCCAAGGTCATTTTATCTGGATAATTTATTTTATAAGTGATAATAAAATTAGTAATTTGCAAAATTATGTGACTTTAGTTGCTTGATTGATCAAAGATACATTCACTTTACAATTGAAATCAGTTCATTCGTTAGGACTGGGAGGTAAGTAGGTCTTCATTACGGATGTTAGTGGGTTAACTACGAACCTCATTTGTGTTGGAAGAACCGCACTCTGCACTCGCCCTGAAGATGTCCCTCGTTAAGGGATGAAACGTTGGTGTTCTTCCAACACAAATAAGATTCGTAGTTAACCCGCTTACATTCCTAATGAATTCGTCAAACTACGATAGTTTTTATAATAAGTAGGTAGGTCTTATTTACTGTTTGTAATGTGCCTCTTGGTATCTAGTCATCCCGGTGCGCGGTGCCAAGGTCACTAATTTATCAGTATTGTTTATCTATTATATGATGTGTTTATGAATTTATAAGGTACCTACCGACATTCATTTTATACACATGTAAGTAAATACAAGTACAAGGCTCTGACAATAAAGCTTACAGACGCAGTCTCTTCGTTTAAATAATATAAAAAATTACTTATACTTTCAGAAATAAGCCATGACTGAAAACGTGCATTTTATCGGAGTTGATGTTGGTTCTGGAAGTGTTCGAGCCGCTCTTGTGGATGAAAAAGGGCATGTTGTAAATGTGTCAGTAAGAGAAACAAAAACTTGGACTCCAAAAGTTAACTTCTATGAACAGTCTTCTAGCAACATTTGGGCATGCTGTGTTGCTGTCATAAAGGTAGGGCCTTTTGGTACTTAAATGTCGTGCCTATAATTGAAATAATAGAAGTAAAATTATTATAATAAAAAAAATATTTTTTAAATTAATTTTAAATCATTTTAATCTAAAATAATTTATTGACTTGCTAGGATGATGGCCTTACTTACATGCTAATAGGTACGTGCAGAAGTGCAGATGATCAACTATAAGTTAAAATTCAAATTCAAAAATGCTTTATTTCCATAAATACAGTAAATGTTCACTTAGAAAAGGTCGAATCATATTAAAAAAATACACTGACATGGAATTAAAGTGGTATTTTTTATTTCGACCGCTTCGATATGTAGACTCAAGTAAAGAAACGACCAAAAAACCTGTAGCCTGTCAGTTAGTTGTTATTTTTCTAGTTTTTTCGATTTAATTCATCAGACATTTGTTATTTAAACATACTCATTTAATTTTCAGGATATTCTTGTGAACATAAATCCAGCTTCGGTGAAGGGCATAGGATTCGATGCAACTTGTTCTTTAGTGGTCTTAGATAAAGATTGCAACCCGATATCAGTCAGTACATCAAACAATAATGAACAAAACATCATTATGTGGATGGATCATCGAGCACAAGCTGAAGCCGATTTGATTAATAAAACTGGCCATACGATACTTCAGTATGTGGGTGGGAAAGTCAGTTTAGAAATGGAGATGCCTAAACTTTTATGGCTAAAAAAACACTTACCAGACAAATGGACAGAATTTGGATACTTTTTTGACCTTCCCGACTTTCTCACATGGAAGGCTACAGGATCATTTAACAGATCTTTATGCTCTCTTGTATGTAAATGGAACTACGAATGCACTACAGATGGCAAGCAAGGCTGGAATAAACATTTCTTAGAAGAAATTGACTTGGCTGATCTTATAGAAGACAACTTCAAAAAGATTGGAAATAAAGTGCTTAAGCCTGGTGAATTATGTGGAGGCCTTAGTAAAGAAGCTGCATTAATTTTTGGTTTGATTCCTGGCTTGCCAGTGGCGACATCTATAATTGATGCCCATGCCGGTGGTCTCGGAATGATTGGAGCACATGCCAAAGGAATTGATACGCATATGTCTTCCCGACTAGGCCTTATTTGTGGAACTTCTACTTGCCACATGGCTGTCAATGAAAACGCTATTATCGTTCAAGGCATTTGGGGCCCATATTTCAGCGCTATGGTTCCTAACATGTGGTTAAATGAAGCTGGTCAAAGTGCCTCAGGGATGTTACTGGACTATATTGTATCAAGTCATCCCGCTGGTATTGAATTAATGAAAAACAAAAGTACTGGCGAGTAAGTAGAAACGAAAACGATGATTATTATTTGATTTATTTCCGTTACCGCTTTTTTTTATGTGTGTTTCAGTGTTCGGAGTCATCTTAGAGAAATACTGACAAATATGGCAAAAACTCAAGCCCTAACAGATGTTGGGTTTCTCACAAAAGATATTCACGTATGGCCCGATTTTCATGGGAATAGATCACCCCTAGCTGACCCAAACATGAGAGGAATGATCACAGGGTTAACCATTGATAGAAGCGAAGAAAACCTAGCCCTGTTGTATCTTGCTACGCTCCAAGCACTTTCGGTAAATTATCTTAATTATCTTTATTAAACGTTTTTACTGTCGGTATCTATTTCCCACTACCTATTTATTTATTTTTTAGTATGGGACAAGACACATCATTGATGCATTGGTCCTGGCTGGGTACAAGCCTTTCAAATGTTTACTAATTTGTGGAGGAATCACAAAAGACCCTCTATTTGTTCAGACTCAAGCAGACGCTGTGCATTTACCTATTCTCAAACCACATGAAAAGGACTCGGTGTTGGTTGGTTCAGCTATACTTGGAGCGTGTGCTTCTCAGTACTTCAACAATGTACAGGAAGCTATTGAAATGATGGGAGGTACAGCTGACATCATTCCACCTAAAGTACACCCTAAAGCATTTCACGATAGAAAGTACAGGGTATTCCAGCGTCTGTTTCAAGACCAGCTAAAATATAAATCTATTATGAATGAAAATATTTAAGACAATTAAGCACGCCACGCAACTTCGTTCTCGCTACCCTGCCATGCAAATATCTATTTTAACGTGAGAATTTACAAAAAAAATCATTGTTATTTTAAGTTAAGAATTTAAGCAAAGAATTTAAATGCTCCCGTACCAAAATTAGACTGTTTGAAACATTAGTTCGTCCCATATTAGAGTATGGCAGTATTATTTGGAATCCGCGTTATGACGTGTATTCTAAAAGAATAGAAAGTGTACAAAGACGCTTTCTCTACCATGTAAGTTACGGTGATAAAATTGCTAAGAAAATTAAGAATTATGACAATAGACTCAAAAATTACAAAATGACTTCATTCACCCGTAGAAAAAAACTCGACCTCGTATTTTTGCATAAAGTATACAATGGTAGCATAGATTGTTCGGAATTGTCAAGTAGGTTTCATATTAAAATTCCCTCTAGATTACCTAGAATCTCAACATATGATTTATTCTCCATTCCATTCTCACGTACAAGCTCTGGTCAAAATGCTGTCATGTCAAGACTCTGTAAATCCTATAATGTATTATGCAAAAAAAGTGATCTTGACCTAGGTCAATCACTAAGTAAGTACAAAAAAGTAGTTTCATCTCTTTGCTCCTCAGAAGATCTGTAGACATCAATGTAGATGTCATAGTCATAGTCTCAGATATTTTATGGCAATTATAAGTTTCTTCACTCATCTTTTTGTTTGAATAATTGTCAGTTATTATTATTTAAATCTGTCTTGCTTTGTACCTACCTAAAAGTACTTTATTTATATAAGTGTCAATACATCAGTTTTTTTTTTTTTTATATAAAATTTTACCCTAAGTAATAACTAGTATTAGATTAACTGTGTCACCGTTAGTTGTAACTTCCTTGTCAACTCTATTTAAAAAATGTTTTTCCATGTAACCGCCTATAATTAGTTGAGCACAAGCGCTCTAAACCTTACTCTATTCCATTGTGTAACTTTGCTGTGTATTAACTGTTGGTGGTTCAAATAATAAATAAATAAATAAGTTAAAACATGAATTTCGAAACTTGTTTATTTGTTGATATTTTGTAAAGGTAAAGCTGATGGCTTCATAAAAATGTAGCATTTAAGTTACAATTAGAAAGAAGGTGATCATAGGATAAATAAATGGGCAAGGAAATTTATTTTAATAATCGGCTCGTTTCATTTATGCTTAATTTTTACAAGGTAAGGTCTTTGCTTTACTCAAATCTATCACACCATTGTATTTCACAGTAGGGCAAAAACATTCAATGGATTTTTCTTATTTATCTGAACCTCATTACTACAATCGGTATCACGAATGAAATACAAATAATTCTAGGTAGGAACCACAAACAACCAACGGAATTTAACGTTTTATTCCGAAGATAAATCTACACTTACATAATGACTATTGGAGTGTACTCTGTAATGTTTTGTGTGGTATAAACTAAAACTAAAAAAAATATCCATATTAAACAGTTAGGTACATCACTAGTCGAGCCTAGGAGATGAACGATTGATTGTCTATTGGAGACCAACTAAAATTTGACATTTACCTTTGTCTATGGCGTTGACAGAAGCGCCATCTTTTTCATTCACTCACTCACTCGTTCAAGCGTACATTTTTGCGCCAGCCTGCCAGGCCAGACAGCCTCTCATTTTTCTTGTAAAAAATATTTTACTGAATTTGGGCGTTGGGCAGAGGTATATGAAATTTAGAAAAATGTTATGTTTTCTAGGTATAATTAATTCACAAACTGTAATTGACTCGGTGAATTTGATCTGAGCATACATCCACAGTTGACAAGCAGGTGAGCAGTTAGCCAGGTATGTATAAGCCGACCTAACCGAAAAGTGGTTTCGCTGAACCACAATCTATTCATCTTTCCTCCTTCTCATCTTGTTTGGGTTGTCTAAATCAATAACGTCGATGCTTTTTCGTAAGACATTTTGTATACCAATTCATGTTGTATTTCTCTTCAAATAAAGTTTGTTGTAGATCAATATGTCCAAGCGTCCGAATGAAGAAGGCGGCAATGGCACAACCCAGCCACCGATCAAGAAAGTTCATTTTGAACCCCACCTAATAGGTCCAGTTTCCACTTTAGAGGAAATGGACATAAAAGTCCTGCAATTCCAGAATAAGAAGCTAGCCCAGGTTTGTATGATGCTTAATTACTTGCATCCTAACATGTTTTACAATACAACACAAATTAGCCAAAACATGTCATAATCAGCTGTTTAATGCAGTGGTACAATCCAATGACATTTTCTTGTAAATGTATTGCTGCAGTAATATTTATGGTCCTTGTTGTGTGTGCTCTTGACCTCCTTATAATAAATATAACCTATAAACCTATTTACTACCTTGCAGATGTTATAAACTTGTTATGATGTCATTAACAATCTCTAAACCAGGTTTTACTTTGAAATTGTTCACTTCCTTGACATTCCTATAAATATGAGCCCTAACCTAGATAAAACAGGTCATATACAAAGAAATTACTAAACAACTGAAATCTTTAGTTAACCTACACACTGAAACTAAAAATAATATATTTATCTATGTGTTTGGTTTCAGCGTATAGAACAACGTCACAGATGTGAGGCAGAGTTGCGGGCAAGGATTGAACAGTTAGAGAAACGCCAGACACAAGATGATGCTGTGCTCTGTGTAGTCAACCGGTATTGGAACTTGTTGAATGAAGACATAAGAGTTCTCTTGCAGAGGTTTGATGCGGAGACTGCAGATGAATCTGAGAACAAAAGTAAGCTAAGTATTTTAATTTTAGCCTCTACTGTGGTGACTTACCAATTATAAACAATAAGGAGCCTGCGCAGGCCGTATGTGTGAATTAGGTAATTAATATAATTATTTATTTCAGTATCCTATCATATTTTTTTTATTGTTTCATTAAATGGAGGTGGCACAGGACCATTGCAATGGCCTTTAAAGAGGAGGCCTGTACTTTTCAGTACCTATTAAGTTTCCATTTAAGCACTACAAGTGAAACTTGTTTGAGGCACACCCTTTTAAAGTTGACTACTGCCAACCAACAACTGTAGGGGGCAGGATTAGGAAATATGGTATTTTTAAATATCCAGTTTCACATTCAGCTTTTGACCATCATCATTATCAGTGAACTTTGTTATAAACCAACTACAAAATGGGAAAAAGATGCAGGCTAAAATAGTATTCAACCTGCGAGTTTTCCCTTTATGCCAGTTTCCCTATAGCTCTTGTAAATTAACCTGTAATTGTGTTTATGAATGTAAGTGGGTTAACTGCAAACCTAGATTGTGTTGGAAGAACACCAACACACCATTCGTCCCATAAAGAGGGACTTCTTCAGGCTCGGTGAGCACGAGCAGCGGGCGCCGGGAGTTGAGTGGGGCGTGCTTCTCTGCGACTGCAGCATCGCAAGAGTCCTCCTCTCGCGAAGAACTGTGCTAACATCATCTGGCATCCTATGGGTACATACGGAACTAACAGTATCTACACCCGGCTCTATATTACTATCGGTCTTCTCATGGAGACACAGCTTCTAGGGGGTAGCAGGCTCCAAACTGTTTATTGAAGTTGGGCTGTCACCCGATCTCTATAGCCTTGCGTATCCTGTGGGGAACAAATAATTTTTCACTAGACAAGACAGTCGTCGTCGAACTCCCTCAATACAGTGTTCTACCACCGAGCTATTAGTGTTGACATTCTTGACATGTTATCTTGAAATTTACACCTATACTTTACTGTAGTTACGTTACTATTTTTAGCTACCCATTGTTCTATAATATCAGCTCTGCAGGATTTTCTGTCCTGTAATCCCTTTCACTCCATGCTGAGTTATAATAAAAAAGTTGAAGCTGCCACTTACAATTTACTTTGTTCAAACAGATGAGAATGAAGCAACCACATCATTCCTCATGCAACTATCAACATGGGACAAAGAAGAGTTGGATGCACAGCTTGCAAACAGAGTGCAAGTTAGCAAAAGAGCAGTAGCAAAGGTTCTACAAGCATTTGACAGACTACAGCAGAGAAACGATAAAATATGGCGTGCTATCAAGGGAGAGGGGGAAGGTATGTATTATAGAAGTTTGTCAAAATGTTTGTTGCTAGCAGCTTCTCTGGGTGAAAACAATCATAAGTGGGCCAGTATAATTGGTACAAAAGAGCTGAAACTGGTTAGTTTCTGGCTCACATGTTTAGGATTGATACAATTCGTTCGTAAACAGCACTAGCTCCCACCCTAGGATAACCTGTGTTGTAGGTGCTAGTCTACAACATGTGCCTACAACAGGTTATTGTCTTCCAGGTTGCATCTTGAAAGTAGCCTTGATGTAGCCTACATCAGGTTATTGTCTTCCAGGCTGCATCCTGACACAATATTAATGCAGGAATAAAACAAGTTCTGCAGTTTTTCCACAAATCATAGACTATTATATGAACCTATGTGACATAAATGTACGGAGTTTATTGTAAGTATTGAGAAATAATAATTCTGGGAATTAAACGAAAGCAGACAAATTAACAAGCCAAAAGCCTGTAATGACACTGCCTTGCCATGCGCCTTGTTAAACTTAGTATAAAATGTAATTGCATCAAAAATTTTACAATTTAACTTTACAGAAAGCGCCCCCGCCCCATCCCTAGACAAAGTGATCCGTGCCACAAACGAGGAAGTAACTGCCGAGAACAGGAGACTGCAAGGACTCTGCACGCGACTGCACGAGTCGCACCACGAGATGACGCTGCGGGTCGCGCATCTGCAGGACGCCGTCAACAGCAGGGACACGGAGAACGCGGAGCTGAAGAACCAGATTGATGATCTGCAGTACGAGTTACTCAAGGTACTATTACCTAAATCCCTCATAGTAAACCGCCCACAGCTTCGCGTTTTTCTCGCGTTTCAGGATTTGCAGGGTCATAATTATCGCAATATGCCCAGGAATAACAGCACTACTATCAGCTTGAAGAAACATAAGCAAAGGATTAAGTCATTTTTGTTAAAAATAGCTAATGGTCGTGATTATTTCAAAAAAGATCCGACCATAAGTGAAATAAATTAAGCAGACATAAGCTACCTTCAATCTTCTCGATTCCTATTTCTCCCTGTCAAAGCAGATGGCACATCATGTTCACAGATGCTGCATACTTCACCTGCCCTCTAGATTTTTCACTACAGTTTGTCAGATAGGGTCAGATTGTGCGTTCGTAGCCAGTGGTCGAGTCTGTTTTTAAAGCTGTTCACCCATGGAGCTGTTACAACTTCTTCAGGAAGCCGGTTTCAGTTTTTTAGAGTTCCAGATTTAGTAACGTTTTTAACTCTCCACAGGTCCGATCCCGCAACGACAAACTAGAAAACCATTTAGCCGAAGCTATCGAGAAGCTTAAGAGCTTGCACCAATCAGGAGCCGCGGCGGTGCCCGCCGGGCCTGTCGCGACTACTCACGCGCACGCCGGCGGCGCCGTCGCGGCCGCCAAGCTGGAAGACATCGCGGCAGAGTTGGAGGAACAGAGAGAACTAGCCAATAACAGATTAGCAGAGCTGGACAGGCTGCATCGACAACATAGAGACACGTTAAAGGAAGTTGAGAAACTCAAAATGGATGTAAGTAGTTAATATTATTTTATAACTTCATGTCAAATGTGTGGCAACACACTGTAACTGTCGACACTAGACAAACCATAGATAGTTGATGATAAGAATAAGTGTCGGTTAATAAAAAAATACAAATACAATAAAAATACTGTGGCCTAATGAAGATAAAATGTTTGTAAACATTGCCCCCATGTGTAAAAATAATTTTCTCGATGTTGAGTTTTTGACAGAATTTACAATCGTCGATTTGAGTTCTTTCCTACGCGTGCTATACGTGCTTACTCCCGAATACTCTACTTATAGAAGATAAATTTAAATTTGATGTTGAAAACAGTACTGTTTTCTAAACTTTACAAAACATATCCGACACATGTCTCTGATTACTTCCTACATGTTTGCATAAATAACATTTGTCTGTTTGGTTTATCGATCCAATTGCTTGTTAATTTTCGTGATGTACTGTTTGCAATGCTCAGTGGGTCAAGAACTAGAGTTCTAACAGCGAGAGGAATGCTCAGCACAAACTAGTATACATATATGAAGTTTGGTCCAAGAAAGGGGAATAAATTATTAAGTCTTACTAAATATGCACAGAGAACTTAAAATATAAACGGCAATCGTAGAGTACTCCGACTTAGTGGGATGACGACCTACGAAAGACTGCAGGCAGAGACTGGATGCGGCAAGCAGGTCGTTTTAGGTGGAACTAGTCGCTGGCAGGTCGTTTAATGTTGAACAAGGCTGTTTGATGTTGACCATCCAAAACTAAGGATGAAATCAATTTATACCGTCATAAACTATGTTTGTATACAACGAAAACTGTAAAAAAGTATACATTTGAAAAATATAAGCTTGTAAACTTTCGTATTTCAACACGAATTTTAGCTTAACTTTGGCCGAAAATAATTAATACACGGGGAAAGAACACTCTAAAATTAAGGGTTTAACCACATAGTTTAGTTATTAAAATAAATTTATTTTGAATTATTGATATATTATGTATTGGAATTTGATTAGTAAGTTAAAATAAATTTATTTTAAAGAGATACATTTCATAGTTTTTCTATGATAATATGATAATCCTTGTGCTAAAGTCTGTTCGGCGGCATAAATCATTGTGCATTTCATTCTATCGCGCGGGTATGTCTATAATGACAGGTGAGATAGCATACATTTAGGCCGCGCTCACTGATGAAAAACAGTGTACTCCTAAGAGATCATTCCGGGTCTCTATCCAGCTGTGGACTAGAATAGAATGAAATTGGTCATATATTTTTTATGGGATGCTGCTTGCTGACAAAACTTCAGCCAAACCTGCGCGTCAATACTCGAAGCGATTGACGCTCCAGTCGCTTGCACCTTATTTCTTGTTTGATAGTAATAACTATTTATCAAGCTGTTTATATTTGACTTGTCTAAGTACTTATTTTGTAAGTCTAAAGAAATAAACGATTTGACTCTGACTCTGACTCTCGATTCCTTGCTGCAGTTGGCACCCCAACTGTTTCAATTGTAAATAGTAGTTGTTATTTATTTCTATAAGTTGTTATTTTCCTATAAACTTCATCACATTTTTTTATACCAGTGTAGATAATAACGGTGGATTTTCTGTTTCAGATCCGCCAACTACCAGAATCTGTGATAGTAGAGACAACGGAGTACAAATGTCTACAGAGCCAGTTCTCAGTACTGTACAACGAGTCAATGCAGATGAAGACAGCGTTAGATGAGACGCGGCTTCAGCTGCAGAATGCTAAGAATTTACATATGAGACAGATTGAGATGATGGAGGTAAGAATATAATAAATAAACTAATAATGTTGGACTATTCACACAGCAGCATCCAGACCTAAGCTAAGCTTTATGTGTACTAGGTAACTGGTATACATAATAAATACTATACACTACATTGATATATAGAAAATATCCAGACCACCTGGTTCAGATATCTGCAGATAGTGGAAACTTTTGTCCCGAGGCGAGAATCGAACAAGCTCCTGTCCTAGACGTAGGCCTAACTTTCGCCCCCTACGCCTCAGAGATCTTTCTTGCTTTCTGCCCGAGTATCAAATTGACACAGTTGGAATGGTATCCCAAAATGAAAAATCGAATTTCTTTTGGTACCTACATACAATTTCAGGCTGCGCATTGTGAATCTATGGGGGGCCGGTGGATACTTTGATTGATGGATCTATCAAATCAAAGAGACCCTAACGAGATAACAACCTCATTAACTTATGTAACTCTCTTATTATTTCAGAGTGAAGAACTATCAAGACAAAAAGCCCTACGATCCGAAATGATCCAACTAGAAGACGTCCTCGGTCAATTACGTAAGGAGTATGAAATGCTACGCATAGAGTTCGAACAGAATCTCGCCGCAAACGAACAAACGGGTCCCATCAACAGGGAAATGAGGCATCTGATAACTTCGCTACAGAATCACAATCAACAGTTAAAGGGAGAAGTGCATAGGTATAAGAGGAAATATAAGGATACGAGCCAAGAACTGAACAAGGTACGTGTTTCTTAAAAGTAGTATGATAGTATAACTTTGTTTTGTATTTTTGGGTTTGTTTAATGTCAACAGAGGCGCACAGGTAAGGTGCTTGGTAGGTTATTAGTAAATTTCGTGGGACAAAATTGATACCGTGTTCAACAGGCAAAAATTGTTAGTTTTCAAAATTCTCCGAATTTTTAAACATTTTATTATATAACGGCATTTGAAGTGAGAACGGTATCTATATCGTATCCATTTTGAATGGAGCATAAACGTAAACAAACCGCCCATACTTAACCTAAAATTCACTTTGTTGGCGTGTCCTTTTATACGTAATTTACATTACTTGTCGATTTTAGATCCTCCCTTGAAAATTGTTTACAATTATTTCTGAAACTCGACGCCAAGCAAGTGAGATTTTGTTATTTGTGTCGTACTTTGTTTACTAACATGCTTCATTCAAAATGGATAAACCATAGAAAGGTATAGTTCTTTCTAGCCAAATTGATGTAGAACTTTTGTAAACAAATAAAACACAAATATATCAAACTCGCTTGCTTGGCGTCGAATTTCAGGTAATTGTAAGCAATATTTATTGAAAAAGGATCTCAAATTGACAAGTAATGTAAATTGCGTATGAAAAGACGTAGCAACATAGATAGTTTTTGAACCTAATTAATGATTATTTATCGGGTATTTATCTATACCACGATCACTGTAACGCGGTAGAATTGTAGGGGAAATAAGAAAAATGTACGCGATAAATACCCGATAGTATGGGAGGTTTGTTTATAAACAATCTATGTCGAGATTGAATAATAAAATGAACCAATTGCCAATATAATGCAGGCGAATCAGTCCGAGACTAAGAATTAGTATCCATTCTGGGCCCATGTTGAATATACTTAATAAAATATCCTATCCACTCATGTCATCCTTTCCTTTCTTCTTTTAATGGCGTCTACGTCTGGGTTGACATAATTTCGCCAATGTCCGTATTATTAGAGTATAATTCAAATAAAGGCAACGTTGTTCGGTAATAAAGATAGATAAACGAAGTGAATTCTTCGATAAAATGTTAATCAAAAAGATATAAGAAAATTACAAAATTATGGGCAACGTTGTACGGTAAGGTTTGATCCGAAGATCCAAAAAAAAAAAAAAACTCATGTCATCCACAAATGGAGCTAAAACCAAATGACGTTACACCTGTCATGAAACATCTAAAACACGGAAACCACTCCACAAGATCGTCAATCAATCAGTCTTCAATCAGGTATGCACAACGGCCATTGTTCATCATCACCTTGAGCCGTTGTGCGTAGAAGTTGTTGTACAGGAGTGATGTTAAAAGCAACCTTATGTCTAGGCACGTAAGGAAGTAGAGGAGGCGACGTCCCGCGGCGGAGCGCCCGCGGCGCCCGGGGCCGAGGCCGCCGATGAGAAACCACTCGCAATCAAGAAGGAGGAACCTGATCCGGAGGTTTGTTGCACTATTTTAATATAATCTAGGTCATCACTAGGTCTATAGATGGCTCATACAGTGTGTGTTTGTCATATAAACATGAAAACTAGGGATAGAACCAAGTGCAATAACTTGGCGGCTTTTTTAATCCTAAAAAGCCTGTGCTATTTGTTTTAAAGAATTTATTTAAAAAAATCGTTCCTTATGACAAACGTGTCCAACAACCTATTTAACTGCGTTCATACTCGTAAAAACAAAAATCGAAGTTGCTATTTCGTTTTCGTGCATATAATGCTAGTGACGTGGACTCGCCAATGAATCAAAAACTTCGATATTCGTTTTCCGAGTTTCCTGTATATCACTTTGCCTATCGCTTTGCTAACAGAGACAATACACGATACATATATGTATGTATGTATCCGCCCACGAGTTTCCTTTATCGTCATTATTATCATAGCATTTATCTTTTTCTCTATTATTTAAACCCCGATTTGAGCCGAAACCAGAACGGAGCGGAGATAATAAACCCAAAGAATATCGAATACAAGCCGTCTGTAATTTAACACTATTGTGATATAATGCTAAAGAACAAACAAACAACGCTGGGCATTCCACGCAACATCTTCTAGCCCTAAAGTAATCAGTTATGTGTAGTAACTAAATAACTGATTTACTTAAATATATATCTATGTATGTTATGTGTTCAGTAAATGAGTACTTCATACATTATTATGTATATTATAGATATTTTTGACTATACGCAGAAAATACCCGGAACAAATATCTGCAGAGCGTTTAACGAGACGGGAATCGAACCCAGGCGGACTTTCGCCCGCTGCGCCACGGATGTCTCTATGGATTGTTCTTTGTTATTAAAGTTTGAAAATCGGTGCAGCTATTCTTATATTTTTTTTAAATACATGCCTAATGTTTGATATAATGCGCTCCTCTTCGCTTTGATTAAACCCGGCTCAAGTGAACCCTGAAAGCAGCTCAGATAGTCACAAGTTAAAAAGAAAATATATAAAAGATATTTATGTGAGATATATAACTTTGTTTTTTTACAGGGAGGTGAGGGCGACGCGGCGGCGACGGGCTGCGCGGCCGCCGCCAAGGAACACGCGCGAGCCAAGATACAAGAGCAGGACCAGCTTATCAAAGATCTCAAACAACAGATCAAGTGAGTTTTATTATAAAACTATCGGAGGCCCGTATTATGAAAGCTTGCTCAGTCACAGGTCTATACTTAAGTGACGTTTGTGCCATTGAAAAACGTTACTCAAGCATAATTCGATAAACGAGCAGACTTTCATAATACGGGCCGTAGATAGATACTCTTTATTGGGTACACACACTAGCACAGGAAAAGTAACAAAAGAGAACACTAATAAATATCAAAGGCTAGAGAACAAATTTAATATCATATTACGTAGATACAGGTAAGCAGGTAGGTAGGTACCTAGTGAACATGAGTAGGTAAAAAGAAGAAAGTGAAATACAAAACCAAGAGGTATAATAGGCGTAGTTATGATGTTAACGCATATGATGGTAAATAGCCTGTGGTTACTGCGTATAATCATATTGATAATCAAGAAAGTTCGTTTATCATCTGTGCGGTAAAAAAAACAGTGGGCAGAAAAACAGTAGGGCGCGATTGATCACGAATGTCGGGCACTTACCATCATCCTTATGGGATTATATGTATACACGGACTGCAAGCTGCCAACTGCACCTGACTGCAAGCGACGGCAGTCGCTGACAGCAGTTGAGTGTAGTCGACTTCGGGCAGCGCAGTCACGAAAGAGTTTTTATACTTTCCACTTTTACAAAGGAATGACAAAGACTTTTTAAATTATTTTCGTCAAAACGTCGACTGCAGTGCCTGACGTGCAGTCGTGTATAAAAACGCTAAGGGATTTTATCTATGGGTGTGTATCACGTAGCAAGTCGATATAAATTATCACACAATGTTGCAATGTAGTTGTAGATGTAGCAACTATCGCCGACTATACACGCGCTTTTGGAACCTAACTTTGAATATGGACTATAACTCGATTCACCAAAAATAAACCACGACATTTTCCGCTACAGAAAGGCAGTGAACGAGCAAAAGGAATTGAAGCTTCTTCTAGACATGTACAAAGGAGTCAGCAAAGAGCAGAGAGACAAGGTGCAACTGATGGCGGCCGAGAGGAAAGCGCGGCAAGAGCTAGACGACCACAGACAAAAAGCGAAAATGGCGCAGGTATGCTTACACTCATGATTTTACCTTGCCACATGTATCGACGCGGAATCGATCGTAAATCGAAAAATATAGTATCGCTGTAGGTCATTTTCTAGTTTCTACAAGGAATTTAGTAAGTATATTCGATTTTTTTTATTACCTGCACAAAAGATAAACAAACCCGCAGTACTTCTCAAGTTAACTTTCTTTTTGACGATTTTTAAACATAATGGAAAGTACTTGCTGATTTGTGATCCTTTCTTCAATAAATATTGTTACACTCATTTCTATAAATCGGCTCCATGTGAATTTTAATTTGTGGTTTGAGGATTTGTTGACACAATTTGCAGCTAATGACAAATGTGTCATAAATAAGTAATTTTGCGCACATTGCTTAACCATTTTTTATAAAAAAACTTTCAACTTAATTGTTAGGACAATGACAATTGATAAAGTAAGAAAACTACTCTGCTAGCAGCAATAGAATCCAGGAATTGATAAAATTACGAAAAAAAACAAAAAAAAATTGTGATCTTCATCATCATCATCATCAGTCGGCAGGCGGCCGGCAGGCAATACTTCCCCTTAGCCAGATTACTAACTCGTTACGTAATTTCCAGGAGAGTAAACGAGAGCGGCGCCTGGCGGACGAAGACGCGCTCCGTAAGATCAAACAACTGGAGGAACAAAAGTATGAGCTGCAGAAACAGTTGTCTTGTATACGGCCGAACAACGCTGACCCTCTGCACGGATTCTCGAGGCCGTTCGCTGGATCTCAGGTAACTTGCTGTTAATGTCGCTTCAGAGTCACATAATTTCTCTACTTATTCTGAGCTAAAGACTCAAAATCAGGTTATTCTACTAAAATTGCTACACTAGACTATATATACAATACACTATTGAACACCAAGAAAATACAGGAAAAGAGAGATAACAGAGTTGTACAATGGGCGGCCTTATCGCTAAGTGGGATACCTTCCAGACAACCTTGGGATAGACACGAAGCAGTTGTACACACATAGACGGTGGCGTGTTGATTAATGATACTATAATAACTTTTGGAGAAAATCAATGAGTAACGAAACTCGCGAAAACGCCGAGTAAGGGGAAAAGGCAAATTACGTGTTAGATTCCGGCAGTAACTTAATGTGCGTACGGACTGAGAGCTCACTTTTGAAATCCTTGCAAATCAACTTGAAAAAAATCACACGTTTAGATAAAATATAATATGTTAAACATGAAGCAAAGGTTCGTTATTTAGTTAAACTTAAAGCAAAGCCGGTATGACCCCTAGAGTAGAGCTCTCAGTCTACACGTTTAAAAAAAAGGCATAGCGTATATCTCAGAAATTAATAAATTTTTATTTTAGGATCCAGTTACGAATGATCTAATCCCATTCAAAAGTATCCAACTCGCTAGAAAACGCTGTTACAAAGTTATAGAGGTTCAACTAGGGCTCTCAGATCAGAAATACTGGATTTTAATATTATTATGTAGACAATATACATTATTATACATCTCTATTGATCCGTAGTTGTTTTAAAGATACGGGATATAACATCAGGAAATAACATCTTCATTAGTACGGATCAATTCTCGGTCTTACGTAATATCAAACCCCGTGTCCCTTTTACCCAAATCCCTTTATCCTGGACGTTGGCAACATTGTTCCAGCGAACTAAAATCTAATCTGCTCTCTAAAGGAAGAAGAGGCTCTTCTGAACGAAATGGAAGTAACGGGGCAGGCCTTCGAAGACATGCAGGAACAAAACTCCAGGCTGATCCAACAGCTGCGGGAGAAAGACGACGCGAATTTCAAGCTTATGTCCGAGAGGATAAAGGCGAATTCGCTTCACAAGCTGCTGAGAGAGGAGAAACAGCTGTTACAAGAACAGGTAAGCTTATCATAAACAACTGTTACGGAAGATGATGGCTGACAGGAGAGAGTGAAGGAAAAATTCAAGTTCTACCGATGAACAGAAGACGCCACCATATCAAGGTTGCGTTTCCAAATCCCAAATCAATTGTCACACATTTGTCTCCCACTCATTGGTACCGCCTACTCCGCGTCAGTTGAAACGCACCAAAGGCATATACAAAAATGAATGAATGAATAAATTAAACTTGTTGTAAACACAGAAACATAAATCTTTCAACACAAATTTGTTCAAGCCTTGTCCTGGATGATTTATTTTCTAGTCAAAACTTTATTATAAGCGTATTTTAATAGTGGTGGAAAATATCGTAATTCCGCCGTCGCTCACTAACTACTACCTGACTGCGGTTTCGCAGGAATTAGGGCTCTTATACACGGCCTGCACGTCTCAAATACGGACGGTAAGTTTCCAACTGCAAGGCTCACTGCAGGCACACTCGACACACTCGACTGCAGGCGACGGCAGATGACGGCAGACGACGGCAGACAACTGCCGCCGCGCCGTCGCCTTTAGTCGACGGGCAACTTTCCATCCGTGTATAAGAGCATGTAGTCCGTGTATAAGAGCCCGTAGCTAGGGGCCTACCCAGAAAAAGAAAATTGAAGTTTCGTTTTCGTTGTTATTCAACACCAACTCTTATGTCGCTTGCAAAAGATTCGCGTTTGTATGGAAACGAATCAGAAACTACGATTTCGTTTTTAATAGCATGGGCTCTGACTATTAAATGTTATCTAGCTAACACCAAAAACTAGTCAAGCAAAAGTAACATGAAATAAGTTTTCCGAGATTACACATTCCTATTATCCCATAAATCTCGGATTCTATTTTCCGAGAACCGACCTTATATCAGCCAATTTCGATTTGAAAAGTTTGGTAGATTAGTAAAATTGTAAAAATTGAAATTTTGCTCGTAATTTACATTGAATGGAGATCTTTCTTTCAATAAATATTGCCAACAATTATATCCGCCAAGCATCGTTAGGAAGAGTTTTAATTTCGATTTGTTTACAAAGGTCAAATCGAGTTTGGCTGTCTAGATTTTAAGGACATAACACATACATCCAGCACCGCCACCGCACAGCATAAAAATAACCATTCAGAGCTGGGCTCAGACTCGTTATTGATACATTCTACAGTGGCCAACTGGCTTACCCTAAGCTTCAGTGGAGCGGTCCACGAGCTGTCTGGTATTCAATGCCGTCCATGTAAAATTCATATAAATATGAAGAATCATACAGATAAAAATGCTGTGTGAACGCCGCCCAAACTCAGGATACGACTAACGCCTAATTCACGAAACAAAACGCAAAGTTTACTATAAATATAAGTTTACCAAAAAAATCTATTAAAATAAATAAAATAATAAAAATAATAATAAAAATGCTTTTGTAATTTTTATTTGGCAAAAACGGGCTTCAGTGACAGTGAAACTGTACAGTTTAGGCAGTTTAGTTGCTTGCCTCCGTAATAGTAGCTATGTCTGCTATGCATAGCCCCGTCTGGTATACATAACTGTTATGCATAGCAAACACAGCAACTACTCCGGCAACAGGCGCCTTAATAAAGCCCATATTTGAATACACATTTTCGTGCTATCCGGCAGTGCAGCGATCATAACTACAACAACCTTACACATCACATCACACATATTCCTAAGTTGACAGGGACAGTTTATATCACATCTTTAGGTGCTAACCCGCGACCAGCAGATTGAATCCATGGGCGCGGTGACGCGCCGGTTGGAAGAGAAGGAGCGGTTGCTTCAGACGACGCTGTCGGCGGTGGAGAAAGAGCTGCTGCTGCGTCAACAAGCGATGGAGATGCATAAGCGAAAGGCGATCGAATCGGCGCAGTCGGCGGCCGATCTCAAATTGCATCTTGGTAAGGATTTTTTTACAATTCAATACAAAATACTGCGGGTGTTGTTGAAAGCGACTAAGGGATATCCACATTGGGGCTGGCAGCAGCGTGCCTGTATATCAATTCTACCTATGAACAGCGATCCCCAACCCGCATGCCCAGCGTGGGGATTATGAGCATTAATTTCATGAGATAAAAGCCAAATATGTGCTTATCAGGGGACACTCTGTAAACTCTATTAATAATTTCAAGATAAATGTTCTGTGTATAATGGTCATGGAGAGAAACTTGTTTCAGTTTTTTTATTCTTTTAATTTTAGTTTTTATTGATAGCTTTATGAACATAAGTGAATCATTTTAATAAAATTATCATGTCTTTCCTACTCAAACCTCAACCTCAACAGCCTGTATTGGTCCACTGCTGGACGCAATCCTCGCCCATGAGCGCCTTATTGACTTTTATCACATGGAGGGTAATGTTCATGATCCTCGCGCTGGACATGCGGGTTGGGGATCGCTGTTCGTTGGATGAATTGTTCTGCAAGAGGCGCTGGTGCCTGCCCCCTGGTGGATATCCCTTAGTCGCATCTTACGACACCCACGGCTTTCGTACTAGTTAGTATGAAACTAGTTACTACTACTAGTTACTAGTTAGTATGAAACTAGTTACTACTACTAGTTACTAGTTAGTTAGAAAGTACTAGTTTCGGAATCGTTTTCTCTTCCATGTGGACTGGTTTATGGGATGAAAAGTATAGCCTATGTTTGATTCCAGGATTAGAATTACTTGTTTGAAAAATTTCAGCCAGGTCTGTTCAGTGGTTTTGGCGTGACAAGGTATCAAACATGCATCCAAACTTTCGCATTTATAATATTACTTCAAAATTGTTATTCATCTCAGAATCTATGAAAGCTACCACCTTCATATTTAGGGAAATGTTACTTCGATCTTTTATCTTCACTTACGTGTTTTAAAAACACGATCGGTGAAAACTTTCTCTATAGTTTATTTTTTTGAAAAATTGATGTTTTGCACAAGTTTTGCCCTTTATCTCAGGAATAGCAAACTTTTTTTCTTCGGTTTTTGTTTTGCTAAGAATCCTAGAAGTATTTCTTTGGTTATAATCTTTTAATTTTTCGATTGGTTTTTTTATTAACTTGTAATTATTTAAAAACAGTATTCGCGCATAGAAAATTCAGTGCACGTCACTACTCTGTACTTCTCATTCGCGAGAAGACCATCTTGTAACGTATTGCACACTCTTAAATACGTTGTGTTTGAATGTTTCAGAAAAGTACCACGCGCAAATGAAAGAAGCGCAACAAGTCGTCGCAGAAAAAACGAGTGCGTTAGAAGCGGAGGCGTATAAGACGAAACGATTACACGTAAGTTATTCTAATATTCTTTACAGTAATTATTTAGTAGAATGGGCCTGACGACTCAAAAATTCTAATTAGTCCGTGAGTTAGATTATTGGAAGCTATAGAACACGTGTTTTTTCTTTTGATAATCAAACAACATTATATATTCCTCGACCGTTTTCCCATTTATTTGGGGTGGCCTTCCTTGTCCTTTTTCTCCATTGCGCATGGTTTTGTGCGGTGTCTTTGTCGAGATGAGTTTCTTTTAGGGTCTTTTTCAACTGTCGTCAACCAAGTGGAGGGTGGTCTTTCGCGTCCTCGTCTTGTGGTTGGCAAATCCAGGGCAAGCTTGACCATATGATCCTCCGGGCGTCTCTGTACGTGGCCGTACCATCGAAGGCGTCTTTGACTTTGTCGGCTATCGGTGCGACCTTGAAGCTTCCTCTCAGGGCCGGATTTAGGGGAGGGCAACCGGGGCGAAAGCCCGAGGCCTCCACAAGCAGGGGGCCCCCACAATAGAGACTTCGGAAAAAAAAATCTTTTAAATTCCAACTAGTAAACACTAGTAAACATCTTTTCCTTTGATATTTTTTTTGCTTCATTACTTTGTACATACATACATGATTATTTGATTATAATTAATCTTAAATATCAGGCAATCAGTGAAATATCAAATCAAAATCTCAAATGGCCCTGATGAGCCTTTCCAATTTACTACCCATCTTGTGGGAGTACCCCAATGGCTCAATGGCTGAGTGGGGTGGTACTTGCCCGCAACCTCGGAGGTTGGGTATTCGATTCCGTATCTCGTCAATTTTTTATAAACAGGGTGGGGCAAATTTTTGGCCCCTTAAGGGTAGCTACCGTTTGTTTGGTACTTAGAAGTTTTTGTTCTTAGGATTTTTCTGTTTTATTTTGAAGAAAAATATATTGCCATTTTTAGTTTTTTGAAAAAAAGTATGGTTCGCCCATAAAATGACATTTGTCAAAAAAACAAGTTGGTCTTAATCGACTCTATTTCCAACCTGGGGGGTTATGCTCTATGACCAATTCAACGTCTTACACAGATACGTCAAGATATCGGCGGGGAATGGGAAAAAACTGTATTGGTTTTGTGTCATTCACCGCCGATATCTTGTCGTATCTGTGTAAGACGTTGAATTGGTCATAGAGCATAAACCCTCAGGAATACTTTTCCCAAAGTAATATACCAAATCAAATCTTTTGGCAATAATAAAAAAAAACAGTTCCCATACATTTTCTATGAAAAAACTAGTCAGTGAAAACGACAATGTCGCTAATTCAATGAATGGTTCTTAATTTAAACTCGTATGTAAATACTTTTTTAAGTTGGTAGGCTATTTTTGAAGGCATCTCAGGAATTAATTTTTGAACTTATTTTTTTTTTTTTTTTAATCAATTTATTTACGTACAAAACAACAAATTTTTATATACACTTAATTGAAATTAACGTTTGTCAAAAAGGTAGTTAGGTAGGTAGGTATGTGTCTTATTTTGGTCTGGAGACATTTTTACGTATAAACCATCGTCGTTAGAGCGAACATGGCTAGGGGCCTTCAAAATTAGCCTACTTGATTTTGTATAAAAATAAAAAATAAGTAAAAATTTAATTTGAATTGAGTTTAAATTAAGAACCATTGAATGTGTGACAGTTCACTTACTCGATTTTTCGTATTTGCGTGTCGATACGAGATACAACTGCAACGACAGTACCTGTTTCCTGCGTTTTATGTCTGTACTCTGTGCGAGTGTAAGACCCGTCGCAGCGTTGACAAGTGTCCGCTGAGTGGCGTGCTTGTAGCAGGGAATCCCAGAATTTGATACATTCTCGTGCGTCTGAGAAGCTACAAATTTGCGAACATGGTGCAACAAATCTAAATCATTTCAAATTTTACGGAGAGACCTACTAAATTATTTATTGAAAAACTCGGCAGAAAAAAATTGTTCATTTTATTTGGAAAATAATTTGGGGCCTCCGCTCCTTTGTTGCCCCGAGGCCTCTGGAGCTCTAAATCCGGCCCTGCTTCCTCTTATGTAGTTATTTCAGATTCTATCCAGTAGTGTAACACCCCCTGACCAGCGTAAGATGCGCATCTCTGTTGTTTACTGGTGGCCCAACATTCGGACCAATCAAACAACATATCGACCTAGCCGTAGAACAGAGTCCGATGTGATCATACAGCAAAAATGAGTTATATAGCTAGACGGCATAAGGAGAACAAACACTACAGACGTACATTTTTAGAATTTTTGTATCTTATTTAGTTTCTGAAATATGAAATCGAATAACGTTCTATCTGACATTAGCTCCGCAAAAAAACGCATGATGTGACCAAGGGACGCCGCGCGGGCCGCGAGTGCGCGGCCCGTTCGTCCGTTCGGCCGTTGTTTGTTGGAAGGAGGGCGTATTTGTCTCTGGAGCTTACTTTTTTTAAGATTTGATAAAAAAACAATATGGTAAGGTTTTTTCATGAACAAATCATATGTTTAGAAAGGTCATATGCGCATAAAAGGTTGGAAATGCTTAGAAAAGATGCAGGGGAGTCTGAATTTAGTTCATCATTTTCTAATGTTTCTGTTGTTTATATGAAAAAAAGTGTAAATGCTGGTAAGTTGACCATTTTTTGGTTGTACTATTTCGTAATACACGCTTTATTTAGTTTTGTAATTAATAAACATTAAAATTACCTATAATATTGCTTTATTTTGCTCTGTAAACGGTTGCGGGCGATCGATGTTTATATAAGACACTTTTTGACGGAAAACTAGAGAAACGCGTTTTAGTACGAAAATACGATTGGCGTAGTGCAAACTCACAGTATTATAATTTTTTCAGTAATAATAATACATGAATAAATATAAGTCTTATGAAATTTTAGGACCATTTTATGCGAAAACCATTGAACTTTTAAGGATTTCATGTGAATATCGGACGTTTTTCTTTGGTAAATGTCATACAATTTGTTGGTTCGATGTTGAGGTAGGACGTTGTAACTGGAATAAGGAAATCGTTTAGGACGTTGTTCGTTTTAAATTATCGATAAATAATGAGGGTTTTTCTTTAAAATTTGTCTAATCATTTGCTATCTACTTACATTGTTTTGCACTACTCATAAATATAAAAATTATTTTATATATACCGGTTTTTTTCACTTTCAGATGTACATATTGATGAAAACTACATGTCATAATAAACGTCACCTTTGCCTCCTGATTCAGACGAAATCAGCCAAAAACTACATAATATATAGGAAGAAATACTGTATGAAGATGGTAGGACTAAGGAAATTACCTGCAACAGCTCAATACCACATTATCAAGTCTAATCTGTCGGCTGTGCAGGTTTACAGCAATTAACCTAGTATATTTTCTTTGGAAATGTCTTCTAGTTGTAGATTAATACAACTACTAAAGCAATTAATTAAACTCTTTAGTTAAATTAGTGGCTTCTGAAATTTTATCCAGGTTAAGAGCTCATGTACACGGATTGCAAGTTGCGGACTGTAAGACAACTGCACCCGTCGATTGCATTTAACTGCAGTGAACGACTGCCATCGACTGCTACCGGTGCAATTGTCTTGCAGTCGGTAACTTGCAGTCCGTGTTTTTGAGACGTGCAGTCCGTGTATAAAAGCCCGAATGTTGAGCAAGGTTCCAAAGAGTTTCATCATTGGTCGGACAATAATTGTGCTGGCCAAAAGCTTAGTCGCAAAAAAGTTCAACATACGTATAACACACCGGTTTTTACAGAAGGGACACGTCCAAAATTAGGGGGGCCAGTGTCAGGTCTGTCATCGAGAGAGCTTCTCAAACCAAAACTATATTATACCCCTCATAAGTGGCGTTTGTTACTAAGATGGGCCAAGAATGAAGGAGAGCCCATGTTGTTCACAGTGTAACCCTGATTGACGTGTTCGACTTGAAAGGTATTGTTGTATAAGGTTATTGTTATGTTTTGGGTATTTTCTTTGTATAGTAAAAATATCTATCCACGTAATGTACATATTGTATTAAGTAAAATAGTCATCTAGTACCCATAACACAAGCTCTGCTTAGCTTGGGGCTAGATGCTTCCGTGTGGATTGTCTAGCATTATTATTATTAGGTTTCGAGGGAAAGGTTTGTATGAGAGACATTTATAACCATGGCAAATTGCGGAAGAGACAAGGACAAGAAGATTACTTGGAGTAACATTTGAGAAGTTGATTCAGAGACGGTATCAACCCAAATAAATTATTTTTGGAATATGATCAAACCCAACCTATGATATTTTAGTGATTCGCAGTACACCAGGAACTCGGTATAAACTGAAGGTAAAGCTGCAATATGGTGAACCTATTATTGGTTTTTGCTGCTGAATATAAATTCAACCAAATATGTTATGGATATGTGCCGCTCAGAGACCGGTACAGCGCTTTAAGTTCAGTTTATACAGAGAGTTCCTGGTGAACGGCGAATGACTAAAATATAATAGCTTCTGAGCTTCTGATGCTTCAGAAGATCGAATGATAAACTAAACATTACAGGTAATACTTGTTACCTGTAATGTTGCTGACCTAGCTACCATATTATAATATACCAATCAATTTCAATCAATTTTGTGTATTTTATCAATGTTTCTCTGAAATAAGCAAAAAAAAATAAACATGATCAATAGCTATTTTAAATTTTAATTATTATAACACCGAGACAGTTTAAATACTATTTAAATGTTAAAAATGATTCTTATTAGTAAAATTGTAAAGATTGTGTTTTAATGGAATATAAAATTTTATATCAATTATGGTTTTGATGTAAAATAAACAATAAAAAATTATGTAACTGTTCATTTATTAATTAAACTAATGCGTAGTTTAAATTTTCTTAATTCCTGCATTGTCTTAAAAGGGGCATAATGATAAATTCTAATAAGCTTATTTTAAGTGACTTTTTGCTATTCAAAGTGATGCCATTTAATAGTTTTTATACCTACTTTGAGATGTTTTAACTTAATAAACAGTTTTAAATAATAACCTTTATTTAATAATTAATTTTAATGGAGGGTAGTTATAATATCACTAACATTATTTTAGGGTAAAAAAGCATATAGGACTCTAACGGGACATGTAATTTCAACAGAAAACGTCCCATGTTAACAAAGAACGTCAATTAACTAAGATGTTTCCGTAAAACAACGTTTAATGTTCACAACGGACCCCACTACTTCCGCCATAAAACGTCCTATATTAACATGGAACGCACTATCTCCAGAAATAAAAGGATAATAAATATATACCGAAAAGCGTATATCTAAGCCGGGGCATTGTAACAACATACCAAAAATTCTCAATGAAAAGTCTCACCGTTTAAAAGTTACACAAGTCAACAACTTCTCTGACGTCTACTGAAAACTATCAACTCTACAGAACGGACTTTGTTCTACGGATGAGTCGATATGACAAAAATAAAGCGCGTCTAAGTTTGGGAGCTAGTGACGTCACGGCTCAGTAAAAAGTGTGATACTTTTTACTGAGCCGTGACGTCACGCGGAACATTAACTGGCTACTTCTTCATAATTTTTTGTTTAATCGACAAAAGAAAAATACGTGTCTAATATTTTCTGATAATCTAATTGACGGACTAATTCGATTTTTTTGTCGTCAGGCCCGTTTACCTAACTTATTTAATCAATCATCATTAACGGAAGGTCCATTAATCTTTGTTACAAAAGAACTAAAATTAGGACATCATAGGTATTGTTAGAATGTAAATAATATATAGGGATTTGCGCCGGACCTTGAGTAGTGTAGCACATAACTTTGGAGGCAACCGGCAGTGGGTGTATTATCGGTCGCGTAACGCCAGAACAGTCAAATAAATGGGAAAACATTCAACCTTTCACAGTTAACCGATGATGCGTTAGTGCGTCGAGCGTACAGCGTCTGTTCTGTTTCCGTCACCGCATTGTCGGTATGCTCTGTAGATGCTGAATGCAGAAACTGAATAGACGCGTAATAATATGGCAATACGAAGTTACTCTCGACGCATCTTCCGTCAGATGTGAACCGACCCTTAACTTGTCCCAGACTTGCACCATACTGAAATGAATGGCAATAGATATGAATGCATAAAGCTACCGCACTTATATAATGTATATTTTATATAAATTTTATTAAAAAATATTAATACGATGAAATTTCTATTAATGACATGTTATTTATGGTGTAATAAATATATTCTGTAGATACCGATGCACAACACATGCATGCACAACTGTGGATATTACTGGTTGGCAAATAAAAAAAATCGTGTATTTGTTACTGTTTCTATAGAATAATGTTGTTGATTGTAGGAAGAGCTCGCGATACTGAGACGCAAAGCGGAACGAATGAAAAAGATGGAACAAGCGGGAAGCAGTATGGACGAGGTTCTACTGGAGGAAATTAGAGAATATAAAGAAACTCTTACGTGTCCGTCATGCAAGGTAACGCATCTGTTCATTTTGCGCATATTTGTGAAAATATCCAAAAACATGACGTCAACGTTGAGTCACACGTATTTGAGATTCTGTTGGACCTTGAGATTCTGCTCTCGGTTTTCGAGGAAACGGGGCATTACAAACAGTTTGTTGAGTGTGAACTGCAATACTGTTTACTACAAGGTTTGCGTTACTCTATTTCCTATTGAACTGTGACGGCGCTCCAAGCGGGAAGCTTTTACATAACTTTGACATTGCGTTAACTTTTTATATGAAAATTTATTAATAGTTAATAATATAAACAGTTCACACTCAGCATTTAACAATAAAACTGATTATTCCTCCAAAGAACGCTGTTTTTCTATGGAATCTAAACCTCAATTTCAGGTGAAACGCAAAGACGCCGTCCTTACGAAATGCTTCCACGTGTTCTGTTGGGACTGCCTCCGGACACGGTACGAGACCCGCCAACGCAAGTGTCCCAAGTGTAACGCGGCCTTTGGAGCCAACGACTACCATCGCCTGTACTTGTCCACCTAGACGTGACCACCAGCCTTATTGTTACACACAGGATCGGTATGAAGCTACCCATGACTCGAGTCGACAGCCCGCGGTAAGGGAAAGAGACTACGAAGATAATTCTGTCATTCTGTTACGCTAGATTATCTGGGAATTGATCACTCGGTAATCCAGCAAACGTTATGACATCTTCAAGTGGGGACTAATCTTTATGACTTTCGAAGAATTGAGTACACAGAATGCGTTAAAGCATGTGTCTGTGAACTAAGCTCGGCATGGATAGGTTACATCTTCGGCAGACAAAGGAAGTATTCGCAAGGAATATACGACACAAAGTCGGAGGTTACTTGGACCCCGACATATTGTTTAATATGGCAAAAAGTTACTGGAATCATCTCATAGCAATAATTATAAGTAGATTTTATGTAAATTAAATAATGTACTAGTGATAGCTGCAATTTCGGAAAATCGTTGAAATTATGGCAACAAAATAAATTATTATAATTTTTAGCTGCTGTAAATGTTGCCTGATTTATTCGTCTTATTTTACCAGAGCTTTTAAACTAACAGATGTTTTAATAAACAAACTATTCAACTAATAGACTTGGGCATTAAGTACTCATTCAGCAGAAGTGAAAGGTTTCGAGCTGATTTTAATGTTTTAATACTAGATATTTTTGTTTCGTAATTTGCTGGTTGTGTTCTTGACCGTAAACGTCATGCGCATCAGCATCTTATTCAAATGTTTAACATTCATTCCTTTATTGTAAAACTGTAGTTATATTTAAATAAAATATGAAATAAGCGACGCTTTGTATATTGCCCCCGAAAACTCAATCGCAACTTACATTTAAGCTCGTCTCAAGTCGCGGTTATTTTTGACCGTTTTCAATGAAAATCTGTCAAGGATTAGTCCCTTGAGACGTGCTTGAATCTGATATGTGTTTGCGTATTCGGGGGTAAAGTTACATATGAATTTAAATGGCATTTCGCAAACTTGTACATTGGATACTTGAATTTGTATAGTGAGTAATATCATGAAATCGAACAAGTGCGAGCACTAAACTAAATCTGTATTAATTTTTAAGGGTTATAGATTTAATAGTTGAGAGAATGATTGGATTTGCGACAGAAAGAGGAATGTTTTCTACTATAGATAGGATCTAATTGAAAGCCCGCTATGACTGATATATTTATATATTTTAGGTAATACTTGATCATTGGGCGTAGAAATCTTGTGATGACTTGTTAGTTAAAATTAAACAGGTTTCTTGAATCAGATTGTACGGGCCGGCATCCGTGCCGGTCGAAGTAAGTGATTTATTTCAAAACATTTCAAAACATTTCAAAGACTGGGATGGGCTGTACCACAGCTTTCTTGGAAGTACAGTCTACGAGCATAATCACGATTTTAACACACGCATCGGTTAAAATAACTTATTTATAATAAATAGCGCTCTAAGTAAAATACATTATGTATACAGGGAGTCCCACCATCATGTTTCATATTATAAATTAAAGAGCTCTTGTCCGTGCAATAAGCCAAGTCAGCCATTTTGGTTTTTATCAGATTTTGATAGTATCATTTAATTAAATAGCAATGTTTATTTGAGAGATTTCTCACATCAATGATACCGATACTAATCCAAAAATATAATCCATATAAAAAAAAATACAGGACATCTTTTTTTTATTTTAGTGGGTTCTACTACCGCATTAGGCGAGTTATTTGTAAAAAATATGTGAAACTTATATGTTTTTAAATAAAGATTGTTTTCTCTGATATCTGGTACTGTCCTCTGTGACCCATGGCCGTGGGACGCTCTGTATATACAACAGTTCCTATATTAAGAAAGAATTAATATCATGAACTACAAGCAACTCTTTTAGTCTTTATTTCCCTGCTATTGATGGATTACATAATGTGTTTTATTTTAGGGGCATACCACCAGTCACTTGCTAAAAGTTCAACTTCTAAATTATGTCAAAATAATATAAACACACGAGTTTAACACGAAACACATATTGTGTAATAATGTGTTAAAATTTAGTATTTATATATTTGACACAAAGTGCAATAATATTCATGAAGCTAAATTTTTAGCACTTGAAAACGATGGTCAGGTCCCAGGCGGTAGAATTTAGCTAGGTATATATACTGAGACAGTATTTAACATTATGTTTATCGTGTACTGGCCACTTGTATATTTAAATTAACTTTTATGAAATAGGTAGGTATGTTTCTACAGCATAGCATTGTTGATTTTCTGGGCATATTAAGATAACGCAATATTTTTCTACTATACTTGTTATTAAAATTACTATTTATCTATGTAGTTGTTTGTTTCGATATATTCTTACCCATTCAACGATAAGTTAAAATGTAAAAATAATATGTCTGGCATCAGGTTTTATTATAGGTTTCCAAATTATGTCCAAAAATTTGTTGTAATATGTATATGACACTAAAATATATTTGGTCTTCAAATAATCAGAATTTGAGTAGAAAAATTGTGTCTGGCTAAAACTTCCTTCAACCATTAATAAATGTCAAAAATATTATAAAATCTTTGATTTAATTACCAGTTCCTTTAATTACTTACCACTTACCAGCAAAAATAAACAGTTCTGTAAATCTGCCTACTTAGTTTTATGTTTGGTGCACTGTAGACCCCTATGTAGATGATAGATAAGAACAAAACAATTTCGATTCTCAATAATTTTATTTACATTGTATTTACATCACATAATTTGACATTTTATAAATTCTTTGACGTGACAACTTTATTTGACTGGACAACTGGTCGATACAACAATTTTTATCATATTATGCAATTATTATAATCGAAAATCTATCTTTTAGCACCTGAAGCAAGCTAGCTGGATGGAGAGAGCAGGAAACAGTTTTGTACTACCAAAATATTTGTTTTAGAACCAAACAAACAGACAAATTTAAGACGCTGGCCCACTGCGGCGCACGCTGTGCCCGGCAGTGGGGCTGTGGCCTAATTAATATACATCATGATAACAATGATCATTACATGATTTTTGATAAAGAATTGTTTTACATTGATTGACGTTAATACGTATCAGTCTTCATTGTCACAATTATCTAATAAATTGTATGATTATCGAAAACATGATTTAAATTTAATTTACTGGTACGAATACCATCTGTTTCTTGACTAGACCAAAAATAATTCAGGTATGTAATGTATTTACAATAGCTTTTACTTTTTGTGATGAAATCTTATCTTGCCAATGACTAAACTTAGTGGAAGTTAGCAATGGCACTTAATATTTAAATTAATGTCATCGTTCTGCCCCTTGCGAGGCGATTTTTTTTATCTTAAAAATACTTATTTTACGTCCTCTGTTGTTATGTGACCTTTATAGACAAGAAAAGTAAAATACAGCAAGGCAAAGTGTTTTGTTAAATGCATTTAGGAATGAAGAAAGATAAAATCTAAGATTGCAGAAAATTATTAAATTTTATGACCTTAGATTAGTACGAAACACTTCTATAATTTAAATTTCCAAACTTGAGATCCATCGCAAATTTCAGTCCTCGCTGTGCAAAATCAAGTTGTCTGCTATGGTCGATAAATTTATATCATGGAGACATCGGACGGATGACAAACACATGTACAAGCTCAAACCCAATTTATAGCTAAAATGACACTATTTGGCGACGTGTCATCAATAAACAACAATTGTGACTTAAATTAAGTTACAACTAATACAAAAGGCGTTTAGTTGCAAGCTTACATCGTCGATGATAATTCTAATTTATTTTATTACTATTGACACGAAACATCTAACCCAACAACCCCAATTCTTTTTGTATCATCCCTAAACTATTGTCAGTATTTATGACCTATTATAAAGTATTTAATTTCGACCTGCGATCCATTTACACTAAATAAAACTAGTCAAACAGTTTTCTTACATTACCTAGGTATTTCTCATGACGACTGATCAACCATTTAAGCTATAAAAAAAAATTTGTTAGATCGTTTAGTAAAATCGGTTGAACACGCTTCTACCTATTTTCCATGATGACTAACCCCATATCACTTGTGCGATCAGTCAGATGAGACAACTACCTCTATACCGTGTCCATTTTGAATGAGGCATAAACGTATACAAACCGCCCATACTTAACCTAAAATTCACTTTGTTGGCGCGTCCTTTTATACTTACGTAATTTACATTTCTTGTCGATTTTAGATCTTCCCTTCAATAATATTTGCTTACAATTATATCTGAAACTCGACGCCAAGCAAGTGAGTTTTTGTTATTTGTATCGTGGTTTATTTACTAACATGCTCCATGCTGGATGGATACGGTATAGTTTCAAAACCCAGCAATTCCACAAACAATATTTTCGGTCTACCTATTAATAACCAGATGTAACCTTTTAACATTATTATGACTTAAATCGTAGGCAAGACCACCCCCGACTAAAAACCAAACAATCAGTGCCTTTATACAAATCTAAGGTGTAAAGACGTAGTTACGCAGTAGTGTGCAAAGGAGGAGCGATTATTTGCGTATGCAACGGTGACTGAGGGGGAGGTGCGGCTAACGCAAAGGCAAGTCTCTCGAGCCTCGCGTGCAGAGAGGCGAGCCGCGGCCACTGCAAGGGCGAAGCACCACCTAGGGCACTCAAGGCCGCGTCTAGGGCTTCGTAACGTTGTCGACGCTCGCCCTCGCTGCATGATGCCAGCTCCTGTGGACATATCGGACGTGAGTAAAATGTGTAAAACTTAGGCTCGGTCACAGATAATATAATACTATACTATAGTAGCTCGGTATATTAATGTTGATTCTGTTGTTTTAGAATTCGATTTAATTCGCTAAAATTAGGATTTACATACGATAGCTTTTCAAATTGAATAGTTCTATTAGACATCAAAACTGGCTAAAAAAAGGATTTAGGAATAGTTCGGAATCGAAATGTATCGTTTGACTTTCCTAAATCCCAATTTCAGCAAGTTCTAAATCAACAGAATCGACACCACTGTTTGAGTAATTTAAGAATTAATTTTACAAAAAAAACTTAAGACTAGGTCTGGCGTAGTCCCAATCCCAACCCAATACGAAACATTGGATGAGAAATAATAGAAATCGTCACAAAACTATATAGAAAATAAACGCAGGGTTACGGGGGGCGTACACAGCAATAGGGTTCTTAAACTTACCTCTTCAAGAAATTCTAGATCATCTTCTTCACTTTGTTCCATTTGCTTTTTGAGCGTCTAGAACAGAAATAGCAAAGGTATTAGCAAATCCATATCTAAATAAATCCCAACAGAAGTTATCGATCGATTACAAGAATACAAAATGAATGGTGACCATAACCATGCCATACTGCGATTATTTACATGATTATTCAGCTGTTTGCATTATTTAGGAGTCCCGCTAAACTTTACTACCAGTCTGAACATAGTAATGAAACTTGTAACATAAACTTGTACTCGCACAATAAATCGAGAAGCCATAATTTTAAATGTTTTGACCACCATTGCACCATCTGACTTGACTTATGGTGATGTGGCTATATTCAGACCTGTATAATGTTAAGCGGATCAAACACCTTAATTTATAAACACATTTTAATCTAAATTTTGTTATTTATGTCATAAACGCCGAATATTTACAGAAACTGTCAGTGATTTGATTATTTACAAGTTGTGCTTGTAATTACAATGCAAGTCTTGCATTGTGAAGCTAATGCTGAAGGTTTGGAGTCATTATGTTCTCTTAGAAAAGGTACAGATTATTTACAGATTTATTTAATAAATACTGAAAACAGTAAATAATTAGAATTATTAATAACGCGCAGAGTAAGTGTAATTTTTAATAACTTAAAAAAGAGTTACCATTAAAATGGCTGAAAGCAAGTTCATTCCTAGCGAAAAGAGTATTCAAACAAAACACACAAGAAAAAGTCTGAAAAACAGTTTTAAGGGGTTAACACTTCTGTATGGATAAGAGAAAAGTTTAAGTTAAGATCAAAATGACTCCTGTGCAACTAAAAGCCGAAGTGTTGATGTTGTATATTAACCTTGGCGTTTTATTCTTGACTCGAGATCGCCAAGCAGGCCCTGAATGGTGTAAATACCTGTTTCATATTAAAACAGTTAACGGTACTAACAATACTGAACAGTAAATGATAAGTTACTGAATACGATATACTGAAAAAAATTATAATAAATTATGACATTTGGATATAAGAATTTGCTGAACCAAAATTAAATAAGACTAGACTAGAATGATAGGTTATCTACAGGGGGGCAGCGGCGCCCCCTGCAGAACAATTCTACCACGGAACTGCGATCACCCGCATGCCCAGCGTGGGATTATGGGCATTATCCCCCCATGAGATAAACGCCAATACGGTGCTTATCAGGGGGAGGCCTGCGTCCCGCAGTGGACTAATACAGGCTGTTGATGTTGAGAAGAATGAACCTAATGAACAATAAATAATGATTTATTAAAAGGTCAGGGGAGAATTCACCAGATGAAACTGGTATGACCCAGAGTGATATTTCTTTTATAAATCTTGGGTTGCGTTTCAATTCAAATTGTTATGTTGAATGTTAATGTGAGTTTGACCTTATTCTAAAAGCTTATACGAAAATTTAAGGAAATAATTGTAATCTCATTTAAATTCTGGTTCAACTATAACTGGGCTATCTAGGCTATGTAGAGTATATGATCTAGCGACTCACTTCTACGGATGTGCGGTAATGTTCCATCATGTTCTTGGTGGCGTCGAGTTCCGCTAACTTTTTCACCACTACGTCGGCAACGTTCTTTTCTGTCACGTCTATCTTATCTCTGCAAGTAGCAATACAATGGCTGTTACTATCTCTAAGTGATACATGGTGCTAAATGGGTTGAGGAGTCTACAGCTGGAATGATAACGAGATGGCTTGTATGTCATGCGCGTTAATAACGATTTTTTCTAAATGCAAGAGAGAATTAAATGTGTGACTTCCATTAATTGGATAAAATATCGCCAATTAGCACTCAGGAATGCTGTAGCCTAAAGGGAACTGGGACGGACAAGTCTGTCGCGTATATAATTAGAATCAAAGGTCTCAAATGACCTGGACTCTCACCTAACCTGAGCGAATGAGTTGAGGCTGGGTGAATGTAACTAGGGTCCATACTATCGACTCACTGAACTCAGGGCTGTAACAGGGTTTGCAAAAAGGGGAAGTGAGGAGGAACTTAACTGAGGGTTAATAGGCGACCTGGCAGGTCGTTGACCCGCGCCGCAGGTGACATCACAGTATGTACCTGAGAGCTAGCGCCAGCTGTTGTTGATGGTCGTCGGCGGGCGCGGCGGCGGCGAGCCTCAGCGCCGCCAGCAGGTCGTTGACCCTCGCGTCGAGCGCCGCCACCCGCGCCAGCAGCCAGCCGCGCTCGTCCTCCGCCTCGGAGCGCTGTCGCTGTGCGATGGCGAGCGACAGGTTGCGGAGGGAATCGCGCTCGGATACCGACGCTGATTCGGCTTCTGGAATTATTTAATGAATGAATGAATGAACACTTTTATTGTACATACAAAATAAAATAACTTAAATCTAAATAAAACAAATGAAATAAAAAACGTACAATTCATTCGGATTTCGGACGTTATTCTTCCCCAAGGCGCTGGCTACATCGATCAGTGCTAATGCTCTGCGCCAGATACTCACCAGCTCTCGGGTCACGTTGCATCACACTAATATTATAAATGCCAAAGTTTGTATGGATGGATGGATCGATGTTTGTTACCTCACGCCAAACCTAAATTTCTTCCAGCCAACCTTATTATTGTTCATATGTGAGACACAAGTGACGGTGGTGAATTCGTATACGAAATTACTAGCTGCGGCTAGTAATTGCTGCCCCGCGGCTTCGCACGCCTATACCACGGGAACTGATTTATGGGATAAAAAGTAGCCTATGTGTTATTCTAGGCCTAGAACTACCTATGCAAAATTTCAGCCCGATCCGTTCAGAAGCTTTTGCGTGAAAGAGCAACAAACACACATGTTTACAAACTTTCGCGGCCGTGGCCCGCATGCGGACTAGATCCGTATACGCGGACGGAAATACGCATAACCTAATCCTTCGTGGAGGTGAGTGAGTTCGCTCAAGTCTTCGGAAACTGGATGGAAGCAAGGATAGAAGTTAGTGAATATCTTGGTCGCTTGGCCGATGCGCGTGATTGGCGGAGCGTGCGACTGCATACCGCGCCATCTCGTAGAACCCGAGACGGCGATAGATACCGCTGTGCTTTTGTGCGTAACTGTCCTTAATAAGCGTGTTTAAAGTTTAGTACCTGGATGACCGGATCGGTTATTTAATTAGTAAATTTTGTTTTTTAGAAATTATGATTTTCATGAAATTTAGTATACAGGGGGTTTCGGGGGCGATAAATCGATCTAGCTGGGATTCATTTTTAGAAAATGTCGTTTTATTCGTGTTTTCAATAAACTTTCATCAACTTTATCGTAATCAATTGACTATTCCTGACATCTATTGGCGAATAGTAATACTATTTTATACGTGTTTTTTACTAACTGAAAAATATGCCTTTTCCTGACATCTATTGGCGAATAATAATACGATAATTTCTAAAAAAACAAAATTTATCAAAAAACCTAGCAAAGCTCGGTCATCCAGGTACTGCAATATGAAGTGGCGGTCTTATCGCTAATTATCTATATTATAAAAATAAGTCAGGTTTTCCTTTCTGACGCTATAACTCCAGAACGCGCGAACCGATTTCCACGGTTTTGCATTCGTTGGAAAGGTCTCGGGCTCCGTGAGGTTTATAGCAAACAACGCGTGCGAAGCCGCGGGGCGCAGCTAGTATATTATATAACAAAGTTTACCTGACGTGACGTAACAAGCCTATGGCCCTCACTGAAAACCAGCGCTGGGTGGACACACTAGTGTTCATCCGGCACAACGCTGAGTGGAGGCCATATTTGCCTTAGAATGTTCTGCGCACATAACCGAGAGAAAGTTTATAGATTTACCAGTAGCATAAGTTTTCCTTTTGTGTGTATGTTTTTCTTTTAAGGTAAATAAAAATATTTTTCTTTCTTCTTTCTTTCTTACCTTTATCAATATCAGGGCAGGAGTCTCTTTCTGGTGAGAGCTCGTCTCCGCTCCACGCGCCCGCGCCCTCCGCCCCCGACCACCATTCCTCCGCTAGTTCTGGAACAACATGACATGTTCATGGTTAGTTATGGTTTAGTGAATATCTAAGATTCCTGAGATAGCTGTGTGGTGCTGGCTTACAATTTTCACCTTCTCATCTCTTTCCGTGGAGTTAGAGTCAGAGTCAAATCGTTTATTTCTCTTACCGGGATCATTGACAAAGCACGGCTCGGTCTCAGAATCCAGCAAATCCGCTGAGTTGTCATTATCATCTGACACTCGCGAGCGGTCGTCTTCCGGCGGAGCGGTAGCGGGAGCGGAGCGGAACGCGCGGATCACTGCCCCGAGGAGGCCTGTCCGGGGCTCTTCTTCTGGAGATAGGGCTTCGCCGCTGTCGCTGCGACTGGAAAAGCACATATAAATTAGAAAATGTTAGGTAGTTTAGTATTTTACTTGTTATTTTTTTTTAGCTGTTGAATATTGACTTTATTTATTTATTTATTTAACACACAAAACACATTAGAATTAGCTAAAATGAAAATATCAAAAATATTGTTATAATCTACATTGTATGCGTAAAAATATGTGTGTACATCTAAGTATACATATTCGTAATAAATGGACTAATAATAAACACTAAAATCTAATAATTACGTAGATAGATAAAACTAAATATATACAACAAAACTAATTGTACAGCCAGCAGTGTCTCTACCTAGTGCACATGCACAGAGTTAAGGCATAGTATATTAAGGGATACTATACCTAAGACCTGGCAGTATCCTTTATACTACCACCACCAGGTTGAATACTCCGGGGTGGAGGACCTTATTAGCTTTCTATTGATATTTTGAATTCTATTGTAATTAGTTAAGTTAATGGCGATTCAAATTAAATAAGAACTGATATATTAGAAAACTAGCTGCGCCCCGCGGCTTCGCACGCGTTGTTCCTATGGAAACGTAAAAAAGATGATGAGAAGATTTGCATCCCACGGGAACTGATTTATGGGCTAAAAAGTATAGCCTTTGATTCCAGGATAAGAATTATATGTATGCAAAATTTCAGCTTGATCCGTTCAGTGGTTTTGGCGTGAGGTAACAAACATCCATCCATCCATACAAACTTTCGTATTTATAATATTAGTGTGATGCAACGTGTGACCCGAGATCTGGCGCAGAGCATTAGCATTGATCGATGCAGCCAGCATCTTAGGGACGAATAACGTCCGAAATACGAATGGATTGATCTGGATAAGTTGAGTTTAATTTGTTTCAACTGTAAATACTAGCTTTATGTTATTGCTATTATTTTATTGTAATTTTCTTTCTTAAAAATGTTAAAATTAGGTACTGATTATTTAAGATAATAATTAGCAAGGGAATCATACGAGTAGGTTGTGTGGACGTCGCGCGCCACTAGTAGTTAGATAGATAAATAAAAAATGTATTTGGTACTACAGTCACACACACAATTAACGAGATACAATACAAACAAAAGTAAAGTACAATAGGTTTAATAATTCAGACAAGCACTTTAAAAAGTAAGTTAGTCAGTACTTAGTGTAGAAAAGTTGGTGTGTGTTGCAGCACATCAAATAGGCCATGGCTCAGCGAAACTTTTTGCTTAAAAGCAAAAACGCAGATTTTCAGCCAAAACCTGATAGAGAGCAAGCAGTACAAACAGAAAACGTGTATATAGGTCAGCAAAAATTGCGCCTTACCACCACTAGGGTGATTTTTCTTTGAAGTGAATAGTTGCCAACCCCGGCTTGCTCGATATCTTTTGTTTTTAACGCAAAGCAAAATAGTTTCAAACTGGATAGGCATTACGTTTGGCGATGGTACCTAGCAGAGAATTATTGTGGTTGTGCATTAATAGTAAAGTTAGTATGTTACCTATAGACGTCGTTGTGGTAGACGGTGGGCTCGAGTGCGTCCCTCGGCAGTCTGTACGCCCGCAGTACGGCGCGCGTCAGCCGGGCCAGGCGGCGCTGCATGGCGTCCAGCGCCCGCGCCGCGCCGGCCCCGCCACGCGCACGCGCCGCCGCGCTCAGCGCCTCCTGGCGGCGTTGCTCGCACATGCGGACTAGTTGCCGGCATTCCGCACGGCTGGAACAAAAGAAAGAGTTTCAGATTAGTGTTTGTCTATGGGACAGTGCACGAAACAAATATTCGACCAGTAGTTCGAAAGCTTGCGCGATGCACCTGACTTACAAATACAAATACAAAATACAAAAATCATTTATTTGGACAAGTACACGGTTATAATAGATTATATGTGAACGAAGAGACCACAAAAGTTAAAAACTGCGGTGTAGAATCTTCGCCCGCCTCCTGACTCAAACTTAATATATTTATTTATTTATTATTTGAACCACCAACAGTTAATACACAGCAAAGTTACACAATGGAATAGAGTAAGGTTTAGAGCGCTTGTGCTCAACTAATTATAGGCGGTTACATGGAAAAACATTTTTTAAATAGAGTTGACAAGGAAGTTACAACTAACGGTGACACAGTTAATCTAATACAAGTTATTACTTAGGGTAAAATTTTATATAAAAAAAAAATCTGATGTATTGACACTTATATAAATAAAGTACTTTTAGGTAGGTACAAAGCAAGACAGATTTAAATAATAATAATTGACAATTATTTAAACAAAAAGATGAGTGAAGAAACTTATAATTGCTATAAAATATCTGAGACTATGACTATGACATCAACATTGATGTCTACAGATCTTCTGAGGAGCAAAGAGATGAAACTACTTTTTTGTACTTACTTAGTGATTGACCTAGGTCAAGATCACTTTTTTTGGATAATACATTATAGGATTTACAGAGTCTTGACATGAAACCATACCATGAATGAATATAAAAGTACATGTTAGAAAAAAAAGAGTGTTTACTAATTTAATGATACATAATTTAGGTCCAAAAAATAACATTGTAAATAAAAGAGTGATTAAGTACTAGATAGAGATATTAATTAATAACTTATATATCCAATGAATCACAGACTAGTTAAATTCGTGAATGCGATTAAGTATGGATCGAAATTAGAAGTAATAAATGGTATTCTGAATAAATAGACATAATTATTAGGCGTTCTATTGAAGGTTATCTAGCTAGCTTCAGATGATAATAATTATAATAATGCAGGACGATTCGAATATTGGCCGCCCCAAGCTAAGCAGAGCTTGTCTGGTATGGGTTTTAGATTATAACTTTAGGATACCTAATACAAGCTCTGCTTAGCTTGGGGCCAAATGATGCTGTGTGAATTGAATTGTCCAGCATTATTTAAACAATATTGTATTAACTTATATAATAAAAGAGGAAAGATTTGTATGGAAACTACTAGACCGATTAAAAAAAATATTTCATCATTAAAAGCTTAATTTTCAGGGAATGACATAGGCTATATTTTTGATCCCGGAATTTCTACGGGAACGGGAACTACGCGGGTGAAACCGCGAGGCGCTGCTAGTTATTATTATACCTAGAAAACATCCAGTTCAAATATCTGCAGTTAAGGCCACCTTGTTTCGATGATTTAGGCATTTTCTCGCCCAGTCGACTTGCATCCGCGTTACGCGGGAGCCGACTTCATATGAACTCCGGTGATCTTTATCGGCGGGCGAGAACGCCACAGTATAACATAATGCAGTAGGTACGGTGAGTTTAATTTTATTGACTGTATTCCTTTAGTATATTGATTATTTTATTGACTATATTCCCTTAGTATATTCTTTTATTTGATTGAAATGAAAGTTTATTGGATTTATGTAGGTATTGACTGTAAACATAATTACTCTTACTAAACTTTTTGAATAAGAGGTGATAATGATGATTGTAGGAGAGTTTGTGGTACATACCTAAAGAATACAAACAACAAATGAAAACAAACATAATTGTTATGTACAATATTTATTCTCATTTATTATACATACAGGTGGATTTAATATGAGGAATAAAATGCTTATTTTTAATTAAAATTCATGATAATTTAGAGTTCTAGTGCTGGGTCCAGGCTCATTTTCATTTATCCATATGGTCATATTATGTTATGACCCAAGTTTCATTTGGATCTTTATTAAGAAGTCTAGGTCCTCACTGAACTGCTCCGCGGGCAGTGCTGGATTTACACATTTGCCGCCCCAAAGCTTTACAATTTTTGCCGCTTCTACTAACTTCTAAATCTCTCTATAACTAGATACACTGTTCTAAATAAAGTAAATTCCTTTTTTAACCAACTTCAAAAAAAGAGGAGGTCCTTAATTCGACTGTTTCTTTTTTAATATTTGTTGCCTTAGAACTTTTGAAAGGGTGGTCCGATTTTCTTGTTTCACTTTTTATTTGAAAGCTGGTGCTTCCCGTGTGGTCCTATTTCAATTTGGATCCATGAAAAATCTTGAAAACTATATAATTCAGTTTGTAGTTTTCAACTAGGTAAATCAATTATTTTAGGGAATAATCTTGTTTCTAGATAATTTTTACAACTTTATTTGTTTATTTTTAAGCTAAGAAAAGCATAGCTTTGTTTTTACTGCACTACTTATAACTTCAAAGGTAGGCTAAGGACGATAGGTAGGTAAGGCCCAATACTGCTAACCATGCACCTGTCAACGTCGAAATATCCAAAAGTGGGCGGTTGAATATTTTGTATTTGCGTTTTGTACAAGCGAATCATGTACTTGCCGTAGAACTAGAATCATTTAATTTGGCAATAAGCTAGGACTAAAATAATGTTAATTTGTAGCTTATTCACAAAAAAAAAGTTTTATTCACGCCATAGACCAAACACTATAGGGTACCTATACCCACTTCCCGTTGACCTAGAATTTTGATATTTGACAAGAAACAAGATCTTACAAATATACAATAGAATGTCGCACTTGACATTTCATTGTACTATATGGTTTGTCGCCACGCCGCGCCGTAGAGGTTGTTAGTTTTTGAAATTTTGATTTTACAAATGTGTCTTTTTGGGTAGGTACATTTTATCTGTAGTAGTAAGAAAGAACTGAAACGGGATCAAATTCGAGGCAAACGGCTGAAGTAAATGTTGTCAGCGAGTGCAGGGAGCCGCGTAAACTTTACGTGTTTTTACAGTAAACATTTTGTGCGCCTGGGTATTTTGATAGTGACAAAAAGCTTGTAAAACCAATAGATATCGAGCGAAGCGAGATGAACTCGTATCTAAGAAAAAGGTAAGCAAAATTGTTCACATGTTACAGACTTTTACAGCCGCTGTCAAAAATAAAGGAAGCAACATAACGGCGAGCGGAGCGAGCCGCTTTTTGTTTAAGATTTTAGTGATCTTCTATCGATAAACGACTTGTAGACACACTTTTCTAGCCTGCTGCCGCAAAAATAATGTATGAAATAAACACACAAAAAAAACGGCGAGCGGGGCGATCGGTTAAAAAATGAGAAGTTTGGGTACGGCAATCAACATGCTCTGATGTAAGCGTACCACATATTGTTGATATGCAGTGCTGGATTAAGCCAGCACGGGGCCCGTAGCAAATGTGATCTAGAGGCCCTTGAATTGCATATTGTTGCCGCCCTAAGCTTCAGATTCTATGATAAATCCGGCCCTGCCCGCGGGTGACGGAATAGGACCAGATTGCAAATTAATAATGATTTGCGATAAAAAATTCTCATTTTCTTTATTTTCGGATTTGGTGGATTCGCATTCAAATGCCAGATTCCGTATAGGCATACCACGATATGTCTGGGGTTGACGATTTCTGGCAGCAGACAGAAAATAATTTACATAAATTTAAGCTAATAAAAAAGAAAGAAAATAATTTACATAAATTTAAGCTACTTTAAAAAAATATTTAATTAAAAACTGTTTTTATTCCTTGCAAGAGTTCTTAGATCTATAAATTTGTATTTAATGTGTTTATTTGTTTATTATTCCATTTTTTACTAATTTAATTTATTATTTTTGTAATTTGATTTATAAAAAAATATAGTAGCATTTAATTTTGTTGCTGTCATGTTAAATTTAAGTTTACAACTCTTTAATTCTAATAGGTACCTATGTACCTACTATGTTACTACTACTATGTTACTAATATTAATATGTATTGTAGTGCCCTAACCGGGTCCATGTTTGAAAGTATTTGTAGGTACCTATTTACTTCTTATCTAACCCACAACATGGTGTCAATAAACATTTTGAATTTGAATTTGACATTTGTGGTAAAAGTGTGATAACTTTGATTTCCAAAATTCATCATCTTTTTCGATATGTACTGGTTCAGATCAATTTTATTTTATTTTCGTAAATCACTGCACGTCGCACGTCGCGCGTCGGGCAGGAAGAGTACTGGCACAGGTCCGACGTCGGTAAGCGCCACCGCGCGACTGACGAAGCCCGCGGACGTCGCGCCGCTCGCGGTTTTGTAGGTTTTTAGGCATCATTAATAGGAAAATAACACTACAACATCCACCTCAGCGATTTGTACTAGAAAAATGATTTATCTAAAGATTGGTGTAAAAATAAGGTCAATAAGTTTATTATTTTAGGCACAGTATTGAAAATGATTTTTAAAAAGAGGCAACTTTGGTATTTTTTTCTATCGAGCGAAGTTCATCTGATTGTGTAAATGTAAGCGAATTGTACTCTGTAAGATCCTCAACTGAAACATATATTTTTTTCAGAAATTTACGTCAATTTTTGACTGATTCATATTGATTTTAAAAACAGCATTTGCGGTATAAGGCGCCCTTAACGTAACGATATTTCTCTATAGACGGACCTCTTGTCAAGCTCAGCCTGAAGCTTGGCAGCGTCAGCCTCGGCGTCCTTCAGCGAGTGAGTGAGTGCGTTGGTCTCGGCGGCCAAGAAGTCTTGCATCTCCGCCGCTTCACGCTCAGCCTCCAGAAGTCTCGCCTCGGCTAGACGCGAGCGTTCGCGTTCTGTACATGACTCCTGGAAAAATTTTAGTTCAAATATAGTGTGCTATAAATTAATTTTGTAGCTGAAACTTGCATGTTTTTTAGGTTTGCTGACATTCAATCTGTGTTTCCAACTTAGATTTAGAAATGTTATTGTGTTAGCAGAGATGAAATAAACATATTATACATATTTATTTATTTATATAACCTTCATGAGCACACATATCCCCTAGTACTATCCAATGATCCTATCCATCCACGGTTGTCTGGTAGAGATCGCTCTTGAGCGATAAGACCGCCTCTTGTCACTTAGTTTTTAAGCTTTTCTATTGTATTGTTTCTTTTAATAAGTGCGCAATAAAGAATGTTCTATCTATCTATCCATATTTTTATCTTTTCTTATCTTTATGGATTAAAGAGCTAACAGAACCTAATTTTACAGAATTTTGAAAACGACTTGACTTTGAAACATAAGTATAGCTAAAAAAAGAGTATGCAATGAGAGAATGTATGCTTGCCCGGACTAAGAAGCTAACCCAACGCATTCAGAACGCATGTGTACGCTTCTGTTTCCCTATTCCTCCTCGGAGTCACATCTCTCCTTATATCAATGCCAAGGGTCTTCTCAACATGACGTCTGGACGAAAGCTTCACCTGGCTACATTAATGTTTGGGGTTGTCAAATTTAAGCAACCAGTCTATCTTTATGAGAAACTTCATTTCTCCAGCTGTCATGTTCGTTTCGCCATCCGACTTATTTGTCCAAAGCATAGAACGGCTGCATTTCGTGGCAGCTTTAGATTTGCTGCCACAAAATGCTGGAATGACCTTCCACCACCAGTAAAAAATTGTATTTCAATTTGGACTTTCAAAAATTGTTTAAAAAATATCTAATTGACTCTCAAAAATATTATGCTAATTATGGTAAGCAACCGTTCTTGGACTTCACTCAATCCGTTCACCACTTCCCCAACTAGTTCGTTTTTTCATTCGGTACCTCTTTTAGGTACCTACTAATATAAAAATTTCCCATCATAAAAGTTGTAACAATTGTACACTCTATTTGATTCTTAATGTATTTATTTTAGTTGTTTGTTTTTCTATTTCATTTGTGTGTTTGTATTTCTGTTTAATTTATGTGTTTATTTCTCTGTTTTACTTAGGTTTGTGTATTTTTTTTTCCAACATTGTATTATTTTTGTGTGAGTTGCGCCGTAACTCACGCATTTTACTATGGCCTCCACGGAAGACCAGCGCTCTGGCAGGACACATCCTGCCATAGCATTTGCTGAGTGTTGGTAATTTTTTGTAACCTTTATCTTGTGTACCCATCTATTTTCTATGTCTAATTATGTGTAATGGTTGCAAAATAAACGCCTTTTTACTTTTACTTTACTTTTTACAATGAAGTCACATTTGAAGGCTTTGAAACATAAAAAGCAACATCCAAATCGGTTTATCGGAAAGGGAGATACGATGTCAACAGACATCCCTCTCAGGTCAGGGATTAAAAAAACAGAAACTGTATCACGGGACTGTTGAAAACAAAAACAGTAAATACCAATTCCATCGACAAAGTTCTCAGCAATTATTCCTATAATAGCCCTATCATCTAATTTAGATAAGAATCGACGTAAAATTGCGCCATCAAATGACTCAATTACACGGAGCAAATTAACAATTACTGAAGGCGAAGTTCACTGTCACTTCACACAATTCACATCAATAAAAAAATCCCATAACAAACAAAAATAAAACATCTGTTGGCACAATAAATGATCGCATAAGGGCAAGAGAGGCCACCAGGATCCCCCAGTTTGATCTCCCGGGACAGAAAAAAGAAAGTAGAATTGAAGAAAGAAGAATAGCTGAGTAGTGCCGGCTCCACCCCAAGTCTTCTCGCGAGTGTCGTAAGCGGCAACTAAGGGATATGTACCGGGGGGTTGGGCAGCTACGCAGCGCCCCCTGCAGAACAGTTCTACCACCGAACTGCAAACCCTGCAAACGCGTGCAAAGCGTTTATTTTATGGGCATTACCTCCAAAGTCAAAGTCAAAGTCAAATCGTTTATTTCTTTAGACTTACAAAATAAGTACTTAGACAAGTCAAATTTTTACTATATAAACCGCTTGATAAATAGTTATTACTATCAACAAGAAATAATGTGCAATTGACTTTAATTCACTTCAATTGTTTGTCCACTAGCGGAAGAAGTCCCGTGAGATTAAAGCCAATAAGGCGCTAATCAGTTGGAGACTGCGTCCAGCAGTGGACCAATAAAAGCTGATGAGGAGATGAAGTCAGAAATAAGTAGGTTAAGATTTTATCACGCATAGAAAAGAGTTTCGTACCCAATAATAAAATATATGTATGTCATCCAAAGAGTGCGAGAGGCCGACTCACACTTTTTATTCTTTAAAGATAATAAAAAGGTAAAGTGTAGGTGTGCGTAAATATTATCTATAGTTATGTATCTTTTATTATACGAATATTTATTTTTATTTTATTTTATTTTTATTTATTGGGGAAACAAAAAGCTTACACTACTTAAGTAACAATACATAGAATTAGAACAAATTAAGCTACAACAGTTTCCGCTCGTAGTACAAAAAAAATACATAATAACTAAAATAATGATGTAAAAAATAATAATATCGTGACTTGTTTATAGAAAAACAAAAACAAATGTTACCAGAAGACTGAAACATGAAAGATATGCCTGTTATCGGTATCAAGTAGAAGTCGTAGTAGGAATAATGAAAAAAGGAGGATACTTAACAAAATGAGTACATAACAATAATTAAAATAAATAGATTAATAAATAAAAAATAAGAATAAGAAAAAGAAACCCTCATTCGAAGAAATGTATATTAATTAGTTTTTTAAAAGTATTTTATTTAGATGAATCTACGAAAACTACATATGTGCTGGAAACCCACAAATGCCATGAATTATATAATGTCAGTGTCATAATTGTATTATAGAGCATCTCCTCTATGGAAATGATTAGTTCCGTTTCCGGTTAAGTAAGTAATGACTTCCAAACTTCTAGTTATAACCTGTACACGTGCTCTGGTGCAATAAAATAATTCTTCTGTAAACTCACCCCCTTATTCATAATGGTCTGCTAACATAAAACAGCTGCTAAGTAGTGTTATTTCTCAGTCTGACATATGTCAATAGGCGAGATTTAGCAGTGTGCTAAGTTAGCAGACTATTATGAATAAGGGGGAATCAGTGTTTAGTATCATAAAACACCACACAAACAGGCCACCCACATTAACACTATGGACTTACAGCGTGTAATCTGTTGCATTGGTCCCTCAGTGCGTCGATCTCCGTGCGTTGTCGTGTCGCGAGCTCGCCCGCTGCTTTCAGTTGGTCTTCCAATGCACGCAGGCAACCTTCAGCGCCTGCACCAGCACCTAACAACAAAAACATGATATTAACATGGTTTATCTGACTTTTGATGCTGGGGTCTCTGCCTTGGAAGTTGTAGAAGGTTCATCTTATCAGAAGATAGACGACAGCAAAATTCATCTACCGAAGTCGGAAATTTGGATTCGGTAATCACAACATAGATTTTTACGAGTTATGTTTTAATAATTAAAGCAAAACTCGTAAAAATCTAAAATCTTTGTTTAAATAATTAAAGCAAAGATTTTTATTGTTATAGTGTGTAACCAACTCCAACCTCCCTAAATGTGAGGGCACTTAGGGAGATGACTTGATCAAAGCTAATTTTATTGAACTCCAAACTATCCAGAATTTGTATACCGAGCAATACAAACTAGCATATATCATGTTGTTATATCATGCTCGGGTTACAAACCTTACCCCCTGCTCCAGCCAGTTCCAGCAGTCGTTGCGAGTTCCTCTTAAGCTCAGTCAACACAGCATGTCTTGTGTTCTTCTCTTCAGCCAACGCTGCTTCAGCAATCAGCCGTTGTGCCCTCTGTTTTGTATGCAGAGCAGAGTGTGACGTCATGCTATATGTTGACGAGATTGATAACCCTTACCCGCTGCTCCAGCTAACTCCAGCAGTCGTTGCGAGTTCCTCTCCAGCTCAGCCAACACCGCATGTCTTGCGTTCCTCTCTTCAGCCAGCGCTGCTTTAGCGATTAACCCCTGTGCTATATCCCTAGCAGAGAGCGACGTCGTGCTATATGATGACGGGAGAGATAACCCTTACCCGCTGCTCCAGCCAGTTCCAGCAGTCGTTGCGAGTTCCTCTCCAGCTCAGCCAACGCAGCATGTCTTGCGTTACTTTCTTCAGCCAGCGCTGCTTTAGCGATTAACCCCTGTGCTATATACCTAGCAGAGAGTGACGTCGTGCTATATGATGACGAGATAGATAATTCTTACCCGCTGCTCCAGCCAGTTCCAGCAGTCGTTGCGAGTTCCTCTCCAGCTCAGCCAACACTGCATGTCTTGCGTTCCTCTCTTCAGCCAGCGCTGCTTCAGCGATCAGCCGTTGTGCCTTCTCTTGTGCTGCGGCTGCGGCGGCCGCACGAGCGTTCTCAGCGTCGCGGCCGCTGGCTTGGACGCCGCGGTGGCACTTTGTTACTTCTATGCGACTGTAAGTAACGGAAAAGTACTTTTATAGATATCTTACACTATAATAGTTGATTAGCTTGCTGGGTTAGATGATGCTGTGATCGTCCAGCATTATTATTATTATTTTGATTGCAATTTCCGATGTATATGGTATAAGATCGATCTGACAGATATATTCAGATATGAATGAAAACATTTTAGTTAGAAGATAGAATCGATTATTGTTTGGTTTTTTTCTTTTAAGATTAGTTAGTCTTTGTCAGCTATTTTCGCTGTTTCTTCCGAGATAGAAAAAAAACAGATTTGTGAAGAAAATACCTGAGATTACTACCTTTACAATCAATACCAATGAATGAATAACCTGGTATACTTACGTCTCAATGTTAGGAACGATGCCGCCGAGAGCTGACTCTACGTCACTCCCCAGTAGAACAGTCTGCGAGGTCTTCTCCGCGTAAATCCGCACCCGAGACTTAACCGTACGTGAAGAGACCGATCGCGTGACGGTCGGTCTTCTGGAAGACGGTGGTGTGCTATCGTGTTTGGGAGAACTGTCGGCCTCGTCACGTCGTCTTCTCGGGAGAGTTCCGTATTTGTCAGCGGTCATTCGAGCGGCGGTGGAATCTGGCGTGGTAGGCAATCTCTGTCCGTTCGTCGGCCATCGTTTCTCCTCGCTCGGGGAGCTGGGCGTTCTACATCTGGCTGTTGAAGTTTTGGTGGGTTTGGCACGCAACGCGGGGCTCTCGCGGATAAGGTTGGGTAGATCGGTCGTGGGCCTGATTCGCGGTTTAGGTGTTAATGGTCGGGGTTTCTCAGGCGGTGTTGGTTTCTCTCGGCTTCTAGCACGTTCTCTTGTAGCGAGGTTAGGTCCGCGCGGCGCAGTGACAGGTCTGGGTGTGGAAGTTCCGACTGGGGAGCTGCGTTTGGTTTCAGTGACGACGTTGACTCTGCGTCTCGGCCGGGGAGGTGCGCCAGCGAGAGAGGAACTTTCGGAGCCGCAGCCTGAGCCACAAGAGACAACACTGGAAGCACAGGATCTGGACCCACCACCGCTGCTAAGAGCACGACCGCACCCTTCTACACCACTGTCGCTGCCGGCAGCGCCTAAAGCTAACTCATCACCTGCTGGAAGACTATCTAAATCACCAAGCGATCGTGCGTCATCGTTCACTTCGCTCGGCTCCTGTTCGGTACACGTGTCCTTGTCGACAGTAGCCACAGGGCTTACTTCTACCTCGTCCAACACCACTCCACTTTCATCATTGGTACCTACACTACTATCTTTGTTTGGAGCACCGATATCTTTGCTTGCTACACTATCGTCTTTATTGTCTGCACTCTCATTATTCACACTTAGCTCTACACTGTCACTAGGGTCACTTTCTAATTTTGTTTCTATTTGAGGAACTTCATTGGTTTCATTTGTTATGGGCGGTGACGGCGCGGTTTCGGCGACGGCATTGCATTCTTCCTCCATGGCTGATGTATATTACATGTTCTGTAACAAAAGAAGCCAGTATTTAGAACAAGTATTCCTGGAGGTGTTGAGTTAATCAGTAGCTGTATGTTGCAGCGGAATAGCGGACAAAATGTCCATTGTTTAAAATGCCGCGGGGCGTAAACGCTACTCTCGCGGGAGCTTATTATTATCGTCTGGCAAGCCCATTTGAATGCAGCTCGTACCTATCAGGAATAACAGCAAAATGGATAGTAAACTGAGGATTAAAGTAGGTAGCTACCGGGCGTCAAAGTTCACGGTTACAGCACTTGCAAAGCAGGTTTATATGGCTTCCTTTACAATCGCATCACTATGTTACTACTAGTCCGAGTACTAGTAGCTCTATGAATACTGACTTGGTACTGAAATAACTTGTTCAATCAGATTGGTTGGATGTAAAAGGCTATTAGAACGTGGAACGGTGAAACCAATAACAATAGCTAGGCAAAACCTATCGACGTTTTGCAATGCATCGTTTCTCTGTAGTCGAACAATGGTTCTCATGGAGCGGTGCAACTAGCATTCCCTATTCATGTCAGCGACTACTGTTTGTCTTTATGTTTTATTAAAGCGTGAAAAACATGGAGTTGAGGCGTGCCATGGCGACACAAGTTTATGACATTCTACAAGACTATCAAGATTTTCAAGGAAGGTATTAGAGAGAAAGGGGTTTCAACTTTAAAAGCCCTGATATACCACTTTCGCATTCCGGACGCGAGTAATAAATACGTATGTTATGTTATGAGCATTTCTTTCAACTCGATTCGACAAAAACACTCGAGGCAAGGACTCGATGAAATATTGATAAGACGATCGACTCGATGAAACTTGAATAGAAAGCAAACACTCAAGAGCGATTTATTGAAAGCATCGACTGATAACATTGTGAAACCATTTCTCGAACAGGGAATCGTATCTCGAAACACTTGAATCCACGATAACGTTTCGTCTTTCTATTCAACAAGATTATAAGACAAGAATGGGTAGAATATAGAGCAGCAAGGAGGTCATCGCACTGAAATTTGCTGGGGGAGCATGGGTCTTACAAAGTTATTTCAAAACGTGTTGAGAGGTAAGCAACCTATTTATATTTCTGTAGAGCCGGTCATAAATTGAGTAACAAATGCCACGGTGAAGGTCTCCACTTGAGGTTTTCTAGACGGATGTATTTACTTTTAAACGTTAAATTTGATACTGCCTTTACGAGGCAAGTTTACTGCAAGTTGAGACTGCCTCGTTGGTCTAGCGGTCAGTATGTAACCGCTGATTATGAGGTCCTGGGTTCAAATCCCGGGCCGAGTCAATAGTTGTTATTGGGGTTTTTCAAGCAGTTTTTCACAGTAGCAGCTCGGAGTTAGGAAGTTGAAGGTGTTACACACCCGTGTCTTGGAAACCACGTTTTAAGCTGTTGGTCCTGCGCCTGATCTCTCCCCGGCCGTGTCGATCTGCCGTCGCATGAGATTGAGGGAATAGAAGAGTGCATATGTGTTTTCGCGCACACTTGTGCACTATAATATGTCCTGCGCACCTTTTTATTATCCTGAGGGAAATGCGCACGCATATCGCACTGCCACGGGGAGACAGTGCGATTATGTGGGACTCCAACACCACTAAAACCCTCAGGGTGCTTCCACCTCTGCCGCTTGTGGTAGAAACATGGGAACGGTTTCTCTTCCACGAACCCACCGCGGCTGCCCGCAGGCCCCTCACTGGGGGGTGTGGTCTCCGACGCGCCGCGACCACCTCGGAGACCTTACCTGCCAATTGGGCGCCGGACAACCCCGTGTCCGAACGCCCAAGGTCTCCCAGTGCGACGGGTCAGTCTAGTGGCCCCGTCGCCTGCCACACGGTCGCAGAGGATAGGGAGAGCGGCCTACGCCATACCGACAATCCTCTTCCCCTGCGACCCCACCGCGTCCGCCATCAAACGGTGGCGACCCCGCCAAGACCGCGGAAGGCAGGGAGAGCGGCGTACCGCAATTACCGGCACTCCTCTCCCGCCGCGGCCTCCACCTATCTGCGGCCATGTTGCCCATACAGCATGGCCGCCCGCCTCAGTTGCGGTGCCTCCCATACGACACCGCAACCTACTACCGCTCCAACTGGGCTTAGAGCGCAAAACCCAGAGAAGCGGTCCGTCCCGGGGCCGGCCATGTCGCCGTCTGCGTAGGCACGGCCCATGTCCTGCGCACCTGGCTATAGTCTTCGTTGAGACTGGCCGTCATGCTCGAATTTCTGCTAGGACGGCATTGTTACTGCAAGTTACAGATAATTTATAATTCTACTCTTTAGAAGAGAATCACGCGTGGGTGACGAAACTTGAAAGCTAAAGCTCTCATTGATAAGTAGCTGCGCGCATCGAATTTCTACTTTCGCAAGTCGTGAACTCGCTGTAAATACAAATAAGATTATCCCCGAGGCATGTTTTAAATTCTAGCTAAGGTGGGATTACATTAGTGATGAAATAATCGAGTCACGTCCAGCTTCGATCGCATTTTGTTGGGAATATGAGTTTCTAATGGAAGTTCCTTTGACTGGTTGATAATATAACTTATAACAGTTATAACTACTATATTACCTTTTATTGCCCGACTTCAAAAAAAGGAGGAGGTTTTCAAATCGACTGTATTTTTATTTATATTTTTATGTTTGTTACCTCAGAACTTTAGATTTTCATGATTATTTTATTATATGAAAGCTGGTGCTTCCCGTGTGGCCACATTTTAATTTCGTCCAGTTATCACAATGGGATCCATGAAATCCATGGAATATTTAAGTCGGTTTATAGTTTTTTTAAACAAAATCAATTATTACTTGGCAAAATAGCGGACAGAATACCATTTGTATGTAAACTGTGTAAATTTTGTTTTTAATTTATTTATACTGGAGAGGGGTACGAGGCTTTTCTCAGATCTCAGTAGAATCGAGAATTCAGGTATTACCCATATATGTACCCAAATAGGTTTTTCCAAGGGTATCTGTACCAAAGATACCAGAAGAGTGTACGATCAAACAGCAACACTGTACAAGGTGCTTCGTGGTATGATCGACGTTTCTGATCTGCACAATCTTCTGTTAAGGCTCTACCTCCCTAGTAATTATATTCGCAACAGAAGCCACAGACTTTTCTCCGTGCCCTCCAGTAGAGCCGTTGCTCGTGCCAACTTTTCACTGCCTCGCACCCTCGCCGCCCTCAACAGAATTCTACACCAGAACCAAACACTGTGATACCTTCGCAGATGAATCGAAGAGTTTAATGTTGGCCTGCCTGAGGCTTTGCGAGAATGATGATGAATGAAAGGTTGCTAGTGATGGATGAATATGAAATATTATGACAATTATATTTATTATTTCAATTAATTAAACGACTTCATAAAAAGAGGAGGTTCTCAATTTGACTGTAGTTTTTTTTTATGATTATTTTTTATATGAAAGCTTTTGCTTCCCGTGTGGTCCCATTTTAATTTTGTTTTGTTCTGACAATGGGATCCATGAAAATTCATGAAAAAACATCGATCAAAAATTTCGCCGGGAGGCCGCGAAATTTTTGATCGATGTGAAAAAACTATAAAAATTGAAGTCGGTTTATAGTTTTTTCAAACAAAATTAATTATTTTATTGCCTAATTTCAAAAAGTTTAATTTCAAAAATTCTATATTTGGTAATTTTTTTATTTAACTTGAATGATTAGATTAAGATTAGGTGATCATAACATAACATAAGTAACTGATGTATCTAATTGGTTTTCTAAAAATCATGTTTACTAAAACATATTTACTGAATAAACAAAATACAAGGAACTGTAAAATGGCTAGTCTGCAAACTCCACTACGTGCCACATTTGGTTCTGGTCGAGAAACAGTGGCATGCCCGTTCTATTAACGTACAAGACATTGCACAGAAGATGAGGCTATAATGCCTAAAACACTCACAACACAGGGTGTCCTACTCTGAAACAGCATACCATTGATTTGCGCCGACTCCTATGAAGCTGGTGATATGAGGACAGCAAACAAATACATACTACCTCACATACTCTACATACATACTAACATACTAATTATAGAATGTCTGTTCATATTTTCATCTTATATTATTGGAATGTTTACATTTATTATTTTTTACTAAACTTCCTAATTACCTACGTAATTTTATAATTGATTTTGTTTAAAAAAAACTATAAAGCGACTTCAATTATATGGAATCCATTGTCGGGAAGCACCAGCTAAATATTAAAAAAGAATCATGCAAATCGGACCACCCAGTCAAAAGTTCTGAGGTAACAAACTTATAAAAAAAGAAAAAATACAGTTGAATAGAGAACCTTTTGAAGTCGGTGAAAAATAGCATCAGGTGTGCATCTACCTTATAAACTGTGAATATTTCTGGTAAGAGCAATGTGCTCTAATACAAGCAAATATTCAATTATTGGAAGTCATCGAAATAGATTTTATTTTATTATTTAGAATAGAATATAATAAAAATGTATTGAACTAAAGGCTGCATAAAACTAGTACTTACTCTAAACGTAACTAAAAAATATAGCTCAAAGTGTACGAGTGTCATGAAATAAATTGGTCTTTATTTATTTTAGTAACGAAACATTTAAGACACAGCATTAGATCAGCTCTACATTCAAGCTTATGAAATAAGTGGATAATAGCAGTACCCACAAGACCGTAAATTTTACGACGCAGGTCGCCCATTTGGAATTGGAGTCATAAACTGAGAATAATCTTTATTGCGGAGAATTATGATCGTAACACTTCCTATTAAAGAGCAACCCGCCTACATCGGTTTTACCGTCTCAATTCCTCATGACGAAACAAACCGGCTTAGGTAGCCATAAAAGCTTAGCAGCAGAATGGTAATTCACAGTTTTAGTATAGATTTTCTAAAGATTATCCTTGAAATACAAATGCGAAAGTTTGAGAAAAGGTTTTGCTGGACACCATAACTACTGAACAGATCGGGCTGATATTTAACTATGTTTTTTTTAATTAAAATAACATTTAGGCTATTTTAATGAACGCGTGCGAAAACGCGGCTAGAAGTTAGACATAAGCATGCAAATTGTAAAATAAAACTTTTTAATCTTGCGCGATTTGTACATTTTGTTATTATATCCAATCGGAAATAATAACAAAAGGTTTCGATATTCCGATAAATAATCGTTAATTTAATTGTGAGTCTCGTATCGAGCCACGATTAACAGGAGTAAGTAGTAATTGGTTCCCAAAATATATTATTTCAACTTGGCTAACTCCATCGGTTACAATTCACCGACAAAGTAAGATTATTGTACCCGAATCGCATCTGGGTTAATGCACACAATACGTACACACCGAGTGATTTCAAACTAAAGGCATTTGGGTAAATTGCTTAGTACTTACACGTTGCCAACTCTTATTTTGTAATAGCAAACAAAGTGCCAATAGAAAAATGTAACAGCTGCATAAATACAGCTTACTTAATTTGAATGAAGTATATTTATCAAGGGAATAAAATTTATGAACTGCCATGAAAGTCGTTCAAAGATAGAGCAATGAACCTTATTACGATAAAAATAATTTATCTCAAATGTCCTTCAAATCAGTAAAGGCCTTATTGTACCCAAAGTTCAAGAAACTCAGTAAATAAATATCTCAACAAAATGTTCAACCAATCGCGTAAAATATAATCTAACGTTCGAGTGGTTTCTCTCTACAAATACACTCGAGAGCAATGAATCCGGGTCACTTAAAGAATCCTAAAAACGTAAATTGGAGTATTGAAGATTGGTCAAAAGTTATGTTCTCCGACGAATCAAAATTTATGCTCTACAAGCACGATGGAAGACACAGAGTGTATCGAAGACCAGGGGAAAGATTCAAGCAAGCATGCATCGAAGAAAAAGTAGCCTACGGTGGTGGGTCTGTACTTGTGTGGGCCGGAATTTCTTCTGAAAGTCGCACAGAGCTGGTGATCATAGAAAACGGCTCTTTAACTAGCGTAAGATATGTGGAAGAAATCCTCAATGATCACGTTGGTCCATTTATGGTCAATTTAGGTGAGGATGCTATATTTATGCATGACAATGCCCGACCTCATACAGGTAGGATTGTGAATGACTACCTTCAAGAGATGAACATTACTCGTATGGAGTGGCCAGCGCGCAGCCCGGATATCAACCCGATCGAGCATGCTTGGGACGAGCTAGGCAGATGCGTAAAACAACGAAACCCTCCCCCAATCACGCTTCGTGAGCTCAAAATTGCTCTCACAGAGGAATGGGAGAATATTCCCCAAAATCGTATAAGGAAGTTGGTGTACAGCATGCCAAACCGCGTAAACGCAGTAATGGAAGCACGAGGAGGCAATACGAAGTATTAAAATTCAAGAAAATCGTAATAAAGTTCAAAAATTTCATGTTTCCTATTTTTGTTTTAAGGAGAGATCAGCAGTTTTTTTCTTTATGTAATTTTGTGTTAATAAAATGTATGGTGACTCATATTTTTTTTACTTTCATTTAAGGAGTATTACATTGTCTATTAAATACAATTTATTGCATTAACCTATCATTTTTAGTTTCCGAGATTTTTAACATTCTTTAAGTGACCCGGATTCATTGCTCTCGAGTGTATTTACCAAAGTACATCTGCAAATAAACTTGAGTCTGTTGGAATTTAAGCTATTTAGGAGTAATCGGTAAGTACTTTAGTTTAGTACCTGTGAGGCCACACGATTTTGAAGGACTTCGCAATAAAACGATTGAGAAACTACGTGAATATGTACTTAAGTTATTTGAGACTGTACTATCAATACTTACAATACAAACAGTCGGTTTGTAAACGACAACAATAATAATTTGAACAAGGACAGCCTTCCTAAATAATATTTAAGTTATAGTTATACTATACAGGGTTCCAGCTTCACAAGATTTTATTTAATTTTGCCTATTAGTTAGTATGTACAATGCATGTCCTGGTAGTAATCTTGCAACTGAATTTTAGATCCGTTCCAATTACTTTTAACCGATGGAGCTTACATTGGGGATACCTACGATTATATGTAAGTTATGTAACGCAATGGTTTACTATAGTAAAAATAAACACAAGTAAACATTTACCTAAATATCAAAATGAATGACAATAACTGGGAAAATTTCGGTTCCGACATGTGCCTTCGTAACATAATGGTGATGGTGAAGCCAGGAAGTCACTCGGTCAGCGCTGAACAAACAGCGCCGCTCAACAAATTGACAGGTACCCTATTCTGTTAGACAAATCGCTTTACTATGACAATAGAATCACATAATAACACATTTTGGTATTCTACCGTCTTCGGTAGCATAATAAAATGTGTCTCTAAATCTATAAAAGGAACTAAAATGGAGGAACGCACGTCAAACTTGACAAGTTTAAAACCATTATAATCTATTTCTCCGTACAAATGGCACCCCATGCATTACATAAAAATATTTATGATCTATCTAGTCATAAAGCTGCAAATTATGTCAATGGATTCCAATAACATAAATTAAAATTCACATGCTTGGGAGTCGAGATAAAGATATATAATTGGGTAATATTTATTAAAAAAGGATCACAAATCAGCAAGTTCAACAAGAAAGTTGATTTGAGGTTAGTACTGCGGGTTTGTTTATCAAATGATAATATCAATGATAGGGCAGTGTATAAAAAAATCGAATAGAGTTTTTTTCATACGTGACGTTTCTGCGGCGCAAATAAATTATTTTAAATAATTACGATACCATTGTCATAGTAAAGCGATTGATTAGCAGAATCGTGCCCCAGGTCCCAGTTGATCGGAGCGGACATGTCAGCAGACAAGCATGTCCAGGGTCTGATTTAGCGTAAACAGCCTTGTGCTGAATTACTCGTAATAGGATTGGAAACCGATCGTGTTTGAATGTGCTGATGAATACAGTATTGCACGTTTGAATATTTGGTGTGGAAAAAGGTTGCTAAATTCATGTAAAATTATAAAAAAGCAAACTTAAAAACTTTCAGTTTCTTTGTGGTAAATTTGGCGAGACTATAATTTTATTAGGGACAAGGCATTTATCCTAAAAACCACAGAGTTTTTTGCATTGTGTACCTACTAAGAATGTAATAGACCCGTATGAAATCAGAAAATAAAATCAGATGTTAATAAATGATATGAATATGAAAATTATTTAGGACTAAAAAATGCAGACAAAGTTGCAGGTTACAACTACTAAGCTACTAAAAAGATTTATAAGATAGTTGATATTGATATATAAATGGGATAAAAATAATAACTAAAGTTTTCTAGAAGACTCTACCATAAACTTTACCATTACAAGATCGAATGGAGGCCTCTTGTTACGGTGTCGTAATATTTTTTGCTTCTGTAAAGTTTTTGCCATAATTACAAAACAGTGTAGCAAATTAACGATCCCAAATAAATAACAACCGGTCGAGTTTTCGCGCAAAAAACGAACTCAATTTCGTGTAACAATCGAGGCCGAAAATGAAAAATTGATGTCATAAATAGCGGCCGGAATAATATAGCTTCGAACGTCATATATTTATGGCTCCACGCTGGATAGTTCTAAAAGATAAAACATAATAACTATTGAATAAAAAGTTAATTAATTGGAGTACAAGCAGTAAGAGCATTAGAGACCAGATTATATTTAAAAATCTGCCGTCTGACATTATGTTTAGATACCCTTGCGTGTCCTTCAATATAATGGCATGGTACAGATAGACAGACAGGCTATTGACCCCAGTTTCATGCTCAGATGAACTTACGTTAGTAGGTACCTCTTATACACGGACTGCACGTGTCAAAAACACGGATGGCCAAGTTGCCGACTGCAAAGCTCAACTGTAGGCGATGGCAGTCGGTTGCATTTAACAGCAGTCGACGACTGCCGTCGCCCTTAGGCCCTCTTTATATTTATGTTACTTCTGAACGAGATTTCTACTCTATGAAATAATATTAAATAGTGTATCCAAGTCTATTATATGCAGTATCAATGCTGCATAAAATAAAGTGCAGCGTCAATACTGCACTGCGTCTCCGTTAACGCAATCACTGCCCGTCTCTCGATGCGAACCGCAAGTGAGCGTCATCGTCGCCGCACTGTGCTGGACATGAACGTGTGTCTGTGCCATGAAAGTGTTAAGGGCACAATATATTCAATACTTACTCCAATACGACCGAAAGCTTTTTGAAGTACTTATTCATCGTTACATTAACAAATTCTGCATTAGCTGTCTACAGATCATAAAATTACTTAGGTCAAAAGGCTCCTAACAGCATTAGGGGCTTGGTGACATCCAGGCGGGCTTGGCATGAATACCTTTTACATTTCTTGCTTATTTAGTTCCGTTGCTATGAATATAACAGTAGATTTAATTTAACCTTTCAAGGCGTTCAAAGCCGGACACCGTTATGACACTTACGGATATTATAAGAGCCAATAAATGAGGCTTGAAAGGTTTCTTGGTTCAAGGTCATCACAATAATATGCTATAAATACTAAACAAACGGAATTTGCTCAAGGAACGGTAGGCAAAAGAAGATGCGACTTGACTAATTTATCTACGAGCGTTCAAAGACCTTTTTACATAATTTTATGTGTAGGTGTATGCCCATATTGCCAATTATTAATCACTTCGCAAATTCGTCACTGTCTATAAATAGCCGAAACTGCGAGGCAAGAAAATATTAAGTCTTTTGCTTTCAGTTTTATTAAAGGACTTGTTATAGGATAGTTTTACCACTTGCGCTCGTGCTAAAACATGCGAAAAAAGGCAGATGTTCCCAACATAACAGTTCGATGGCAAGAACTTGTTTAAGTAGAATGTGCAGTGCAAGAACACCTTCAATAATGGATGAAACCTGCAGCAAGTCGCCTTGGAGCAAAAAGTGTATTAATATGTAATTGTCGGGGTCAATAGCAGGTAGCATTGATGGCAGCTGATTGTTGCCCTTTCATTAGGACTTTGCAGACAGGGCGCGACCGGATGTAGAGCCATAGAGTAAAACATACTTTCCTACTACAGTATCAGCTTTTGCATGAGGAAATAAATGGTATTTTGAGCCTTAATTTCTGAGCGATAAAGCTTCCGAGGTATCAAGGAATGCTTTCAGCGGCTACAAAAATTCTCCACTCCCAATTTTTGCTCCAAATTACATTGAACATTTGTCTGTAAAGCTTTCTGGCTTAGGTTCATTTCACAATGGAAGCTGTAGCAGACCAACAGTCACGCACGACCAGAGACCGTTCTAAATAGAACGGGAAAGCATAGAGGAAATTGCGAAAGCTTATGCAAATATGTGAAATATGTTAATAATGGAATTGGGTGTGATACGTATTCAGGTTAGGCAGCCATTAGTTACGAAAATTTGCTTGTGATAAAAGTTGCGGGGAAAAAATTAAGATAATTTAAATAAAGGATCTGTTTTGTAACCTGATCGAATCCGTGTTGCAAGACTTTGGTGTTGTTGCAAAGTTCAGTTTGTTTTCGAAATCTTCCACAGCCTATCACTTGCTTAATCTTTAGATACCCACACGCTCTACGAGTCTATGAAACCCAAAATAATAGAAAATACACAGTCCAGAAGCATCTGGCAGTCATACAACGGCACAATTTATGAGTTGAGCATATTATATGACAGGGCAATTTACTTCGTAGCATACAGATTTTGCGAACACGTTTGCCCTACTTAATGAGGTTTTGAACACACCCCAAGTATGCCCCAGGCTATTAATGGCTTTGTGACATTATTACACGAATCCCTTTTAAATTCTATAAGTATTTCTCATATGGAAGCAATCGCGATAAACGTTCTGAAGGTGAAGGTTGTGCGCAGAGCCCGAAGGTACAGTGGAATAGAAAGTAAAATCTTAAGTCATATCGCAAGTTCAAGTTGACTTTTTGAAAACAGTGTAAGGTTACATGAGTCGATGTGTTTTAGGGTCTTATCATAATCATACTGGCGATTTGCGAGCGATCTCGTTGCGTACCCGCGGCGTGCTCGCTGTGAACTCGCCTCGCTTTGGATCGCTCGCAAATCGCCAATGTGATAAGGTTCTTAAACGGTGCGATGATGTTTAGAATACTGGATTGATCTGGAATTCTGGTAAGGCAATGATGCCCTCCTAGCAGAATTTCGGCCACGGCGCGGCGGCGACACGGTCAGTCTCAACGAACACCAACCAGGTGCGCAGGACATAGGTTTGGTATGTATTCAGGCGAGAAAAGTACCTAACCTAAGCTGCAGATACGTAATATAGGTACCTTTTGTCCATGACTCTATACCTCATGCATGACTGTACCGAACCAAAACAATAAGTCATCTGATATGAAAGTACCACTTTATTTCCGTGTCAGTGTAATTTTTTAATATATTTTGACCTTTTCTAAGTGTACATTTATTATATTTATGGAAATCAAGAATTTTTGATTTGCCTTTGAGTAAGTTTTGATTAAGGCAAGTGTTGCCATGACTGTACCGAACCAAGTAATCTGATATGAAAGTAAGCTTTGATTAAAGAAGTGTTGTCAGAGACAACAGTTTTATTGTCGGAATAAACACGTTTCCCCTACCCCTAAGTCCAATAAACTCCCCTCACTTTAGCGGCGAAGAGACGGGAATTTTGAGATATCCATTGATTTTTCGAATAAACAGACTGTTATCAGAACTGGATAATCTTTGCAGTCCTGTAAATATAGTAGATTATGCGAAATTATATTGATAAAGCTATAACTACTTCACTAAGTAAAGTACTTCCTTAGCTAGAAGTATAAGGTTTTATGTTTTTACTTTATAGTTTTCAAAAGCCTATAATGTATGTAGAGATGAAATGTTCTGAGTTTTTTTTATCGACTTTGTAAAAAGATAGAGTTCTATGTTAGGCTGTATGTATTGTTTTTTTTATATGTTCGTCGATTCGTCTGTGAATTGTCAGCGAATTCAAAGTGAAAAAATAAATCCGAGGGATTAGTAGCTATTTATCCTGGAACACTTAAAAATACTATGAAAACACTGTGTTTTAATTAAAAACTAGCAAATGATTTATATTCTTTGATCGATCGCATCAATACTACAGAATATCTATGTATATTATACTACGTACTACTCGATCAATAATAACAATAGGTTAGGGATAAAGTTATTATTATACGATTGTGTGAAAAGGACAACAATACATTTATATAATTTATTGTTGCCCTTATCACACCGCAAGCATTGCTTTTCTGAAATTGAAATGTACTGCTACATTATCCTTGATAACCTTGCTCATTTGAAATGCCAATATATTTACAGCAATTTAATTAATCTGCAACATACGATTCTAGATAATGCCGATAGATATTTTATCAGATAATAATGTATGTGGCGTCAAAAACAAAATACTAAAAATATATGCATTAGTTCCAAGTTTATCCTTTTCAACATAAAACGTTATAATTCTACTTTATAAACGAAGGCCATCAAAAATATATATGCTTTAAAATCATAATAAAACCGGTATGAAATGGCTTAGCCGTAATGCAACATAAAAGTTATTAATTTCAAAGAAAGTAATCATTATCTTTCAAACTAAATAATAAAAACATTAACTAAAAAAAAATTACGTACGAAGCAAACCCTACCTTCAAGATTATAGAACGGAAACTTGCAAGTCCTTCCTGTAAACAGTTTTGTAAATCACATATACACAAACGACTCGATAACGATCTCTTCGCAAACACGTCTATCCGAGACAAATGCGGATGAACTACTGAAGTCTGAATAAAGCGACGACCGACGGAGACGGAGGGGCGCGGTGGCACGTCACCTCGCCATGTGTGAAACAGCCTGCCAATTCACATTTCCTATCACCAATTTCCTACTTGAGTACGATATTCGCAACTTACCAAGCTTATAGCAAACCCCAAACGTGATTAAAAGCACTGCAGTTGGAGCTAGTAAGGACATCGGCGTAAGAACAGCCAAATTTGACACTAAAAGTTATACTTTTGTGTATAGGAGCATTGTGCTAATGCACAATAGTACGTAGTTGGTCAAGTCATAAAACTGTTAATTTAATGCATCTGAAATGCCCTTGCATATTGCACGCTTGAAAAGCCGCTGCAATTCAAGATGTTTACAAACAAGGATAAGATTGATTTCAGAGCAATTCAATGGACTCATAACCTTGCCATATTATTACGCAAATCGTAATTCTATCCCGACTATAATCATCTCAAATTGGCAATCCGTCGCGCTTGGGCGATTCAATTGCGTATAACGAGGTGAGGTAGATCGGATGCATAGAATCAGTCGGCATCGTTGACCCAGCAGATGCAACAGAGGATTTTCCGCTAGATCTATAATGCATTTGACAAGAGGCAGAGTATTTTTCTAGTTAGTTAAACATTTCCTGATTGGCATCAGTAGCGCCCACAATGCACGGCAAACCCTAGCTAGGCCAGTCATTAAGTTGAAACACGAGATTAGATGAAAGTAAGATAACTTAATTTGCAAAGACACAAATGGTAACTCGTAATCGTGGGAGTCGGACTAGGCGAAAACTCCTAAATCGAGGAGACAATAACGTAGAGAAATGTTTTTATTATATTGCTCAAAGCGTTTCGCATTTCGAAAGCGCCGAACATATCATTATCCAATGTTAAAGAAATCGGAGCATTTCTTTAGGGAAAACGTAACGAGATTATTAAAGAAACTAGCGCCCCGGGGCTTCGCACGCGTTGTTCCTATGAAAACGTTTAAAGGTGCTTCTATTCCACAGGAACTAATTCATGGAATAAAACGTAGCCTATGTTTGATTCCAGGATTAAAATTACCTGTATGCAAAGTTTCAGCATGATCCGTTCAGTAGTTTTGACGTGAAGAGGTAACAAACATCCATCCATCCATCCTTACATCCACACAAACTTTCGCATTTATAATGTTAGTGTGATTCTCGCTCCACGATAAAGGGTTGGAGTTGCAATATCCTGTCTAGTCAAAGCAGGAAAGAAGGGTCAATAAAGTTCGATAATTGAATTTTCCGATGTCCATCACGGGCATTAGAGGGCCGACGTTATCGTGATTGGATTTGAAACAACCTTTCAGTAAAATCTGCCTTCCACGAGCTGAACTGAACAGCGGGAAACCCAATCACTGGCCGTGGATACGCAGCTGGCATCAATCAATTCAAAGGCTTTTCTATTGAGCCCGCTCGTGCTTGACGTGTACTTTTTCTAACAGCAGAGATCAACTGTAAATGAGTACTTTGAACTTTCACATTCCCTCTGTTGTTGTCTTCAATGTGATCATGATCAAGCCTTAAAATAGTCGGTCTAGAAATAACCTCAAAGCCTGAATTTATCAAAGCACTTATGTTTCCACCGGGGATGTAGGTCAGAGTGGCGAGAAAGAGATAATTTTCCATTGAACTCGAGTGTAAGATCGTGTGGCCTTGACCAGGCGCCATATGGTGCTGTATGCGCTTCGAGCAAGTCCAGGTCCATACATGGTAGAATACTCACGATCATCAACATCTACCATGGTCGACAGGCTTAATGATTGTTGTGGTAAATAGGATGGAATAAGGCCAGGCGCAGCAAAATACGGCAACGTAGCAACACACGCGACTATTTTTATATAATTATAAGTGTATACGGAAAACGATTTATCAATTGAACCTTTCAAGGATTTCGTACTGCAATTGATAGTTGGATATAATCTCACAAGAATGTGTGCTTTGATTGATAAGATCTATATTTTGGCTATCAATCCGCAAAATGCAGAAACAAGTGGCGCAAACGCACCTTTTGTTACCTACACCGTGCTATTAGATAGAGCATTCTTACAAAAGATAATACACGTCTCTTACATAAGGCTGAGCATCTGTGTTAATAGAACGTTTTATATTATAAACACGAATATCAAACGAGTGGTTAAAAAGCTAATAACCATATTAAATTACAATATGGTAATTCTTTTGGTTTGAAGGTGACTTGCCAAACTTGTAAACAAAGTGCATTCTATCTTCTTTTTTGGAGCTGCAGGCGAATAAAAGAAAGATAAGATTTTTGTATCCCCATTGGGTCGCTCGTGGCTTTTTTTAAAGGATTGGTCTCAGAACTTGAACATTATTCTTGTGAATCTAAGCATAGTCATCAAAATATCATGATTCTAAATAAAATATTTTATTATATTCTTGACTCTCCGTGGTCATAAGTTGACAGTTAGTAGGTATTATAAATTCCACATATTTATTGTATCGAAATTTGAACGTTGAACTTCATTAGCCTTTTAAAAACATTGAAGTGTTATGTTTTTGAACAAAACATATCAACGGGATTTCTAAATGTATATGAATTTGTTGGTTTTTGACCGCTTATTATTATCATTTATATCTCTTACATTGCCGTATATAACATGCAAGTGAGTCACCTCAATTACCTGACCAACCATGACGGTCGGCGATATCCTGTTTCATGTTATGTTTTTTGGTATTGCACCTAGTTTTAATCAAAGAGTAGTAAGTTAATAGACTAGTTTTAATATAAGGGAGGTCTAAGAACACGGCAAGCCAGCCAGCACTTCTGATTTACCACAAAAACTCTGCGTAGTATGGGGCTAGGATGTGAATTATTTATTTATTTAGATCTAGATTTACACCACCGCAATAACAAGCAGCGAAACTCTATGAATGGAATGAGTGCTAAGAAAAGTACTATATACTAACAGACATCGTTACTACAATTTCAATATCTCGATTGGTCAAGTATTCTTAGAAGATTATAAACAAACCAGTACAGGAGAAAATACCAGTCTCATCGACATAGTCTTCGAGTCAGAGCAACAACTCAACTAGTTCAACTATTGAAGGGTTAACTGGCCAGTAGATGGCAATCTACTCTCGTTTTAAGTGGTTAAACTGTTCATGGTAAGTGCTTGCTCGGGCTGCAGTTCGGGTCATAAATATGGGTAATTAGAATTGGGTAGAGAAATACTGGGAATCATAAGGATACCTACAGATTTACACATCGAAGGAAAGATAAAAACATAAACAATGAAGATGGTAATCAATATGACTAATTGTAAAAGGGCAAAGCAATTCTGGGAATCATCTGACCAGCTAGAGTCGGAAATAACGGATTAGCACATTAAATGCACAGGATGCAATGAATATGACCGAAGCTTTGATTCTATTAAACAAGATATCTTTAGTACAAAACAATTCCAAACTGTAGTCAAATAAGACATATTGATCAATTACATGTCTTATTCACCAAGCCACGCCTCATTGGCTACCAAATCAATGGTGCTTGTCCATCAATCTACACTCGAGAGCAATGAATCCGGGTCACTTAAAGAATCCTAAAAATCGTAAATTGGAGTATTGAAGATTGGTCAAAAGTTATGTTCTCCGACGAATCAAAATTTATGCTCTACAAGCACGATGGAAGACACAGAGTGTATCGAAGACCAGGGGAAAGATTCAAGCAAGCATGCATCGAAGAAAAAGTAGCCTACGGTGGTGGGTCTGTACTTGTGTGGGCCGGAATTTCTTCTGAAAGCCGCACAGAGCTGGTGATCATAGAAAACGGCTCTTTAACTAGCGTAAGATATGTGGAAGAAATCCTCAATGATCACGTTGGTCCATTTATGGTCAATTTAGGTGAGGATGCTATATTTATGCATGACAATGCCCGACCTCATACAGGTAGGATTGTGAATGACTACCTTCAAGAGATGAACATTACTCGTATGGAGTGGCCAGCGCGCAGCCCGGATATCAACCCGATCGAGCATGCTTGGGACGAGCTAGGCAGATGCGTAAAACAACGAAACCCTCCCCCAATCACGCTTCGTGAGCTCAAAATTGCTCTCACAGAGGAATGGGAGAATATTCCCCAAAATCGTATAAGGAACTTGGTGTACAGCATGCCAAACCGCGTAAACGCAGTAATGGAAGCACGAGGAGGCAATACGAAGTATTAAAATTCAAGAAAATCGTAATAAAGTTCAAAAATTTCATGTTTCCTATTTTTGTTTTAAGGAGAGATCAGCAGTTTTTTTCTTTATGTAATTTTGTGTTAATAAAATGTATGGTGACTCATATTTTTTTTACTTTCATTTAAGGAGTATTACATTGTCTATTAAATACAATTTATTGCATTAACCTATCATTTTTAGTTTCCGAGATTTTTAACATTCTTTAAGTGACCCGGATTCATTGCTCTCGAGTGTAGTTGCAGCGACAACACATCCGTGTCAAGCGTTGCGACCTGGCTGCTGCAATCAGATCCTCGACGCAGCAGCGGAACTGCGGAACGCTCCACGGGTATCGGTTTTCACAGCTACTGGGAAACTTGACATTGAACTTGGACGCACGAACCTGAGATAATGTGAGCTTTTCTATGCTCGAGGGAACAGTATTTCCGTGAACGCGATAGCTTAGCTCCTGTATCCACTAAAGATGTGAAGAAAACTCATATAGTCCTAGTTACATATTCTTTGCAAGTAAAAATCCAGAGCGTTTGATGCAATTTTTTAAAAACAGGGTGCGACAATTGTAGCTTGAATAGGAAAAAGGATCCATTACCTTTCAACAGTTTCAACTTATGCATCTTGAAGTTGAATTTTGATCAATCTATTACAAAAATTTGCTCCACTGTCAAGTCACATTTACTAAATGCAAGTGTTTTTATCGCTATTGAAGGTGACTTTCGCAAAGAAACCAGTTAATGCAATAATTGCTGTGTGTTTTAGAAACTGATTTGATTAGTCAGTCACCAAGGATAATTATATCCAGAAGGTAGCAGTCATAGTGCACCCCAGAGAATCGTATTTAGTGACTCTACAGTTAATTTTTATCATCGCTTTAAATCAGACAGTGTGAGAAAACTTCGTGACACAGACACGGTTGAATCAACGCTTTATTCAGGCAGACGCCTCATCTAAAAGGAAGAAGATTTACATGAAATAGTCTAATAATATCTTGGTCGGAGTCGCATGCCTAGCGTTCCAACTAAGGGGGGCACATTCAAGAATGCCGCCACTATGGGGATGCCTACGTACAATTTGTACATGTAGGGTCGTGAATTAGTAGCTTTACAAAATTAGTCTGAAGAAGCTGTGTGTGGAATGGAGAATTTAACTTGAGAGGAATACGTTGCATATTGCGATTTGGTTTTACGCACCAGTCAGGATCAAGCACCTATTGGGATTGGAAGTTAACTTCTCTTAAATTTTGTGGTTTATTTTTGTTAGGTGCAAAGTGGTACGATTTTGATAATAAATAAAGAAATTAAGCCTTTGATAGAATGTGAGTGAACAAATAGCGCATTAAATCGCATAGAGTTTATGATTATAATATGAAACTTCTGCCCCGTAAACCTGCCAGTATTGCCCTTTAAGCCGCTCAATCCGCCTGGATATGCTTGATGCCAGAACATTTAGGTGAGCGAAATAAACCGCAAAATTATTCAGTTTAAGCTTTAAACTCGTAGATTTCGTAGCATTCAAATAAGCACGTGCTAAAACGAATAACGTGAGAATTATTCAGCAATAAAATAGGTGTCTATGAATTTGAAAGGAGAGATTTCAGGCTTAACATTTCATTTCAACAAGAAACTACTTTCAGCTGGATTTTTCAAAGCCGGTGTGGTGTTCACACTCTCGACGATCGACTACGTTTCCGCATACCATTCCACTAAGCTCTCGTAATATCGCAGAGGCGTTGAAATGAAATATGATTTGCCTACATTGGGGTTAACGATTTGTTCATTCACCGTATAAATATTGTGATTCGTCGTGCATTTCACTTTGACGATTTGTCACTAGTAAAAAATTATGTTTATAAGAGAAATTGAGCATTTTTTCTTTTCAAGTTTATACTGCTTACGCATTGATAGCTTGTTATGAGTTCGCTGACTCATTTATTAGTTTTTAGCATTAAATATTGTGTTGTGTATATGAGGACGAATTCATATACTTACTACGCTACTTTTGTATAGTAAAATATATATTGTAACTTTACAAAGATAACGCACTAAACCTAAAGTGCTATGTGCTGTGTGTATTATTATAAAACACTCCGAAACTCACAGACGACAAAACCAAATACAGAACGTCACAACCTAAATTGAATGAGTTCATAGAGTAACGGTGACCATCATAAACTCCTGTGGGAATTGTATCCGGACCGTAGGTCGTGATGTGAATGGTGATTGTAAAGAAGGCAAACCTAGAGGCATGAAAATAAAGATCTAAACGGTTCTAGAATTCTAACTTTGTTTGGTAAATGGAGGGGTTACAGAACCGAAGATAGATTTGTACGAAATGTTTTACGATATCGGATTAAATCGCAGAAGATTGATTAATCCAGCCAGTCCTACTAGTAGTTCGATAATCTAACTGTTTGAACAGAAATATTCCAAAATGTTAAACTGACTTATCAATTTTTTTGGATACGATAATGATTTTGATAGCTTTTATTCATCATTTCATTCGTCTCTTGTCAGACTCGAATTTAAACATTTTTCTATTGTGCGTTGTTGATTGTTTGTGTTTTTGCTTTTTGTGATTACCTTGCTATTACCTTGTTTTCTATTATGGTTAAGTTTTCATTCACCACGAATGACTTTATTGGCATAATATACATATCTTCGATTCTTGGACGGAGTATGGTAACATAACAGACTTTTGCAATTGTGGTTCTAACTTGAGTGTGGCAGAGAGCCAAATAATCTGCAAACATTGGAGGGCAAAATATTGGGGGTAAAAGGGGATTTAAGCTTTGATAAGTGTTGGTTTGCTGATGATAAAAATACTAAATATAATGCGCGATATGACATCTAGATTGGAAAAGCTAAGAAATAAAAGTGACGAAGCTAAACCGGTGCTAACCTCAAATAACCCAAGTAGAGAAAGTAATTATACATTCTGTGAAATATCAAAGAAACACAACGTTAGTATAGCAACTGCAAAGCAAACAGAACTAGACCTAGGTACCTACAGTAAAACTAAAATGTAACATTGCAAAACATCTGCTCTGCCAATGGGTACACGCACGAGGGCTACTACATCGAACGAGTCGCTAAATAACCGACTTCCGTTGGGCTGCGCAAACGCAGAGATCGACCACACGCGAATATCTATTTATAATAGCTTTGATATTGTTATCTGCAAATTAGATTCAAATCAATATACAGATTTCAAAGCAAGTAGGAGGCATCTCCTACTTGCTTTGAAAACTGCCATGAGCACTATAGGTAGGCACTCAAAGGGACATTACCGAAGTTTGAAATTAACGACAATGGCGGTTTTATTGTTGAAACAAAATAAAAACGCGTCCCTAGCCCTACTGATGACGTAAGCGGCAGGAAAACTGTAAATAAATGTTACTTGTTATCAATTACTACTCATAACTTATCGTTCAGCAACCACATAAAATGTATTAAATATAAACGCAAACGATTGTATGTAAAGAACTATCGCGGGATATACCTATGAAACAATGTACTCTATCAGTTGTAGCATAAAACTGTACTGAGATGCATCTAAAACTGTGCTCGTGAATAAAGCATCCCTTATTACTCGTGGTCGATTAGATGTATTTACAGAAAAGTAGTCCGTCGATAATGTCACCCTCTCGAAAACAGACACCAGCTGTGTCAAGCGCACGTGTTTTTATGTAAAGAAACCCACACGTGTAGACCCACCATAGATAAAACGAAGGCAGTCAGAATATTACAAGTTATATTTACAGCCTCTTAAACCACAAGTTTTGTCGAACTTTTACAATCAGGTTGCGTGGGCTTTCGAAATAGAACCCTGACGTGAATCATCGAATCACTGATGGTGTTGTGGTACCAGCTAAGGCAAGGTCTTCCTCGAAGTTCGTTGCTCCGTTGTTTTGCATTGCATCGCGACGCTGTCTGCATACTGATCGAGGGCTAGAATAGTCTTATGTAATTGTCTTTATTGCTCGTTATGAGATGCATCTATTTTCTCCTTGCGTAGATTAAACGTTAAAGTTAAACAAACTTTCGTAGATGATGCAATCAAAATAGCAGATCTACAAGATTTATGGGACAACCAAGCCAAAGAGATGCGGATAAAGTACGACACAATAGAGCGGTACTGCTTCTAGGTATAAGAACCTTTAAATTGTCCACAACATCCGGGAAAGTAGAAACAATTCCACTTCGTATAATAACCCCAAGCCACTTTAAAAACAACGACAGCAATTTAGAGACGGCGACTAGTAATGTACAAAATAACACTGTGGTGTATAACCGCCCGCATAACCTTTCGAGCAAAAATAAACTGTTCCCAACAAAGCTCATAAATCTAATCGAGGGCTGATAGACCTTTGGACTTTTACCCTCATATAATAGGCGTCTCCAAAATATAGTTCCCAGGAGCTTTACACAAAAGGTCGCGTAACAATAACCTATATTAAGGCAAAGCTTTTCGCAACTGAGTCGCGTCAGCTCGGCGCCTGCGGCCAGGCACTGTCACAATTCACAATGGACAAATTGTAGGACTTGGACAGATTAAGCCGTGATATCAAAACGAGTTAACTCGTTTCCATATAAAGCCTGATCATTGCGCACGGTAAGTAAACACGCTTCGGGCCGACCCTAACCGCGGAGTTTACGATCGCCAGCCGATAAACATGTCCATCGGAACGTCTGGAAAATACATCGCACAGAAATATACATCGACAAACAAACAAAAGCTCTATGTTTGCTGTGGTGGTTGGTTCGCTTTTATACTCGTTCTTTCATACATAGCTTGCACGACGACGGGTAAATCCAAAATATCTCTAGATCTGGCAATTTTTGTCAGATTTTTAAAGTAAAAATTGGCTAGAAGCCAGCAAATGCAAAAAGCAACTATGAAAAAAATATTTAGAAACTGCATAACCTCAATCTGGTAATGGCTCTGTAATAGCGTCCAGAACTGCGCCTTTAAAATGTATTAGTCAGCAAATAAAATATTTTCGTAAGACACCTTTACGGCATGCATGTACGCCTCATGAAACGAAAAAGGCGAAATTGGACTGTACTTTTCCTATGTGAGATACAATTTTATTTTCTTCTATTCTACATTTCATTGCAGACCCAGAGGCTACGAATGAAACGGAGGACATCAGGTCATGGCTACGTAACGGAAGATTGAAGGGTATAATAATTCACGAAAGAAAAGCCATTCGGATGAGTGGTAAACCATTAAAACTTTTATGGGGCGAAGACAAAAGTTACGACCTGAAATTAATAATAGACTTTGATGGATTGAGCAGACACGAAGCCGCATGAGATAGAATAGAATAGAATAATCTTTATTGTCAAAGGTGAAACACATTAAAATCATAAATATACAAAATTTCAGTGTACAGGCTAAGAACTGTCAAATTTATACAAAATTAAAATGAAAAATACAATATGTAGATGTTCGCTGTATAAGGGCGATAGTCAGTTATATAATTATAGTTGCTAGCAACAATGTTAAGGTACGGAACCTTTGTTCAATCCTTTTTGTCCATTAATATACTGAGTATAGTCATTTTCAAGAAACTCTTTTACGCTGTATACAGTTTTGTGAAGAAGGCCCTTCACTTTATTTATAAATATACTAAGCAACATCAACATAGTGTTACATGATGTCCACAAAATACTGAAAGATGCAAGCTAGCATCATTATTTATACGGTATACACAGTTCCGTCAATTATGAACAGCAATAGTCTAATTGTGAATGGAGACATTGTGCCAGGATGTGTAGTTAGAGTGAACGTCCACAAATAGGATCGTTTGATTTTCATAGCTTGAATTCAACTCTAACCAGCAATAAAGCTGTTCAAACATAAACTGTTAGACTTTTACAAAACTCCAAGGCATCATTTATAGAGGCAAGCAAGGCAGCCTAGATGCCAGGCGACATAATTGTACACAATTGTCACAAGGCGGAGTGGGAACATGAGACGAGCCCTAACTAACAAAGCTCTTCGTGCGCTAGTGCGGCACGCTTCAATGGGAAATAGGCCACAAGGAAAACAGATTTGTAAAGGAAATTGTGAGGAAAAGAAGCAAGAAGTGTGGAAGCATGATATTGTATAAGAGAATATGAATGATCAAGAACTTGCTATAATAATGGTGAGACCATTATAGACAATCGTCTGACAACTGTCATGCGCGATATTTCTTATAATTCATAGATGTTTCGGGCGAGAAATTTCTTCAGTCATTTACCAGTTACACGTTTGACGAAATATTTGTATTACACAGTTTAGAGAATAGTCAGACGGATCTAAAATCTAGACTGGCGTCATCGCTCAAAGTGAATGAGTTTTTGTTGCCATTTGCACAACGTGATGTCGGCAAATTAAGCTCAGATATTACTTTTCTTAGTGTTCTTCTTTTGTAAATGATGTAGCTTGAATTAACTGTTAATGCTCAACGAACCTACATTTTATCTACTCCTGTCATTTGTTTTTAAAGGATAAACATCATTCACAGCTCGAGCTTTGCCAAAGTTTGTCTCAGTACCGAGACCTGTGATTTTTAAGAGAACCTTCGACTTACTTAAAAAGCTTCTTTAGAGGGAATGTGATAGTCTCAAGTGAGACAAATGCTTAACTGTTATATTAATCTCAGTGCATTGTCTAATCGCAGCAACTGCAGCAAGGTCGTCGTTCCAAATAAGCTATACCGGGTTCGATGGCCTATGGTCACTGTTGACCACGTGTTTATTATTTATTGTGCGTTGTATCTTCGCACCGCCCGCGTAGTCTATGTTTCCCGGAAGGTGCTTGTCATGTTTTGGAACTTGCTATTTGATATTAATCCTTATTCTGATAAACTTTTTTTCAATCTAAGGTTAGGTATTAAAGTACTAACGACTAGCAAGGATATTATAAATTGGCGCGTTCGTAACAGAGATTTGAAATGATTTTTCCATCGTCTCCTACTGCTCTGAGGATAACTGGACAATGCAGTGTTTTCCATCAATAAAACATAGTTCAAACAAACTGAAAAGATGACATACTCATCTCATACTCATTTATTCGCCGTAGGAGCACAAGGCACACTTGGAGACGTGAATTATACAATATAATGCTGCTTAAATTATAATTTAAAATTTGAAGCCATAAAACAGACAGTTTGAGTTTTAAAATAAAATGGCAAAGACTACTCTACCTCACTTTATACTTCCGCGAAAGATTCCAGGGGTATTTTAATTCATTAGATTCGTTTCCGAAGCATAAACGTCAGATTCGCTATTTTTATTTGTCAAAAGTTTTCGATATCGAATCTGACGGCCTTTCCGACGAACTAAAATACCCCTGCTGCCACATTTATTCAGTTCGACGGTAAAAAGGGTTATTTGATTTTTGGAAAAACGCTTCGTCACCTTACTTTGATCGTAAAATGTATGAAACTTGTCTTAAAAACGTCAAATAATAAGTAAATATGTAATTGTCCGATTGTATTTTCGAAAGAAACACGCAGAAGCAATTTTAAAATCCTATTTCTTTTGCATAAGATCGAATATTCTGCTAGATTCTGCAGAATATTCGCTCTTATGCAAAAGAAATAGAATTGTCTTTGCACAAATTATACAAAACCGGTACAGAACATGCAAATAAGCATAAATAGACGGCCAGAACAAGATTGAAAATAAACAGTTGCAAACCAACTAAGTATTAAATAGGTACATGTATTATTACCCGATCCGGTTTCGGAAACAAAACCCTCACTTTCCAACCGGTCCCGAAAGGCCGTGGTCGCGTGATTTGCTTCATATATAGCGCCAATTATAAGAACAATCAAGTATTATTGCACTATTCCTTACTAAATACCAGTATCATGAACCTCAATTGATTACGTTAACATTGTGCTTAGACACTGTATACTCTGCAACCTTTTATAAAGTTGCATAAGGACTCTCTCATCTCTCAGTTCAGTTAGTCTAAAGCTTTTTATGCAGATGTGCAAGAACACTTTCGTCTAAGGGTCAGAAAGAGCCAGATGCAAACCTTAAGCACTAAACAGATCATCGACATTTAAACAATAAACAACGTACCCATCAACAGCAAAACACAAATCGTCTGCTCTCAAAATCCGATCACTTCACGAGTCACAGTTCCATTGAACCGCAGGCGCAGTTCAGTATGGTGAAACATCAAAGATCAGTAACATAAACAACAAAAGTGATTCAGCGAGAGCACACGTCTAGCCGCGACGCGGGGGTGATCGTGACTGTACAGTGTACCGTCTGATGTGCAGTTGAGAGGAGCCGCTTCTGCAGGCGCGGAGTCGTAAAAACAATAACTGTAAAGTAGCGATTTTTTGTTGTGAACATGAATTTCTTCGACAATTTCATACATAGATCAATACTTGTTTTGTTACTGTGGCTAAACCGAATAGACAAATCAACCATCAGTATTTTTAATAAAATCAACTATGTCGATAAACTCCAAAACAACAATTAAATAAATAATGTAGGTCAATAAATAATGCTCGTCAATCCACACAACATCATCTAGCCCCGATCGATTACAAAGTTTCTATTAACCATAGCAAATGGTTTACAATATGCGCAAAACTTCTTATCCGTTATCTAAATAACTTGTAGCAACTAGAAAATAGCAAAAACCCGATATTTTTCAGCATCACTAACAGTAACCACCTTAGCTTACGGGTTTGATGCATAGAGAAGCAATTTGCAGTAACACTTGAACCATACGACAAACATTGGGCTATTTTCGAGGCTCGCGGCAGCAACACACTTGCAAGTTGTTTTGCTAAGTCTCGTAAACACTTAGCAATACTGTGCGAGAAAGCAGCCTTTGTCGTCTCCAGAGAATACTTAAAGATGAATGTAAACATACTTAAGAAACAAGAATTCAACCATAATGTACGAGACATTTAAAGAACTCTGCTAAAATACCTTAACACTGACTAACGTATAAGAGAAAGCCGAAATGATGAGATCGAATGGCGCAAAAATGCTAGTTTTGAGTGAATAAACAGAGTAAGTAGTTTGAGTCAATGTTTATTCTGAGAAAACAGAGTTGACCTTTCATGATTGTCAGATAAATGGGTCTGGAGTTGATGCCAAACCATTTATCGATTTGTAAATCAATATCGAAGCTAAATAAGATTGTATAATTAAATTTATCGAGGCGTCAGACAGAATCTATATGGAATCAACGATAAGATAAAACATATTAAATGTCGAATTAGAAGTTGATTAGAATTATATTTTCGTCTATAGTAAATATTGGGCAATGGTATGACCGTTCATCTTTAAAAGATACTAGCAGCGCCTCGTGGTTTCACCCGCGTAGTTCCCGTTTCCGTGGGAATTCCGGGATAAAATATAGACCATGTCACTCCCTGAAAAGTAAGCTTTTTAATGATGAAATCGGTCCAGTAATTTCGGAGCCTATTCAATACAAACAATCGAATCTTTCCAATTTATAATATTAGTAAAGATATAACAAATGTTCAACGTGAGCAAGCGTAACAATCTTTGCCAAGTAAATCATGTCGGAAGTTTTATCATGAAAACATACAGTTTCTTTTCACAGTATAAAATTACCAATAAACTTCCAAGTATTCGTAATTAAATTCATTAGGGGCATTAAATAAACCGAAGAGAAATGCCCAATTTATCTAATTGCCGTGAATTGGTCACACAGCGGGAGTTGATAGTGTTATTTCGTAAAACGGTCTACTTCGAACGGTTACAAGAACAGTATTTAAGACTTTTTGGCTGCTTGTTACAACGTATTGCGCAGACAAGGAAATATCTATGCGAAAATTCCAAATATATTTGCTATAACTTATGCAAAATAAAAGCGGAAGGACGAGATAAAAGAGCGAACATTGGTCATATGTTTTCAGAAATATTTAGTATCATTTGAACATAGCTCAGCATGGCTTCCATGATACCCAAGTATATAGAAAATCATTGATGGAAGGCATGTCTATAGCTTAAAAGTAAAAACCTAATAAAGCAGTATTTCCCAGGCCCGCATTGCAGGTTTTTCTCAATCAAATGACAACGCGGAACAGAAAAGCAATCGGTCTGATAGTATTATTGTGGGAACATCGTATTGTAATATTTCTTGTTGTTATTAATTGCAAAACTTCCTTACGCGAATGGCATATTACAGTAACGACTCTCCATAAAACACTGATCATACACTACACAGTGAGAGCAGCTTGTCAAGGAACTCTAGAAACTTGGTTAGTCAGTAACTTTACCAACTCGGATAGTAATTTGATGCAAGCAAAACGGATAAAAAGAGATTTGATGAGAATCCTAACAGTGAATAAGAACAGTTGAGTAATTGAGTCACGCACGACATAGCGTCATCTCAAAATGCATCACAGGAAATCGCTAAAGAGTTACTGATTCGGAGACAGTAAAAAAAGCTACTGATTTATAGAGGGCACGCTTAAATCCCGACAAATCTACGAAGAACAAAAAGTATATTTTATTCCGAGCTCCCGATTTATCTTGTTCGTCGCAGGATCTGTATTTTTCTGGACCAGAAGACGGATTACAACTTATCGCTGTGACCCGTTCGTCTCATTCGCTTTTACGATGAAAATGTTGAAATTGTAAAGGCTAAGTGAGTAATAAAGTGCGATAAGGACCAATTTTGTACAGCTCGATTACGAATTGGTGTCTCAATCACCGTAATTTTCATTTAAATCGATAAAAACAAGGCTCCAGGCCGTAAAATTAAGGAAATTGCAGAGCGTACAGACATCAAACGGTATTCTGGACATGATTGTCATGATTTTCTTTACTGTGGAGAAAAGGTGATAATGATAAGTTAGACCATCTTAACACGTGCAACGCATAATCTGGGAGAAAACCCCCAAAAAATACAAATCAACGTCGCGTGTCACACGTCTTTTTCTCAGGGTAAATATGTTCAGATCTACATATTCTAATTGGATGTGCTATATGGCGTTGAACCTCGTAACGTTACGGATAATTTACCAAACTTAAACTTTTATAGACTCAAATATAGCAAGGTTTTAATTAAAATTACAGGTTTAAGAGCCAATTTAGTCGCATTTCCGACTCAACCGATCGGATTAATTCGGGGTTGACATTTCGGGGTGGCGGACCTCGCTGAGTCGTGACCTAGTTCCGAGGTCTGCGGCTACGGTGGCTGCAGAGTACGCATCGAGAGGTCAACGCGTCTGCTGGCCAGAAGTCCGTGACACGAAAACCGAGCAATTACGAGGTATATCGAAACAACACCTGTATGGAAGCAGTGGGTTGCTGCACGCAATTCTTGCCTTTTTACAGATAATTAGACTTCTGTTCCACTTAGAAAAGCAAAAACAACAATCGATAGTTTGACAGGTCGACGCACCGACTTGAAACCAGTATTGTTGATTATTAATTTCACATATTTAGTTTCACGCGTTACTTAAATTCTCCGGCAGACAATATAATAGCACCAAACAATTCTAAGCTGTGATCCTAAGCTTGATTACCGTCGTCGTTTGTCTCCTCCAAATGCCGCCGGCTTAAAAGACAAAAGGACGTATATAATTTACCGAAAATAACGCCGAATTTCCAAGACTTTTGAACGACTCTAAAACTGACACATAACTTTCTGTAACAGAAGATGCCCAGTTTTTATGAAAACAATTTATTTCTGCTATAACTTACTCTACGCCGTAGATCATAGAATCTATTATTAAGTAATTGCTTCCGCATTAGGACGAGGATCTTTGACAGGGTGTAAGTAATTGAATGGTACTCCGGTGTCTGGGACGCGACAAGAACTGATGAAGCAATAAATCGTGCTGTCGATCAGCAGCGACGACAACAAAAGAATTCTCAGCTCGATAGATTCCGTAAAATTACATAATATGTATTATAAAGCAAACAAACTAAGAGGCTGAGGAACTGATTGTGTTAAAGATACAAGAGCTCAAAGAACGAGAATGACTATCATTCACGTGACAGGTGTTATAAGAGAGTAGAAGAGGACATTGGCAAAATTATATCGACCAGATGTAGACGCCATTAGAGAAGAAAAGAAGAAATATATTTTCAGTTTTCTGACAATACTGATATAAAACATAACATATATTTTCTTTTGTTTCAGTATCTAACGGATCAATAATATTATTGACCCGTTAGACACCGAACTAATGAATTGATATAATTAATACTGATATTATTAAATTATATTTTAAAACTGGAATCGTTTAATCGTTTTTTTTTCACTAAGACAAAGGTAAACGTTCTGCCTACCAGCAAAATCGTTTACCTAGTTTTTTCAACCCTGCTTTGTATTTGTCTTCGTTCAAATCAATTGCATGTTTCCATTTTATCTCCGCTTTGTTGCATACCCTCGCGGCTTTCTCACGGGGTTATAAAAATCTATAAATAGCTAACTGTTACAATTCTATTGTGCAGGTGAAAGTTCAGGTCCCTTGTATACTACTCGTAGTAGGAGTATGTTTTCTGTAGGTGGTGTTTCAAATTTTATCGTTCAATCTACAATGATGAATGATCAATGAGATACGGCCAGATGTTTTGTTTTTATTAGAAAGTTCAACATATAATATTGCAGGGGGCAAAGAATAAAATTTTGTCTACTTTGGTATCTGCAATGTTATGTATTGCACAAAGGCTGATTGGTTAGTCTCAACTTTGATAACAACACAAAATTGGGTTCCTTTCGTTAGAGCTTTTAAAATATATAGAATCTTATAATGTGTCTTTACTTTTTTACTATAAATCAGACGAATTTATTGTGAATTTAAGCGGGTTAACTACGAACATATGTAGTTTGTCCAGGAACAACACCAACGCGTCATCGAATGAAGTCCCTCGACGTGAAACGTTGGTGTTCTTCCAGCACTTCTTACCAGGTTCGTAATTAACGCGCATTCATAGGGAAAGTGTCGTTACTTTGTTTATTTAATAGTTTCATAGATAGAAAGTAAAAAAAACGCATGAATGCAACAACGGTACTTCTAACCCCTTTACCTACAATAATCACTGTACGAAGACGGCGTGAAATCGCTCGGAAACTAGATTGATTGTGTTGAAATGCAAGTCACCATGAACTTTTTATACCGACATTATAAAAGAGGAGGTTAAGTTATTCAGCATAGTAAATAGTCTGGTTTATTCAGCATTAACCTTTTTACTTTGGATTGAGGAGTTGCAATAAGGATATCTCAAGACTTTTGATGAGAAAAGGTCGATATAGCATATAAACTAAAATCAAGCAATTTAATTCAGATTATCCGTATGACAAATCGTCTATCTAACTATTACTGTAAAAACATAGATTCTTTATACATATTCCTAGTTCTCAAACAATACGAGTATTTATAGCCCATGAGTGAGTGCCGACGTCAATCAGGAATCAACAGGAAGTGGAGAGGTTAACGGGAAAGCAAAGGATAATAATCTAAACAAAGCAGCAGGAATAGATTTATGGTGGCGATGCAGTGGGGTTGAGTCGTCGAATCGTGATCGATAGTAACTCTGTCGTACAACGATCAGCTCAACCAATGTATAGAATGCAAAAATTAAAAATATCACTTGAAACGAAGCTCTCCCAATTCTCAGCGGCCGGCCCATGCGCATTTGTTGTTGTTTCACGTCGGAAAGCATTGTGTTGGCCATTCGGTGGCGTTTGCCTTATTTCAGAATTTCGCCCTTTGCGTCGCATCGCACAGTGTGTTATGGAGCCCAAAAAATGGACATCCTCGTTTTCGCACAGAAACCGAGGGTAGTTACTATTTAGAATGCAAGAGTAGAACACCCAAGTGCCAATTATGATTAGTTCAAGCTAAAAATATTTTCAAAGTTGACAAATTTTATTGGCCGAAATTCCGAAAAAAAATTATATTCAAAAAAATACTATAGAAAGTACAGAAAAATCACCCAATAGTTATTTAATAGGATTATAAAGGCGCATCCATTGCTAGTATTAGTGGCCTTCTAGCACTTAAGAAACTACATTTATTAATATTTTTCTGAATTTTATATTTTTTTTTTTCTTCGGAATTCTGCCGTATTAGCATCTGTTTTTGTTTTCAATCGAAAGCTCTTGGTATACACTGTTTATACCAAAATGATTACTCGCTTATCTCATGGAATTCCGAAAATATCTTAAAATGAAATTTTTACTCAGGGCTGTCACCCTTTGAGTCGGAAACTTTGAGTCTGAGTCTGAGAAAATCTGAGTTTTAGCACTGTGCATCGCCCCCCGCGTGTGTGCGAACGGTTGCAGACACTAGAAGGAATTTCACCATTTTTTGATATTTTTTCGTACTTTCCCATTTATTTTGAATAAACGGCTGATTTTAGAAATATTTTTGATTTTTTCTAATGGTGAATATATTTAGGATGTTTGTAACGCGATGGATTTTCGAATAAAGGTGTCTATCATTCATAAGGCCGTGGCTTGTCACCACCCTCCGGACTGGGCCAGTCCGTGAAGCAACTCAGTTGTGTTTCGGAATGTGGTCCGGAGAAGCCATCTTCTAGACCTTCGTGATACATCGTCGGCCGCATCTTCGCTTTCCATCATGTGAGAATTGTGAGATTGCGGTCAAACGAAGTAATATTTCTGATAAAAAAAAAAAAAAAAAAAAAAAATAATATCTTGAAACTTACTTGGTTTAGTGGTCAAAATATGGCAAATTAGTTTCTCTCTCATATAAAGATCATAATGTTTTTTTGAAAAACTAAAACTATACAAACAGCTACTTTTCATCCGATTATATATGGAAAATTTCAATACGATCGGAGACGTTGTGTCTAAATGAAGCGGAAAGTACGTTCGTATGGGGGCTAAGGTATCCGATCCCATGAAGCCGCGGGCATAGTCTCAAACTCAACAGTCTACATTATATTGGTCCCCACTATTGGACGCCGACCTCCCCCAGTTCAGCGCCTTATTAGCTTTTATCTCATGATGGGCAATGCCCATCAGCCCACGCTGCGGGCTTACGGATTGGGAATCGCAGTTCGGTTGTAGAATGGTTCAAGAAGCGCTGCTGCCCGCCCCTGGTCGATATCCCTTAGTCGCCTCTTACGATACCAGCGGGAAGAGTTGGGGTGGTGCACATTCTAAGCAGGCACTACGCATAAGCTAGTTTTTTATACTTTCACCAGGGTATGCTGTGCAATTAGATGCAATTACTACGGTGTGATTGTAGGGCAATTAGGCATACGGATGTTGATAGGTTACCTACGTAACGATAGACGCGTGCGCATCTTCCTGCTACCGTCTCGGTGAACGAAGAAACGTTATGATCATAATTTTTATAATTCCGACGTGAGAAATTTATTGTTTTTGGCCGATACAATATAATTAAGCGTCGAGTTCTTACATAAAGTAATTGGAACACGAATTATGTTAGTGGTTATCTACGTATTTGATCAAAGAATGTATGTATGAAACATTGATTTATTAAAAACGAAGATGAGGCACTGGTTGCTCGAAAGTGGCAACCTCAAATTGTGTAAAATTGTGTTCTCCCACATCAGTCACCGTCTGATCGGCGGCACGGGCGGTCGTGATTCGCGTGAAATATTGTTGTCTCAGTCTCACTTCGGTCCTAGATACGTCTTTCCGTCTTTGTTCTTCTTTGTATTGCACAGGACTGGACATATAACTGTGAGAATATGTGTTTGCGTGTAGTTGTAACACATGCCAATTTTTGAGTAAGCGCTGGGAGAACGTAACCTATCTTCCCTTTTTAAATCAATGGTATGAAACTATTATATATTTATTTAATTCAATTTCATTTTCAGTTTCTTTTTTCATTATTTTAGTCAAGTCAAAATAGGTATTTTATTTAACAGATATAATTGAGTTTGTTTTAAAAAAATTAAACGACCGTCAATTATATGTATGCTTTTGTCATGAATGCCATTGTCAGAACTGAACCAAATTAAAATGGGGCCACGCGGGAAGCACCAGCTTTCATATAAAAAAAGAATCATGAAAATCGGAAAACCCAATCAAAAGTTCTGATGTAACAAACATCAAAAATATAATTGAGAATCTCCTCCTTTTTTTGAAGTCTGTTAAATAACCACCACGCTTGGCCGGCGGATTGGTGGCGGGTCGTAGAAAACGTGTCAAAAATATACAGAAGAAAGCTGCTGGCCTGCCTGTGGAACCTAGCAGTCTCGTAAGTCTCGGAAGGTTCCCTTAGTCGACTCTTACTTATAACTTAAATCGTTAGATAGGCCCGTAGTGAGACTGTTTGTTGCTAAACGAAGTTTGAGAGCTCAAAAACTTGTCTTTGTCATTTTCGAATCAGAGAATTCTGTGCGTGCGGTGTGCTTGTTCACAAAAGTTCGTGCTATGTGAATGTGATTGCACAATAAAAAGCAATAATAAGAGTTATGTTTATTAACAAAAACACCAATATTATCAAGATACATTGTTCGTTCGTCGGCATGCCAAAATGCCACAATTTTAGGGCACAAGGGAGTATCTAACGATTTAAATCTTTGACGACTACGATCTGAACCGGGGCAGGGTCTGGTGGGGTCGATTCTTTCGCCGCGACCGCCGCCGCCACTGCGCTTATTTAAACCGACATGATTTACAAAACAAACCATCATAAACTGCATTTAAATAGCAGCACGCGTAAAACGTAATATAATCTGTGTGCGTTACACAACATTACATAACTTATTGTGAGAATTTATGCAATTTTACACTCTGCACCGATATTGCATCTTTGGAGCAGAACTTGCAAACTATACGAAGTTTCTCGTGATTTAAAGTTAAAGTTTATTTAATAATTATATGGATCCCATTGTCAGAACAGGACCAAATTAAAACGGGACTACACGGGAAGCACCAGCTTTCAAATAAAAAAAGAATCATGAAAGTCGGACAACCCAGTCAAAAGTTCTGAGGTAACATTTTATTGTTTTGTATTTTTTTTGTTATGTTTTATTTACATTACAAAAAAATACAGTCGAATTGAGAACCTTCTCCTTTTTTTGAAGTCGGTTAAAAACTTTAATGTTATTCTAACTATAATGTTCATAATAAAAACAAAATCTTCTAAGTTCAACACGCAGATCGAATTAGGTAATAAAATAAAATAACAAATCAAAAACAGGGGCTATTACCTCAGGTCTGTTACTCCAGCAGGTGGTGGAGGCTCATCAGCAAATTTATGTCCACTGGTGGACATACATAAGTTTGCTGATGAGGAGGAGCAGTGAAGTTGGACTTGGGATGATGATGAAAAGATTATTTCTACCTCATAGCCAACAAATTTAATTGTGATAAGAAAATCGTGGGACACTGCATTATATTTGCAGCCTGCCTTTGCCGGTTCCATGGGAACCATTGATTATTACTGCAATGAATAGCCAATCACAATGCAAGAATAAAACCGTATTAAATGTTAATATGAACCAACTAACCAACGGCCTCTTATACACGGACTGCGCGTCACAAATACAAGGACGCCAATTCGCCCGTCGCTTGCTGGCGACTGCAGTCGTCGACTGCCGTCCAGTCGGCTGCAATCCTACAGTTGAGTCGGCAACTTGCCATCCGTGTTTTGAGACGCGCAGTCCGTGTATAAGAGCGCTAAGGCCCTACACATAAGGGCTCATATTTGCACGTTGCCGACTGCAAGGAAACAGCACCCGTCGACTCAACTTGACTGCAGTTGATCCTGACTGCAGGGAACTGCAGTCGACGGGGGAAATCGCCTACAGTTGAGCCTTGCAGTCGGCAACTCGCACTCCGTGTATATGAGCCCTAACAGATTTTGATCAAAACCGCTATTTACGTTTACGATACTCTATCCCACTCGTGCCCATCTGGCTCCCATAGCTCAGATAGAAACAGAGAAAGCAATTTCCAATTTTCATACTAGTTATTCCCACGAGCAAATCTGTTTTTGGGTTAACCGCCTCAGTAATACATTCACCTGAGTCGTTAAAGTCGAATCTACTAAAAGCTTTTGGAACAGCAATAACAAGAACTACTTCGCAACTGGTTGTTTGAAGAGTTATGCACTTTAGCATAGAACAACAGTATTTTTCGTTGTTATAGAAATAACTGTTAGGTCTAAATGACAACATTTTCATAAGGAACAATAAGTTAGACACACTCTCTTGTCGATTTCTGTAAACAAAATATTCAGCTGAATAAACAAACTGTGTTTAAATTGCATGACACAGACAGAAAATTACTAAAATAGAAAACTTAATGGTTCACCTAAGGTTTATTATGCCGGAAAAATACAACCGAGGCAAAACACCCCTACCTGGTTCGTTTACCCATCGGTAAAAGATTTTATTGTAAAATGTTAGTCACGATGCAATCGACCAACCCCTGCCTGGAAGCTACCCATAATTATTACGAGCTTGACGTTAAAATGGAAACAAGGGGGGACAACCTAGCAACAAAGGCAATTAAGTCACCCTTTCGCAAAAAGCATACTGTAGATTGTACTGAATTGAGTCTCACAATACCAGGCAGGCGTAAGGTCCCTTACCTTTTATTTAGCCTGAGCCATGGCTATATTCTACCTTTATTCAAATACTGTTTAAGCTCGTTTAAACTTTTTCTTCACAAACCAGTCAGTGGTTCAATTTTAGTCTACTTTTTGCAATCGAGGAGAGTAGTCTATAAGCTCAACAAAACAACGTTGAACTCTTCAAGCGAAAATAAACCTTTTCAGTCTTCTTGAAAACCATATTTAAGTTAGATTTCAGAGAGACCGTCCACAGTATGAAAACCGTACTATCTATTCTGTAAAAGTAAAGCGAAATTTCAGTAAAAGTGGAGCGAGATTTCAGTAAAAATGGAGCAAGATTTCAGACTAGTCGCGAACCAACCGTGCGTGTTCAGTCGTTTCCCAAACCGCTATTTGGATACATTATGACATAGTAGACATGTGACACGGTATTCTAGTAACTTGTGCTATTTTACTGGAGCGTGTTTTAGACAGGTTTTCGAGGTTGCGCTCATCTTGCACCTAGAGTTATGTTTGGCTTGGCAACGCATAACGTTTGACGGTCTTCGGGAAGCAATCATCAAACAGGATTTCAGACAAAATAGAGTCTTCATACACAGGCTTTGAGTCAAGCCTGCACTAAATTTTGCCTGTCTTATGCTTTTAACCATTAGAGGCATTCCGTTCCGCTTTTAGTTGGCATTTAGCTTAGAACTTCTGTACATCACGGTATCCTTCCTGGAAATATGTGCACGGCACGGCATTACGGGCAAAGCTTTTGTCGGCTGCAAACGCGCATGAATTAACTAAGTTACTGCTTCTGGTTTATGAAAATAATCATCTGAATAACTGTCTATGGCTTTTAGCACAAGAGCGTCTTTGCCATGAATGTAACTGTAACCTTCACGTGACGAGCTCCATATAATAGAATATCCTGCATTGTTCCTGTATAAAAGCAGACCACAATAAAACCTATAACACCACACATGGAGTAACAGCATCTATAAACTGTTCCTGGCAATAAGATACAGTTGCGAACGATATATCTTTTTAAGCTCTTCGTTTATAGCGTCGAGTATTGAGGGCTATTGAGAGAACTGATTGATGGTACGGTGAGAAGGCCCTCAATCAACGTTAATGCATCGTGTGTTTTGTTCAAAGGATTCGTGTTTATAAATAGTAATGGCTTAGTTTTATGCATGTGTTTTTATGATTTTATAGAAGCCGTTTTTGTAAAAGAGTAGTGCAATGATCCTGTTGGCACAATACCTAAACAAACCGAGGGTAAAACGTATAAAAGGGACCTCAATTTTTAACACAAAAACAGTATGCACCTACTTTGCTACTATTTAGAAAGAGGCTTGGTGGATTTATTGTTTCTATGTCAATGTGGCGGCATCTAGGCTAGACAAAAATATAAACCTGTAGGTATTCTAAGTAGAAAACAATAACTCACTAGATTACCTACCTTCAGGTTTGTTATCTAGAACCATGATTTACAGCTGCAACAACCTTAAGCCCATGGTATAGTGAAGTGGAAACTGATGTAAACCAGCTCAGTTCCACACCAGGAAGTGTCGATGTGGGCGTTATAGGACGACGAGTCGTCGACCCTATAAATTTAATGTTTTCTAACAATACGCCATAAATGCAGGTCAAGTAAGCTATATCGAGCGAGCTGTAGGAACGGCGGCGCGCAAAGGTTAATTTACTTCCAGGAAATAGTGTTAAGTAAATAAAAACCTGTGAAGTGCAAGCAGAGGAAATTTAATAAAAATAAGGTATAAGTTTATTAACGCGGCAGTCGGTACTATCACGTTTTGATTTAATGGTTTGTACTTTGACATATTCTTTCTAGTAGGTATTTATGGCGACTAACTTTCTCAATTTGTTAGCGAAAGATGATATCTACAAGATAAATAATCATCAGCAGTTCGTGAAATTTTATTGATTTTTTTGTATTGCAACTTTGCTAAGTTTTTTTAGACCACAGCAACGAAATTCTTCAACGAATCATAGCTGGTCTAAATCAAGTCATGTTTGCTTCGTCCGGTGCAATTGCGAAAAACCGAACTAAAAGAAACTTGTTCGCAACTAGTCCAATTTGTCATAATGTAGCTGATGACGGGAAGACACGAATGTCTCCATTTGAGTAATGTCTTCGTGTCGCGTGACTTGACAATGCTCAGTTTAGCCAAGGTCATGGAGTATGTACTTTATCTACACAACAAAACTGTTAAACTGCTTACTTCGGTTTCGAAACGAAAGAAAGTAAGGAGGATTCTTTAAAAGCTTGAGGTATATCTGATAATGTCTGATAAGACGTCACAGAAGCAAACAGTTCTTGGATTATTTATGTGCTATGGATCGAAAATAATTGCAGAAAGCGATGGAAGTTTCGTTTTCGTGCAAAACCAACTCTTGTGTCACTTATTATCTATATATATATATAAAAGAAAGTCGTGTTTGTTACAACACTTATAAATCAAGAACGGCTGAAGCGACTTGGCCGAAAATTGGTCGGGAGGTAGCTTAAAACCAGAGAGAGACTGACATAGGATACTTTTTATCCTGTTCCCGTGGGATGTGAGATAAATTCCACGGGGGCGGAGCCGCGGAGTGCAGCTAGTTATTTATAAATTTCATTAGCATTTATCAATTTTTATTTCGTTTCGAAAAGAACGGGCCCTCTGTTACGATTTGGGCCGGAATAAACTTTTTTTAGATAGGGCATTTGAGATGATCCAAAAGTACTTTCGGAGCCTATTACAAACAAACAAACAATGAAATCTTTCCCCTTTATAATATATAGATTCCACAGTAAATCTTGATTTTTAGAACGTGTCGCGACGAATATACTAGATTATTATAAAGCAATTAGAAAGCGTACGCCTGAATACTTTCAGATCGAGTTACAACGACCACCAGAGACAATCGCATCCAATTATAAAACAATCGAAAGGATAGTCCTAACGACGGGCAGGCCCTGCGTTTTGAAGTTAATTGCAGATTAAGTTAAAGTACACAGTTACTTGTGCTTTAGTTAAAGAGAAACATATTCTAAATTGGTATATTAATGGAGGCAGTACATACTCTGAGTGGATGAGGGTGAACAGCATCGCGTAGAAAGTAGTAAGTATAAGAGGAGTAAGGAACCTTATTCCTCACAGTGGGTGCTTACGGACTAAGCAATAGATAGATATAAATAGACAGTACAAATACACACCCACCGAGACGTTTCGTCAAACGTCTCGGACGATGGTCCTCTCAAAAAGAAGGCATCTAGGCTAGACAAAAATATAAACCTGTAGGTATTCTAAGTAGAAAACAATAACTCACTAGATTACCTACCTTCAGGTTTGTTATCTAGAACCATGATTTACAGCTGCAACAACCTTAAGCCCATGGTATAGTGAAGTGGAAACTGATGTAAACCAGCTCAGTTCCACACCAGGAAGTGTCGATGTGGGCGTTATAGGACGACGAGTCGTCGACCCTATAAATTTAATGTTTTCTAACAATACGCCATAAATGCAGGTCAAGTAAGCTATATCGAGCGAGCTGTAGGAACGGCGGCGCGCAAAGGTTAATTTACTTCCAGGAAATAGTGTTAAGTAAATAAAAACCTGTGAAGTGCAAGCAGAGGAAATTTAATAAAAATAAGGTATAAGTTTATTAACGCGGCAGTCGGTACTATCACGTTTTGATTTAATGGTTTGTACTTTGACATATTCTTTCTAGTAGGTATTTATGGCGACTAACTTTCTCAATTTGTTAGCGAAAGATGATATCTACAAGATAAATAATCATCAGCAGTTCGTGAAATTTTATTGATTTTTTTGTATTGCAACTTTGCTAAGTTTTTTTAGACCACAGCAACGAAATTCTTCAACGAATCATAGCTGGTCTAAATCAAGTCATGTTTGCTTCGTCCGGTGCAATTGCGAAAAACCGAACTAAAAGAAACTTGTTCGCAACTAGTCCAATTTGTCATAATGTAGCTGATGACGGGAAGACACGAATGTCTCCATTTGAGTAATGTCTTCGTGTCGCGTGACTTGACAATGCTCAGTTTAGCCAAGGTCATGGAGTATGTACTTTATCTACACAACAAAACTGTTAAACTGCTTACTTCGGTTTCGAAACGAAAGAAAGTAAGGAGGATTCTTTAAAAGCTTGAGGTATATCTGATAATGTCTGATAAGACGTCACAGAAGCAAACAGTTCTTGGATTATTTATGTGCTATGGATCGAAAATAATTGCAGAAAGCGATGGAAGTTTCGTTTTCGTGCAAAACCAACTCTTGTGTCACTTATTATCTATATATATATATAAAAGAAAGTCGTGTTTGTTACAACACTTATAAATCAAGAACGGCTGAAGCGACTTGGCCGAAAATTGGTCGGGAGGTAGCTTAAAACCAGAGAGAGACTGACATAGGATACTTTTTATCCCGTTCCCGTGGGATGTGAGATAAATTCCACGGGGGCGGAGCCGCGGAGTGCAGCTAGTTATTTATAAATTTCATTAGCATTTATCAATTTTTATTTCGTTTCGAAAAGAACGGGCCCTCTGTTACGATTTGGGCCGGAATAAACTTTTTTTAGATAGGGCATTTGAGATGATCCAAAAGTACTTTCGGAGCCTATTACAAACAAACAAACAATGAAATCTTTCCCCTTTATAATATATAGATTCCACAGTAAATCTTGATTTTTAGAACGTGTCGCGACGAATATACTAGATTATTATAAAGCAATTAGAAAGCGTACGCCTGAATACTTTCAGATCGAGTTACAACGACCACCAGAGACAATCGCATCCAATTATAAAACAATCGAAAGGATAGTCCTAACGACGGGCAGGCCCTGCGTTTTGAAGTTAATTGCAGATTAAGTTAAAGTACACAGTTACTTGTGCTTTAGTTAAAGAGAAACATATTCTAAATTGGTATATTAATGGAGGCAGTACATACTCTGAGTGGATGAGGGTGAACAGCATCGCGTAGAAAGTAGTAAGTATAAGAGGAGTAAGGAACCTTATTCCTCACAGTGGGTGCTTACGGACTAAGCAATAGATAGATATAAATAGACAGTACAAATACACACCCACCGAGACGTTTCGTCAAACGTCTCGGACGATGGTCCTCTCAAAAAGAAGCACCATATGCAGGGCCCGTATACCTCTCTCTCTCTCACTCTTAGTAAAAACTAAATCGAAGTTTCTGATTCGATTTCGTGCAAACGCGTATCTTATGCAAGCGACCGTAGACGTAGTTGATTTGCACGAAAACGATTTTTCTATTTTCCATTCCGAGTATGCCTTTAGGACAGTCGGACACACTCGCGTGTCTTTTAAACTGTGGCCGAGACAAGACGAGAGCAACCCCGACCAAGGCGAGACGAGTGCACCATATTGTATAGGTATAGTCCACATAATTATACACACTCGTGCTCGGCCTGTCTCGGGTTGTCTCGCCGAGTTTGTACTGCCGCCATTGTTTTATTAAAAATGGAAGATGAGGTACCTACTGGTGTAACCTCAAATTGTGTAAAATTGTGTGCTCAGTCTCAGTCACCGTCTGGCCGGCGGCACGGGCGGTCGTACTAGCGAGAAATATTGTTGTCTCGGTATCACTTCGGTCTTAGGTAGGTACGTCTTTCCGCCTTGTTCTTCTTTGTATTGCTCAGGACTGGTGGAAATATAACTGTGAGCGTATGTGTTTGCATGTAATTGTAACACATGCCAATTTTTGAGCAAGCGCTGGGAGTACGTAACCTATCTTCCCTTTTTCATTAATCAATGACTGCCGCCATAAGATTTTAATTTTTTTAACTAAATCATTCCACTTGACTCTAGTAGTTAGCGAAAAAAAAGCATCCAAAGACAATTTCCTGCAATGATACCAACAAAGCACATTGCAAGGCGAGGTGATGATAGGTAGAGTTAAACAACAACTGACTGGTGGCCAATAATGGGCAAAAGAAACATAGGACGTCCAGTTGCAAGGTGGGTCGACGACATAGTACGTGTCGGGGGACGTCAATGGAGGCGGCTAGCACAGGACCTTGGTTGATGGCACAAACTTCGGGAGGCCTTTACCCAGCAGTGGGTAAAATTCGGCTGTGGATGATGATGATGATGATGATGATGATACTACTAACAGTGGCTGATTAGCCCTAAAGCAGGAGTAGCAAGTGAAATGCCCCGCGCTTGTAGGCAAAGTAATAAAATAACCAAATTTCGCGGCTCGCTCCGTTAGCCTTAGCCGTTATGTACCTACTTCCGTTTTTAGCCAAGAGCTGAAAAATTCCAAAAAAATGTTTTAGTTTACTGAGTTTTAGTCTTAGATATGAAAGCAGCTCGCTCCGCTCGTCGGGAAAATTTATGGCTCTTGTCTTGTCTCGAATTTGATCCTGTTAAGTTCTTGTACTATACCACAAAAAAAAAGAAACGAGAATATTGCAATTCAAGGGGTTTACATTGTTTACATTTGCTACAGGCCCCGTGCTGGCTTAATACGGTACTGGATAGGATAGTGCAGGTAGGTTACCTACCTGACTACACTGCCTATAATATACTAGTTTTGACATTCTTTGCCAACTACATTCTCTTATATATAATAAAACTCTATATACTTATTAGCACTGTTTTGATTCTACTGGTAGACAAAAGACTTTGTTACAACTCCAAAACAAATTAGATTATTCTGGTAAATAAAAAACTGTGTTGCCATTCAACCTCCATATTCAATACAGTTTATTTAAACAAGCAAAGAAAATGTAAGGTCAAACAGGTTGGCTTGGAATGACATCAACTTTTAACATCAAAAGTTACTTAAACGGACATAAGGAAAACCATTGTAGGTACCCTGATAGCCTATCACACTAATGTCATAAATGCATTGTTTTAAAATGATTGACTTTTGTTTTTAGGGTTCTGTACCCAAAGAGTAAAATGGGACCCTATTACTAAGCCTCCGCTGTCTGTCTGTCTGTCCGTCGGTCACCTGGCTGTAATCTCATGAACAGTGATAGCTAGACAGTTAAAATTTTCACAGATGATATAAAATAAAATTAATATTTAAGGGGGCTCATTCAGAAATTAATTATACCCGCGGCTTCACTTTATCTATTCCCGGATATACAGCCAAATATTATTTATTGTAGTTTCATAGTGTTCTACATGAACCTACGTTAAATTTCATCTCGATCCGTTCAGTACTTTTAAAGATGATAGTTTTAGCAAAATAACTTTACAAACATTAGGTAGCGTTATTAGCCGTAGTAGAATCAAATCTAAATTATGTCCAGAAAATTCATGAGGACGCTTCTGCTTAATTAATCGTAAAATAAATGCACCGAAAGAAGGTAACAAATACGCGACGATCGAAATAACACCATGCGACCAAAATGTTGAATGAAAATCATGTATAGCAGCAGAGTTAATACATAAGAGTTAGACTTACATGAATACTTTGATGAGTTCACGTGATTACACTTATTTTAGCAATAGACTTCACTGAGAAACTAAACAAAATTGTAAAGAAAATATAATTCAAAACAGTTTCAAACAAACACACCACACGCACGCACGCAAAATAGTGTTATAGTGTTTTTTTCCCTCCCACCCCTTCCCTTCCCTTCTCCATTTTTTTCATTGGCTTGCATCCCCCTGTGTCATGTCAATGTCATTATTTGTCTGCTGTTAGTTCTGTCAATGTCTATCTTTAAAGTGACAATGACAATAGAATCTATGCGATTGTTGACTTTGACAAATTATCAAAACAACGCAACAACGAAATCAAGATGGCGGTGATTGTTTTGAATTGAATTTGATTTTGATGGTTCTTCTATGCTATGAGACTCATAGAATAGACTCTTAATATGAGTTTTGAAGGTTATTGCCAAAGAGAATACATTATTGCAATATACCTACCTATGCAAAGTTATGAACCGTGAAACTTGAAATGAAACTTTGAAATAATGGAAGCAGACTCGACGACTTATGACAATAATCCCAAAACATTAGATGGGCCATCTTTGCCCTTCTTTACAAGTCCGGGGTAAAAAGTTTAGTTTATGTTATTTCTTGCTCAACTTGGGGTTAGTAAGGACCGCTAATTTACTATCTATGTTATCTTCACAGGAACTTCAGGCTGTATGAGGAGTTTCTAAACAAAAACAGCGAACAAAGTATTGAAAGGCACATATTTGAAAGGCTTCAATCCTTTGGATTGCTTCAGAACAATGTCAAATGCCAAAACAATACTCCTGAATGTAAAGTGGTCTGCAGAACTGCTAGGGTTGTTGATCGGTAGGTACTTAATAGCTAGATGTGTGTGTTTTATAAAAAGTCTCATCTCACATCAGATCCACATAGCTGTGGCTACTATGTAAACCTTGAAGGGCATGCAGCACCTACAACACAAGTCTAACCACTTAGTGTAGGTGCTGTAATCCAAATCTAGAAGCCAAGACAAATTTTCTTAATTATTTGTTAGACATAAGTACTATTATGAATGCTTGATTTGAAATAAATTATTATTATTATGCTAAAAGTACACTGTTGAACACCGGCCTCTCATAATAGGCACTATAAATCGCTCGTATCATTGAGATAATTATGTCTACCTTTAACAAGTAAATCCAAACTTATGATGACTGCATTTTTGTTCAGATTACAATGGGCCTGTGAAACTTGCGGTAGACGGCAGGCAATAAGAGAAGGGTCATTCTTTCTTCGGCTGCAATGCTCAATACCTCAAGCATTGCAAACTGTACTGGCATGGTGTGAGGATGCAGATGTCAATGTTGCAGCTGAGCATTTTGGTAAATATTGTTTTATCACAAAATATTCACCTGCAGTAACTCACCAATAGCGAGCCCGTGCAGGCCTTATGCAAAAAAAAATACTAAGTGAATTGCTTACTACTGAAACGGTATTCACTGTAATCCAAACAAGCATACATTCTGCCTATGAATTTAAATTATAATAATCTTTACAATGTTTTACTGTGTATTATATTTTTTCATGCTGTCAATCAGGTACCAAAGTAAGTAAACGTCTATCTTACCAAAGGTCTGTATAGACTGAAATACTAACATTCTCCGCATACTCAAAATTATATCAGTTTTAAATGAAAATCTGTCAAAATTTACCTCCATCTTATTTCAATTCGTCACCTGAGACATACCTAAATGAAAATGAAAATGAAAATGTTTATTTTGTAACCACAATAACAAAGGACAAAGTTTTGAGCAGCTCTGTCTTCCTCTGTCCTCCTTAAATATGTGTTACATTTGACTATTTGGTGGTCATTCCATTGACAGGGTAAAAACCTAACTGATTAATATTATCTACAGGCATCAAACTGAAAGTAGCCATACAAATTTACGACAAACTAGATGACCTGGCTACGAAGGACCATAACAAGACACTTCTCGGCGGAGCCAACAGTGTGGTGCTAGCGGAAATATTCCCAGACTGCCTGAACAGACTGTCTCCAGATACCACTGACCATCCTCATGTACATAGGATATTGATGCTTGCTGACACTAAGGTAAAGCTTATTTTAGACTTTTTTATTCCTTCTGACCTACATACAGCCCTTATACTTAATTCTCACTGGGATGGCAGCGGCCAGCTTTATCATTGATTTAAAGCTTTATCGGTCTTATATGTGTAGTTAAAGTTTAAAATTATATGACACAAGTTTAACTTTCACTGAAAGTGATATCCGCTTCACTGCTGGCCGCTGACATTCTGGTGTGAAATGTGCCATAGAGTGCTATGCAAGTTGTCCCAATCTGCAATGGCTCCATAAATATTAATAAATGAATAACTGAATATTCATTAATCATTTTATTATTTCTCCATCCTCATAGAGATTAAATTGATCCTTACTGTGTGCTAATACTTAATAACTAAATACCTTCCTTTTTGATTTTCAGCACATACCAACATACTACCACTTACATGTACTCAAAGAAGATATAAAGAAAACCAGTTCAGTGATCAGCAATACAGTAAGTGACTACCCTTGTAACAATGCACAAAACACTCCCATGTGAGATGTCAGTGCAGATCCCAGTTCCCCCACTTAGAATTTTAATAAGAATTAGACTACCCCTGTAAAAAATCTATTAAAATATTCAAAAACTCTTTATTTACACAAATACACTTGAAAAGGTACACGGAAATTATTATTTTTATATAATATTTTTGTATGTAGATGTAAAGTAAAGAAGCAACAAAGAACCTTTGTTATTTTTTGAGTTGGAGCAAAATCCGTCCTAAGTTTTTTTATCAGTACTAAATAATTTACAAACATGTAAAAACAGTCACGGAATGCGGCGGGCACTGGATTCGTCTAAAATATCGTATTGTTTCAGAGCTTAAAAGCACAAATAGAGGGTGTTCTATCCAAAGTCGTGGCGCCCGAGTCAACGGTGGTGTTTGGCAACACCGTGCCCATCATAGAGGGCGCTGTTCCCATCCAACAACTCACGCAGCAGTGTGACGCCGACATGCAACATTTCTGTACGTAAATAGATAAATAAATAATGCGGGACAGTTAACACAACATCATCTAGCCCCAATACAAGCAGAACTTATGTTATGGGTATACTAGGTAACTGTTATTATGTATTTAACAATACATAACATTGATAGATATTTTGATTATGCATGAAAAACACTAGGAACAACCTCCATATCGTACAAACCTTTTTCTTGAGGTGGGAACCGAACACGCAACCTCCTGCGTTGCAGGCGGACCTTCGCCGCTGTGCGACATAGGTCGAGAAATAAGTAGATAAGGTAAAAATCCCAAAAATTAGTAACTCATTCATCACAGCGATGACTCAATTTTCTAAACATTCACCTAACACAGTAACCTTATGCTAGCAACGCTGGATAACTTGTTACTTTATACCCGTTGGCCAAAATTTGACGAACTCTGGGGACACAGCAGTCGAAGACCTGCCTGAAATGCCGTATATTGCAGGTTGAAATCCCAACTATTGGTACCGATTATTGTAGATGTAGTAAATGAGTCATCTGATAAACATACCATAAACTCTGTTTTCATCAAAGGAAGATAAGTTAGTGGAATGTCTATTCCTCAAAACAACACCATTTTCCTCACAGTAAAGATGACTTCGCTTACAATGCTAAGATGAGACAAATGATATTCTTTTAAGTCTTCTAAAATTACCATTTGTTCTCAGTGACCTCCCGCATATGGAAGCAAGCTATCACCTTATGCGGCGCCTCTCGCGACCTCTGCGCAAGTACACCTCTCCCGGTCATCTGCGCGGGCGCCGTGCAACGGTACCTAGACGCCTCGCTCTACCGCATCAGGTACGGAGATGGATTCTACCGACACATGCTGAATGTAGTCGCTGAGGAGCATACTGCCAAGAGTTAACTAAGAGTGGTCTAACTGTCATCTGTGCGGGCGCCGTGCAACGGTACCTAGACGCCTCGCTCTACCGCATCAGGTACGGAGATGGATTCTACCGACACATGCTGAATGTAGTCGCTGAGGAGCATACTGCCAAGAGTTAACTAAGAGTGGTCTAACTGTCATCTGTGCGGACGCCGTGCAACGGTACCTAGACGCCTCGCACTACCGCATCAGGTACGGAGATGGATTCTACCGACACATGCTGAATGTAGTCGCTGAGGAGCATACTGCCAAGGGTTAACTAAGAGTGGTCTAACTGTCATCTGTGCGAGTGCCGTGCAACGGTACCTAGACGCCTCGCTCTACCGCATCAGGTACGGAGATGGATTCTACCGACACATGCTGAATGTAGTCGCTGAGGAGCATACTGCCAAGAGTTAACTAAGAGTGGTCTAACTGTCATCTGTGCGGGCGCCGTGCAACGGTACCTAGACGCCTCGATCTACCGCATCAGGTACGGAGATGGATTCTACCGACACATGCTGAATGTAGTCGCTGAGGAGCATACTGCCAAGAGTTAACTAAGAGTGGTCTAACTGTCATCTGTGCGGACGCCGTGCAACGGTACCTAGACGCCTCGCACTACCGCATCAGGTACGGAGATGGATTCTACCGACACATGCTGAATGTAGTCGCTGAGGAGCATACTGCCAAGGGTTAACTAAGAGTGGTCTAACTGTCATCTGCGCGGGCGCCGTGCAACGGTACCTAGACTCCTCGCTCTACCGCATCAGGTACGGAGATGGATTCTACCGAGACATGCTGAATGTGGTCGCTGAGGAGCATACTGCCAAGAGTTAACTAAGAGTGGTCTAACTGTCATCTGCGCGGGCGCCGTGCAACGGTACCTAGACTCCTCGCTCTATCGCATCAGGTACGGAGATGGATTCTACCGACACATGCTAAATGTGGTCGCTGGGGTACCTACTGCCGAGGATTTTTTGTCGATTTTATAGTATTGTAAAGGAAACGGTTCGCGCCAGTCTTTGTCGCGGCTCGAACCGCCTTTATAGCTTAGGACGAACTCTAGTGGGTTTTCCAGACTGACCGGTAATCTAGTGATGTACAGTGCATCTTAGTTTAGTGAGAGAGACCATAGATGTGATAATTTATCTGTGGAACTCGTAAGAATAATGTTGTATGGTCTAACAACCTATACTCCGGTCCAAATCAAAAACCTGGATATTTTTTGTATACAAAGTGTTTACAAACCCAAGGGAATATTGTTAGAAAATATTTTTGACAAGCACAGAAAATCCAAACAATCTTTTGATTTTAACCTTTCATTCATCATTTAATAGACCTCTCTTTTGTTTTCGAATTCTAATCCAAACATTTTCCCTGCACATGTGAGATTATGCGTTGTTAGAGTTAGTGTTATCTCTCCTCCGAAGACCGAAAGACGTTCTCGGTGACCCCGTTGACCCACTCCCCGCCGCTAACCCGGAGGTGACGTCAGCCGATTCGTTACCGCACACTACACAGCCGACCAAAAACCGACCCCGCCGGAAGCGGGGTCGAAGAGTTCCCTTCTTCCGCCCGCAGGTGCATTCGTGCACCTAAGGCGTAACCTCCATGCCCTCTTGTAGCATCTAACGACAGCCCAAGCCGAGGCTCGCACCTAAGTGGTGGCCCTTGTGCGTGTCGCCCCAACCTAAACTTTACAGGCGAGGCGCCATCTGCGCTTGCCAAAAGTCCGGTAACGCTGTCATGGCCATCTGCGGTCAACAGCAGTAATATATCATTCGAAAAAAAAGTTGTTTTAGTTTTCAGTAGTAACCTCGCCATTACCTTATTGTTTTCTGTTATAGTTATGAGATTTTATTAAGTTTTCACCATTGATTTAAAAAGGGAAGATAGGTTACGTTCTCCCAGCGCTTACTCAAAAAATGGCATGTGTTACAACTACACGCAAACACATACGCTCACAGTTATATTTCCAGTCCTGTGCAATAAAAAGAAGAACAAAGATGGAAAGACGTATCTAGGACTGAAGTGAGACTGAGACAACAATATTTCACGCGAATCACGACCGCCCGTGCCGCCGGTCAGACGGTGACTGATGTGGGAGAACACAATTTTACACAATTTGAGGTTGCCACTTTCGAGCAACCAGTGCCTCATCTTCGTTTAAATCAATGGTTTTCACTGATGAATGTATTGGTTGACATAAAATATCTTGGATTCTGAATTGGAGTATAGGTTAAACTATGTTCGAGACATTTGTAGAAGTGCCTTTCTAAATAAGTCTTCCTGTAACTTGTGGCCTTATCAGTTTAGTTTAAAGTGTGATAGATAAATAGATTAGTTTTATAGTGCTTATCATTAGTATAATTTTAGAAACCTTTACTTTCTGCAGATTTTGATATTATTATCTTATTTTGACAGTATTGAGTATAAATAAATAAAGAATAAAAAAATAATGCTGGTCAATTCACACAACATTATCTAGCCCCAAGCTAAGCAAAGCTTGTGTTATGGGTACTAGATAATTGATATACTTACAATACACTACATAGATAGACATTTTGCTATGCTAAACATCCAGAATGCCCTGAACCAATATCTGCAGATTGTACAAAATTTTGTAACATTTACACTGTTTTTTTTTGTTTTGCGGGACAAAGTTTGGGCTGATCCAAAGAACGAACTCTTACAAACCCAAACACAAATTGTTGATACTGATTAGATAAAAGTTAGATAAAGTTATAGATAAAATTCATTTATTTTACCCAAGAAAAGAACATAAAAGAAAAGTGCATATAATTAGTTCCTAAATTGTCTCTTAACCAATATAATACTTACATTTAAAAATTGTTTTATTGCAACAATGTTAATGACCTATCCATTTCGCCTAACTGTTCGATGCTCGTGTAAAAAAGTAGCTGAAAGGTTTAACAACCATTTTATCTGGTTTTTCTTAGCATGTACAGTCAGCCAAAGACGAAGTTATAAGTGTTATGTGAATATAAACTTTTCTTTATGAGAAGTAGATTTAAGTAGGTATGTTTAGGTTCTGCCTGCATACATATCGAAGCGTAAATTATTTAAAATGTTTTATAAAATAAAACTATTTTTTCAACTATACTACTTTAAGAACAGTAAAGTACCTAACAATAATTTATTTCAGGCTAAAACTATGAAATATTACAAACTAATAAGTACTCTCGCTACTATGCTGTGGTGGTCACCCAATCAACCCTCCAACTCCAATTAAAAATATATCGTAAAAGTCGGAGAGACAAGCTTCCTTTCTCTAATAGGCTCCCCTATTAGAGAAAGGAAGCTTGTTTCTGTGTATTTTAACACAACTGCGCGATCAATATCTATGCGAGTTGATCACGCCAAGCGCGTATGACAAACCCCCTTGTTTGGGGACGCTCGTTTAGCAGTGAACGCATGTGCTGAAGAAGTCATGTAGGTACTACTATCCCATGTATACATTTAATTAATATAGTACTTGGTTTCTGCCCGCTTGCACGCGTTTTTCAGATAAATACATAAGTAATGCTGGACAATTCACACAGCATTATCCAAGCAGATAAGAGCTTATGTAGATAGGTGTAGTACTGGATAACAGATAAGTACTTAATACAACAACTACATAGATGTATATTTTTTCTTATACATAGAAAACATCCAGAACGCCTATAGTACAAACATTTGTCCTGGGGCGGGGATCGAACCCGCAACCTCCTGCCAAGCGCGGATCCAGGGGGGGGGGGGGTCATGGGGGTCATGACCAGTGATCGGAATTATGAGGGCTAAAATACCTACTGCTCGAAAAATAACAGAGGCAAGTGGAGACGCTTTAGCACTAAATATTTTTTCGGCCCACTTGTTTCGGTTTTCGGGATATTACTAAAATTATCTAAAATTAACTCTGTAAAACAAGTATCGAATTAATTATCGATGTAGGTATATTATTTTCAAATGAAATGGTAATGGTTTCTTTGGAACGATGTAAGTAAAAAGGTGCAGAAGGTAATGTAATTCCACCTTATAAGCCTATGGACAACTAACAAACGAAAAGTAAAAAAATCTACTTTATAGTTTTCACCCATTTATTAATTTTGTCTAACCATTGGACCTAAACATAAACTCAATACCTAATTATTAAAGTAACCAATTTTAACTACCTTGATAATATTTGGTTGAAAAGGAAATTAGTCTGTTAATCTAAATCGCTAAAGGCTTTTTTATTGCATTGAAGTACAGAGGCTGGGCTTAATGCAGAGTTATTTTCTACCTGCCAACCAGGTTTTATCAGGAATGGAGTTTTCCTTGTCAAGTTGTCAACTTGTCACCATCAGATACATTTTCTTCCGGAGAATTAAAATAAATTATTAGGAGTTTATCTATATTATATATAACTTTTATATATAACTTCAAGCTTTAAACGATTTTTTGCGCTTAAAATCTATTTAAATGTAGAGCTCACTCGACAAATCCTTTTGCTAAATTAATCAACTTAATGCATCTCGATCTGTATTTCTGTAAATAAAGTTTTCTAGTTTTATTTTGACTCGTTCAGATGAACACCAGCTTAAAATAAGTATTGCTTGGTCATATATGTGGGAAGAGTCCGTTAACAAAAAAATTAACTTATGTAGTTGTTACAAGCTTTGAATGATTTTAAAATATTCGTCAATAAATCAGTTTTTAGATTATATTTTTCTAGTACAGTTTTGGCGAGCCTGAAGAACAGAGATTCAGAGCTTCTAAGAAGTTTTAGAATAATTTTTATTTGTTCGTAATATTTTGCATAATACGAAGCTGCTTTTAGCCATGTACTCCACCTTGTTATGACAGTTTCTGGTGGCAATGGCATGTTCGGAAATATTTATTTTAATAATTTTACTCTCTTGGGAGCCATTTAAAATATTTATTACATTTTAAATTCACGTATCAACCACATACATATGCATATTCTGCCCTTATTTGTTCTGAAACTCAGCTAAGAGCGTGTGCAAAACAGGTAAAATGTCACTGTATCAAATTCGACAAAAAGTTTTTTTTTAATTCTGTCAAAGATGCGTACACATCTGGGGTAGCTACAGGAGTGAGTGAAGCACGCACAACGACTCTTTGAATGCGCACAACGACTCTTTGAATGCGAAACACGCCCTCAACAGAATTATACAGTTATACAACAATGTTATAAAAATAAAAAACATTTTGCAGTCGTTTATAATAATGATTTTTATCATTTACATTAGTTTCAATAAAATTTACATACTTTCTTTCCTACAGCAACAATTTTTCTAATTTGCGGCCCAATTGCCGAAAATTGGCCGAATAAAATTGTTGTAGTAAGGAAGTCTCCACTTTTTTTGACTCTGTTCTATGCACTTTAGGTATTTTAGCCCTCATAATTCCGATCACTGGTCATGACCCCCCCCTTTGACTGGGTCTAGCTAGGTAGGAAGTTAGGAACTTACTTTGTATGGTGGCAAAGGGCAAACTAGGTAGGTATACTTAGAACAAGGTGCAGAAACCTTATTACGAAAACACTGTAACTACCTAGGTAGAGGCCCAGTATTGTGAATTTTTATAAATTAGCTTTTAAAAGGTGCACGAGCTGCAAGCAGCTCACGGCGACCGTGTATATTGTTTTATTTGTAATGTGTTTCCCCTTTTTCCTAACCTACACCCTCGATTGATCGAATTCTATAGACATGATTTTTTTAATATTAAACATTTATTATGTGCTCAACATGACGTTAACGCTTTTTAAATTAGTAAAAAAAAAAAAATTTTAAAAATCCCAATCATCTTTAAAAGTCGTTAAAATTTTCGCGGCTCCACTCGCCGTTTTTTTGTGGTCTTTGCTTCCGTTTCATTAACAAATTTCCCAAACGTAACAAAATCTTTGTACATTTTTTAAGCTCGCTCCGCTCGCCTTTTTTATCTTCTTTTCTTTCATAACTCCTACAAATTTCGCAATCGTCATTAAAAAATTCTTTAAAAAGTTCGAGGAGACAACTTTCATTACAAATAAAAGAAAATATCCCAATCATCTCTAAAAGTCGTTAAAATTTTCGCGGTTCGCTCCGCTCGCCGTTTTTATGTCATCCTTGCTTCCATTTTAGTAACAAATTTCCCAAACGTAACAAAATATTTAACAATTTCTAGACTCGCCCCGCTCACCGTTTTTATCAATAGTCGTTAAAAAAACGTTTAAAAGTTCGAGGAGATAACTTTCATTACAAATAAAAGAAAATATCCCAATCATCTCTAAAAGTCGTTCAAATTTTCAGGACTCGCTCCGCTCGCCGTTTTTATGTGTTATTTGCTTACATTTCCGTATCAAATTTATCAAACGTCGCAAAATCTTTGACATAACCCCTACAAATTTGCAATCATCATTAAAAAGTAAGAGACTTGCTCCACTCGCCGTTTTTATTTGCTTTTCTGTGAAACAAATTTACCAAGACTCGCTAAAATTTCCATTTTTATTCCTTTTGGCAACGAACTGATTTAGTCAAATATTTAGATGTCCAAAAGGGATACGTCGCTAACAAACTGTGAGAACCACTGACCTAGTGAATAAGTGTAGTAAATTTTTAGTCCACACAACAAGACGAGCGAAGTACCTAAGCCTTGCTCTGTGACGTGAAGCGGATTGCGGTGAGCGAAGCGAATTACGCCACCGGTTGCTTGCAAATACAATACGGCTCGCTTCGCTCGCCTTGCTGTGTAGCATTCGCATTGCGGTTCGCTTCGCTCACCACAATACGTCCCCGCTCGTGCCTACACCGCAATCCGAACCACACGAGCAAACACGAAAAGCGGTTCGCTTCGCTCATCTTGCTGTGTGACGTGTGTCGGATTGCGGTGAGCGAAGCAAACCGTGTCGGATTCAATCCAACCCTCGCCCGCCGTCATCAAATTCATAATCATCACTCCCTGTTAGTCAAAAACGATACCCATATCACCTTCTAGGATAAGGAGGGGATTCAGGGGGGCTAGGGGCGTGGGGGGTGACAGCACGACTCGCCTCGCTCGCCCTGCTGTGCCCCGAAGTCGCATTTCTGCTCGCTTCGCTCGCCACAATGCTCCCCCCCGCCACAATGCCCCCCCGCAACGGAGTTCAGGAGGGCTCGTGAGCCCTTCCTGTCTAGATCTTGACTGTATGACCCCCCCCTGACTTGACAGCTGGATCCGCCCTTGCCTCCTGCGTCGCAGCCACCTTCGCCCGCTACGCCACAGAGGTCGTCAGATAAAAAGTAGCTTGTATGTTAATTCGTGCAAAGAAAGGTGGAGGGTAACGCAGTTTTGCATTACGTTTGTTTGCGATAGAAAGAAGCCTGAACAGATATTAATAAAATTTGGCAAGGAGTAAAGAGATGCTACAGAGCAACAGAGAGACAAAAATAATTTCGAATCCTACTTAAAAAAATTATATGGCGTTTGGTCGAAGCGATCTGTGACCCGAGAGCTGGTTTGGCAGCGCATCAGCATCACCATCACCGAGGCAATGCAGTCAACTGATCTATATCAATACACGTCGGAAGCGGCCCCAAGACTACCTATAATGAGTGACCAAATAAAAATAAGCCTTTTAGGCATGATGGCTTGAGGATGCCTTATTTTTATTTGGAAAAACACAGGCAGTTCAGTTCAGTTCACTTATTTATTGATAAGAAAAAAATCTTACAAGTCAAAACACATTATAGATATATAGGTACTAAACAACATGTACAAAAATAGTTTACACTACGTACCTACGTAATAATATTTCTTACCTAAAGTAAGTATTACGGATCAACGATATCGGCGTCCTCGAGTTTGTCTCCTAAGAATTCTTCTACACTATAGTAGGCCCAGTCCACTAGAATAGGGTATATGCATGTGATTTCAATATGGCTAAAAAATATATACGTATTCTCTATTGATATAGAAACATATCTACATAAATATTTTTGCATTTTGAAATGTTTTTATTGTAGAATTTAACCATTGAAAAATTGATATTTTAAATCTCAATCGCAAAATTTCAAAACGCTACGCCGCCATTGACTAGAGCGGACGTGACATCACTGTGCACATTTTTAATTTTTTTATTCTGCTTGCTGCACCATGATTTGACACTATTCTGCCCACTTGACATTTCGTATTGTCGATTATTTTCAGTTTTTTCGGAAAACCTCTTTCCTGAGATGATCACTACCGAGGTCGTCACCAAAGGTTTTAATCAAGTGTGTACGTCGACGTCACATAAACATGGCGCCAATATGGCAGCGTTTTTATCACCCGAAAATGATTGTAGTTTTGTTTTGTTTTTTTTTACCTTGTTATTGCGAAATTCGGTTAAATAATGACCTAAAGAATCGATTAAAACAATAAAAAAAAATCGATGCATATACCCTATTCCCTTCAGCTTTGGCAAAATCCTGTTTATAATATGAATGCTTTCTGTAGCAAATGGGCACAAATCCACAAATGAAATCGCAGTCGTTCAAAAACATTATTATTATATTCTAGAACTAGAAAGCTGTTCACTTTAGCTATCTCACTAATATTATACATGCAAAAATTTGAATGTTTGAATGTTTGTGACTTCTTTACGCCTAAACTATTTTTCTTTCAAATCACTTTTTGGCTAAAATTTGGTATACGTACCTATATGTACTAAGTTCGATGACAATGTAATGTTATGGTAGATGGGTACAGTGCCATACCATCGAGCTGGTTTGATTATTGAGACAGACGATGCCCATAGAAACACCTAAACGAAACGACCTGCATTATGTTACCCCTTCGAGTTGGAATTTTTACTTAGGACTTATCTTCTCAAGCACTATTTGGTCCTCGTGATAGATGATATGATAAATGATAATATTAAAACCTCAACCTCAAGTCAACAGCCTATATTTGTCGACTGCTGGACGCAGAACTCCCTCTGATAAGCGCCTTGGTGTTTATCTATTGGGGGGTAATTCCCATAATCCCCACGCTAGGCATGCGGGATCGTATTTCGGTGGTAGTATTGTTTGGCAGGTGGCGCTGCTGCCCGCCTTCGGTGGATATCCCTTAGTCGCCTCTTACGACACCCACGGGAAGAGATGGGGTCTAAATTCTAAGCCAGAGCACACAGCTAATATAAAAGCTGGTTATTAAAAACGATTTTTTAATATGAATTATTAGATATTATCCAACAAGTCATTGAATATAAATAAATAAAGAAATAAACTTTTGCAAAACTACGTGTGCGAAGCCGCGAGCTGAAACTAGTTACGTATAGTTAGAAATTAGAAGCAATCATACCTATCTAAACTGAAGCAACACGATGGTTTTAGGTTTCTACTGCGTTTCACACGCTGTGCTGTTTTCTAGAGTTCTAGACCACCAAGAGAGAATCAGATACGAGCCCGTGTTAGAGAAAAGCGTTTAGTTTCTCTAGATACCTACCTTTGATTCAGTGAGTGAAGGACCATCTTGCATTATTTCGAAATTAATAAAATTCGGGTAATAATGGTTTTCTTACTTTAACATCTATAAATAATGCCTACAAGTAACGAGCAAGTAACATGGAAAAGTTGCAAAAATAAAACAGTTCGACGCTGAGCTTGACAAAATTACAGGTAGAGCATAATTTGGAATATAACTTGATATCCAAAATTTTGTCTTTTTACGCGTTTATAGCGAAGCTTTAGCATTTGGGACCTAGAGGGTTGGCTGATAGGACGCTGTCCAACACCAGCAGGAGTATTTTAATTCATTCGATTCGTTTCTGAAGCGAAACCGTCAGATTCGAATTCTATTCCGATGGAACTTTAGAACGTTCTTTTGATTTGTCCTTTCCTTTCCGACGAATTAAAATACCCTTGCAGAGTGTTGCTTTATACATATAGCTTTATATTGTAGCGCGCCGCCGCCGGACCGAGGCGAATGGCATAACCGTTGAGAGGCCTATGCCCAGCAGTGGGTCATAAAGGGCTGATAATGATGATGATAAAGCTGAGTACACAGCTTTTGCCGACCCCTGATAAGCTCCAAAGAAAATGCTCCGTTAAACTTGTCTTGGAGGATTAAGAATCCGCATACCCAATCTGGGCCAATTAAGTGCATCGAGCGGTTAAGGGCATATAAATAAAGCTACTTTACCGTTTCAGACAAGTAGGTTTAACCAGTAAGTACAGTTATTTGAAAGCGGGGGCATCTTGACAGGTTGTTTTACTTAGAGTGGTTGGACCTGTGGCTTTGGAATTACATTAATTTGTCGTAGCACTTAGCTGTGCTTCTCTAATCGCCAGAGTAACTGACTTATGAATAGAACCTATCGATTGCTATCTGTGTGTTTGTCTTTTTTCGTCATGTGTTCATGGCTGGATGAGAGAAAAGGATAAACTAACTGTTTTGATAACAAACAACTATAAGACTAAAGGATTTAGGTATTATTCTAAATACTGATGAGCCAGAAATAAAAATATCACTTTATTAAAATTTTAAGAATTTGACCTTTTCTAAGTAGGTACCTACCTAAGGTATAGGAAATTTATTGTATTTGCGAATATTAAAGAATTTTTGATTTGTTTTTTTTTTCCAAGTACCTAAATGTAAACGACATTCGTTAATAAGAAGAGCTCAGTTAATAGACGTTAAAATGCAACTCTTTGAAATTACCGAATTAATTACTTATAAAGCTACAACCACAGAAAATAACTGTTATAAGTAAATAAAGCAATTTGTTTATTCAAATCCGCTTTTGGTCATTGGGTTAAGCGAGCAGGTTTTAAGTTAGGTCTCAAACACTAAACTGGTTTAAGCACTAATTCGGATTTTCAAGTCCTGCCCGACTGACCGGCTTTATAAGACTTCATAATTTGCCTTTCACCACTTCCTTCGGAGATATTTCATTTCACAAGTATTTATTTATTTATTAAATTACAAATTATATTGGCATTATCAGTATAGTACCAATGCGACACTGAAATATAAAATAAATACATTATAGGTACACTTATTTTATTACAAAATAAGAAAATAACAACAAAAATCTACAAACTATTACTTATTACTAGGTATTATCTATAAAATACTTTACATAATATTTAAATGCGTATAAAAATAACAATCAATTTATAAAATTAATTAATATCGGTACAGAACTTATAAAAATAATAAAGGAATAGGAAAAAAATAGGTAACTTGATACCTACAGCAGTATTTTTTCCGACTTCAAAAAAGGAGAAGGTTCTCAATTCGATTGTTTTTTTATGTTAGTTACCTCAGAACTTTTGTCTGGGCGGTCCGATTTTCATGATTCTTTTTTTATATGAAAGCTGGTGCTTCCGTGTGGTCCCATTTTAATTTTGTTCAGTCCTGACAATGGGATCCATGAAAATTCATGAAAAATCTATAAAAATTTAAGTCGGTTTGAGTTTTTTAAAACATAATTAATTATTGTTATGTTATGTATATTATACTATATATACATATAAATCTCAAACTTTGCGACAATTATTATATGTACGAGGTACTCATTGGTTATCCTTCAGAAAAATAAAATTTCTGATCCTTTTTAATTTTCAATTCTCATATTTCTACCTTTCTCTTATATATAAGGTACTAGCTGCGCGGTTTCGCACGCGTTGTTTCTATGGAAACGTTAAAACGTGTTTTTATCCCACGGGAACTGATTTATGGAATAAATAGTAGCCTATGTTTGATTCCGGGATTAGAATTACCTGTGTGCAAAATTTCAGCCAGATCCGTTCCGTGGTTTTGACGTGAAGAGGTAACAAACATCCATCCATCCATACAAACTTTCGCATTTATAACATTAGTGTGATTATATTATTTCTATAATATATATTTGCCTACTTATACTTCTAAGCGTCACAATTAGGCTAATTGGTAAATTACGTACCTTAACCTACTGTGGGATTAATTTATTACAATTGATTTTACTAGTACCGATAGAAAGCTTTGATACAGCTTCCATCTCACATCTTTTACGCCTTGTCATCTTGACCCGAAGTTGTATTTTCCGTTTCACTAGCCCAGCATCAGCGACATTGAAACCGATCCGTAACGGGTATTCTATCGGAAACGTCTTGCATCGATTCCAGTTTAGCTAGCTCGGGAACCGCATATACCGCTATCTCGAATAAATACAAGATGCAAGAGAGTGGGTACAACGGGACCACTGCTGCCAGCTTCAGTCTCCGAGACGCAAGCTACCGCGATGGTCAACTACAGACGACTTCTTAGCTTGGCCCTTCTCTTGACGGCCACCGCCGCTGCGCCTGCGTGCGACGAGAAAGAACACAAGCTGGTGTACGACCAGAGACAGAATGGGACGGAGAACTATAGGCTGAACATCGATGGCGTCGTCATTGCTGTCGCTCCGGCGGAATCTTTCTTCTCCGCGTTATCAGACATCGATATTAGCGATCTGATCGATTTGGAATCCTTGGAGGAAGAATTGAAGCCGAAACCACCATCATCATCACCATCAGTAGGTTCTATCGATCCACCCAAACCTGAGAAACCTGAGATACCGTTGGATGCTTCGTTGCAGCCTGTGAAACCGGCTGAAGTGAAGCCCGAAGAGAAGCCCCTTGACGCTAAGCCTGCAAAACCGGAAGAACCCGAAGCCCCGACGAAGATTGACGATGTTTCGCTCGAGCCTGCTGCTAACCCGAAGCACCAAAAGAAGTCCGCTCATCTCAAACGACAGGAATCCACACAGAGGTGAAACTAGTTTTTTTTAGCACCTAATTTTTTAGGTCACCGTTGTTTTTTAAACGTCGATTCCAAAAATCATCTTTAAATTGATTAAGGAAAGTCAGAGTCTAACCTAACCTAACCAGTCGTTAAAGGACGATTTACAAAACATACCTAATCAGTTTTATTTACTACAAAAAAGTGAAACAACTGTCGTAGCGCGTGTGTAACAAAAGCTTTACCACAAAACTGCGTTTTACGACGGTTTACAGTTAGACACTGGCTTAGTCATCGTTGACTAGAGTTCAACAAAAACAACGGATGTTAAACCCACGTCTAACTGTTTAGACCCTGTTTAGTTAAACGCTTGTTAGACCAGTGTTTATGTTATTTTTTTTAGTACCGCTGAAATATATCTATGAATTGAACTAAATGACACATCATTATTAAAAATGAATGATTTTGCTATAATAAACAATTTTTGTTACAGACTGAAGCACCGATTGGCCAGCCTTTTCCTGCCCTTTCTGCGTAAAAGGCGTCATCAATAAATATCATTGCGATATTTAATTTATTTACCTATTGATCTTTGTCATTGTGAGATAGATATAACACCTACAGAATGATTATTTTTCATAAGCGCTTATTCTGTAGGTATTTAATGTCGATGTGAGACTTAAAAGTGGTATTGCGTAGTGATATCGGAAATGCATTTATTTAGCGGTTAAGTTTTAAGATAGGCAATTGTATGATTGTAAATTGTTTTTGTTACAAAAAAATAAAAATTCTTATTGAAAAATCCATAAGTGAATTTTGTTTACCATTTTTTCTCCATCGCAGGTCCTCTAAAGTAAGATTATTTCAATATTCTGCACAAGGAACTAGTTTACTGCCTGCAGTTTTTATGAACACGTTCAAAGGTAATTAATGTCCCTTGAAACCGCCATTTGGTTCCTTCTACCCCATAATGACATAATGACAAACGTTATGCCCAACACTGTAAGTACCTTTATTTATTTTTCTGTAACATGAATCATTGGGTTTGTTTTAGAAAAACAATAATCCACTTGAATTTTTTGGTTTTCTCATGGATGCCACCGTCAGAAGTGGACCAAATTAAAATGGGACCATACGGGAAACACCAGTTTTCAAATAAAAAAATAATCATGCAAATCGGACCACCCAGTCAAAAGTTCTGAGCTAACAAACATAAAAAAGACAGACGAATTGAGAACCTCCTCCTTTTTTTGAAGTCGGTTAAAAATAAGTTCTTCGTTCTAATGCGGCTGCTTTAGAAAAATAGAAAAAAACTTAAATATCTATAGAAAGAAACTCTACATGCGGGATGCTAGACCTAATAGTAATGTATCCCAGTACCAAATGGCGCGTCCATAAATTAAGTGAGGCGATATTTTAAATTTTCTGTTTTCGAACGAATTATTGAATGATCTTAGGCCGTCCGCACATGGAGCTACTCAAAAAGAACTAGTTACAAACTCAAATTACTAAGGAGTTCCTTGAGCGTCACCGCCCATACATTCTCGCACAGGTTCGCAGTTTCGCACACGACGCTACTAGTCAAAAACCAGATAATAACGCGTTAGCAACTGATCACGCGTGACTCGACGAGACGTGCCGGTCGCCGCGCTACTAGTTACCGACTTTTCTCTATTTTTGTTGTGAAAAATGAACGAGCAAAAATTAAACTGACTGAAACCTTGCAACTTGAGTAGCGTCGTGTGCGAGGTACAGTTTCTAACTAGTTTGTAATTACAATTACTGATTAGTTCCGTCATTTTTGAGTAGCTCCATGTGCGGACCGCCTTAATCTTATTACGATTACGTTTAAGATTAAATCTTATAAGCATGTACGTACAATCTGGATTAAATGGAACAAAATAGTATAATTATTTTTTTGTTTCAATCAGAAAAAAATTGCGTGATATTTGCCGAGACCTCTCTCCAACGTAAGATTAGATGAGATTTTACTCGACCCTTCCCTTCCCCCCCCCCCCCCCCCCCCTTAAACACCTCACGTAATTTATGGACGCTCCAAAGAGCGTTTGAAAATATTAACTAATACCTAGGCTCCGAAACTACTGGATCGATTTTAAAAAAACTTAATTATTAAAAAGCTTACTTTTCAGGAAGTGACCTAGGCTATATTTTATCCCAGAAATGTAGCTTTTTTAAATAAAAATAAATAATATACCTAAAGCTTCCTCTTGAATCACTTTATTTAATTTTAAAAAACCGCATCAAAATCTGTTGCGTAGTTTTAGAGACAAAGATAAAGAAGGGACTTTGTTTTCTCTATTCATTTTTCAAAGGGCTTTGTTATGAATCTAAAACACCAGAATTTTATAAAATAATAGTCAATGAAAAGTACATATACCCTACATATGTAAAGAAGCTTTTTCTTTGTGTAGGGAAAACCGATATCTAACCAAAACTAGTGCAATTAAGAATATTTGTATTGTAAGCTGTGTGGTACTGGCTTAGAATTTGCACCACCTCATCTCTTCCCGTGGGTGTCGTAAGAGGCGACTAAGGGATATTCACAGGGGGCGGGCGGCAGCGCCCCTGCAGAACAATTCTACCACCGAACTGCGACCCCCAACCCTCATGCCCAGCACGGGGATTATGGGCATTACCCCCCACTAGATAAACGCCAACAAGGCGCGCATCAGGGGGAGGCCTGCGTCCAGCAGTGGACCGATACAGGCTGTTGAGGTTGAGGTTGAGGTATTGTATTGTAGGTAAGTTGATATTGTAGGTTAATAGGTAACCATCTAAGTACCTATGTACTTAGGTGAAGGTCGATTGAATTTATCCTTATTTATAACAGAAAATTGCGTGTACTAAAAAGCTAAAGCACCATCGTTATCTTCACCCCACTTGAGGCTCATTGCATTTGATCCCTTCAAATAAAAACCTTGTTTACAAAATTCTAAAGATAACCGGATGGAATTGCGTCTCAAAAATAAAGCTATTTATAGACGCGCATTATCGAGCTCACAAAGCGTGCCAGCGAAACTCGGTTATCGGGTGACCGCTGACCAACCCGGGGTCACTGCCAGAGAGCAAGCCGACCCGACCCACGCTCATTCCACGCCTGACCATCATTGTCACCGCTCTATAAACAAACATCACTGTTATATATAAAGAAAGTTCGCATTTTCATAAGTGTGTCGGTGAATTCAACTTGATAATCGAAATTAAAAGCTTAGCTTTAGTATTCCGCTTGCGCTACATTCGTGTCGGGACCGTTACAGTGTACTCGATTCGATCGCCGGACTGGTTCGCCTGTGGCCGGTAAAAGCGACGCGAGCGCAGCCTGCGCGCAGTCAACTCTCCGTAGATCGCTAACACGCACGCGCCATGCTTCTCACGTTCGTGTTTCTCATCAGCGCCGCGGCGGCGCACCCCCTCTCGGTCCACTACGACCGCAGACAAGACGGCGAGCTGAACATCAGCGCTGATCTGGAGAACATCCTTATCTTACTTGCGATCCCCGAGAAGACGCCTTCCTTCGATCTATCCGATTTCCTCAAGAGCAAGGGACATACGAGGTTCAATGAGGCTCAGGAGAGGGCTGATCACGCGATGGAAGCGTTCGTGGAACCTGACACGCCTTACCAAGTGGAAATCACCGGGGATCGTAGTCCTGGCGGCAGTAAAGGAATAGAGGTCGTGATTGCGGGGCGGAGGAGACTGGAAACTGAACCTCAGAATGACGACTACAGTTCTGAGTACAAGCTCATCGGCGCCACGGAACAGTGCGGGCCTGAACGCGAAAGGGATCCTGTTACCCTGACCTGTCGGTTCAAAAGTCTTGACATCACAGATGTGAAACCGGCGGTAGCATCCCCTAACTCAATCCAAAAACCGGTTAAAGACGCTTCTATCCAGAAATTACCAGCTAAAGACGGTTTGATTCAAAAAGAGCCAGCTCAGGACAGTTTGATTCAGAAAGAGCCAGCCCAAGAGAGTTCTATCCAGAAAGAGGTTTCTACCCAAAAAGAGCTGATCAAAGACAGTTCCCAGAAGAAGCCAGCCAAAGAGAGCCCCATCAGGAAAGAACCAGTGAAGGAGAGCCAGGTCAAGAAAGAGCTAATTAAAGAAAGTCCTAAGTCTGGTAAGGAAGGTGAAAAGCCAACTCTAGTTGCAAGTCCACTGACGCCCGAAGTCATCCCATCATAATCGATCGATCTCCTGTATTTAGATTATTTATTTGCTAATCTCGCCATTATAAATTATTTTAATTTTAATTAAATAGTTTTAAGTTTTAACAGTTTTTTATTTGCATCGCTTCTACACGAAAGTATAGGTCCTACCTATTTTTTACTGACTTCAAATAATTAATTTTGTTTTAAAAAATTATAAACTGACCCACATTTTTGTAGTTCAGAACTGGACAAAATTAAAATGGGACTACACGGGAAGAAGCAGCTTTCAAATAAAAAAGGATCATGAAAATCGGACCACCCAGTCAAAAGTTCTGAGGTAACAAACATAGGATTTCTATGAGATTTAGGGAAAGTTGCTTATGTAGGTAAAAGTGACTCAGCCGGTCATATGCACTTGACCTAACTACTCAGATATTTTCCACTTATCGATGAATAGGTATTGTTCAAAATACATACGACTTACATACATGAGAATGATCATGATAAACAAAGGCAAAACTAAAAGCATCATGCATAATATGTATAACTAGCTGCGCCCAGCGGCTTGTACGCCTTTGCCACGGGAACGTATGACTTATGGGGTAAAAAGGGCCTGTGTGTTATTCCAAGCCTAGAACTACCTGTATAAAAAAATTCAGCCCGATCCGTTCAGTAGTTTTTGCGTGAAAGAGCAACAAACATACATGCTTACAAACGCGCGTATTAATATTAGTAGGAATGAATTTGTTTAAAAAAAACTATTAAGCTACTTTAATTATAGTGTTTTCTCATGTATGCCACAGCCACTGTCAAAACTGGACCAAATCGGACCACACGGGAAACACCAGCTTTTAAATAAAAAAATAAGCATCAAAATCGGTTCACCCAGTCGAAAGTTCTGAGGTAACAAACATAAAAAATACAGTCGAATAGAAAATCCTTTTTTGAAGGTAGTTAAAAAACTTAGTAGTTTACCAAAAATTTAAGGGTAATGTAATTTTTATTTTATTTCCTTTTTTTTCTTTGCATTTTCCCATTTTAACATCGAGTAAGGATTTAACTCGATGCATTTTAACGATAGTTTTTATTTTATTTATTAATCGCTGTGTTTGTGTTATTTTTCTTTGTGTTGTCCGATGTGTTTTGTTTGTATTAATTAAATTTTATCATATTTGTCTAGCTTATACATGTATAGATGTCTATTGTATTGTCGTCACGTCACTCATATAACTGAAAACCAGCGCAGTATCGGGCTAATGCCTCATACTGCAAAATGCTGAGTCCCCTTTTACCCAATGTATTGTTAGATTTAAGTACCTACTTATAAGTTTTATATGTCCTGTTAATGTATGTATTGTATGTACACTCCCTTTGGTAAAATAAATATTTTTCTACCTATCTTTTTTTAAGCTATTACATAGCTTCTATCGCGGGCCTTGAGCGTGGAGACCGTATCCAGAAATCCCGTAACGAAAATAACCTAACACTCCCCCTCAACCGGCACAGCGGTGATACTTTTTAGTTTTGCCATCTATCGATGAATAGCAGAATTTTTAATGAATGTATTGCTATGCAATAGCTTTACCGCGGCAGTCCCCGAGTGCCACACGTCTTTTTTTTATCAAAAGATGTGAACGCGCTCGTTTCGTAGCACTTCCTAGATATGCTACGAATATATATGGTATAGATAGAACAATTATTTTTAAGAAATTATCATTTTCTTTATATTAGAAAGGATTTATCTATATGTATAAGCCATGAATTAATATTATACATTATTGTAACTTAATGCTTTATGGTAAAGTAAACTTATGTAACTACATATTTAGCTCACAGGTAATTCTAATCCCGGAATCAAACATAGTCTACTTTTTATCCCATAAATCAGTTCCCGTGGGATAAAAATCACCTACGTTTCCATAGGTACAACGCGTGCGAAGCCGCGGGGCGCAGCTAGTAATAACATAAATTGCACTCGCGTTACGAAATAAAACCTGTCAAGTGCACTGTGTGTGACTGTCGAACTGGCGCACGAAGGGTTCCGTACCATTATCTTTAACAATAAAAAAATACAAATCTCTCCTCGTAAAAAAACAAAAAGTCAACGTGTTGCGGTCACACATCCAAGTACTGATCGCGTCCTACGCGACGACGACGTTGCGTTGATATAAATAAGGAAGGACGTTGCCCCCCATAATTATTTAAAAAAAAATATATTAATATCTGTTGTTATAGCGGCAACAAAAATACATCATCTATGAAAAGTTCAACTGCCTAGCTATCACGGTTCATGAGACACAGCCTGGTGACAGACTGACAGACTGACAGCGGAGGCTAAGTAATAAGGTCCCGTTTTTATTTGGGTACAGAACCCTAAAAACTACCGATCTATGGTTCGCGTTGTAATGTTTCGCCTGGAAGAGATCGCTTAAAGGGATAAGGCCACCCTTTGTTCTTCCTTGATTCTCTACATTTTCTTCTGTGCTGTATTTTATGTTTGTGTTGTACTATAGTGAAGAGTTGCCATCTTTCTTGACAACAAAATTCGTTAGATTCAACTATCAGATAAGTTATCGATGGATGCTCAAAGTATATAAGATTATACTTCAAACCGTGTGTGATAAAGATTTGATGTAATCAGGCAATCACAGCTTAGTAATGTTACTAGTACATGTAAGGTAGGTCCATTTACATTAAAAAAAACGCTACCAAATCACGGCACCACTGCTTTTATTGTGACAAGCAAACGTTAGTTATGTGTATGAGATTTTTTATAGCTACAAAGAAGTTATTGTTGTAGTAATTGACAATTACTACTTCGTAGACTACAGGACAGTATTTTTGTATTATATTAGATAAGTAAAACTTGGTTTAAAGTTTGGTGTAATCGGACCAAGGTACTACTTGTAGTAGAACTACCTACTATTATCTTTGAACGTAATATAATATAATTAATTATAGCGCATAGTAGAAACTATGCGCTATAATTATACCATAATACTTACTAACAATAATTTCCAAATAACTAAACCTTAAAATGTCGCCATACTCCGTAGCTAAGCAACGAAAACTTTTATTGATAATAATAACTAAGCTTTAAAATTAGTATCTGCCTGCGGCTTGACTTCCCTGCAAAATTTCAATATAAATAAAAAAAGAATAGACTTATTTTATGAGCAGATAACTGGGATCCATAATTTATTAGTAGCTTATCATATAATGATAGTAACTAAGGTATCTGTACAAACAAATTAGATAACATTAGATTCATTTACTTAAACTTTATCAAATTTAATAATATAAAATGAAAACAAAGGTCATGGTCATGAAGGTGTAAAATGATAACAGAACTCGTTACATGCTACGAATAAGAATAGTCTACTACTAGACTATTCTTCTTTGAAGGTTACATGTCATAAAAGTAGTACAAATTAATTAAATAATAAAAAAATATTGGTCATTCAATCACGATTACAAATAATAAATTTTACAATACAATAACAATAAAATTAACATAATACTAATAATGATTTATAATAACCAATAAGGTGTAGGTACATGTTACACCGTAAGATAATTTTCATAAAATAGTTCTTTAGATTCGCACCATATAAAGCTTGCTCGATAAGCCAGTTCTTCGGGATTGCGTTGATCGGGCAGCGGCATTAATTTTGGAAGGCGGTTGTACACGGCTGGCCCCATCTCGTGCACCAGTTTCTTGTATTTTGTGAGCCGCTGCTGACCCGCTCCCAACCTTTGAGCGTGCCGGGTCGGGTACCCATGGCCGTCGCCGAGTCTTGCGTACTCGTCGATGTGGTCGATGTGGAAACTCTCACAATAGCTCGAACAGCTCCCTTCCCTTCTGAACGCTCGCTCCCAGTCGGCAGCTCTGCCCCATAGCACTACGCCATAATGGAGAAGCGAGTTAACGGATGCAAAGTAACAGCTTCCAGTCATCCCTTCTTCAAGCGTAGCCGATAAACGCCACAAAGCAAAGCAGGCTCTGTCCTCCCTCTCGCAGAGTCTATCAATGTGTAGCTCCCACGTTAGGCTCTCATCTACCATAAAGCCCAGGAATAAGGTGTGTTTCACCTGAGTAATCGCGGCGCCTCCTAGGAACACATGCAAGATTCTATAGATACAGTCTGCAAGGTTAAAGTGTATAAAATTGGTTTTCGTCGTCGAACCACTCATGCAGCCTCGCAGCTACCACGTTCAACCTCCTCTCCAGGTCTTCTAAAGTTGGCACCGCGCCGCGCCGTGACTACAGCGCTGTAGTCACGGTACCAACTTTAGACGAAGTTGCCGCGTGGCAATGTCGTTGGCATACATCATGCGTGTCACCGATGCAATCGGGCAGGTCGGAAAACAGAATATTAGAGAGCGAGGATCCTTGGGCCACACCTATCGTCGCCCCGAGAGGCACCGATTTGACGTTTCCGCCAGCTGTTACGGTCTGCGATTGGTGTGCCATAAAGTTTTCTTAAGAGAGAGTGCGGGGCCATGGATATTGTAGTGCGCCAGCTTAGCGGTGAGGGTGAGTACGCTGTGATCGGCGACATCAAAGGCCTTTGATAAGTCGCACAGAATGACCGCCACCAGTCAAGGAAGATAAATACTCCAAGGAGGTGGCCACCAGTAGTCGGTCTTCACGAGCCTGCAGCACACGACTGACCAACTCGCGGGCCACGACCGTCGTGGACCGACCCGATCTGTAGGCAAATTGTCAGTCGGAAACGTTTTTAATAAATCAATGGTCGGAAAGGGATTTAGTCTCAGACCAACAAATTGGTCTGAGGGATTGAGTATCCTTAAGGATCCCTTATGACGGAAACAAAATATATCTTTCCATGTAGATGCATATTACTTATCCATGTTATCAGTTATTTATCACAATCTTATATATAATATACCTAATATTTTGATTGTTTATCGGATTTGAAGTAGGTGCTACAAACTCTATCTGTTTCCTAACAGTACGTTACAAAACATCCTCTGAATAACTGAATTCTAGTAAAGTACTTTATTTTTTTTAAATAAGTCGTCAAAATAATTATGGCTGGGAAAACCGAGTTGGAATATCGAGAGATGGATCCAAGTGAGCTCGCGGTACTTTCAGAATTGTATGAAGGTAAGTGGACAGTTGGAAATAGAAAACTGAACCATTATAAACAAGATGTATACATAATTATATATAGTTTTGTGTAGAACCACCTGGTCTGGGCTTTTTACGCTTTTTAGCACAGAAATTATATGCCTATTAGTTTTTTTTGTAATTACCTATTCGATTGATCTATATTTTTTATTTACGATTCGTCAACTCACACCAGTTTGGACAATATTCATAGCGTGAATTGACGAACGACCCAATAAAACAAAAATAAAGGCACTTTGTCGCTTCGGTCTTTAGTCAGAGTCGTTTATTTCTTTAGGCTTACAAAAAAGTACTTAGACAAGTCAAATTTTTACTATATACTATCTCAGACCAAGTAAATACTTGATCTGAGTATACTATATCAAACAAGAAATAAGGTGCAATTGACTCTAATTCACTTTTTTGTCCACTAGCGGAAGAAGTGAAAAAGAAACCACTAGCAAGTTTATCGCTTATCAACTAATACAATCTTAGGATAACTAAGTCTAACTGGTCTTACATACCTACTATTGTCTGTGTGGAACTGGGCGACATCCGGCCAAGCATTAACATCATTGACGTAGTCATCTACGGAGTAACAGGCTTTCTTGTTAAGATTTCGTTTTATGTACAGTTTAAATTTACGAATAGGGAGCTCAGTTGCTTCAGATGGAAGCTTATTATAGAGTCTTACGCAATTGCCCACAAATGATTTCCCTACCTTTCGTAATCTATATGATGGGATGTGTAATTTGTTCTTGTTTCTTGTATTTTTACTGTGAACATCACACCTTTTCATAAAGTTATCTCTGTTTTTGTGTGTATACATTAGATTTTCATAGATGTATTGCGAAATTACTGTTAAAATATTTATTTCTTTAAATTCCTCAACGAGTCACGTGGATTTAATTTATAAATAGCTCGTACCGCCCTTTTCTGAATAACAAAGATAGTCTGGATGTCAGCTGCCTGTCCCCAAAGCAAAATACCATAAGACATAACACTATGGAAGTAACTGAAGTAAACTAACCTAGCTGTATCTTCATCGGTAATATATCTAATTGTTCGAACCGCATACGCTGCTGAACTAAGTCTGCTTGCGAGAGCATCAATTTGCGGTCTCCATTGAAGAGAGGAATCAATATGTAACCCTAGGAAAACAGTTGAGTCTACAAGGTGAACAATCTCATCCTTTAGCATTATCTTAGTTGGGAGCTCTCTTACATTTGGTAACATGAATTTTATGCATTTTGTTAAGAAGACTAGAAGTCTTTCTTTAGTTATGTTTTTTAATATTTCGATTGGCTGTTTCATTAACTTGTAATTAAACAAGTAAAAACAGTTTTAAAAAAATCTGTAGGTACTTCTCGATCGCGAGAAAAACATATCTTGTCATCCCGCTCGAAATCTATCTCATCATACAGATTATATATTTTACACTTAAAAAATATTTAACCGAGCGTATTTTTAAACAACAGGTGAACCACAAGAAGTTGTCCGAGTTGGTCCAAAGGGTTACTTTATTAACAAAAAATACCAAACCCTGGCATCTGATATCTTAAACATGGAGTTGAAGGAAGGAGATGTCTGGGTGACCAGCTACCAAAGGTCTGGCACTACTTTGACGCAGGAGTTGGTGTGGTTGATGGTCAATGGATTTGACTACGAGAAGGCTGCAGCGGTGCCACTAACGGAAAGATATCCTTTTTTGGAGTAAGTTAAGTACTTACCTGACTCTGGCTTGTTGCTATGTTTTTGTATAAAATCGTTAGTAGGTACTGGTTTGTGAGGAGGGTGTTGTCATTCTGCAAAACAGCTCAGATCATATCGTTATTAACTACTAGTACCTACTAAACGATTTTTCCTTTCCCCGTCCGCGCCTTAGCTCAGACACCATATGGTGGTACTAGAAAGCTAGAAAGCCTTATTATTCTAAACCTACGTTTGGCCTTGGTACACACTTGTCATGTGTCTTGGAAATGCATCTTTCTTTAGTTGATCGAAGTAAGTACCTAGGTATAGGTACAGGTGGGTATAAGTTTAAACCTTGCTATTTCAGATTTGACTCATCTTGTTATTTCAGACTATCAATGTTCGTTGACGAACGGTCATATGAGAACGCAAAATCAGTAATGGGTGACAACGAGCACACTGCGAAAATGTGGGAAGTATTGTCCACTCCTGCGACAAAAGTCCTAGCCACCATGCCTTCCCCTCGCTTCATAAAGTCGCATCTGCCGATGTCTCTACTGCCTCCGAAGATTCTAGATTCTTCCAAAGTGGTTTACGTGGCTCGGGACCCTAGGGATGTTGCTGTGTCGTGCTTCCATCACGCGAGGCTAATGAAATTGATGAAATACAAGGGCAATGTGAGATAGACTTGGGAAGCATTTGTCAAAGATCTGTGTGAGTTTGTGTCTCTATATGTTTTCTGATAAAGTTTTAGTGTAGTCTACTTCTTCGTAGAGCCCACCTTGCGCAGTCGGGTAACAAAGGTAAAAATACTTCTTGAAAATGAAGTATTTATGCCTAATGATTCGCTCAGTTCTTCGATAGATGCTACTTTAAAAAACAGACCGCGCTATCGATGCGTTCCGGTTTTACAAAAAGATCAAAGCCATGTTTTCAGTTTATACCTACATAGAAGACATCTGCCATAATAGTTTTATAGCAATTTTAGTTGTAGATGCAACCCTTTAATTGTAGATGCATTAATCTAAGTATTATGTAGATTCTAGACAAGCCATATCATAACATTTATACACAAATTGTGTCCTATGAAAATTTTGTAATGATCACGATATATGGTGCAAAAACAACTAGATTGATGAGTTGATGAGCAATCGTAGGTAAGTTGGTCAGGTTTGCTCCGAGCGCCTGATGACTTTTAACCGCAACCATGCACTGTCTGTATTCAGATATAATGACACCGTACTTTGAGCACGTGAAGGAAGCCTGGGAGTTAAGAGACCATCCCAATATGCTGTTCTTGTTCTACGAGGATCTTTCTAAGGTGAGACACGACATGACACCACTCGAAATTAGACTTGAGTATACCCGGGTAATGACAATAGTACCTACCTACCCACTCTTATCAGTCCAGTTCTGGACATAGGCTTTGATAATCCCATAATTTGTTTTTATCATTAGGCGGTATTGCTATAATCACAGATCACAGGCTATAATGCTTACTATTTCCCATGCTGCCTACATTTGAAATCATTTCTTCATCGATTATAAAAAAGGCAATATAAGTTATTAGTAATATAAAAAAGTTATGTAGGTAGTACTTAAGGTACCCACTACTTAAAAACTTGTGTGAAATCTTTTGTAACTCAATGGAAAAAGATCAAAGCCATTTTTTCAGTTTATACCTACATAGAAGACAACTGCCATAATAGAGTTATAGCAATTCCCTTTAGTTGTAGATGCATTGATTATGTAGATTCTAGACAAACCTCATCAAATAGTAAGTTACAAAAGTTTTATAATATACAAAATGAAATATTTTTGCAATCCTTTTCTCTATTTGCTACGATATTTTCAATATTTATTTTCCTTAGGACCTGCAAGCCTCGATTCGTAAAGTGGCAGACTTCCTCGGCAAAGAAGTGACTCCCGCACAGATGGACCGCCTCCGCGAACACCTGCATATTGATAACTTCAGGCAGAACAAGTCCGTTAACTTCGAAGAGCTGCGGGAACTTGGGCTCTTGGATTCTAGAGAGCACTTTATTAGAAAAGGTAGGTCACAAGAAATGTTGCTTAGTCAGATACAGATTGATTGAGACCGTAGGTCAAAAGATTACCAACATGTTTTCTATCTAATAGTCTCAGACCCAGGAATATATTCCTTGGTCTGAGCTAATAGTAAATTAAAACTAGGATTCTAATTCGATACTAGTTTAACTCGTTCAACGTTATTAACTCTCCTATATGTACCTATAGGAGAGTTAATAATTACCACAGAAATCGTAATATTATTACGATTTCGTTGGATATTACCTATGTTTTAAAAGTGTTATTTGAACTGGCAGCTGCCTATGTTAAATTTTCAGTAAAAATTTTATACCAACAATTAGACAAACTGATTCTGATTACGATACATGACATGATAAGACCTAGCTAGACTTCTGAAAATATCTGGTAGGTAGGTACTTGGAATAAGAACAAAAATGATTTTTTAGGCTTATAATATTATATTAATCACAGGTAAATCCGGGGGCTGGCGCAACTACTTCGACGAAGAGATGACGCAGCAAGCTGAGCGCTGGATCAAGAAGAACCTCGCTGATACAGACTTACGGTTCCCGAGCATGACCAACTGAATTGTTCAAACGAAAAATTAAGATAAACTTGTACATACCTGATCGATCATACATGAAAATTGATCTTAAAATAACCCTACAGAAATTTATATCAGATTTATTCATGTTTAACATTATAGACTTTAAAATACCTAGGTAGGTAGGTAGATAGGTATTGTTTATTGTTATCCATGGAATTATAATTTAACAATCGAGAAAGCGCGTTCGTTTATCCTTTCTCTCGTCTGTTGGGGTCTTTCTCGACGTAGAGAAGGCCTTCGACTGTGGCCCCGGCGTGCTGTACAAGCTCCTGCAAAACCCCAACGCCTCCAGCCCTCATCAGGATATTGGCATCCTTCCTCGACGACCGGTTCTTCGTCGCGGTTGAGGGCAACTGCCTATCGCCCGCGCTGTACGCGCTCTACACCGACGACATCTCCACCCTGGAGGGCCACCTACGCCCAGGGGAAAGGGATGTGTCGCTAGCGCTGTTCGCGGACGACAGCGCCTACGTCGCGTCCTCCACCAGCCCCACCATCGCAGCCAGCAGGATGCAGCGGCTGCTCGACATCCTGACGCCACGGCTGGACAAATGGCGCATGGCCGCGAATGTGGGAAAGACGGCCGCGCTATTTGTCTCCCGCCGAATCAGACACCCTCCACAATTCTGACGACCTCTGTGGCGCGGTGGGCGAAGGTCTGCCTGCGACGCAGGAGGTTGCGGGTTCGATTCCCGCGTAACAATGCGCTTATCAGGGGGAGGCCTGCGTCCAGCAATGGACCGATACAGGCTGTTGAATTTGAGAAACAAAAAAAAATACAGTCGAATTGAGAACCTCTTCCTTTTTTTGAAATCAGTTAAAACTTATCTAAAACCCATTATCAGTTATTTATCACATTCCTAATGTCCTTATGTTTTAACTGTTTATCGGATTTTACGAATTTCAAAGTAATCTATTATTTTATCTGTTTCCTAACAGTTCGCTACAAGACATCTTCTGAATAACTGAATTTTAATAAAGTAATGCTTTACTTTATTTATTTTAATTTAATAGTTCATTAAAACAATTATGCCTGGGAAAACCGAGTTGGAATATCGAGAGATGGATTCAAGTGAGCTCGCAGTACTTTCAGAATTGTATGAAGGTAAGTGGACAGTTGGAAAGCGAAAACTGAACAACTGGAAACGATCTTAGTTTTCTGAAGATCCATCCTACTACGGTAGTATTTTGAAGGCATATAATATGTAGTTACGTTTTTGTAATTAGTTAGGTACTTATTGACCTTTATTTATACCATACTGTAACTGTGGTACTGAGATAGTAATCTTATGGTATTGGAATACCAAATAAATTTACGACTATCTTAATCGTATGGCGCCATTATGGCGCCATTACGTATATAACATTTTGTTTAAAAAATAGTGGAATAAGGCCCCTGGATAACTAGAGACGTTTTAATTAAAACTTCACATAGAAAACATCTAAAAATTATTTTATCACTCATCACATCAGACTTCATCATCATTTTTGAACAGGTGAACCACAAAAATTAGTCAGGGTTGGTGCAAAAGGTTACTGCATTCACAAAAAATACCAAACCCTGGCATCTGATATCTTGAACATGGAGTTGAAGGAAGGAGATGTCTGGGTCACCAGCTACCAAAGGTCTGGCACTACTTTGACGCAGGAGTTGGTGTGGTTGATGGTCAATGGATTTGACTACGAGAAGGCTGCAGCGGTGCCGCTGACGGAGAGATATGCTTTTCTGGAGTAAGTTTATTTACGTAGCCTGGGCATTGAAAGTGTTAACTTAGGTACTTTCTCAGTATGAACTGACTCTGGCTTTAATAATTCGGTCTCAATGTTTTTGTATCAATTCTAGACAAAAGGGTATATATAGGCAGCTGTACCAGTAGTACCTTGTACTGTACGTTACTGTAAACACTCTGACAGCCACCAGTATGGTACGAGATCAAAAAATAGTCTCGTCCAACCAACCAACGCGGCTTACCGTTTGGAACACCAAATAAATTTACGAATTGAAATTGAATTGTGTTAAATTTTACAATACTTTACCTGACAAAGTAACTAAACTGAAAGATTAAAACATTACCACATGCACCCACTATCCGCACGACGATCTATGCTAGATCTTATTTTCTTACATAAGCTCTTCAATGGACACATTGATTGTTCTGAATTGATTAACAATCTTCTTATACACGCTCCATCTCGTCTACCCAGGAAAATTGCATATAATCTTTTCTCCTCAGAATTTTCAAGAACGAATTTAGGTAAATATGCATCTCTGCCAAGACTCTGTAGGATTTATAATTCGCTTTCTAAATCCGAGGATATCGACCTCACGGATTCGTTGTCTAAATTTAAGAAGAAAATCAGAAGTATTATTCTCCCTACCTCTTAATGTACGAACCTACCCATATGTTTCACTAGTGTTTAATTTGAAGTTTCATTCGTTAGTGTTTAATTCGAAATTATAAATATAACTATTACTATACTAGGAAAAAAGCAATATAATCTAGAAAAATATTGATGATCTCATTGTTATCTTAAATATAAATATATATATCTATTAATAGATCTCAAAAGTAATTTAAAAAATATTTTTACTTTTACTTAAGTTTAAGTCATAGGAATTTATTATTTTACTTTTAATTATATCTTTGTAGCTACTTTGTCCGTTCAGTTAAAAAATAACACTGTTAATTTGTCATAATTATGTTTTTGTGCATGCTGAGACGTCCTAAATTATGGAGTCACATAGATTTAAGAACCATATTACTTGCTACTAATTACGTTGTGTGAACTCATGTTGGATGTCCTATCTAAATAAATAAATAAATAAATAAACGTTCAAAAAGTTAATTAAAAAAACACTACAAAAAAAGGATACTATTCGGTAAAAGACTTCCTTTCGGATAAAGATGTTTGGAAAAATATATAATAAGTTAATTAAATCTAAGAGATTTATTTTTATCTTACTGTATTATTGTTATTTGACTTTTATAAGTGCAATATATATGTATGCCTATGGAATAAATGAATTGAATTGAATAGAATTGTGTGCTAAAAATTTGCACCATCCTAATTCTTCCCGCGTGGATGTCGTAAGAGACGACTAAGGGATATCTACCAGAGGGCGGGCAGCAGCGCCCCCTGCATAACAATTCTACCTCCAAACTGCGATCCTCAACCTGCATGCCCAGCATGTGGATTATGGGCTAATAAGGCGCTTATCCGGGGGAGGCTTGCGTCCATCAGTGAACCAATACAGGCTGTTAAGGTTGAGGTTAGGTAGTATTGGTTTGTGAGGAGGGCGTACTCATTCTGCGATGCAGCACAGATGACATCGTTTTTCAAAACATAAGTAGATAGTTATTATAATACGATTTTAACTTTTTAATTGGCCATGTCGACGTTCGCAGATTAGCTCAGACACTATTAGGTGGTGCTAGAAAGCCTTACATAATGTTCTTTACACACTGCAGTTAATTTTTCATGTGTCTCTTAGTCTTATGCATCTTTTAATAGTAGATCTAAGTACACAGGTTGGTATACTCGTAAATTTAAACCTAAGTCAAACATATAATTAATTTGTTATTTCAGACAATCAATGTTCTATGACGAGAGATTATATGAGAACGCAAAATCAGTAATGGGTGACAACGAGCACACTGCGAAAATGTGGGAAGTATTGTCCACTCCTGCGACAAAAGTCCTAGCCACCATGAATTCCCCTCGCTTCATAAAGTCGCATCTGCCGATGTCTCTACTGCCTCCGAAGATTCTAGATTCTTCGAAAGTGGTTTACGTGGCTCGGGACCCTAGAGATGTAGCTGTGTCGTGCTTCCATCACGCGAGGCTAATGAAATTGAAGAAATACAAGGGCGATGTGAGACAGACTTGGGAAGCATTTGTCAAAGATCTGTGTGCGCCCGCGTCGCGCCGCGTTGCGAGGTCCGCCAGACGTCGCCTATGCCGCCCCGCGAACCCCGCCAGCAGAGAGGTTATAAAATGATGAAACGATGTAAGAGAAAAATCAACTAGATTGATTATCGATCGTCAGGTTTACTAACGGTGGCACCTGATGTCTTTAACCGCAACCACGCACTGTCTGCTATTTAATTCAGATGTGCTGACGCCGTACTTTGAGCACGTGAAGGAAGCCTGGGAGTTGAGAGACCATCCCAATATGCTGTTCTTATTCTACGAGGATCTTACTAAGGTGAGACACGACATGACACCACTGTGACATCTTAATTTCAACAGTACCCAGACTTGAGTACACTTAAGTTAACAAAAGCACCTAAGAACTACTTTAAGAGTCCACTGCTGAAACTTCCTTTCCTTGATAATATCCTATTGGTGTTTTTTTCATCAGTAGGCGGTATTGCCACATTGCTATAATGCCCACTTGCCCACTTTTTCAGCGATTAGGTATAGACAAAAACATATTTACGGCTCTTACCTACTCAGACGATTGTGCGAAATATTTTCTGATTCAATGGAAAACTCAATAAAAATAGGAAAATATTGTAGCAATCTTTTCTTCGTTTGCTACGATATTTTCAAATATTTTTTTCCTTAGGACCTGCAAGCCTCGATTCGTAAAGTGGCAGACTTCCTCGGCAAAGAAGTGACTCCTGCGCAGATGGACCGCCTCCGCGAACACCTGCATATTGATAACTTCAGGAAGAACAAGTCCGTTAACTTTCAAAAGCTGCGGGAACTTGGGCTCTTGGATTCTAGGGAGCAGTTCATAAGAAAAGGTAACTAGAAGTGTGTAACCTGAACGACGAAGTTTCACCATATTATTAAGATATCGCTTAATTAGTTATAGGTACAGATAGAGGGATACCTTCGTCAAAAGGTAATCTACATGTTTTCCAGTTAATAGTAAATAAATTGCTGTGTGATGCTGGCTTAGAATTTGCACCACCCCAACTCTTCCCTCAGGTGTCGTTAGAGATTCTTTTTGTATTTGGACGCCGATCCTTCTCGAGTGGTCTTATTTCAATTTGGTCCAGTTCTGACAAAAGCATCCATGAGGAAACCATATAATTGAAGTCTGTTTATAGTTTTTTAAAACAAACTCGATTATGTAATAAATAGTAGTATAGTAGGTATATCTGTTAATCTGAATAAGAACAAAAAAAAGACGTGTGGCACTCGGGGACTGCCGCGGTAAAGCTATTGCAATGCCATCTAGAGGCGAGTTGCTGAACTAAAGAGACAAACGTCATATTTAAAAAAAGTCATTAAAAGTTCTACTATTCATCGATAGATGGCAAAACTAAAAAGTATCACCGCTGTTCCGGTCGGAGTGGGGAGCGTAAGGTTTTTTCGTTACGGAATTTCTGGATTCGGTCCCCGCGCTCAAGGCCCGCGATAGAAGCTATGCAATAACTTAAAAACTTTTTTTAAGGCTTCATAATCAACGTCATCATAAACCTATATTAGTCCACTGCTGGACATAGGCCTCCCATAATGAGCGCCATAGCGCCGCCATTAGCTTACCGTATCCAGCCTGCAGTCATTCGCAGATCCCAGTCAACCCACCTGGCCGGAGGGCGTCCTACGCTACGTTTGCCGAGTCACGGTCTCCACTCAAAAAGACATTTTGAGGCTTTTATTCGAATTATTACATACAGGTAAATCCGGGGGCTGGCGTAACTACTTCGACGAAGAGATGACGCAGCAAGCTGAGCGCTGGATCAAGAAGAACCTGGCAGATACAGACTTACGATTCCCGAGCATGACCAACTGAATTGTTCAAACGAAAAATTAAGATAAACTGAATGAAAATGTAAAAAGAAATTTATTTCAAATTCATTAGTTTTTGTTTTATATTATAAACACTTTATATATTACTAGCAGCGCCTCGCCTCGCTGTTTTACCCGCGTAGTTCCGGTTCCCGTGGGAATTCCGGGATAAAATACAGCCTATGTATGTCACAGCCTGAAAAGTAAGCTTTGAAAGGTTAAAAGATTTTTTCTAATCGGTCCTATTCAATACAAACAAACAAGCAATCAAATCTTTCCTCTTTATAATATTATTAGTATAGAAGTAAGTACTATATATAAATATGCACTTCTTGACAGAGCCTACCCTAAATATTTGCCGAGGCTCATCAAAGTTAAAAAAAACATCTGAGACCCTGGTCAAAGCGACGCGTGACTCCGCGTGAGTCGAGAGCTGCAATTGCGTCAGCAATGCCATACCTCAACCTCAATCTCAACAGCCTGTATTGGTCCACTGCTGGACGCAGGCCTCCCCCTGATAAGCGCCTTATTGGCGTTTATCTCAAGGAGGGTAATGCCCATAATCCCCACGCTGGGCATGCGGGTTGGGATCGCAGTTTGGTAGTATAATTGTTATGCAGGGGGTACCACTGCCGACACCCGGTGGATAGGATACGGTGCGCCTCTTACGACACCCGCCGGAAGAGTAGGTGCAAATTCTTAGCCAGCACCACACAGCTATGCCATACAGTTGGGCAATTCAGCGTCTTGGGGACACTTCCGATCCGAGAGATATCATAATTAAATAATCTTCTATATATTTAAAAATGAATTGCTGTTAGTTAGTCTCACTAAAACTCGAGAACGGCTGAACGAATTTATCTTATCTTGGTCTTGAAATGTTCGTGGAGGTCTAGGGAAGGTTTAAAAGGTGAGAAAATCAACGAGTGCTGCGAAGACGCGGGGCGCCGCTAGTAATATATATTTTTAAACAACAATAATCTGAAGTATTTAATTATTTCAATTGTAAATACTAGTTCAAATTTATTTGTATTATTTGATTGTAATTTAATAAAGTTGTATCTAGTACCTAACCTACCCATAAAACACAAGCTCTGTTTAACTTGAGGCTAGTTACGGCTGTGTGAATTGTCCAGCATTATTTATTTATAAATTAGTACTAGGGTACCTGTACCGATCTCTTGTAGTCCGTTAGAATTTAACATTGGTACCTAAACCGTGTCCATTTTGAATGAAGCAAAAACGTAAACAAACCGCCCATACTTAACCTAAAATTCACTTTGTTGGCGCGTCCTTTTATACGTAATTTACATTACATGTCATTATTTTAGATCCTCCCTTCAATAAAAATTGCTTACAATTATATCTGAAACTCGACGCCAAGTTTACTAACATGCTTCATTCAAAATGGATAAACCATAATAAGTACATACATGCATCTTCACTAGGGCATCGAGAACCGGCCATATTTTAAGAACCGGTTCTTTCGATTCCAGTTCCAACACAGAACCGGGTACCCGGTTCTTTCGGTTCCTTTCGAGTTTTTAATATTTAAACTAATAAATTATTAAAAACTCGAAAGGAACCGAAAGAACCGGGTACCCGGTTTACTAGAATCTAACAAAATTCTACAAGAGGGTCAAAAATCAAACAGGGAATTTACAATCACAGCTATAATTTTTATTTCTTAAACAATCAGTCTTGTAACAATCACTTTTATATATACTTATAGTAATATTGTAATATCTTATGCTACACCTAGTCAACTCAAATATAAGATATTACAAATAGAAAAAAAACTAACTAAATCAAACATTAGCACTACAAAAATAGGAGTTTTAACACACATAGGTAATCAAATAAAATAATCACTTTAATAAAGTTTTATGAGAAGTTTACGCTATAATTTATATCTCTTAAACAATCAGTCTTGTATCAATTAGTTTTTTCATAGTACTTTTTTTAGCTAGGTACCGCTAGTCAACTCAAAAACAAACAATAAATCAAATATGCACGCGCACTACAAAAATAGAATGAAATAATCACTACAATAAAGTATTGTAAATAAGGAATCAACAAAACCAAACAAAAAAAGGCCCTGTCGTACTGCTTTCCCGTACAAATGTAGTTTGTCGTTCATTTAAAAAAAGCAAGTCTGTTTCAAATGAAATTTTCTAGGTAGGTAGGTATATCGCTATCCGATTATAGTACCTGCTAAATTTCATTTGAATCGAACCTGCCATTTGGAAATGAAAAACAAATTACGTCTGTATGAGAGAGCGAAAATCAGCGGTATTTCGGGGCCTTCTTACATAATCCTATATTGTATGGATATCTGAATGGAAAATTTACTTTAGCCTTACCAAAAAAATGTATGCATCTAGGGTTTGTCACCCAAAGACGAGCGTAGTCTATTACATACTATACCAGCAGATGAAAATATGCGTTCCAGCTCCACACTGGTAGGTGGAATGGTCATCAAATGCTGATAAGCCAGCGACAGTGCCATTTCTACCCTTACGGTAGTACACAAATCATTTGGCGTAGATGTTCCCGCAGTAGCAGCTTCTTTCAATTGTTTGTTAAGTTCCTCTTCATTTGTTAAACATTCTAGAGATTCAGGTTCCTGCCTTGTTTCTGATACTGATATACCCTCATTAAGTGTTTGTGTTCTGTTTGTGCGCTGAAGAAGAGACACTATTTCGCGGAGCATTTCTTCACTTGATAACACAAACGTACCTTCGTTTTCAATATTCTAAAAATACTTCTCAGGATTGGTCAAGTATCTCAGAGTTGATGTTTGAGTTAGACGTCGCTTATTATATTGTTTTCGCAATGCATTTGCCATTTTGTTGCTGACATGAGTATTCATTTCGATTAGTTTTTTCATTCCGAATGTTACAGCAACATCAGCTGTGAGTAATGTGGCGTCACGTCGACATAGCGCCTCAACTGCCGTCACAACATTGTCACAATCTGCCGTATTCACAATTTTTAAAAAGAATCGAAAAAACCGAAAACCCGGTTCCTTATATTTTGAGAACCGATTCTTATTATAGCCCCCAGAACCGGGAATTAAATGTATATTAAATGTGTATTAAATGTATAATTATGGAAAACCCGGTTCCGATGCCCTAATCTTCACACTAAACGAGAGAGCGCGTTTATGTCTTTTGTATGCACAAAAGTTTTTTTGGTGCTTTTTAATGCTGAAAGAATTTTTAACATTTAAATGGCTCCAGTAGTGTCGGAGCTTATTTAATACAAACAAACAATCAATCAAATGTTTCCTATTTATTATATTAGTATAGATTATATACTCAGAGTGAATGTTGACGGAGTCAGAGTCAGAGTCAAATCGTTTATTTCCTTACCCCCGGTTTCTCGAACGCTTATTATTTTGACAAATTGTTGACAATTTGTCAGGCTGTACACGCACTGCTTTTATTACTCGCGTGGTTTTTTTTGCATAATTCTGTAACTTAATGGAAGTTCACTAGCGGAAAAATATGAATGTTTGGAGCACTATAAAGTTGTAGGTAGCTAAAATAGCAAGGAATTTTATTCGTCGTACGTGTAAGTTACGTTAAGCACGCAGGTTATATTCCGCGAGATTAAAATTCACGCTGTCAGATTCCGCAGTGCGTATTTAACAAGCCGTTGACTATCCATTCAATGTGACAAGCGTTCGAGAAACCGGGGGTTAGACTTACAAAAACAGCACACAACACCAGTCAAATTTTTACTTGTATTTTTTTTGGTTCACTGAAGTTCCTCTTTGCCTCTATGGGTTATTATTGTAGGCTGGCAACATTTATTTTCTCTATGCAATCGACACACTTGCCATCCGCTGCGTGAACAGATTATGCAAACTTTTGACCGATTTTGAGAAAAAAAAGGCGTGTGGCACTCGGGGACTGCCGCGGTACAGCTATTGCAATGCCATCTAGAGGCGAGTTGCTGAACTAAAGAGACAAACGTCAAGGTTTTTTCGTTACGGAATTTCTGGATTCGGTCCCCGCGCTCAAGGCCCGCGATAGAAGCTATGCAATAGCTTAAAAACCAAAAGCCCATCCGTGGGGCCTTGCCAGTCAAGCGTTAATTTTGACAAGCCCATCCGTGGGGCCTTGCCAGTCAAGCGTTAAGGCGCATACCCGAGCCAATCTGACAGCAATTCCTATTTTATCATATTTTTACGTTTATCATAGGAATTTTTAAAAATCCTACGTTCAGTTTGTGGTATCTATTATAAGCTATTTTTTAATACCTCTTTTATAATTTTATCTCATATAGTTTAGGAGGAGATGCAAAAATAGAGTTTGGTGGCCAAAAAGCGCAACTTCGTATCTCTTCCTAAGCTTTACAAAATGAAACTATTACAGAGGCATTAATTAATAGCTTATAATAGATACCACAAACTGAACGTAGGATTTTTTAAAATTCCTGCGTTCAACGTAATAATAAGATATAATAGTTGGGGGCGCCACTTTCGCTGGTGTATGGGCCTTAATTTTGACAAGCCCATCCGTGGCGCCTTGCCAGCAGAGAGGATAAACAGCTTGATAAATGACACCCATTACACACTATCACAATATAATAAATGCGAAAGTTTGGAGGTTTGTTAACTCTTCACGCCAAAAGTACTGATCGGATCAGACTGAAATTTTAGCAAAGACAAATTCTTACAATTATGATAAGTTGTTAACTGTTTTTGTATTTTTCTTTTCTGTATTTCTGTATCTTGGTGTGCAATAAAGAGTATTTGTATTGTATTGTATTAGCCTTAGTGACTCACTGTTGGGCAAGGCTCCCCTTGCTCCCTGGATGCATCACGATTCTGAGCCAGCTAGACCCACGTTCTATCGATGGTGTCTAATTCGTCGCGCCATCGTGTCTCCGGTCTACCGAGACGCGCGCCCCGTAAAGCTAGGTCGCCGCGCCGCACTGCTGAGACTCCACTGAGTGGTGATCTTAGCCCACAGGTCTTTGGATATACGGCAGACATGGCCGGCCCAGCTCTATTTAAGGCGCATACCCGAGCCAATTTGACAGCGATACCTATTTTATCATATTTTTACGTTTATCGGATTTTTTAAAAATCCTACGTTCAGTTTGTGGTATCTATTATAGGCTATTTTTTAATACATCTGTAACAATTTTATCTCATATAGTTTAGGAGGAGATAGAAATAGAGATAGAAATAGAGATAGAAATAGAGATAGAAATAGAGTTTGGTGGCCAAAAAGCGCAACTTCGTATCTCTACCTCAGCTTTACAAAATGAAACTATTACAAAGACATTAATAAATAGCTTATAATAGATACCACAAACTGAACGTAGGATTTTTAGAAATTCCTGCGTTAATTAGCGACCCACTAATTAACCTAATAATAAGATAAAATAGTTGGGGGCGCCACTTTCGCTGGTGTATGGGCCTTAAGTTTGGCAACATTTTGAGTTACGTCTACAATTTGAGTTTGGGAGCGCAGTGTCGTGTTACGAATATGGTCGTGTTACGAATATGGTCGGTTCGTTTTCACCAAGTATCAGAATTCTATGCCTGGATTAAAATATACCTAGACTTGCCTGGACTACAGCAAAAAGCCACTGGGTGTATCAGGCAGCACCCCACCTCTTAATCCTCTTGCCCTTTTCCCACTTCACTGGCGATAGCATAACAGGTTTTCTTTTCTATTAGCTTCTATCAGTCGACATAATTAGCATTTTGCAAAGTGCATTTTGCATTTTGCAAACCTTTTGCAAAGTGGATTTTTAGAACCGAGGGGTTCTTCGAGGGGACTAAGATCCATCTTGCCAGGATATTTGCAATGGATTTTAGTGGACTTAGGGTATCTATAGAAAAGAGTACCTACCCAACACAAAATTTGTAGTAAACAGTATGGCAGTCGATGGCAGTTCTCACTCAGACTTCAATTATTTGGTCTCGGTAATGTTATTTACGTTGTGCTCGATTAATTTGTCTAACCCAATTTGAATGAATTTACGCATGGGCTTAGTGTTTCCCTTTCATAAATCAAGGGCGACCACTACAATTAATTTGCATTGCAAATGCTGCAATCCCTTTTGCTGCAAATTGTATGCATCAAATAGTCTTCTTATATTAGCAACTCGTGGTTCCGTAAGCGTTTTCTAGTATAAAGCAGCGTTTTGTTTATTTTATTGATTTATTGCCCGGCGTAGAATGCTAAATAATACCAACACAATCCTTTCTGCACAAAGTAGAAATTATCGCATTTATTTATTACTATAAGGCCTTGTTTACGCGGGGCGAGCAGCGGCGCGAGCAGCGGCCCCACCATCGCTCGCGTATACAAACATATCGCAATGAACGTTGATGTTTATAGAAAGACAGGGCGTGAAGAGAGGCGGTGCATGCCACGTGTGAAGCCACGTGCGACGCGTCAAATAAAACAAACGCGTGTAAAAACGCTTCTCCGTAAACACACTCTACCAACGCCATATGTTTGAATTTAGCGCGCCAATGCACGCGCCGTTGCACGCCCCGCATCTCCGTAAACAAGCCTAAGTCCTGCCCGCGGCTTCGTTTGCGCTTTTTCAGAATAAAAGTAGCCTATGTCCGTCCACGGTATACCGTCTCCTCCCTGTCAGATTTCCATTATCATCCGTTTAGCCGCAGCTTTGGTCTCTTGATCAGTACATTCGGTACGCAGTACGCTGCGTACTCCATTACTTCTGTAGCAAACTTCGACGGTACAAAATACCACTCTAGATGCTCTTCATACGATTATTTGTCCGGCACCGCATAGCTCGTACTGCGTGGTGATCAAAAGACGAAGGCTTTAAGCGTATGACAGACAGGCAGGCAGAATTACTTCTGACTTTGTTTTATTAGTATAAAATAATCAAATAATTGTTAGAAAGGTAGATACACCATTGAACATGGTATACTTTACGAATGATTTAGTTACACGTGCTGCATATAAATGACGGTGGTACATATTATTGATATAGATATCTATGACGATTAGATGAAGCAAATATCCTGTTATTTACATCACTATTGTTAGCATAAAGCAAATAATCCATCTAGCTAGGTGTAGGTAGAGTACATTTCCATTCCATTTACGACCATAAGGTCGTACCGATTTGTTTGCTTTACGCATTCACTGCAAAACTCGCCCTTTTGCTCCGAAGTTTGCAGAGCAGAGCAATACATCTATGGTTTATCCATTTTGAATGAAGCATGTTAGTGAACAAAGTACGACACAAATAACAAAATCTCACTTGCTTGGCGTCGAGTTTCAGATATAATTGTAAGCAATTTTTATTGAAGGGAGGATCTAAATCGACAAGTAATGTAAATTACGTATAAAAGGACGCGCCAACAAAGTGAATTTAAGGTTAAGTATGGGTGGTTTGTTTACGTTTATGCTCCATTCAAAATGGATACGATATAGAATGTATATGGAGACAGCATTACCGTTTGTAGTACCCAGAGAAATCGTAATAATAAGGTCCAATTAGTACTTAATTCATCTATATTTTGCAGGAAGATTGAATTGTTTAAAAAAACTATAAACAGAGTTAAATTTTTATAGTTTTTTCATGAATTTTTATGGATCCTATTGTCAGAACTGAAATTAAATGGGACCACAAAGGCAGCACCAGCTTTCATATTAAAAAATAATCATGAAAATCGAACCACCCAGTCAAGAGTTCTGAGGAAACATATTCATCCGGTTCCATTTTGGAACCATTCGTGCACCAGTTCAGACACCCGTCCTTGCAGAGCTGGTTGTTCAGTCTTCTCTGGAAGGAGGTTCAAGTGTGTAGTATTTTTCAAACACATGTAGTAGGAGCCTGACATCAGTTGTCATGCCTAAGATGGGCGATTCCATAGTTGAGAGTCTTGCAGAGATCACAGTTTCTGAGAGAGCCAGTTCTTCCTGCCCAGTGTGCTCGATCTATATATGCTGGTCTTAGCCTCCTTCTGTAGGTAAACGTGGAAGTCCCTTCTGGAGATTAGTTACCCCGTAGTTTCAACCTCAACAGCCTTTATTGGTCCACTGCTGGACGCAGGCCTCCCCCTGATAAGCGCCTTATTGGCTGTTATCTCATGGGGGGTAATGCCCATAATACCCACGCTGGGCATTCGGGTTGGGGATTGCAGTTTGATGGAAGAAATTTATTGTTTTGCAGGAGGCACTGCTGCCCGCTCCCGGAAGATATCCCTAAGTCGCCTCTTACGTAACCCGCGGGCAGAGTTCGGGTGGTGCATATTCTAAGACGGTGCCACACATTTTTCCATCATACGTTATTATTTTATCGTAATATTTTTCTATATACTAATCAGAGTTTAAAAAAATACACTTCATTGGTGTGTGTGTATCGAATAAAAATCACAGAAACTTATTTGATTATTCAAATGAAAAATCATTTCGGAATAGTTTTGTAATACAAGATATTTATAATGGCGATAATAATATTATTTAAATACACCACGATTTATAGCATAATTATCCATGTCAATATTTCAATAGCTAATAACTGATTCTTAGTTTCATTTTATCCACATAATGCAGTGTCCTTGTAGGGTCAGATAAGAAAGCGAGCTCGGTGACTACTTCCTTTACGATACAACTTTTGAATCCATCATGGTTAAAGTTTTGCTTCCATTACGTTCATTGGACACTTCATAGTTGGCATGTTTGATTTAGTAGAGTAGGTTCAAGTCTGTAATGGGTTAGAATAGACCCCCGTAGAGCAGATCTTTATTTATTTAACTTTAAAATAATAACGTAAAGTACCTACTAACACTAAGTAGTTTTGCCCGAGGATTCACATGCTTAAAATCTATGGAAACGTATAAATTATTTACATGGAACTGATCAAACTGATTTATGGGATAAAAGGTAAATGTTTAGGCACCTGTTCGAATTGTTTATCATTATTTAATTATAATTATAAGACTCCACGCAGATGATGGATGCTCAGGATGTGGCAAGGTGAAGTCCCATCTATAAAGATCCAGCAGTGGAGTAATATAAGCTGATGATGATAGTACAGTGAAACCTGGTTAATTGGGATCTCAAGAGACCCAGAATTTTGTACCATTTATTGAGGGTTTCCATTAATCCAGTTTTCCAATTAGGCAGGTTTAAAATTATAGTTGTCTCATTTAGGTTCGAAAAGTTCCATTAATAGAGGTAATTCAATGAAAAAGTACCGGGACCCCATTGCAACTCACAATAATAGAGGTTTCTCACTTATCCAGGTCCCACTTAACCAGGTTTCACTGTAATTTATTTATTTTACTTACCTATTTCCACAGTAGTATTTATAAAAAAAGATATGAATGCTGTAACTAAAATTAATTGCTAAACTTCGCATGCAAAGAATAGGAAGAGCAGATCTCGAATCGCACTTTGTTTATGCGGAAACTGTAACGATTTCTTTTATTTTATTTTTCTCATAATATAAAGGCCGTTTGTTACTATGTTTTATAACTAAGGTTACAGTCTCGGACCCTACCACGCACGGTTACCACAAGCGGGCTGATGCTTGCAGAGCGCCACTCAGGTTTTACTCGCTGCTGCGCTCAGTCACTTTCACTCAAGTAAAACTTGAGTTTTATTACGTAAACTTTCTTTGTTTACAACAAGAGAAATTCTTTTGAGCTTGTTAATTCTTGATTTTTAATTCTGGTTATATAATTGCTTAGGAGAAGCGAATGTGTCTCGCTTAGAGGGGTATTTTTGGTTAAGTCTTTTTGAAGTGTTTTGATGATGGAAGACGCAGTGAACAATAACTTTCCCCTGGAGATCAGAGATGTGGAGCCCAAGGTAGCTGAGGAGCTGATGAAGCAATTTACAGGTGAATGGTTTTTTTTATCTGCGGGAATGGTTTTTCGACTGTGTTCTCTAATACCTACTCTTTACTATCTCGAACGAAGCATCCAAACAGCTGAACTGATTTTGATAAATGAGGTAGCTATTTAATTAGTTACTTAGGTATATTCGTATATATTAACAGCGTAGACCGAGTTACTTATATTTTCAATTAATTCCTTGTTCTGAAATAGGTACCTATGTCATGCCTTAGCGTCGAGGGTGATTTTTCACATTATTTTTAACCGACTTCAAAATAAGGAGGAGGTTCTCAATTCGTCTGTATTTTTTTATGTTTGTTACCTCAGAAGCCTGGGTGGTCCGATTTGCATGATTCTTTTTTTTATATGAAAGGTGCTTCCCGTGTGGTCCCATTTTAATTTTGTTCAGTTCTGACACTGGAATCCATGAAAATTCATGAAAAAACTGTAAAAAATAAAGTCGGTTTATAGTTTTTTAAAACAAAATAATTATCGTTTATTTGATGACCTTGGTCGATGGCGGCATAGATTGCGGTGCAGGAAGGAGGTCGCGGATTCGATTCCCGCCACGGGACATAATATTTGTGCGTATGATCCGCACTATTTGCTGCATTCGGGTATTTATGTACTACCAGTCATCTGGTACCCATAGCCATAATAGCACCCATTGCTAAGTGAAGATAGCGAAAGAGTACAAAAGAGTACAAAAAAAGAGTACATAAAATATTAACCCTCTTATGATGGTCTGTCAACTTATCACACTTGCTAAATCTCGCTGCCTTCTTCTATTGGCATAAGTCAGACTGGGAAATTAACACTGCATAGCAGCTGTTTTATGTAAGCAGACCATTATGAATAAGGGGTATGTATTTGATTCCACTTAAACACTCATTATTTTTAATCGATTTACAAATCGCATACAATACGCTTGATATCCTAATAAAAATTAAATATCTATCTATCTTTGTAACTACCGTAGTCGGTACAGGTACCTACCGCTGTCGTCTAAATCTAGGTCATTTTTGTTTACAATAGTTTATTACATCACAAACAACAAGATTGTAACGGTACAAGATAAACAAATAAATATTTATCATAAATTATCATGATGTTTTATCATAAATTATACATGCATTGATTTTAATAATTTGGTTCGTTTAAAAAAACTATAAACCGACTTCAATTTTATGGTTTCTTCATGCCATTGACGGAACTGGACCCAATTCAAATAAAAAAGAATCATCAAAATTGGATCTCTCAGTCAAAAGTTCTTACTGACGTAACAAACATAAAAATCAGTCAAACTGAGAACCTCCTTCTTTTTTGAAGTCGGTTAAAAATATAGGTAAAACCAACCTGCTGTCTCTTGTCAGTGAAGTGTCTTTCATTACACAGCCTCTCAAAACTGGAAACTGGTAACTGGAGCAATGACTCGAGTTAACCCTTTATTGCATTTAGAGATCCGTAGTGATATGTTACTTGGTATTGAGTAAAACACGTAAGGGCAACAAGGTTATAGATGTTATAGACTAGATTATCAGACTAATTTGGTCCACGGGTTTGATCTTAAAGACAGATTTAAAACGTAAAACCAGTATGTCATAACTTCATAAGTCATAAATAACATAACACATAAATGCTGTAATAATTCGACGGTATCATTAAAATTTGGTCCCAGAGAAAAAATACAAAAAAAAATATTTAGAACAATGTTCATGATACAATAAGTTATAAATGAACGATGAGACAGCAAAAGTTTAAAACTGTGAAGCTGCCGCATCGCCTGCCTCCTTGACACAACATAAACAAATAAATTATAAGTATACACATTTAGTGATCTTAAAGTTAATTAAGAAAGTTAAATTAAGATAGAAAAACAAAGTAAAAATAAGAGTAGGGATCCAGTTTATAGGTGACGTAGATTAAGTAAGAAATAATTAATAAATGACTTTAGGAAGGTGCTATGAATGGGTATCATAGTGTGTGTGTGTGCGTGTGTGTTTTAGAGTGGGGAGGAGGGCTCTTGAGGACACCGGTCTCTTAAGAGTCCGGGCAACAGGAGACTCCTGTGTGCATCGTGTGTGTTTGTGTGGGTGTGTGCCTGATCGTGAAAATTGTGTAATTTACGTGTTCCAATATAGGTATGCGTGTGCGTGTGAACGAGAGTCCGGGCAACAGGAGACTCCATTAGTGTTTGTCTGATTAACTAGGTGTTTGCAGTAAGTCTTCTGTTTCCTCATATAAGAGGGAAAGTAGCCATTTGAAGATTTTCAATTTGCACTTATAATATGGTAGGGGTGTATTTCGAGTGTTTTATTGATTCTGTTGTGGAGGAGCTCAGTTAGTGGTATTGCCGCCCGCGAGTGCGGTCCGACGTGACTCAATTTTGCATACTCTATCAGAACGGCGTTTTTGGTTTTTAAGGTTGGGATCAAAGTGTAATTGTGAGTGCTTACGCAACAAGACCGCTGAGATAAAGAGCTGCCAAACGGTCAGGACCTCACATCGGGAGTATAACAGACTATATCGTATCCATTTTGAATAGAGCATAAACGTAAACAAACCGCCCATACTTAACCTAAACCTCACTTTGTTGGCGCGTCCTTTTATACGTAATTTACATTACTTGTCGATTTTAGTCCTGTATTGAGTGAATTTAGTCGATCCTCCCTTCAATAAAAAATGCTTACATTTATATCTGAAACTCTACGCCAAGCAAGTGAGATTTTGTTATTTGTGTCGTACTTTGTAACATGCTTCATTCAGAATGGATAAACCATAGTGGAGTAGCGTCTCGGTTCGGACAGCATTACCTTAAGCACCGCTCCCTGCGCTCTCTTGAATCATCTGAGATTTGTTGGCTCCAGCCCATGAAGTAAACTGTTCGTCCGCAACTCCTCTCAGGCTCTTAAAAATAAATATAAGTTTGCGAATTCTACCAACTGTACATTCAATATGAGGAGTTAACGTGAGTTTGTTATTCAGGTACACGCCAAGGTATTTTATTTCCGGTGTGTGTTCAAGGGAAGGCATGAGCATTTATTATCTGGAGAGTTAGTGCATGTATGGGCTCGGATAGAGAAAGCAGAGGGACATTGGGTTCTGGTAGTGGGAGAGAAGGTTATATACGTTGAGCGTTAGGAGGTTAATTGCAAGTCAGTTAGAAATCACTATCAAGGCTTCCTCAAAGATAGCAGGGGTTTTGTTACCCACTTACACATACTTAAAATAAAATACTTACATAATAACTTCAATAGACAAATATTTTTACTATAGAATTACATAAGAAATATTTACATACCTACATACAAAACACGCAGATTTGTGATGGGATGGGATGTTTTCGATGGCAGCTTCAGTAGCACAGCGTGCGAAGGTGGACCCTAAGGTGTCCCTCCGCAGGTCCACATGCGGAGGGACACCTTAGTAGATCACGGGTCAACAAATGTTTGTACAAACATTTGTTCCACGAGAATCGAACCCGTGACCTCCGTCGTCGCAGAAAATGATGAAAACATAAAATAGTCTAGCTATACCGTGTCCATTTTGAATGAGGCATAAACGTATACAAACCGCCCATACTTAACTTAAAATTCACTTTGTTGGCGCGTCCTTTTATACATAATTTATATTACTTGTCGATTTTAGATCCTTCCTTCAATAAAAATTGCTTACAATTATATCTGAAACTCGACGCCAAGCAAGTGAGTTTTTGTTATTTGTATCGTGGTTTATTTACTAACATGCTCCATGCTGGATGGATAAACCATAGGATGTACAGTAGAGGTTCCCAAACCATTTTTTCACAAGGACCACTTTCATAATTTTTCTGGTTTCGGTGGATCCCCCTACAGCTACATTTCTTTCTACCATATTCCTTAACTTTCATCAAAAAGATGAAGAATAAATCTAACGATGAAAATTTGCGTGACAAGTTTGGAAACTGGTTATTTATCAATTTTTAGGTTAATAGAATAATAAATTAAGCATCGATTTATTAAGTCTTTAAGAACTTTACATTACAATAACGTTTTTTGAAATCTTCGAAACGGAGCCAAGGGCAAGGGCATCCGGAAACAATTTTTGGTTTCGTGCAGTCTTATTGGATTCGTTATACCATTATGTTACAAGGTTCTTTTATTGGAATAATACAATGCAATGCAGCCAATCGATTATTATTATGATGCAATTCGACACGATCGAATAGTTTAGACAAATTACATAAATATCCATTGAGATCTGTGGTTTCCTCTAATTTATGAAGTGGTTTGATGGACTTGTTTGAATTGAATAATGTTGAAATCGAAAATATTTGTGGCTCGGCCTCAGACCAAGGAATTGGTCTGAGGGCTCGGCCTTCTCATTAAAAATTAGTGGAAAAATATTATTTGAAATTTTGTACAAAAACTAAAATCGACTTCGGATTAATATATTTTCAGGTATTTACTTACAGTGTTTTTTTGATAAGTTTTGCGGAGTACTTATTTAATTATTTGGGAATGATTTGGGGCAAAAATTATACATGGGATTAATATCTATCCAAAACTAAAATAATCATCAAAACTGAAATCGGTGAACATACCAACACGAAACAAAAATTACATACAGCCAGACGGAACGTCCTATATTCAGAAGGTATTCAGTATTTTTCACAATGTTTTGTGTACATTACATACCCATAGGAGAAATGGTACCTATAAGTAAAGTAAAAAAGTAAAAAAGATATGTATGGACAAAATAAGTATTATGTATTTTATGCAAAATTAGTTTTTTATAAAAGCATTTTGTATTTAATACAAAATACAGAAATCGTTTAGTTGTGCAATATTTGTGTAGTGTATGTAGCTATGTAGACAGTGTAGTTTATAAGTTTACTTAGAAATAATTATTTTTATATTATGTTAAGAACATAACACCTCCTATATATAAACAACAAAATACTTAAATTTTTTGAAAGGGGAGTGCACTCGGAAACAATTTCGAGAAGGTCATGGCCATGTACGAAGACCGGTCCCGAATCAATGAGGCCATTTGATCATGACTTGGTTTTATCCAAATTCATGCCGAGACCGATTGTGGGTCACCACAAGGCATAGTGTCCAGAATGCTAGCAGCATTGCCATGGCAATGCTAATTTCATTGTAGATTTTGTCGCTGACTTACAAAGTAGACTTACCTATGGTTTATCCATTTTGAATGAAGCATGTTAGTAAACTAAGTACGACACAAATAACAAAATCTCACTTGCTTGGCGTATAGTTTCAAATATAAAAAATAAAATCGACAAGTAATGTAAATTACGTATAAAAGGACGCGCCAACAAAGTGAATTTTAGGTTAAGTATGGGCGGTTTGTTTACGTTTATGCTCCATTCAAAATGGATACGATATAGGTACTCGTCCGTACTGCTTTATTGCTTTAATATATTTATTTATATTTTCTATTGTTTTTTTTTTATTTACAGGGGAACTAACAGGCTTCGTCCTCGTCGGTCCTAAAGGTTACTTCCTGCCTAACAAGTTCAGGCTGGAGGCAAGCCACATCTACAACATGCCGCTTCGGCATGATGACGTCTTCGTGGCCAGCTATCCCAGATCTGGTAGGTCATCAATCATCATAATCAGACTAATTCAAATAAGTTAGGGAGGTCGGCCCAGTCCACAGAAATCGTAATAATTATTATGAAAGTTTGTATGGATGTATAGATGGATGGATGGATGGATGTTTGTTACCTCTTCATATCAAAAGCAAAACTACTGAACGGATCGGACTGAAAATTTGGATACAGGTAGTTCTAATCCTGGAATCAAACATAGGCTACTTTTTATTCCATAAATCAGTTCCCGTGGGATAGAAATCACCTTTAAACGTTTCCATAGAAATAACTATTCTCCTCTCCTCTCTCTTCCATAGAAATAATATTCATAAATGGCAGCTAAAAGAGATTGACGTTGTAAAAACCATAGCGACTCTTAGTGTGACGATTAGATTGGCATCGTCGTCTTTCGTAGCTTAAGAGTGTAATCACAGGGTGCAATAGTCCACCATCCCTCTTATCAATATGGTCCAGCCAGCACAAACACAAAATTGCCGTTGCAGTGTCCGCCTGAGTCGCAGGATTATTAGAGTACTGGAATACTAAAACCTACACATCTTTAAATATTTGTTTTTGGATGCTAGTTTTCGGTATTTCATCATCATCATCATCCGCAACCTGACGAGGCCTTTGAAGTTATTTATAAGAGTTCGGTGTTTAATTTGTATATTTTTATCGATGTGTTTCAGGAACTACCTGGACCCAGGAGCTGGTGTGGATGGTTGCAAATGATTTGGATTACGCAGCTTCTGATGCAACGCCACTTGTTGAAAGATTCCCATTTCTAGAGTAAGCAAAGTTTATCTTATATTACCTACAGGGTGGAATTTAGTAATGCCACCTGGAGAGAAAGTTTTCTTATTACTGTAGATAGAAAATTTTACTAAAAGAAGACATTTTTGAAAAGTAAGAAACTGCATTCAAAGATTTTCAAAAATTTCACCCGCGGGAATCGGACCAGCTAAAATCTGTAAACATTACAACTTGTATTGCATTGCATCGATCTTTACCGCTGTTTAGGGTCAATCAAAAAGGATGACATTTCTAACAAACATGATAAATAAAATGAAAGGAAATCCATGAAATCTGGACTTATAAATTCCATAAGTCCAGATCCAGCATTTACTCAAAGATCCATCTGCCTGCTTTGCTTATGCCTTTGTTCTGCTTGTGTCTTATTAATAATTATCATCGACGTTGAGGAAGACCGAAACCAAATAATTCTACAGCAAAATGGTGCTCCAGCCCATAACAGCAGAGTCACTACCGACTACATTGAATAGTACCTACTTGGATTGGTACAAACAACACAATCGGATCGCCTGAGATGTCCTTTAGATTTTTTGTTTGTATGGTAATTTATTAAATATATGTAATCTATGTTGTTTATATAATATATATGTTGTTAAATACATTCAAAAAGTCTCATAACTTACAATAATAGTTTCTGTCCATTCATCGATCATTTATTTGGACGTAAACTTGTTTTGGCCCAATTTGCCCTGTTTATGCCCTTTCTGCCCAGTTGGGTTTAAACCCTCGGCCCATCTATAGTTACGACCATCTCTTATCATCATTATCTTTAGTTAGTTTGTGAAATGCATTTTTTCAGGTTTTCCACCAACGTCCACCCAATCATGAAAGAACGCTTCAGGCAAGAAAACATGCATTCAGAAAGGAAGCTTGAGCTCCTAGAGATGGTGACACAGCCCGCAACAGAACAGCTGGCACTCTCACCATCACCACGCTTCATCAAAACCCATCTACCAATGTCGCTTCTACCCCCAACGGTGCTAAAGACTGCTAAAGTGGTCTACGTTGCAAGGGATCCTAGAGATGTCGTGGTTTCATTTTACCATCTGAACAGGCTGATCAGAACGCAGGGATATATTGGAGATTTCAGAAGTTATTGGAACTACTTTATCAGGGACTTACGTAAGTTTATTTTCTATTATTTCGGTTACGCCTTAGCTCCACGAATGCACCCAGTGGGCGAAAGGTGGATTCTTCAACCTCGTGTCGTGGGTCGGCACCTCCGGGTTAGCGGCGGTGAATGGGTCCACGGGGTCACCAAGAACGTGTATCGGTCTACAGAGGAGCGACTAGAGACTGCCAAAGTGGGTGCCAGAGATAATTCCAGGGATCTTCATTTATGGGGGTTGATAACGTGGGTTTGTTCAATATTCTGAACAAAAGGCAGGATTGGATATTTTAGAATGTATTGTAACTATGGTTTATCCATTTTGAATGAAGCACGTTAGAGGTATTATTTTCTAGCTTTTCATTATCATATAATCATACAAGTTCAATAAGCTTAGCTACCCGGTAGAACAGTAGGGTTGTGCCATATTTTGTGGCCATAATCACCACGCGTGGCAGGGCGGATTAATGATCGCAGTGGTCATCGGTATATTTTTTCTTGGCTGGGATCGAAGTCCATTCTAATAAAGGATGTTGTTACCAAATTCAGGTCATGTGGTGAATCACAAGGCCGTGTTAGTTTCTAGCCAAAATTTACTAGGTACTAGGTACCTACCTAGTTACCTACTGTTGAGTATTTATTTGTGAATTCGCTTTTAGATATTCTAAGTTCTGCCTTTTCAGATCACTGGACACCATTCTTCGATCACTTGAAGGAAGCATGGGATAAGAGAGACGATCCTAACTTACTGTTCCTGTTTTATGAAGAACTTTCTAAGGTGAGTGTCTTTTACGTAGAACCGTATAGAACTACCTAGCTTCCGTCTTCTGATTTTCCTAGATAGAAAACCTGCACAGGTGTGCGAGTGTTTCCCGTAGGTAAAGGCTTGACCATTCATCATATTATATTTTGTTAAGCTTAGGCAGAGATACGAACTTGCGCTTTTTGGCCACCAACATCGAGTTTAGGATTCTAACTCGATGGCCACCAAAGGCACCAAACTCTATTTTCGTATCTCTTCCTAAACTATTAAAAGATAAAACTATTACAGAGGGATTAAAAAATAGCTTATAATATATACCACAAACTGTACAACGGATTTTTCAAATTTCCTAATACGTAATATAAGTGTAATTGTTCATAGGACTTGCCGGCAGCAGTTTCCAAAGTAGCTCAATTCTTCAACAAGCAGTTTTCGGAGCAGCAAGTGATGAAACTGTGCGACCACCTTAACATCGATAACTTCAAGAAAAACAAATCGGTTAACTATGACGTCATGAAGGAGCTCGGTATTCTGATACCTGGGGAACAGGCTTTTATTAGAAAAGGTAACTCGTCTACTTAGTAGGTAAACGACCGATGTGGCGGCGGACGAAGGTCCACCTGCGATCCCCGGATCGAACCCGCTATTCTCCACCAAGGCGGGCCTTGGAACAAATGTTTGTAAGATCTGAAAATATTAAAAAAAAATCTGTGTACCTACCTATAGTGAAAAATATCTATCTAAGTAGCGTAGGTACTTACTTACCTATTGTCTTTGTAGGTATGTATATCAGTCATCTAGTAGTACGTAGGCAGATCGTACACACGAGAAGGGAATAGAAACCGCAACCTCATTCGTCGCACATGAACCTACGCCCACCGCTCCACAGAGGTCAGCAATATAGCCGGATATTGCACCCAGCAGCGTCTTGGGGACATTTCAGTATGGATCAGTTGAGCTACCTGTAGATTGTTTGCAACAGTCTGCAGTTAGCTCAATCGTTAAATAGTTATTCTACCGGTGGTGTTATATTATTTGATTGTAATTTTCTTAAAAATTTTTCTTTCACATTACAGCCTTAGTTTTGGCGAAATAAATTCTATACTCACATTTTCATGTACTTGCCAGGGAAGTCAGGGGGCTGGCGAGACTATTTCGACGCAGACATGACGAGGCAGGCTGAGCGCTGGATGGCAGACAACCTCAAAGACACTGACTTCAGATTCCCTCACATAGAAAATTTATTTTAGAAATCTTCAGTGTGATTATACGACTAACAAATGGGCTATAAATATATTCATAAGAAAGAAAAGAACAAGTTATGGGGTGATAATCATTTATTCGAATAGTAATGCTCTATTTTAAGTATTTCTTTGTAACACCATATTTAAGTTTACATCAATATAATGAGAACTTTATAAGTAAGATTCTAGCAAATAAGTAAACAATATTACTTCTAACCGCGTTTCAATTAATAACATCATAATTTCAATTCCACATAAATAAAACAATGTCTCAGTCCTTCCTCACATTTTATTAAATAATAATACGGTTATACAAAGAAAATAAATTAAAAGCCAGATTTATTCAATCATTCGTTGGTAATATAAAATTCTAAAAACAGACTTATAATCTTAATAATGAAAACTTATAATCATGATAATAACCGAAACCACGGTGGATTTGCACGGCAACACCCGCCATGCGAATCCACCGTCGCTATAACGAAACGGCAACGTACACTATAAAAAGCGAGTCTATAATATAAAACTGGGAGTAGCTTCCCGCACCTAACTCGTCGCTGCGAGCGACTTTATCTATCGTACACTTATAGAAAATCACAAAATTCAAGCGGAAATAATAGGAATCTTAGTGCGTGTTTACGCGATGACATCAGGCAGGGCCGCATTGTCGACTGCGGGCGGCGACGGCGGCGGCTTGACGAGCTCTGCGGACCCGTTGGTCAGGCCGTTCAAAGCGCCTTCCTGAGGGGCGTCCACTGACTTCTTGACCGCGACTCTGGTGACGGCTGTCTTTGTGTTGGGAGCCTGGAAGGAGAATACTGCTTTAGAGGAAAGAAGCGGCCGATTATCGGTAGGAAGAATGGATGCGTGAGATCTTTGCTAAAACACAATATACGTTTCCTACAAATATTATAAAGGCAAAAGTTTGTGAAGATTTGAAGATGTTTATTATAAAAGGTCTACCAAAAGTATTGAACAGATCATGATGAGTTGGCCGTACAAAAGAAAATCATCAAATACGTCCACTGCAACATTAGGCCACTCTTGACATTAAAAATAATAGATGCCCTCAGAAGTAGAACATAATCTGATAAAAATATTGTTTTCATCCGAATGGCCTGAGTAAAGCAGCAGGTAGAAGCTAGTCACACTATATAATATTATAAAGGCGAAAGTTTGTATGGATGTATGGATGGATGTTTGTTACTTCTTCACGCCAAAACTACTGGACGGATCTGGCTGAAATTTTGCATACAGGTAATTCTAATCCTGGAATAAAACATAGGCTACTCTTTATCCCATAAATCTGTTCCCGTGGGATGAAAATCACCATTTAATGTTTCCATAGGAACAACGCGTGCGAAGCCGCGGGGCGCAGCTAGTGAGTTCATAAAAACGAATAGACTAACATTTATCTTTAACACACACATAGGTCAAATCAATGATCCCTAGTGCGTTGGCGGTCGCGGCTTAAAAATCGACCCCTACCAGCCTGAGGATGTCGTAAGAACCGACTAAGGGAACCTACCTGTAGCAATGAGGAACGGAACGCAACGAAGGAACGGAACGTCAGGATGAACCAGAGACAAAAGAAGAAGACACTTTTGGCTATGGCCCGGAGACAACCGGTGTGAATCAAAAACCATTGTAACAAAACTAAGTAAAATAAATGTGTTGGGATAAAACTGAATTATTATTCACAACAATACATGGCGCAGACGGTAGGATTTTTTTTTACCCCAACACATTTATTTTACTTAGTTTTATTACAAAGGTTTTTGATTCACACCGGTTGTCTCCGGGCCATAGCCAAAAGTGTCTTCTTCTTTTGTCTCTGGTCCATCCTGACGTTCCGTTCCTTCGTTGCGTTCCGTTCCTCATTGCTACACTACCAGAGGAAAGGGAAGCAGCTTCCACTGTGTATTTTTTACACACTGCGATCACCAATCCGCCTACCAAACTTTGTGTAGTTACAAGGGGATCCCCCCTTCTTTGGGGGAGGCATGTTCAGCATGTGTGCTTTGCTATTTGCTGCAGTAGCCCTTACGAAGCCGCTGGAAGTCCATAAAAAAGATTCCGAAATGTTTACGAAGAGTTGCTGAGATGGCCTTACCTTTGTGGTGGCTGTCCTAGGAGGAGCGGCCTTGGCTGTGATGCGTTTATTAGCGAGATCCTTGCTTTGTTTGTCGAGGGGCGCGCGAGTCGCCGGCCTCGGGCCCGCGGTCCTGTAAACAAAACATTAATATATTAGTGTCTATGTCGTACATAGATAGAGAGAAATATGTAGTAACGTTTACTTGAGTCTACTTACCCTCGAATAATACTCAAACGCAACTCAGATGTAAGCCCATCTCAAGTTGCAATTTTGTTTTTTAAACTCTGTCAAAATTTCTTCATTTGCTTCTGCAATCTGAGTTGCGTTTGAGTATTCGAGGGTAAGCCACTCCCAAAGATGAATATATAAATAATGCTGAAAAATTCACATAGCATCATCTGTTTGCATCAATGCAAACTGTGATGTTTTTACAGCACAGTTGTGGTGCAGTTAGAACACGTTCCGTGTCTTTGTGTGGTATAATATAAATTTATTTTGAGAAGGAACTTGTAAGTGGCGGTGGACGCGGCGTAGAATCGACCCTTCTATTTCAGTCCGTGGATGTCGGATTACGGTAAAAGCACGCTTCTTTGGAGCAGGCATGTTCAACAGTTGAAAAAGGAATTCATCCGAAATACGAGCGAGTGGTCTACTTACTTAGCGGCAGCGGGCGGAATGGGTGCGGCGGCTCTGGGCGCGGGGCGTGGCGCGGGGCGCGCGGCGGTGGGGCGCGTGATGGGCGCCGGCTTCGCTTCCTTCACGTCGCCATTGGCGAGGGGCTTCTTCTCAGGCACCTTGCGGATAGGCGCGGTTGCGGGACGCGGGGCGGGGCGGGCCGCAAGAACAGCGGCCGGGCGCGGAGCGGGGCGGGCTGCGGGCGCAGTGGCCGGGCGCGGGGCGGGACGGGCTGCGGCAGGCTTAGGCGCCGGGGCGCGGGTCGCCGCGGGACGGGGCGCCGCCGTCCGTGCGGCAGCGGGCTTGGGGGCCGCCGGGGCCGCGGCCTTCGGAGCAGCGGGCTTAGGCACGGGCGCAGCACGGGGCGCGGCCGGTTTGGGCGCGAGCTTGGCGGGCGCGGGGGCCGGTTTGGCAGCGGCCGTCGCGGTCATCTTCGAGGGCGCTCTGATCGGCGGAGGCGTTTTGGTAGGGGGCGCGGGCTTCGGGGCCGCGGACTTGCTAGCCGACAGGGTGGAGCGCGCGGCGGCGGGGCGCGGAGCGGAGCCGGGCGTGCGCGGCGCGGTCGCCTTGACGGCGGACCGGGGAGTCGCCGTCTTCGAAAGCGGAGTCGCCGGTTTCTTCGGCGCTGGGGTCTTCTTGGCGGAAGTGGCCGCGGCCACGACGGCGCCGGCCGCGAGTACAGCGGCGGCAGCGAGCGGGGCGGTCGCGAGGGGCTCCACGGCGGGCGTGGGCGGCGGGGTGCCGGCGTGAGCGGCGCGCTCGCCGTCCTCGGGGCGGATCTCGTCGGTGACGGGCACGCAGATCTCCTGCGCGCGTGATTCGGGCACGCCCACGTCCAGGTCCGTCACGAGCTCGGCCTGGGTCAGCAGGTCGGGTGCGGGGGCGGACGGCGCGTCCTGCTCGGCGGCGGCGAGCGGCGCCGCAGTCACAATCTCGGCAGGGGGCTCGAGGGGCGAAGGGGCACGTGGCGCGGGCTCCGCGGGGAGAGGGGAGGGCGCGGGTGACGCGGTCGGCACGACCACCTCGGTGGCGGGGACCTCGGGCTCGAAGGCAATCTCCAGCACTGGCGCGATCTCCGCCGGGATCTGCGCCTCCTCGACTGGCAACGGGGACTCGACGGTCTGCGCCTCCTCCGGGAACACCGTCCGGCTCTCCTGAGATTCCTCCGGGACGGGGGAGGCGGCTGGGAGCGGCGACTCGCTTGGAAGAGATATCTCCTGTGGCAGGGGAGACTTGCTAGGTAGCGGAGAGTCACGGGCCTCCTCCTCGTGGTCGACAGGCAGGGGCGAGTGCGCCGGCAGCGGTGAGTCTCGCGGGAGAGAAGCGTCCGTGGGGATTGGAGAGGCGATCGTGTCTGTGGGGAGAGGCGACTCGCGCGGGAGAGATGGCTCGCGCGGCAGAGGGGAGAGCGCGGGGGCCGGGGAGTCTCGCAGCAGTTCAACCTCGTGCGGCGCCGGGGACAGAGGCAGAGGAGACTGCGCTGGTAACTCGGCCTCGGGCGAGAGACGTTCGTTCTCCAACAGAATCTGCGGCTCATCCGCCTCGAATTTCGGCTCGACGGTATCTTCGACATGGTCGCTCTGTTCGGCGTTTTCGTGTACGAGTATATCGGCCTGCTCCGACTCGTGAGTCGGTTCGGGTGTGATCGCTTCGCTCTTGTCCTGTGGCGCCGGTGAAATCGGCAGTCGTTCGAAGGACTTCGCTTCTAGCGAGTTTATCTCAACATGTTTGTCGTCTTCGAAGTTATCGATGTCGTTATCTAGTAGCGCGATTCCTTGGTCCAGTTCGAGTAGGTTGGCTTCTTCGGGTTTGTCTGCCGGAGAGTCGCCGCGTTTGCTGTCCTCGGTTTCTTGTGAGAGTTGTGATACTTCTTCCTGAGGGGTGATCACGCGATTGTCCCTTTCGCTCTCGGGGTCTAAGAAATCATCATTAGTAAAACCTAACTCCGAGCTCTTGCCGTCTGGAATTTCAGGAATTTGTTCGAACAACAGCTTATGTGATTCTGGTGTGTCAGTCTGCTGAACTGTTTCCTGGGGAATGTTGGTTTCGAAGTCGATATCCGAGAATGGTTGCACGTTGCTAACGCTGTATTCATTGCAATTATCAGTCTGTCCGAAGTGTGCGATGTTGTTGAACAGGTTATCCTCTCGTTCGTCGAACCGCATGATGTCGTTGTTGGGTTCCTGGCCGTGCTGAGATCCGAAGGGGTCGGTGTGGGGTGCGGGTGAGATGTTTTCCTTGTCGTCGTTTTCGCTGGTTCCGTTTGCTTGAAGGTCTTCGTCGTCGCTGTCCGGAAGAGGCTGGACAGCGTTGAGATCGACATGCATGCTCTGGGTGAGTCGCTCGCAAGTGTCGTCGTCCTTTTCTTGGTAGAAACTCATGCTCATGGGGTCTCTTTCTTTATTTTTGAGCCTTTCAAAGAGTTCATCATTTCCTTCAAATGGTTCAGCGAATGGATTTGTTTCTGTGTTTGCCTGGAATACCTGGAGTAGAATGAGCAATGTGTTAGGTAATCACAGTAACTACAAGGCAAGTATGCAACATTCGATATCAGCACAACAAAGTACGTTCTTACTTCCTGTTAATTAAAATAACAATGTGTTAATTTACTTCTGGTGGTAGTTAAGCAGAAATGATTTAAGTAGCAACTGAACCACTTGTTATTATGTAATAAAAAACATTATAATCACACGTGGATCTCTACAGGGTGCCATGTAACACGTGAACTAAGCCAGCAAAAGAGGACATAGACATAGAATTTATAGGAGGATGATTCTGGACACCACAAGGAGGTCAACTTTAGTACTATTATGATCTATGTATCAAGATTTTTATGAAAAATAAAGTCTTCATGTTTATGTTTACACGAACTCTCGCATTATTTGACATCGTAAAAAAAATTCAACTTTGCTAGTTTTTTTATCAAAATAAAATTTATTAAAATTAAAACCGGCTAAGTCCGAGTCGAACTCGCGCACGAAGGGTTCCGTAAAAACGACAAAAAATCATGTCTGTTGTATGGGAGCCTCCTTATTTATTTTATTCTGTTTTTTAGTATTTGTCTTTATAGCGGCAAGGCAACAGAATTACATCATCTGTGAAAATTTCAAATGAGATACAGCCTGAAGAGTGATCCGATGACAGACAGGAATACAGGAAGTTTTGTTTGAACAAAATTTACTCTTACTGGGCTTTTATTCTTTGTAATTGACGAAAGGCTTAAGCTTTAACAATTACTCTTTTTTAATTTTATTTTTGTTGGTATAAGTTGCAAGATAAGAATAGATAATAACAGAGTGCCTGTTTTTATCTTGACGACCTCTGTGGCGCGGTGGGCGAAGGTCCGCCTTCTACGCAGGAGGTTGCGGGTTCGATTCCCGCCTCGGGACAAATATGTGTACGATCTGCAGATATTTGTTCAGGGCGTTCTGGATGTTCTCTATGTATAATAAAAATATCTATCTATGTAGTGTATTGTATTATGTATATCAGTTATCTAGTACCCATAACACAAGCTCTGCTTAGCTTGGGGCTAGATAATGCTGTGTGGTGAATTGTCCAGCATTATTTATTTATTTATTTATATTTATTTATTTATTTATTTATATTTATCTATTCTTATGTTATAAGGTTATAGTGGGTCACAAGTCGCAAATCAGCTGGTTTGATAGTAGTATAAAGGATTTTGGTTATCGTCTAAGCTTAAAAACGCATACCTGAATATTACAGAAGTCTGTGGTATCTTTCTGTATTCTTTCAAAGTCTTCTATGACGCTATCCTTGACTTTATCAGGTTCAATGCCCACATTGAATCCGAAGCCCAAACTGTCCAGGCCTTTTTCGTTTCCGTTTCCGTTGAGGTGCTCTTTTAAGTCTATTGGCGCATTCTGGAATTAAACATTCAAATTAATAATAATAATGCTGGGCAATCCATACTGCATCATCTAGTCCTACACTGAGCAGAGCTTATGTCATGGGTAGTAAATGAATGATATACATTACTTAGATGGATAGTTTTTTTTTTTATTATAGGTACATAGAAACCCAGCCGAAACAAATATTTGCAGGTCATACAAACATTAGTCCCATTTGTCGCAAGGCGGGAATCAAAACAGCAAAACCTGCGTCGCAAATTACTTACTAATTTGAATGTATGAATCATTTGTTTGGCAGGAAGGTGAGAAATACGTGATTCAAATATAAAGAATGTAGCAGATCTAGACCACACTGCACTGACACAGAAATGTGCATTCAAAATATAGGCTTTATGTGAATAACATTTATTTGCATTATATATTGGCGTTATCAGATAATAGACCGCGGGCCTGAAATGTATCTGAAGAATTTAGTTGAGGCCCATATGAGTTGTGTTTTTAAAATTATTAATTTATGCAAACAGAGAAAATTAAATTACTATCAGTGAATTGTTGAGGCTATAAAAATATGTGATGTGTTGTGGTCAATACAATATAAATGAAGTCATACATTGCAAGAATGAAATGAGGATAAGCAATAAGGGAATGCATCACCTCAAATCTAATTCTACAACATTGTTGTAGTTGTATGTACAATATGATTCACTGGTTTTTGTTATTATATTGCGTAAGCCCATACACTCAGAGTAATTTCTAAGAAATCAAATAACATCCCAAAATAAAATCTACTTGGTCAGGACTTCAACTCACATCCTTCCCTAATAATTGAATATGTATACTTATATTATAAATAGGAAAGATTTGTTTGTTTGTATTGAATAAGCTTCGAAATTACCGATTAAAAAAGTAATTACAAAGCTTACTTTTCAGGGAGTGACATACGCTATATTTTATACCGGAATTCCCACGGGAACGGGAACTACTCGGGAGAAACCGCGGGACGCTACTAGTGTTTCAATAAAACAATATTGATACACTAGTAGTGATCTTATGATGATATGATATGATTTCTTCTCTATGAAAATCAAAGACAGACACAGAGGAAAATACAATACTACAGGTATTGTATTATATATATAAACAAATAACTAAGACTGTAATCTAATCTGGGATAACTGTTATATTAATGATAATCTAAGATTGTGTTAATATATAACTGAAAGAAGCACAATAAACAATTTGGTCTACAACTTACTTTATATAAATAATTATTTGTACTGTACCCTTGAAGCCTTAGACTAGAATGTATGAGATGGGAATTTTAGCTCCGCAGTGAAACAACAATGTCCAACAGTGGATGCATAGGCTGATAGGATGATAACACTTGTCCTTTGAGCCAATGCTTTCATAAAAGAGAATATAATAATATAATGTAATATGTGATATGTTTATTTCTTAGTCCTTGTCCGTGCTTTTTATATGTATTTATTTATTTGATAATAGATGCGGAGCCCGAGATGTGGATTGTCTTATTTTATTACACAATGTGGAATTTATATTTACGTAGTAGAAGCAAAGGGGAAATAATAACAAAGGTCTGCGATAAATACCCAATAAATAATCATTAATTATGAGTTTATATTCATTGCATCACTTTTTTTGTTTAATAATATGTCTGTGAGAGTCAAGTTTATTCTTGAACATTTACTAATGAAAAATAGACTAGACAAGTATTTGGATGACCCTTAACAATAACTATTTACTGTTAAGGGTTTCATCCAAATACTTGTCTAGCCTATTTTTGAGTTCAACAAGGAAAGAGATTAAATACATGAAACTTACATGATGCCCATTCAGTTGATCACAGTTATCCAAGTCTAGGAGTTCCTTGGGTCTGACGATCGCTTCAGTCTCAAATTGCTTGACATCCGGCAGCTCTATATCATCCATGGGTAGTGGCTTGCGAGGGGACTCTGCGAGGAGCACGTCTGGGCCAGCCACGCTGCCCGGGATGAACACAGGTGCGTCCGGGTTTAAGGGAGAAGTGTTCATGTCTACTGAACTGGTATCGCACGTAGACTGGAATAAAAAAATAAATATTTCGCTTTACAGGGCTTTGCAGATATTATTTCATTGTTATGGAGCAAATTCAAATACTTTCTATAACAACCACCCATTCAAACCTTCTCCATCAAATAATTATTGTTGTTAAATGATTAGTCTAATTCTAATTCTAATTCTAAGTGGGAGAACTAAGATCTGCATGGACGTCTCACATAGGAGTGTATTGTGTATCTTTTGCGTGTGATGGATGAGAGAATTATTTATTTATTATTTATTTATAAATGTCATCAAGTATATTGCATCAGACACATTTTTTTACTGTCATATGACTTCAATATAACTTCACTGCAAATGTCAAGTTAATATCATGTTTATTTTTATTTTTTGTGTGATCAAATACACCTTTTATTTTATATAACAGTTTCATTTGATTCATAATCATAAATATTGTTAATATGTAGAGTTTTACTAACAATTAACTTAAGCTGTTAGTTAGTGTTGAAAGATTTCAAAACTACATAATTGCTGAGCCCAACCCGCAAGAGCAAAGCTTTATAGCACCATTGATTTACTAGATCCAAAGATAACCTCTAGTTTGGTTAGGCCATTAAAGAAACTCAATTTCCAAGGCTGACTCATAGCAAGTGCCTAGGTGTGTCAAACAGGTTTCAGTCAAATATAATAAATACAATTTATAACAGGAATCAAGGTAAACTAGAATTGACTTTATTCTCATAAGGATGTTGATGACAAAAAAAATGAAATTTAAAAGATAAGAGCAACATTTTATATCTTCATTGAAGATTGCAGGTAGATAAATTAAATCAGATTTTAAGCACAGAATGTTTATACACTCTGATTCATTCTCAAAACAGTTATTGTAATGACACTTTTATAGTAAATTGAGGAGTTTCATGAATGATTGTCATTATTCAACCATACAGTCATGTTTTGAAAGTCATTTGATGTAGGGCCAAGTCATGTTGATTTCTTGTTGTAAAATAAAAACAAAGACACAATGGAACATTTAGATAATAAAAACAAATGAACAGGGGAACTTAGTAGGTAAAAATGCTGTAGGGTTATGTTTTTCAGAGTAGGTTTAAAATGTGGAGCTACTTGAACATAGCACTTTGTGTAAACATAAAATAATCATAAAAGTATTAAAGACCCAGGCTGTTTCCTTATCAAAAGAGCTATTGAATGTCCTTGAACCACCGCGTGTGGTAAAGGAAATCGAAAAAAGAATGTTGATAGGATAAAATAAGTTGATTGTTGTTTGAAGAAGGAATGTTTCAACAAGGAGTTTGATTGTAATGTTTGGGCAAGTAGTTTGTCTTACATTATCCTGTGCCGGTGTGTCGGAGCGCGGCGCCTCGTCGGGCTCCTCGCTCGGGTTGTCCTCGTGTTCTCCCTCACCCTTGAAGTAGTTCCACTCGTCTTCTGACTCGTCGCCGCTCTCAGCTACATTATCCACCAGTGCACCGTCGACGCACACCTCAACTGCACAGAACACCGAAACACTCAGTTAGGTTTCTACTATCTTTCAACACCTGGTGAGCACGCTCACCCCATCAATATCGGTATCAACAGGTGACACACCCTCGAAACAATGGGTTCATTCCGAGAAGTACGTCTTTCAAACGAGAGCTAATCGGGGCGACTACAAAAACATCTGTCGAAGCCGGTCGGCAGTTGCGGGAGGAACCTATCGCGTAATTCTACCGGTCGCGAAATTCAAACTGCGAGGACGGTCTCGGGCGCCATTTCGAGCATAAAAACGTCCTGCGAAGACACGCCCGATGTAGTCTCGCAAGGATAACAACATGACGGCAGCGTTCCTTCGAGAATCCTTCGCTCTCCGGCGACGGAGGGATGCGAACCGATCTATTTCCAGAACACCACACCGCTTTTAATCAACACAAAAATAACCTTTCACCAACCATTTGGAATGTGAAAATAAATCAACAACATTCGCTAAGAATCACATACCGTGAACGGTAATTTCACTGCACAGATTATTATCTTCGGTGGCGGCTTAATATTCGAGCCGTAAAAATGTAGACAAAGCCCGATTACAATAGACGAGCGGCCGCGGTACAGAGTAGCACAGATCCGACGGGCGTTCAATGAGCGACTGCGAGGGGGAGGGGCGCACCGCGCGCGGGACGGGACGGCAGAGGGCACCCGCCCCGCGCCCGCCACCCGAATAGGGATGCCAGTTTCGGCAGAAATAATTTCGTTGGTTTTTACGTGGTACTTTTATAGGGACAATGCCTAAAATACAGCCCTCATGAAATGAATTAAATAGGTACCTAGCAAAGATTTTATCGGCTTTGTATTTTTTTTAAGGAAGGCGAATAGGTACTGTTACAACGCAACGAAGCCTATATACCTAAGTTAAGCGCGTCTTTCTTTCTTATTTTAAAAGCAGTGCCGTAGCCATATAACCGGTAGGTTAAATAAAAGTATAGGTATATACCTACTTCGAGAGGTGGAAAGGGCCGTTATGTGTGTGTACGTAGAATGTAAGTACTTTGGGAGGGTTAAGCGAGCTTTTATGTGATGGCACTACAATATCGAACCGGCTTGACCCAGTTTCAATTTTGGCAACAAGAGACATTTCCGATGCAAAAAAACAACGGAAAATCTAAAGAAGCCCGAGACCTATGCCAACTGTGTTTGCAATTTTGTACAATGAGAATCGCTGGCATGGGTTTGAATGAATGGGCTGGGCTGGCTCTTAATTCCCAGCAGAGAGGAAGGAAAACACTTCAGACCAGTAAACTGTTTGTTTTGCAATATCTCCCACACAATCAGCTCACCATAAACAGCTCATTATTAAGTCATCTGCATACAATCGAATCAAGATGATCTAAAGACGGACGTACGTACTGGATGTGGGTGAACGTAACAATCGATAAACCATGACGCGCCGGCTGCTTTTTCTTTTGCTCTCATTGAAGATATTTTACATCATTGTTAACCGACGGATTTTAAAACGTCTTTTAAACGTAGCAAGGGCATTAAGTCAGTGGTAAAGAACCCTTATAATAATATCGGTATTATGATAACTTTACTATAACCATTTAATTACCGATTCATCCGCGTTAGTTTAATCGGTTAACATAAACGAATGGGCAAAATTGTTGCACCTCAACCTCAACAGCCTGTATTGGTCCACTGCTGGATGCAGGCCTCTCCTAGATAAGCACCATGTTGGCGTTTATCTAATGAGGGGTATTGCCCATAATCCCCACGCTGGGCATGCTGATTGGGGATCGCAGTTCAGTGCCCCCCAGTGGATATCCCTTAGTCGCCTCTTACAACACCCACGGGAAGAGATGGGGTGGTGAAAATACTAAGCCAGCACCAAAAAGCTGTTTGTATTGTTGCACAAAGTGATAATATCGACGAAGACTTTGGTCATCACCTCACCATCTCGGACTGCTCTGACGATACCACTATACTGTCGTGAGTTGACGATACCACTGCTCGTGGTTTCGTTGACATCAGCCGTGGTCACGGACCGAGATTCTCGCTGTCACTATTAGATTTATCGATACCTACCACTGTTTAATAAGACAACAAGGAACTTACCCGAATAAGCAAAGCAGACGGTGTCGGCGGCGCCGCCGGTCCTTGGTTTCTAATTTCAACGTTGTTGTCACCGACAGCTCGCTCGCTGTCACTATTAGATTTATCGGCACCACTGTTTAACAAGCTAGCAGGGAACTCACCGGCATGTGCAGGCGGTGTCGGCGGTGCTGGCTCGTGGTTCCTAACTTCAACGTCGTTGTCATCGACGTCGACCGCGGTCTCAGGACCGAGATCCTCGCTGTCACTGTCCGAGTTGTCGACGCCGTTGTCGCCGTTGGCTTCGGCGTCGACGCCTGTTGCTGCAACATCTGCTGGCAGCTTGCAAGCCTCTGCTTCGCCGGCGAACGGTGGTGCGTTCGCCAGCGCGTTGTCCAGCCTGCGTCGGAAGGTTTTTGTTAAAGAAGAACGATTTAAGCTACTTGCAATTCGTTTTGTATTTGGAGAGAAAAAACACTTCAGCCCTGTAATTATGTACAAAGCATTGCTATACATTTTGAAGAAACAATTATCTACAGCGCGATACTCACGCCATATGTGCTGGTGTGCTATAATTACTTATTTGTCACATTCTTATTCAGTGAGTTTGTGAGGACTTTATTTCAGTGTGTGCTGCGTGTGTGTGTGTGTGTTCGTACTTTTACACTATATGTAAAAGTAACGAAAATCCCTCATATTCTAAGTTTTTGGCCAAGATAAAATACAAATGTAACTTAGATACAAATCCCTAACATTATTTTCATTCCCAAGAATCCTAAATATCGAGCTCATTTACGTGGTATGGAGTTTAGCAATATAATACCCCCAGACAATGTTAAAAGGGGCGACCCAATTTTTATTTATTTATTTATTTAAGCTTTTATTATGCTAAAAACTAAAATGTTTGTGTGAACTGTTTGTAACATACTTATTCTAATTCCTAAAATTTTAGCGTGTCCTGTGACACATAAGCCTCTTCCAGCCCTTTCCACCCTTCTCTACTGCGTGCCGTTCTGGACCACGTAGCACCTCCTGCTTTCTTAATGTCGTCCTCCCATCTTTTGAGCTGTCTACCTCTTTTGCGTTTGCCGTCGCGTGGGTACCACTCTGTAATAATCCTTGTCCACTTCTCTTTGCTCTCTCTTGACATGTGACCTGTCCATCTCCATTTCAGCTGTTTGACTTTGATAATAACGTCTATGACTTTAGTGCTCGATCTGATATCTTCTGCTCGTTTTCTATGCCTTAGTGTGACACCCATCATGCTTCTTTCTATTCCTCTCTGGCAAGTTCTGAGTTTCTGGAGGTGTTTCAGTGACAGTGCCCAAGTTTGAGAAGCGTATGTTAGGCAAGGCAGGATGCACAAATTGAATACTTTTCTTTTGGCAGCCATAGGGTAGTGTTTACTCTTCATTATTTCCTTAAGGGACCAGTATCTTTTCCATGCGCTTGCAACTCTCCTTTCGATTTCTAGATCTGTTTGGTCTGAGAAAGATATTTGCTGACCTAGGTAGGTGTATTCTCTGACGTAGTCTATTACCTCATTGTCAACTGTAATGGTGTTTTCTTCTCTATTTGTCATGGCTTTCGTTTTAGCTTTATTCATTGAAAGACCAGCGACAGCGCTCTTCTCCGACAGTTCCTGTATCATCGTTTGCAGGGTAGTGGCATCGTCTGAAATAATCACTAAGTCATCTGCGAATCGAAGGTGGTTAAGGTTTCTTCCATTCACGTTGATCCCCAGATGACCCCACTCTAGGTTTCTGAAAATGTCTTCGAGAACTGCGGAGAATAGCTTAGGTGAAAGAGGGTCTCCCTGGCGTACTCCTTTTTCGATAGGGAACTCTTCCCCCAGCGACTCTAGTTTTATTTGAGCTGTGCTTTGCTTTGGGCGACCCAATAAGTGTCTGTAAAAGGAATTTCGTTTTCGGAGCACCACCTACTTGCATTCGTTAGGATAGTAAAGTAGACACAAGGTCGTCTAGTTCAACTTAATATCACGCTCTTATACCTACAATTTTATCTACTTTTGCCAAAAACCGGTTAAAACCACGCTTGGTTATTTTGTAGGGAAATCGTTTAATGCTTTGTACATACCATTTACATGACAATATGGCAATACCAGAACTATTGCATGCATCCATTTTTATTGGCGTAAATAGATTTCTAGTCAACTGCGATGCTAAAGCCGACTGTAATTGGGGACTTAATTAAGCAGGAGCTGAGAATTAAACCTTAGCTAGATGCCAAATTTAACATGTTCACACATAAATTATAAAAAATATGGTAGGCCTATGGTAATTTCTATGGTACTGTTAATATTCTTCCTTAAGAATAGTTTATTTTTATTTAGCTTGATGATGCTGTGTGAATTAACCAGCATTATTGATGATTTTCTTTTTTAAGTGACCAAATTATTCGGAATCTTACAAAATGAAACCTCTTTCCCATACTGCAGGCCGGTCACTGGCCCAGAAACCGTTTTGTGGCGAAAGAACCACGATAAGCGAAGTACAGACTACCTATATAAAGAATACAATGAATGTTGCATAGCACGAGACTTTCACAATGACATCATCGGCTCAATATAAACCGATAACGCTTTTCACTTAGGCACATCGACAAGCCCTCATAAAAACAATGTCGTCATTGCTAATTGATTAGGAAGGTACAGTATTATTTGCTTATGTAGGTTGAAGCTGCCATGCAAATAAATTTTCAGGACTTTTAACTCACTGAGCTGATTTTTACTAATCGTGCGGAAGTCTGAGGACTGATTGTAAGGGGATTGAGGACATAGCTAAGGGAGGGGGGCAGGATACACTAGAACTGCCATCTATGCATTTCTAAATAATACATACGGTAGAAAAGTTGACATTTCGCGGCGGTGTTTTCCTTTCCTGGCAACACGGCTGCGTTCAGAAAAAGAATAAAACAATGAGAGAGTTACCTAACTTTCCAACCCTTTCCTCTCAAACGCCACTTGGTCAGATTTTAGGCCATTTAGGTATTTTTTCTCAAGAAGATTAGCTAGTCGCTTGCAAGAAGATCCTCTTAAATTTAATTTTCCAACGTCATTATAATCGGCGAGAAAAATAGAGTATTTTGGATCTTCGAGAACCTGGCAACTTGGCTAGACCTTTTCTAGTAAGGTTACTCACCCAAGGTCCATGGGCGGGCGGTTGTCCGTAGCGATGTCACGCGGGTCCTTCAGGAACACCACGATAATGGAGATATTGTCAGCGGAGCCCTGCCGCTTTGCCTGAACCACGAGACGCCTTGTTACCGCTTTTAAGTCATCTGCAACAAGGGAAAAGTAACTTAGCCTTAAGTGAAGAATCATAGAAGCCTCACTCAAAAGACTCATAGGAAGATCTCCTTCCTGACGACGATGTTGTGTAATGTTAACGAATTCACATCACCTCACACTATACGTGGGAGTACAACTTTTCACAGACACGTGGGTATCAGTGTCAATCAAACCCAATTTGATAGACTTATTTCTTAACACAGTTATTACCTATCCTTATAATATCAGTATGTCATCTGTCGGTGTTGCAAAGTCTAGTATAGTGTGCAATTCCTTGCGACACAATGCTGAATGCCGTCGACGGATATGGAGTAACTATGTTTTGGTGCGATTTGCCTGAGCGCCGGCCGGCTAGTTAGAACGTCCTTCTACTGTCTCCAGTAGACTGAGTCACCGGCCAACGCACCGGTACTGTGCCACAAACACGTACGTGATGTACAGATATGCTACATATACATTAGCTGCCATCTAACATTGAAAAGTCACGCTATCAAACAATGAGCGCGACCTTGGTGGGCCGAATTGCGTTATCAACCCTTAATACCAAAGTCTGATGAAAATTAAACAATACGTTTTTGACGGGGTCATATAGGTTTGATATATTAGGGTCATTGAGGTGTGGGTTTTTAATGGTAACTAGGTTGTAATTTATCGCGTCTGGCGACTTTTTTTGCTGCTGCTATTACATGATGGATTAAAATAATTATGGGTTAATATGGTTATTGCTGTCATCGGGGCCGCCCTGAAGGGTGCGGCCGGGTCCGTCTGACTCGTGCCGCGCGATATTCCACCGACACGAATGGTATAAACTTTAAAGCAAGTGTTACCATTAGCAGTACTTACTGGTGCGCTTAGAACACGCCTTGACTTTGCTCGCTATTTCGGGGAGCGTCTCGGCGCCGCCGCCCTTGTTTTTTACCCTGTTTGAATTGGCTTGGAGCCAACCGCGCCCTGACTACTCTTATTTCAATTTAATGCATTAGAAAGTTAATAAACTTTAATTTATGTGTAGCCTGGAATGGGAGGGAACTTAAAGCATATCCATGCATGCATTGAACCTCGTTCTTAAATAACTTAATAATACCTACTACTGAACATACCAAAATATTTTTGTGTCTGGAAAATATGACGAGATGTTGTGGATACTACTGTAGGTATCTCTATCTTATTAAGAATTTTTGAATTCAGATATCCACCTAGCCTCTTGGACTCTAATGAGAAATGCTAACGCCTTTATTTACAGCGACAGACATAATCATTCATAGCTCTTAAAATCAAGTTTGTAATCAGCTTAGTTAGAACCTCGGCTTATTATTAAATGCCTTCAGCGAGTTGGAATTGATCGGCGATGTGATCCACTAACGCGATTACGCTATAGACTATCGAAGGAATTACAGCCTACAGAGTGTGGCGAAGTACCTATACATGCAATAATTTAATTTAAAGTCCATCCTGATTTACACCTCAGCTATACCTCAACACTTCAAATTAAATTAATGCAACGCTGCTTGAGTAATGAAATAATAATACAAGGGGAAAATAGTAAGTCATTATCATGCTATGACGTCTTTTAAGAACCACCTGCGTCACATCGTGACATAAACTTTAAATTATTGTCAAAGCTATTTTGAGACAAGGTAGGGCAACAAAACGTAAATGCTTCAACCTCAAACTTAGTCCCTTAGTCGCCTCTTACGACACCCACGGGAAGAGTTGGGGTTTTGCTAATTCTAAGCCACCAACTAATAGTAAATGCTTAAGAAAACAAATTTAATACCTAACCTAATCAGCAGTTCCAAAAACACAACGAGCAAATTTTCAGGAGACTTATGCCCTCATTCTGTAAATCAATCAATTAAACCCCATCACGTGACTCTACTTCTTTGTGGGAACTCTAACTGGGAATAAAATAGGTGCCTTAAATGTGGTGCTCCAAATGAGAATACTCCCCAATTTTGTGTGATGTCCCTCTAGCCAAATTTCGGTCACGGCGGAAGCGGGCAGACCCAGAACCAGTCAGACACCTTTATGAGTGTGGAACAGTAGAGGCTCAAAAAGAAACCATAGATCTCGCTTGAACGATGATAGTCACAACCACCTGCAGTTATTTCCCTAAGAATGTCATCATACCTCAAGCCTGTATCAAAGCTGCGAGCAAGTGATTTGTAAACATTAATGCTTCCGGTATTAAGTACGTACATTACATTAGCTATCATGGCATGGCATGGGCGATGCCGATGATCGAGCGATCACCGGGGCTAACGGTGACAGTGGAATGCACGGTCATTGTTCAGCTAGCGGGCAAAAACGGATCATGGCCCGCCAGCGCATACTAAAGACACCTGCCGCTTATTGATCAGTACTTGGAATATATTGTATACTAGATGTATTTCGTTTTCTAAATACACTGATACTTTTTTAGGTATTTTATCTCTAAGACTAGCTGCGCCCCGCGGCTTCGCACGCTCTATTCAAGTAGCTATGTCCGTCCCCGGGATACCGTTTACCTCCCTGCCAAATTTCATCAAGATTCGTTCAGCCGGGAACGAAATGAAACTATCCTATGTTCGTTTCCTGGTTCTAAGCTACCTCCCCACCAATTTTCAGCCAAATCGGTTCAGCCGTTCTCGAGTTATAAGTGTTGTAACAAACACGACTTTCTTTTATATATATAGATTGTCGAGGCTGTATCTCTTGAACCATAATAGACAATGAACAGATTAACTTCTTCAAATTTAAGGGAGTCTCAAAACTGCTGTTATTTTAGAGTTTCGTTTGAGAAATCGGTTTGAACGATGGGATGAAATGCTCTGTCATTAAGTCATTAAAGTCATTTATTTCATCTTTAAACTTATATTAAGCACTTAGACATGTCAAAAGATTTGCATAAAATGTGTGCGTGTATACTCGCACTTGGCCGATTTTTATTAGATAAGTTACTAATGAACGATGAGGCAGCAAAAGATATAAATTGTGGAGCAGATAATTTAGTTTTCTAGCGGAAAAGTTAACCGAGCTTAGCCAGCTGTGGACTAATATAGGCTGATGATGATGATGATGATGTGTTTTAAGGCACTTGGACACACTCGATAGTTATTGGGCTTTTTCTCAACTCAGTGTAGGTATAGGTACAATGTACCATTCATTACGTTTTTTGTCTTAGTTATAAGGCTTCTAGCGAACCAAAGTTAAGCCAACTTTCGCCACCGTTTCAAATTTCGGTATTATTTACCACGAAAACTTGGGATGGTTCTTTCCTATGGGACCTTGCTAGTTTGGAAATTTAGCAAGGTCCTGGGTACATAGCTGGTCACAAATCATGACCGTATGGAAATTGCTAGTGCCTAGCGACTTTGTTCAAAAAAGGTCGTAAAAATAATCACTAGATTATAAACTACTTCCAAGATAAAACATAGCCTATGTCACTCCCTGAAAAGCAAGCTTTTTAATGATGAAAGAATTTTTTCCAGTAGTTTTATTCAATACAAACAAACAAACGCCAATCAATATGACTCCTTGGACATCCCTGATAGTGAAATATGGAGAGATGTTCACTGTTCAGGTTAACTAAGACTAATTACATTCCACGACAACAAATACCCCCTGAAATACCAACTACAGTAACTATGTTGTGTGCTGCCAAGAGCTATAGGCTAGGCATTACAAGTATAGCACAGAGACCGTCTCCCTGGCATAGCAGGTTATATGGTTGAGGTAGGTCGGAAATCGAATATAGTGGAGTAGGGATGGCAGACGGGTGGGGGGGAGGCGGGAGGTGGGAGGATCAAGTGCAATTTTCTACCGAGCCGAGTGGAGGCAGACAGTAAAGGATTATTCCCATGTTCCCTGCATAACTATTCAATCAGGCTAATTTGATAAACTAGGTAAGTAAGTAAGTAAGTAAATCATTTATTTGTCACATAAAACACACACATACAATTGGTTACATAATTTAAAAGTGGCAGAGTTTCAAAATAACATATATATAAAAACTTATAATAAAAACAAAAGTTGATACGCCTCTCATACCAATGTACTAACTGTAGCCGCTAGGTTCCTTTTAATTATATAGCTATATGAGAAGCACGAAGCACTGTTGTGAATTAAACAGAAATACGTGTGTGTATCAGTGGCAAATGGGTAATAGCTCAGTGATAATATTGCTCTAGTTATGAGCAAACACTGATTTTCAGCTACCACCTTTATAGGGTGACAAGACAGCGAGCCGAGCCCAGCGTTACACGTCCGTCAGTAAATCTACTACATACCTCTATAACCTAACCTAACTACAAGTGTATCTATAAAATATAAGATGGATGGACTCTCCGCTGAGAACACCAAACTCATAAGAGTCTGGGCAACATTGGAGAGCCACATAATCTATACAGCAAATAAAGAAAACATGTACTAAAATTACCTACGTGCCTACTTAGATACCTACCTAACTGCTTTACGCCAAAAGAAGATTGCTCTACGCGTAGCCTATAGTCGGCGATCGAAGTGCTTAGGAATTCCCTGTTTTTGTTGTTCAAGTAAATGTATTTTAAGTTTTGATTTAAACATATATTTTGATAAAATATGTTTTAGGGGCGGAGGAATATTATTCCAGCACTTCGTCGCCGCATACCGGAAGCTACCAGTAAATGCCGCCGTTCTATGATCGTGGTACAGTAAAGCTGATCTTATGGTTCTTAGTTGCCTTGTGGAGTTCGGATTTGCAAATTTGAGCTTCGCATACAAGTATTCTGGTTTCTTAGACTTTATTACATCGAAGAGGAGTCCTGCAAGATGCAGTTCTCTCCTTGAGTCCATGTTGAGCATTGACGCCTTATTCAAAAATGGACTTATATGACTTCTGGGAGGGACATCAAAACAGAAACGACAGCATGCGTTTTGCACGCGCTGTAATAATCGCTGCGTTCTCCTTAGCAACCGTGGGCCACAAACGACATCGGCATAATTAAGTCGGGATAAGACTAGTGACTCGCAGACAGTGACACGTGAAGCTTCCGAGAGTTGGTCTCTTATACGGTATAGCACCTTGAGCCGGAAGAAACAGGCTTTGACCATACTTAGCACATGACTCTCGAATCTTAGATGAGAATCATAGATTATGCCAAGGTTACGGGCCTCCTCTACACGATCTAATGGTTGACCTTGAATTTTCACTCCTAGATCGCCCCGTAGTCTATTTAACTGCGTCTTTGTGCCCATCACTAAGTATTTTGACTTGGTAGGATTTAAGACAAGAGCATTACGTGTCGACCAGTCAGCGATACTATCCAGATCCTCATTGAGGCGTGTTACAGCTTCTTGGATTTTACCAGCCGCGTCCGACAGATACAGCTGTACGTCATCAGCGTAGCAGTGGTACTTGGAATGGTTGATAGCTTTGACGAGATCTGCACTATAAATGATGAATAGTAGCGGTCCCAGAATGGAACCCTGGGGAACACCACGATTAATGAGCTTAGGCTGCGATCTTGCCATGGAACCATCACACTTTACCAAATTTACCAGCTGGTAACGGTTGCTTAAGTAACTGCTAAACCATGCAATCGAGCTTTTGTCCAAACCGTAATATGATAACTTAGCTAGCAAAAGATTTATATGTAAACAGTCAAAAGCGCGGGAAAAATCCAAAAGTGACAAAACAGTGCTAAGACCTTTATCTTGTGCCACTAGTAAATTATCAGTGACATCTAGCAAAGCCGTAGCTGTACCGAGGCCCTTTCGGAACCCGGATTGTAGAGGAGGTAAAAGGTTATTAAAACTTTCGACATAATTCGTTAGCTGACCGCAGATGGTCTTCTCTAGCAATTTTGAGAGGAATGGAAGGATGCTAATGGGACGTAGATCTTTAAGTTCGACAGGGTTATCAATCTTTGGCAAAGGTGTTATAAGTGCTTCTTTCCATTTCTTTGGGACAATACCAGATGTTATAGACTTATTGATAATAGCTGTTATGGCATCCAGGGTGCAAGGGAGTGAAAACAAGACCATATCTCTGCTTATACCATCGCATCCTACAGCGTTTGATTTGATTGACATTATATGTTTACTGATGTCTGCTGAATTGACAGGAGCTAATTTAAAGATTTCATCATGGAATCGATTGAGTTCAAAGAACGATACTTCTGAATCGGGGACGACATTTGCTCCTGGCACATTTAAAAAGTGTTCATTTATTTTATTCGGATCGTTAAAGTGTGCTGGCAATGATTTGTCTTTAGATGGGTCAACAAGAATTTTATTTTTTAAATTAGTCCAGAATACCTTGCTGTTGTTAACTTCAGAGTTTATTAACCTATTAAAATAAGCTCGCTTTTCGCCAGCAATACCCTTTAAAACTAGAGTCTTGAGTTCTTTGTAATATTGTCTATCATTATCAGATCTAGATTTACGATAGGTGTTATGAGCTTTATTCCGCTCTTCAATCATTATTTTGCAGACGTCTGTGATCCAAGGTAGTGTGCCCCTGTTTTTTAAAGTTATAGTTTTTAAAGGTGCATGTTTATCAAAGAGAGATAACAACATTGAATTAAATTTATCTACCATTAAGTCAACTGTTGGTAAGTCAGCTATTACATCCCAATTTTCTGCATATAAGTCTTTATTAAAGTTTTCTAATGATATATTTTTAATTGGTCTGAAAGTGAATGTTCTAGGAGGGGGTATTACTTTTTTTAATGACATGGTTATATTTATCATAGCATGTCCATTTGACCCGGTTATATTGGTAACAGTAACATCACGCACCGGTGCGTTAGTACATATTACATCTATTAGTGTCTCGGTATACGATGTGTAGTGTGTCGGCTTATTAACAACCTGACGGAGATTCATATACTCTAAGAACTGCGACAGCTTTACAGTACTTGTATGTTGCTCCTGAAGCATGTTGATATTAAAATCCCCTAATAAAATAATAGAGTCGTACTTTGAGAAAAAATTTACTGAGTCAGTAATCGCGTCAATAAATGTCTCTACATTCATCCAAGGTGGACGATATGCGGTCCCTATAGCTAGACGGTAACCATTTACGCGGGTTGACAACCACATTTGTTCAATAACATCATTAGGCCTGTTTAGATAACGCACATTAATACCACGCTTTATATAAAATGCAAGGCCGCCTCCCCTGCCTCCGCGCATATGCAGCGGGCGCGGAGTGTTGCGCATTCTATAGCCCGGGACTGACGGCGCGCACGCCTCTTGCCCGCTTGGTATCCACGTTTCATTTATTGCGACCAGGTCTGCAGTATGACAATTCATAGCTAAAAGAAAATCATCATGTCCGGTATTTAATGATCCCGCATTATAAAGTCCTAACTTAAGAAACTTTGATTTAGGACCCATTATAACTTAAAATGCAAAATGTCTGATCGTTCATTAAGGAAAGATAATTTTGCGTGCGGGAGTATACTTGAATAACTAAAACAGGAACATAGTAAGATAAACATGTCGTGTTACGCTGCGCCATATTATTATGGGTCTTATGCCCAAAACGGTTTATATTTATACTGCACACTGATAAACACTCGTATTGCCGAAAACTTGCTAAAATCTGAGCATTTAATAAACTAGACTGTAATATAATATTAAAATAAGATTCATAAATTTTATCAGTGTACATGCTAACGACAAGAAAGCTTTGAGAAGTCAGGTTTAGGATTAATGTTACCATTAATGCATGTGAATTTATAAAAATTAAATAAGTACTAAGTAAATACAACATTAATAGGAATTCATGCAAATACAAACCAAAAAAGTAGGCAAAGAAAAGCCGGCTGTAACTTAGTCTTAAGTTTAAGTCCACACTAAGAATAGTTCGGTCGCTTTCTAGTAGGCTAATAAACGTATTACAACTATGAAAGCCACCATATACACTATTACTAATTATTTTTTGTAACACTTGCGCCAACAATTTCGGTGCCAAAAACACGGCGCAAGTCGCCCTCTGTACGGATACGACGACGCGGCGAGTCCTGTTGCCTCCTTGCGTATATCCTGCCTTCCCTTGTCCAGATGAAACGCCAACCGAGTCTACTTCCGTGGTCACGTGCCTGCCGGAAAAGCTGCCGGTTTGGTTTCGTCAACCTTTCATTGATATAGAATCGGCGGTCTGGAGCTGGTAATCCCATGTCTTCAGTGGTGACGCCACGACGCACACGAGTTGCCGTCAGCACCTGCTCCTTCAAGGAGCGCCTGCTGAGCCGTACGACAATCGGGCGTGGGCGAGGCGCACGATCCTGTTCTAATGACTCATGAATCTTCCCCACCCGAGTGACACTGACCAGGTCTTCCTCAGCTAATTTGACGCCCAGCTTCACGCCTAAAGTGGTAACAATGTGGACTAGGTTTTCGCCCTTCTCTTCAGGGATGCATGCAATCTCTATGTCATTGATCAGTAAGTCTTGATCACGATCATTTAAATCGGATTTCAGCTGCTCAATTGTCTCCAATAGAAAGTTGTCATTGGCCGGTACACCACCATCAGATAGACGTGCTTCCAGCCTCTCCATTCGGCTTTCCAGATTATCAATTTTTTGGTCATTCTCATCAATTCTCACCGTCAAGCCGGCCATGGTATCATTAAACATCTCCATTTGGTGACGAGTGGCTCTCATTTCCTCCCTGAACTGGCGCACTTCCAATAGAAGCGCTTGTAGATCGATGTGTGCTATATTATCCTCAACGCCACCAACCTCGGAAGCCGCAGGACTTATAGCCGCCGACGCCATTGCTTCAATCACTCCGCTGCCCGAACCATGATGACTGGTCTCCCCGCGTCCCGGAGTATGTGTGCTGTCAGTTTTAGATGGTTTGTTATTACATAGAATGCACTTCCATTTAGACCTGTGATCCGCCGTCAAGCTCTTATATTTGCTCTCAGATATGTTTGCACACTGGATGTCATAGGGCTGCGTACAACTGCTACATTTAATGTAAATTCTTCCCACAATAGGATTTTTGCAGCTTGCACACTTTCCCGTTCTTGTCATTTTTCGAAAGCAAAATCAGCAACTAGCGCAAAAAGCAAAAAATATATAGTGCAAAATTAATCTTGCTCTCTACAGGGTTCGAACCAGGCGTCACGAAACGTAAGCGCGGCAGTGAACCGCCGCGCCAGCGGGGTGATAAGCAATGTTACGAAAATAGGCAATTTAAGCAGTTAGCGAGTGGTACTCTAGCTTGTAGCGAAATGTGTTGACCGTTTCCGTGGCAAGGTCACGACGACGCACGATTACAAGGTTATAACTCAGGTGTTCGAGTTAGTAATTGCTTGATTTTAGCACTGACACTGGGTGATTGCGGTTGCCTTATGCACCAATCGACAGATAATGTTTAATGGATTATACTGGTATAAAGTTCACTGTGATTTAACTGGTTTTACCGTGAGTTATATTTTTTTAACCGACGTTCAAACTGACTAACGTGTGGTCAGGCGCTCGCTCGACTCGTCACTCTCGTAGACTGCTTTTATATTCAACGGAAAACAATTTGTCCTGAACGATGCTAGTTTTATAAAAAATCGTGATAGCTTTCAAAAATGGACTTTTTGTCAAGAATCGTATAAACCTGGATTCATGAAATTCCGGTTTTTTGTATACTAGCAGCGTCTCGCGTCTTCACCCCCATAATTCAATAAAATATAGCCACTACCTGAAAAGCCACTCCCTTTTTTAATTATGAAATATTTTTTTACTAGTTCTAGTAGTTTTGAAGCCTATTCAATGCAAACGATTAAATCGTTCCTCTTAATAATATTGGTATATATTTAAGATGCACTTCTTATGGGGAAGTTTCATTCTTTTTAAAAGAACGTTTGTTGGAAATGTATCTCGATTCTCCGCCGAATGATAGTTTTCTCAGGCTCTCGGTAATAACCTATCACACCTTATCTGAAAACACATTTTCATAACAAGATTCGCAGAATTCCAAATATACAGCATAAAAACGTCTCAACAATGTTTATAAACGCATTCGATGAGATAAGATAGGCATCTTGGCACTGCATTCTCGAGTGTAGAGTGTATAATTTGCTATGGAATGGGACAGATAGAAGGATGGAGGCAGTCTCCCAGACGCCATTGCCGTCTTCAGATGCCATTAGATACATTTATATCTACCCAGATATCTATATGACAGTAAGCCTGCTTTATCTACGGATGGTGATAAACCTTTAATGTGTTGCATCTGACCACATCGCGATCATAAATAACGATAAGGTACAGTGGTTTATTATGACAAAAACATAAGCAGGATGAAGTAAGGTGAGAATAGCTCGTGACTCGTAAAGCTCGGTAATACGTAATCGAGCTTATGTAAGTACTAAAACATTGTTACAATTCGTTTCATAATTCAGCAATGTATTAATTTGCAGTAAATATCGCTAGTGGGCCGTGAGGAATGCGAGACAATACACGCAGTATTGTGCAACCGGGAATCGAACCCGACACCGTCTGCGGTCTGACTGCAGTCTAGGCACACGCAATTGCATCATTATTATACAGACTATATATAATCAATTCACTGGAAACCACTCTAGATAGCCTGGAAAATATATCAACGGCTGCTAAATAGGATATCGTATATTTCAATATAAGCTCAGCCCACTCGAACGTTGAAGTGTTAATTAAATGTACGTAAATAAGCTCGGGCGAGGGAGGCTGATATTTACAGACGCATTATCGTAGGACAACAAACCGACAGCTCTCGAGGAGTCGTGCGAGACTTGGCTCCTGTCGGCCCGCCAGTAACGAGACAGATGATAAACATTGAACGGAGACAAGATGGTAAAAGCTTTTCCTCATAAGTATAGGCTCTTCGGTCTGGTTTGCAATTAATCAAGGTTTGGAGGGTTTCATAGAAAATGCGCTGTCACGATCTACAGATGTTCGTTGCCAGCATCCAATCTTCCGATCGATAAAATTAATAGCGCTCTATAGAAACCTCTCTAATTGTTAGAGCGCACAGCGAAGCGTAATGAAATTGAGTGAGAACTTTCGTGCACGCTCGGCGTTCATCAGTGGACCGGTAATTGGTTTACGAGACTAGCATGGTGCAGAGCCGTGTAGGCAGCCATGTCGTGTGCCACCGGGATTCCTACTAATTAACGCAGAGCCCGGCCGCGTGCGCCTCTTATCCTTTTTAATTGGAAAGACTGGCCGTCTGTTTGTCGCGCAGACCATGTAGCTTTGACCTTTCGATTTATCTTTACGTTAAATTTTATAAGTACTGCCACCATTCTCCACACATAAAAGGCATTGTGAATGCAGCGAAAATCCCAGCAAAGCATTTCCACAACTATAAAATACGAGCTAGTGCGAGCACGGAACAATTACTAAGAACTACTCTTTACGTTATTGGACTGTCATTTAACAACTTGTATTATGTTTCAATATAAGCACATAAACGATGTACTAAATAACTGGAAAACGGCTTTTGAATATTGCACCAGTTTTATGATTGTATTGTGAAATTTCATTTGCCGCTAACATCAGCGGAAATGTGAATAAACGGGCTGTTATGCAGGCTGCATCCTTGTGTTCACAAAGCGACCTAAATTTTCGGCTCGGCGATGTAAACGTATGATACAGTGTGAAAGATGAGAATCGCGCCAATTGCTGAATGCAACCCAGTTCCGGGATGTAGCACTATGTTGCAAGGGTTTAATCATAGGTTTTAGACCTGACAGAGGCACAAGCATAGAACTGAAACATAGCTGACAATACATATTATGACATTCACGTAATGTGTAAAGTTTAAAGCTTTCTCCTACGACACGTGCAGAAATTCGAACCTGGTGTAACATCCAACAATACAATCGTTCGATTTTCACAGCTCGAAACTTGCAAGTCTTTGGTTGAAAGGCAACGTTATATTGCAGGAGGCAAAGCTGAATAGTTATTCCTTTCAAACATTATGAGAGTGGTTTTGCAGCAAATCACGCCTCCTGGTCTCATTTGAATGCAAAGGCTGGATCCCACGCAGCAAGTGCCACTTGTCAAACCTGATAACTGAACAGACGATGACGACGACGGTTCTATCCTGGTAGATTATATTCAAAAGATTGATCGGGTAATTTATCAAAACAGCGATACGTGTACTGATGAAACAATACCTCTGAACACAATAAAGGAGATAAGTTATCCGCGATAAAAATGCAAGGGGACGCAAAATTGCGCTTCATTGTAACGATATCAGTCGCTATCTTGTTTGACTTGTATGAGTAAGGATCAAGGTTGCAATTTCGCAGCAAAACTCATCACGAAACAATACTTTATTCAATAATCAGAATGTAAAATCAATATTTCACAACGCTGTCTAAGCCAATGTTCATAATTAACACCAACGCCAATGAATCCATTAATAAATTTTAAAGCCTATAACACAGGTTTACGTTCAATGTATTTATAGGTGCATAAACAGATAAAATAATTGCCTAGGTACAGACTATAGACTTTATATAACAGTCTGCACTGGCAGCGATTGGAGCGGCTTTCGTGTCAATGCTCCCAAACAACGGATGTCGGTTATTCGCGACGGCTCAAAATTTACCTGGCACATGCAAAATATCACCATGTCATCGCACTTGTACTGTGCCTATATTAGCGTCATAGTTCAATGCAAATTCGTGAATAATAAGTAATATATCTATGATCGTCGATGTGTTGCATCTATCTCTTAATGTGTTATTGGAACTTTAGCACATAATATTGATCTCGTGAAAACAAATGTGTTGGCATTCAGTAGAGTCAGCGAAGGTAAGACTGTAGTGGAACCGGAAAGTTGTACCTACTGAGTATTCGGTTACAGACCTCATGTGACCCTGCAGATAAACATTATTTTCGACAAAATTATTGTTCAAGCAAATGAAATTGATAACCTCTATCTTTCTAACGCTTACTACTTTACGTAAGCGAGAGCGATAAGTGCGCATAAATTACAGCACTTTAACTCTTTATAGCTACGGCTCACAATAACAGAAATAACCATAATTATTGCAGAAGCTGGCTAAATGTGAGATGGTTTGTGGTCATTATATAATAGAGGGTAGTTCTTTTGTGCTATGAATCACGCTGCAGAAGTAAGATAAAAGAGTAAAACGTTATCATTTTAGTATCAAGACATACCTGATTGGTCGCGTAGGCGATTCAGGGGTCCAGATATTACTTTAAAATTAGTACTGCGTAGGGAGATACAGTTCAATAAACGTCAGAAGTGGTCAGTCCAGTCCAGTGGTGCTAATGCGAAATCCTTGTATCGCACAAATATTTGTGAGGGCGGCTATGAGGGACCCGCTGTGGGGGCTAACAAACACGACTGGACAATATACCAAAGCCTAATGACTTTATCCTGTTATGTACTTCTTAAAATGCTGACAAGTTACGCATAAGTAGCCAATTTATAAAACCAATTCCTGGGACGCGCTTTACAAAAGCTGATGTAAATTTTGACCGCTACCAAAAAAGGGAGTCGGCTTTCGCAGAAGTTAAAGGGGAAGATTGTAATCTTTGAATGTACAGATATTGCTTCTTGATAAGTGCGTTTATGTCAACACTTTAAAAGGTAATTGTAGACATCCAAATTCTATAACCCCTTTAAGCATATATAAGTCATTTTAAAAGTACAAAGTCAAAGTCAAAGTCAAAGTCAAATCGTTTATTTCTTTAGACTTACAAAATAAGTACTTAGACAAGTCAAATTTTTACTATATAAACAGCTTGATAAATAGTTATTACTATCAAACAAGAAATAAGGTGCAATTGACTCTGATTCACTTCAATTTTTTGTCCACTAGCGGAAGAAGTGAAAAAGAAACCACTAGCAAGTTTGTCGCTTATCAACTAATACAATCTTAGGATAACTTAGTCTAACTGGTCTTACATACTATTGTCTGTGTGGAACTGGGCGACATCCGGCCAAGCATTAACATCATTGACGTAGTCATCTACGGAGTAATAGGCTTTCTTGTTAAGATTTCGTTTTATGTACAGTTTAAATTTACGAATAGGGAGTTCAGTTGCTTCAGATGGAAGCTTATTATAGAATCTTACGCAATTGCCCACAAATGATTTGCCTACCTTTCGTAATCTATATGATGGGATGTGTAATTTGTTCTTGTTTCTTGTATTTTTATTGTGAACAACACACCTTTTCATAAAGTTATCTCTGTTTTTGTGTGTATACATTAGATTTTCATAGATATATTGCGATATTACTGTTAAAATATTTATTTCTTTAAATAATTCCCTTAACGAGTCTCGTGGATTTAATTTATAAATATACGCGCGTTACGCGCGCGTACCGCCCTTTTCTGAATAACAAAGATAGTCTGGATGTCAGCTGCCTGTCCCCAAAGCAAAATACCATAAGACATAACACTATGGAAGTAACTGAAGTAAACTAACCTAGCTGTATCTTCATCGGTAATGTATCTAATTGTTCGAACCGCATACGCTGCTGAACTAAGTCTGTTTGCGAGAGCATCAATTTGCGGTCTCCATTGAAGAGAGGAATCAATATGTAACCCTAGGAAAACAGTTGAGTCTACAAGGTGAACAATCTCATCCTTTAGCATTATCTTAGTTGGGAGCTCTCTTACATTTGGTAACATGAATTTTATGCATTTGGTTTTTGAAGCATTGAGTAAGAGGTTATTGGCGGTGAACCAATCTAGTATTTGTGAAAGAGAATTATTTACATCGTCATAATTATGTTTATTTCTGTCAACTTTAAAAATCAATGAAGTATCATCAGCAAATAAGACTATATCACAGAGATCTTTTGCTAGAAATGGGAGATCATTTACATATACTAAAAATAGAAAAGGACCCAATATTGATCCTTGCGGGACTCCTAAATCGATTTTTGATCCCCTAGATCTTTCTTTACCAATATCTACTTTTTGGACTCTATCAGATAAATATGATTGCATAAGGTCCAGTGCCTTGTTTTTTATTCCATAATGTCTTAGTTTATTTATTAATGTACCATGATCCACGCAATCAAAAGCTTTAGAAAGGTCACAAAATACACCAATAGCGTTTTTCGCTTTATCCCATGCATCCAATATGTGCTTTAATAGAACTGTACCAGCATCAGTTGTCGATCTACCCTTGGTGAAGCCAAATTGATTTTTATGTAACAACCTATTGAGGTTGAAGTGAGAGGACAACTGTGTAAGAATAATTTTTTCAAAAACTTTACTCATTGCAGGAAGTATTGAAATTGGCCTGTAATTGGCCGGATCAGTGTGGCTACCAGATTTATAAAGAGGAACCAGTTTACTATATTTCATGAGATCAGGGAAGACTCCTGCATCAACACAACTATTGAAAATGTAGGCCAAGTATGGAGCAACTTCCTTTATAATAGAACTCAGTACTTTGGTTGAAATACCCCAAAGATCCTCAGTATTTTTGATATTAATAGACTTGAATGTTTTCACAATATAATTAGCGTTTACATGACTAAATATAAAAACCTCGGTACATTTATCTACAGATGATTCTAATAATTTAACCGCGATTGAAGGTGAAGAGTTTAGAGACCGGGTAACAACTTTAGGAATATTAGAAAAGAATGAATCAAAAGCATCGGCAATATCTTTATCTTGTATCAGTATTGAATTATTAATTTTTAACCTTATTTCTCTTTTTCGTGATTTTGTTTTACAAGTTTCGTTATTTATAAGTCTCCATGTTGCTTTGATTTTATCTGATGAGTTTAAAATTTTTTTCCTCAAAAACAGGCATTTCGCTGTGTTACAGACTTTTTTAAATGTTTTTGAGTAGTTTGTTAAATACGAAAGAAACGCAGGATCATTTAACGTAGCTTCTCTAGCACCATAAAGATCATATAGTCTATTCCTACTTCTATAAATACCGGGAGTGGCCCAATCAGTAAATCCGACCCTGTCCCTAACTATGCATGTTTTATGTTTAAATACTTCGCTGTGTTCTTTGTTTATAACACTTAAAAGTTTGGCAAAAAGATCATTAGGGTTATCGGAGCAAGATATATTGGCTACTGCTAGTTCCACTTGACTTTGAAAGTTCTTAATACGGCTCTCTGTAATAGGCCTGTAGGTATATTTCTCAACTTTGTTTTTATCGTTATGATTATAACTAAAATTAACACTCTGACCATAGTGGTCTGATTTGAAATGTTTGATTACTGTTTTGTTGGTTGGAGATAGACTGCAATAAATATTATCTAAACAAGTGGCAGATGTGAGGGTTACCCTAGTAGGATCATGAAAAAGATGTCGTAAACTAAAGCATTTGAATAAATTAAGCAGCCTATCGGCGAGGGGATTCGCTAAAATATCTATATTGAAGTCGCCACAAACAATGAGATCCTTTTTACATGAAAATAATTTCAGCAAAACCTCTTCCATAGTACATTCAAAAGCTACCTGATTTGCGTCAGGAGGGCGGTACACGCACACTATGATGTGTCGCTCCAGTTCCACACAAGAAAGTTCAATTGTCCTCTCAATAGTAAGGTTTACAATATCTTTCCGTTCTTTACATTTAAGACTATTTTTAACTATAATCAAAGAGCCACCACGTATTGCAGCTTTTCTTTTATAGGAACTTGCAAAAGAATAGTTATTATAAAATGGCAGTAACTCATTTTTTACAATCCAGTGTTCTGATAAGCACATAACATCTACATTCAAATAATTCAAAAATAATTCTAATTCTAGGATTTTGCTGGGTAAGCCTTGTATGTTCTGATGGACTATATGAAATGAATTTTGCTTTCCCGTTGTCGATGTGGTCAGTTTAAATTTGTATTTACTGACACAATCGCTTTAATGCCCTCATTAGTACTGCTACTAACTACATAGACAGGCTCGTCAGGTAACTGCGTTATACTATTTATAACGGGATCAAAAATATTATATGCTAACAATTTAGCAATGTTCAGTTTGTTTTTTTTGCTTAGGTACATTGTATCCTTATTCAAAAAAGTATTACTAATAAACTTATTAGTATCAAAAAATAATACATCACTATGACGACATGTCATGTTGTACATCAGCATGTTATTTTTACATACATTGTCATTTTTAATTGATGTCAATGACTTTGAGTAAGGGAAGGAGCAAATAATAAGTTTCCCTAGTCCATTCTGTACCTTTCCCAGAAGTACTTCAACTAGCCTAATCAACTGTGACCGTTTCACACAACTTTCACCAAGCTGAACAATTAAAGTTGTACTCTTATTCAGAGAGTCATCTTGCTGAATGCTATCGGTAATTATATTTATGTTGTACTGCAGGTGTTACAGTGAAAAGAAAAAAAAAATTAAATGAGAGCGAATTTACGGTTGAAACGTCAAATCAAATTCGAATAGCATGTCAAATCTTGGTTCGTTGTATGTAGGTCTATCAAGTTCAATAGAGATTTACTTAAAAATGTCGTGGCATGTGATTCTCATCCGATTGTCTTTAACATGGTATTTGTCTTTTTCTGCCCTGAATTGTTGTTTTTTGGTGTGTTATATAAAGACTTGCATTATAATTCAAGCGAATATTATACCGTCGTAAATTCGTTCATAACTTCAGGTCTCTTACCTGAAGTGCAATAACACCTCTACCAGTCCAGAACTTTACTCCTAGTAGAGCGAGTCACCCCACATGACCTGGGACGCAATCATTCGTAATTTCCGAATGGCAGTGCGATACGTTATTGGGTTATCCCATTAGAGCTGCATTCGCCAATCAACTATCACAGATCACGGGACGGAAGAGGGTATTCAGTCTCATTTGTAGGTCCGATTGGATACGTTAGATTGGAAATCTCCATAACTTTTATAATGATATTCCAGGAAGTACATAGTTATGTCAGTTATTAAAGTTTCTAAGTAACTTGAAAGTCGTTAGTAGTAATTTATAGTATACTAGCTTTTGCCCGCGGCTTCGCACGCTATTCAAGTAGCTATGTCCGTCCCCGGGATACCGTTTACCTCCCTGCCAAATTTCATCAAGATGCGTTCAGCCGGGAATTAAATAAAAACTATCCTATGTCCGTCTCCTAGTTCTAAGCTACCTCCCCACCACTTTTCAGCCAAATCGGTTCAGCCGTTCTTGAGTTATAAATAGTGTAACTAACACGACTTTCTTTTATATAATAAAATAGATAGATATAGATTTATAGGTAATTTATAGTGATAGTGTAAAGGTTAAGAACACGTACCTACCACCGTGCCTAAAAATACTGCCAGATACAAAACCTGTAGCAGGTAAGTTAAGTAGATCGTAGGTACAAATAGTAACCAAAGTTGCTTGGGTAATGTATAAAAAAACACTCACAAAAGGTAAACATCTCGCTCGAAATAAACGGATGTACGCCGAAACACGATCACTTTTGGTTCGTAAGAATATTTTTTATCCCAACTTGTATTAAAGACTTTGTCGACAGGATTGTAGTGAATTCAAATTGAGAGATGGTAAATTCATAACATACTTTTCACGTTTGCTACCATTGTGAACTAGGTAATTAATATGATGACTGGGTAAGGCAAGCCCATTGTCAGTGAATCACTCTATCACACTAATATTATAAAATACGAAAGTTTGGATGGATATAAGTTACCTCTGCACGCCAAAAATATATATAAAATAATATGAACTGATCGGGGAATTCTTGTCCTGGAATCAAACTAATTTGAGGCCCATAAATCAGTTCCTATGGGATAGAAAACGTTTCTATAAAAAACAACGCGTTCGAAATCGCGGGCAGAAACTAGTATGAATGTGTTTAATAAACACGTAGTATCTCGTATGTAACAAAACAATGCAGTCCTTGTTACAAGCGGAAATTAAATGTATTGAAGAATTCAGCTAATCAACGCGCGAGAGGCGCCCACTGCCGCATTAGCAAACAAATTGGATTCGACAGCTGCGCAAATGTAAAGCAAATTTGAATTGTATATCATCTGATATTGTGGAAATACGCCCTAATTGCGTAGCTGAATGCGTAATGGATGGACATCGAATTGTATTTATTTCATATTCCGGGTTAATACTGGTAATGAGAATTTTAATACTGTCTGATAGCTTCAACAGATCAAAACAAAGATGCTTATCATATTTGATTTGTTTGAAAATAAAAATCTTTACTGTATTCCACGACTATAATAATGTTTCAACAAAAGAGTATTTACAAACCAAACATCTGGTTAGTAGAAAGAGCAGGGAACATTTTCCTTAACCTTTTTACATGTTTTCTTGTAATAAAGCAAGTAAACATGCAATCTGGTAAGAATAATTGCGATGCTGCCGGTTAATGAACTGCCAGTTAAAAATAATCTTGCGTCTCCCTCCCACGCAGGTCAAGGCATGATGATACGGTGCATGGAACTGCTTCGTAAATTCAGATAAAATAGGAGCCATTCCGCTAGGATACGCTTAGTGATCACGATTAGACACGACCAAATTCGAGAATCGCAAAATTTTTCTTAGTTTGCAAGTGATTTCTCCACCTCACCTCAACAACCTGTATTGGTCCACTGGTAGACGCAGACCTCGCCCTGATAAGCGCCTTACCGGCGCCTATTCAATGGGGGTAATGCCCATAATCCCCACGCCGCCGGGCATGCGGGTTGGGGATCGCAGTTCAGTGGCAGAATTGTTATGCAGGGGGCGCTGCTGCCCGTCCCCCGGTGGATATCTCTTAGTCGCCTCTTACGACGCCCACGGGAAGGGATGGGAGTTGCAAATTCTATGCAGGCACCACATAGCTATTTCAGATTCACTATAAAAGATATCTCGATTTAAATGTAATTCTATGTATGGTAATCATAACAAGAAATAGGATGAACATTTATTCAGGCCACTCAGTATTCACTGTAATGCAAGACGCGGTCAAAAGCCAGGGAAAAGCCAATAAATTCAGATAAATGATTTATGCCATAGAATTCTGCGGTCCCTAGCAAACCACAATTACCTGCTACGACCAGCAAAAGCATAACCGATGGAAATCAATAAAATATACTTCCTGTCCGAGTCGACAGTTAAAATCGCCTCACGAATGAAAGTTATCATTTCGTGAATCTGCAGGCATCCCCATCACGACATAAATCGTGAAGAAAACACGGAGCATTAGATAACAGCCTGCCTTTACAGTGATTAAAATATACGACAAGGATTCTGAACAGTTGGATTTAAATCTCTCCTGTTCTGCTGACGCTATTATTATTAAGACATTCTTTAGTTGCTTCGTGATTAAGACACAAATGCGCATGAAAAGAATGACTAATACAGGAAATTAGAAATTACCGGTCTTCTTGTTTACCTACTTTTCTTTATCTTCCAAACCTCTCCTGCTATTCCGTTTTATCAGCCGTTATCATACTCTTCAAAGTCATTTCGTCCTTCGCGAAATTTATGTATAATCATGACTTTTCCCGACTGCGAGGAGTGCCAGATGATTTACAAATGTAACGGGTGTTCAGAGGCGCTTTCTTGCATCGCGCAAGGCGTCGGTCGGTGGGCGCCCGCCCTCGCCACCTTTACATACAATCATACAATACCTAGCTGCACAATACGTCCCACATAGCGATTGTCTGAATCACCGGCGCCGGCGTCGCATACGGGTTTGTTTACACCCAAAGATAAATTACACCGAGTGAGTGATTCGATAGCTTAACCGCTACCGCAGGTTACGAAAATCTCATTTCAGATACAATGACCTAAAATATCGATTCAATTGAGAACAGTGCGTAATAGTCTGGTGACAGAGTCTTTCCCGCTATGGCAGCTGAAGTGAGTCGTCCATCTAAGTAAATCAATGTCTCTATTTGGAGTCGAGTTGAGTGTCTCACTTTTTTCACGGATCAGTGGAGCACGCGCTAACATTTAATGAGCCGAGACGTTTTGAGGTACCTACCCTATTTTGTATTAGCTGAGTTGCTTAATTTATTGAATAATTTAACCAATGTTAACCCACATCAAGTTTGCATAGACTTTGAATTACTACTACTTAGTAATAAGTTTATTAAGCAAAACTTATGTATTAGTAGAGATACATTAGGAATTACAATTAGAGCCTAGCTGGACTAAAAGTTTTGTTCTGCAGTATCTACCTTCACTAAATCAGAGACTTGTGCTGTAGATACCAAATAAATTGATAAGTGTTCTTTCAAATATGATATATAAAAAGGCTTTCTCATATTCTTAACGTAACACTTCTGGATTTAAATCCAATCAAATGCATTTACTAAGTTTTTACGATACGTGTGCCTAGCAGCACAGTAAGGCGCTGTCAAACTACCGTAATAAAACGGCATTGCGCTTTGAAGAGCACTATCCTCCTTATTGTTTCCTGGACGCTCCATTACGCCCACTACACTTTAAATAATTTATAGATCTTTGATTCAAAGTGTGTGTTTGTTGGTTGGAAGTGTTCTTTACGAAACATTATGTTTTGTAACCACGTCAGTGATTTTTTGAGTCACGAACAGAAACGGTTAGGTAGTGCTAATATGTCAGCGAGCCATATGCGTTCACATCAGCGGGATAAAATATAAATTCAGAATTGCATCAACATTAAACATCGAGGGCATTGTTTCCTTTAAACCGGACATGGACTTTCCAAGAGTCCTTTACCTTAAGGTTATTTAAAATGTCGGTCGGCAAGATTGCATGCTGTCGACGGAACCGTCTGCCGTGTGGACCTGCCGTGTGGTGCCGGTGGCATAAATTTTGCACCACCCCAACTCTTCCCGCGTATGTCCAGCGTGGGGATTATGGGCATTACCCCTATGAGATAACAGCCAATAACGGCGCTTATCAGGGGGAGGCCTGCGTCCAGCTGTAGACCAATAGGCTGTTGAGGTTGAGGTTGAGGAACCGTCATGGAGGTCATTTTTGTTTGTGTATTGGATGTTTCTAACCTCTTGACGCGAAAACAACTGAATGAATTGGGATGAAATTCATATAAGTAGTCTTATTAGGCCTGGAATAAAACAGGCGTTTTAAATCCGATAAATTTAGGTTAAGCTTTCTCATGGGAACTGCCATGAGAAAGCTTAACCTTAACGATTCCATAGAAAAACGCGTGCAAAGCCACCAGCAGAAACAAGTGTTAATATAATACTCAAGAGACCGTGTGCCGAACACCAGAGACAAGGGATCTGTCTCGCATGTTTTAATAACATTCTCTTCCTATATCAAAAGAGTACAAGCAAGTATATTCCTGCTCGGTACATTCAGTATTCCAAGACTTGACCTTGGACAGAATTTTCTTGTGTGTTGTATTGATTTCGTTCCTCATACTTCAAAAAACTATGCCGAGTAAAATTTAAATTTTTAGTAAAATCGAAGTCGAGTCAAAATTTCTTTATTTCCATAAATACAATAAATGTAAACTTATAACAGGTCAAATTATATTATAAAACTACACTGAAACAGACATTAATGTGATTCCGACCTACTACGAACTACTTAAGTACCTACTCCAGCGTGAAAATCTGTTAAAACGTTAGGATAAAGGTAAATTAACGCAATAATTACCCGTAAATATAATACTCGTAATACCTACAGCAGCTAAAACTTTTTCAGCGCCTAGATTTGAAACTTGAGCCAATTACTTAAAGATCGGCAGAGATAAAAAAACATAAACTGTTCGTTTGGGGAATAATACATGTAGCAAAGTTTCCGCAACAAAGGCTAGCAAAATAACCACACACAAAACAAATGAGCCGATTTACTATTTGTGCAGAGTTAAAACAAATATGAGGATTTGTAGTGTAAGATAGGTTGAATAACAAAACCGCGTGTTTTACGTGCGTGCTGATTGTAAGGCCGCTGAGAGAAATCGGAAAACAACATAATGCTAGAGAATATTATTGGCTAGAACAAAGTAATACTCTATCAAATTTGTGAAGCATTGGAATAATCAAATTGCTCTTAGAAGAGCTTGGATAGGTACTCTAGCTAGACATTCTTAGGCGAGCACCAAACCAGCTGGTGATCAATATTTCTCCTCTTAATTGATCACTCGTGTTTTTTTTGCCGAACCTTGGTTGCTTTTTGATTACGAATCAAAAACAAAATCAAAGAGCGGCGAAAAGTGTTTGATACATTCACAAACACATCTGAATTGAAGCAAATTTTTAAAACAAATTACACAGGCAATTATTTCATGTGTTTTGTTCTTCATTGTTTTCTGTCCCAATAAATTCAAAGATAAAACCGAAATCTTCAAGTAAAATAAAAACCTCTTAAAATATAACAAAACCGATTCTTACACAATTAATTTCACACATATTTAACAATTTTCACACACAATTAAAGTAAATTAAAGGCAAAGTATCGATTAGTAATTAATTTACTGTTAACTAGATACTAAACGTTCACCGTTGTTTCGGTAAAAGATATAACGAACAATGAGTTCTTTGCAGTTGTAGCAGCTGGAAACATCTGGCATTCGGAATATGTTGACCACTCACTTCCTAGGTGAAATCATCCGCTGCGTATTTTTTTAAATATCTATTTAATTTCTCAAATTATCGCAATTCCTAATAATTTAAGGGTTTTTATAGCGTTTCCTTTTGTCAGACGGAACAATAAACTGGCTATAACAATACATGCGCAATCGGTCATCGCAAACCGATTTTGCAAGCAGATTAAAAAATAAAATAAATAAATAAAATATAATTTATTTCTGTAACAGTTTTACAAATATTGTAGCCGTAGTAGAGACCTTCATTTAAGTAAAAGTACTTGTGTTAGAAGGTCTTCATAGCTTCATTCACAAAACTGTGCAATTAAATCTGTATCATAGATTCAAGTGTAATTCTCAATCGAAAATCTTTGCGGAGATAACTAGCATATCGTTCCTTATTGATAAATGGACACAAAAAGGAAACCACGTCTCAAATGTAAATTGAAATAGCAACTATAAAGGACAGGTTTACACTAAAGACCTGCAGCTGTTAGGGTATATCGTACCCACCCTGTAGATTGTACCCAATAATACTAGTTAAGAACAGAAGGGTTACTAAGAAACATATACGCCATCGAAATATGGAATAGGTATTCATTTTATTTGAGTAGGTATATATGATACTGCCGTAAGTCCACTGTCACTGAAATTTGACTGCTTGATTTGGTTGTATTCTCTTTTTAATGTCGCCCATTTGCCAAATTTTACTCCAGACTTTGAAATTACCTACTCATTTAATCTTTACCAAAGTTTCCATTTATGCTCGTAATCACGATTAATTACTAACATTGGTGCCTTTGCATGAGTGTCTTTTAACACTCACGAGTTTTAGCACTTTAAATTTACAGCAAGTGTACGGTCAAACTTCCGCAGCGTTATCGTTTATAGCTTGAAAGCCTTGATTGAAAACAGAACGATTTCCAATATCTGACAGCATTTAATAAAATCGCATGACAGAGCTTAATAAAGCAATGAAAGTTAAGACGGCAGAAAGGCGATACTCGACGCGATTGAATTACAAAAGAAAGTTTTACGTGCCACAACATATAGACAGAAATATCGTAAAGTCTGATGCGTACATTATTGAGTAGATGCGTGCAGCAATGGCTGCGGCCCCAGCGGAGGGGTAAATGCAGATCAGAAGTGCATTGGTACAGTTGACAGAATTATCGGTGCAGGTGGCCGCGGGCTCCAGGGAAGGGGTTATTTCTGTGTTTCGCGAGAAACGCCGTTTAGCCATTGCAATATTGCCGGAACATCATGCACCGGACATTGCTCTATACGAATGTTAATCTGTGCAGAGCTATGGGAAATAATGTAAGTTACAGTAGAAGATGGCGGGCCATTTTATCTTTATAGACAAAGTGTAATTAGACGAATTACTTTATACTCCGCAGACAAAATGATTTTAAGATAAAAAAAAGTTAAGTAATGTCTACACGGAGTTTGCAGACAAACAGTTTTCGATGGTGTCGGAGTCCATAACTCTCTTTTTCTACTATAAAGGTGAGTTTATCTCCGAAATAAAACTTTCGTGTATTGAATGAAATCAATACAGCAATACAACTCGCATGGCTTCCAAGAACAAGGACTAACGTTGTAGTACCCTTTGAAGCAATTTCACGCTAACATTATTCCACCCCAACAAAGGAATACCCACCAATACTGAACATTTAACTGAAATATCGTACGCATCAGATCCGCTCACATCAAAGAAATGGTTTACAGCTCACTTCACCCATTTAGGAAGACGTCATAAACATTTGACGACTTGTACTTTTTGTTCCTGTTAGTGCCACCAGCTTCAATACACAATCGCATCCTGTTCAGAATGATTTTAATGAGATACTTTAATTTAGATCGAATAAGCCAGCTTTAGAATAAATACAGATGTTATTTCGTTTCACTCCCCAAGATTATATCAGAATTCATGAAGCATTATGCATTCCGGCATGCTAATTCAACCGGATTCGGAGATCTCAGCCTACACATTTGCATCGATATTTTCGTTAAATCAAGCGCAGATTGCATTCGTGTGCAAACAGATGGTCGCGCACATTTCGCAATACGAATACGGGTGACAACAAAAACTTCGCTTCGAGCTTTCTGCCGAAAGCTGCCCGACTGGTAATGCTTAATCTGAGAAATCAGCGCCTTCTTTGGACCCCAGACATATGAGAAAGTAACTGAAATATCGTCGATAATGTTTACATGTCTACTTGGTATAAAAGAGAGGGGGAGAGCAAACCAAATGGAGCGTGCATCGAAGCGCGCTTCCACTGCATATAAATAAATACGTGGAATGCAAAAAGACCGCAATAATCACGGAAGAACGCACCTCTATGGAGCGACAACTACGTTCCTCCATACCACTGCAATTTGCACTTGCACCCTTCATAAAACGTACTCGAGCAAACACGCGTAGGTGTGAACGTCGACAGTACTCATTACTACGAAAGCGCCTTTCCAGTTTCCTTGCATACCTCTATAGTTCTAAAGCGTTTAGAATTCGCGCTGGTATAACGAGGACAATCAAGTATTTAATCCGACATGATGTCATGCGTTTAATCAAAGGAATTCAAAGCAAGGATCGTTGTGTGGCGACACTGAGGACTCTACACTAAGTACTAGGTCGTTGTCACAAGTCCAGTCAAGCAGGATCCCGCGAGAGCGTGAGAATTAATTACAATGGATAATTAAAAAGGTAAAAGAATATAAAATTCCCTCGTTGTTATGTATAACTAAAGAGAATCGTATAAATAAGAGAGAACGTAATTATCGGTGACCCCCGCGGATGAATCGCTCGCCACGCGACTCTATTTGTCGATTCAGCGGGTCTGAATGATGCATTGTTCTCCATGAGTTATGGAGGAACACACACTTGTTGTTTTTTGAGGGCGACAATTATTTTAACGCTCATTCTCAGGGAAATATAAAGCTAAATGTTATTAAATTATGTCGGCATATTGTAGAATCTAGAAGGAAATAGAGAAAAATAAAAGCGACACGAAAAAATTGTCGAAGAGCAAATATTACGGAGCTTTACAGTAGATTTTTTTTATAATTTATATATTTGACCATCTTAGACTTGTGTAATGTAATGACATGACACAGTAATTGATAATTTTATGATTATACGAGTACTTATCTAAAGGTTAAACGGCAGTGCCGAATACAAAGTCGCTGATTCTATGATAAGTCTCGAGAGCTCACCATCGACACTTATCAGAAGTAATTTGCAAGTAACAGTGCTGAAAATGAGTCAGTGAGGATTACCGACGAGGTCAGGAGGATGGCGACAGCGTGGGCGTGTAGCCAGGCACGTCCAGAACCAGTTTAGGTCATGAAACTCATGCAGTCTATTTAAAACCTCTTTGCAGCCTAAAAGGTGCTGAGAACGCCCCCGGCTATTTATAGTCAAGCACTAGATTCAGATTAACGAGGATTTTAAACAACTATTCGGATTCGGGACTCGTCAAGTTTTAATTGACTGCCAGTTCTCAAGGCAACACCAAACATTCTTATTTTTACCAGCAAACGCGGTTCACTCTTTACTTTAATGGTTCTTTGTTAATAAATGCCGTTAAAAGACCTAAAAACAATAAATTTTCACCTCACAATATCAGAAGAAACTAAGAAGCTTTCACCATTTATTATAAGATCCCGTTACGTTCAATAGAGAAAATATAGCAAGTTAAAATTAATTGCACGGCAGTAACATAGCTTATCGTACGTTATCGCCGATGGAAGCGACTTGTAATTACCTGGAGCGCAGAGTGTGCCAGGCGCTACAAGAGGCTTAACACAGAGATGCAGTTCCAACAATATATCTGTAAAACTAGCTTCTGCCCGCGGCTTCGCACGCTTTGTTTCCGGGATAGAAGTAGACTATCGATACGTTATACAAAGTCAAGGAAGATAGATAAGTCTTACAGTTCTATGGAAAGATTATGAGTTGGTTCTATTCCATGGGAAGGGAAAAGTCCTTTTTACTTGTGAGATTCAAAGTACACGCGAGTGATAATGCCCCATATTTCACCTTCTATAGGATTGGACTTAGTTACGAATGAACTAAGTACATATTTTAAATATCTCCCTTTACGCTCAGTTTTACTGTTGACATGAAATAAAAAAAAACAAGAAAAAAACAGCAACGAATTGCAAGCTGAGAATCCAACGTAGCTTCATTTTTGGTGTCGACAGATATCGTAGTGGCACTATACATCTTGTGTGGGCGGACACTGTGAGTTATCCTGCAGTACTGTACTTGATAACACGAGAGATACAAAACGTCCTACACATAACATTATAACTTACGAACCCGCGACTTTGTTCTATACAAAGTGCGAGCTCGTTTCGCCCCTTTCAGAGGTTGCGATAACTTCTCCCTGACCTAAGAAGGCAACCTCAGGGCAAGTAGTTTTCAGAACTTTACGGTTAACAAGTAAAGCTCACTTGGTTAAGTGAAAACAGGAGTTTGTAGAGAAACTATGAGGCACCTAAAAAGCGTTGTTGCGAGCATAGCGAGCTTGGTTGAAAATACATAGCAGGAAACGGTGTTTGTAATAAATATCTCTTAGTTCATTCAGTATTAATGGAATGTATAAGAAGCATAGTAGTTTGAGTCAGACAGCTTAATGGCTGTTCTATGTGGGTGAATATGTAGGAGTAGCCAAATTGCTACAAGTTGCATTCAACAAAGCTTTAATAAGTTCATTGTTTGCGAGCGATTTGGGGCGAGATTCGAAGGCAATTATTGTTGCTTCATTTTGGAGGATTGCTTGCTGCAATAATATAGCAGATTGGGTACTGTTCTGACGGAAATTAAGCCAATTTATGTTAAAACTGGTTTTTATTTATTGTGTGTCTTTTAAAAGCTTGGTAAAATATGCTTATAATTCAGCGTTTTGACCGCGTATTTTTTGATAAGTGTTTGGCCACCATTTTACGTCAAGTGAAGAGGTGTTCTAAGATGGAGCACGCTTTCCTAGAAGAAACTTATTCAACCTGGATTGGAAGTCTCCAAGATTAGAGGGGAGACAGACGAAGGAAGTCATTCCACTCTTTGACCGTGCTTATTATGAAAGTAGAGCAACAATAATTAAAAAAAATTGGTTCAACACTGTGATACTGTGTCTATAGGTGGTATTTTTCTGTGCGTCTGTAGTCCTATGGTGGAAGGGAGAAGATGGAATAAAGAACTGTCTGCTAAGCAATAAACGCCAAGCGTGAGTTAATTCCAGTACAAGTGTTCCTTGAAACGCAATATCCCAGGCAATAAAACCGAACGCAAATACGCGCTATGTCCACTGTCCACATACCAGCATATTTGCTATCTGTAGCATTTCTAGGTTCCGTATTTAGAATATGAAGACTCGTTTTCAGATGCAAGACTTTATGCTACATCTAGCCCTTACTGCTGGACAGGGGCGTACTGATAATCGCATGGGGGTAATGCATATGCCACGAGCTAGGGATACGGTTTGAGGGAATTAAGTTCCTATTACGTAGTTTTTATCTATATTTTCGTTATTTATGTAATTCCTTATATGTAAATTACTAATTAAATTATTACATATAGGTGGTACTGGTACCTAAGTCATAATATTCATAAACAGTACATGCTCGTAGACTATTCTACAAACTGTACGTTTTAATACGCATTCCTTGTTGCGAAGTAATCATCTCGGCTATGTGCGAATATTTGCAATGAGTAAACGAACGGAATAACATCGCTGTTTATATTCGTTTGATCACATTCTTGCCTGGGCATTGACTTCGTGACTTATTTGGAGAGAAGAAAGTCAAATTTTCCTGGATTTTAAACCTTCTGATGCATTTAAAAGTAAAAATTGCGTATTTTTAGCCTGTCACAATGAAAACATCACCTTAACAAATGTCCTTAACATCCGTTCAGTCGTTTAGATGTGAACACTTCACACCAACTGTAAGGTCTATAATCTTATTTTTTTCTGCTGGGTTCTCCCATTAACATAGCGGTCAACCAGCTAATATAAAATAAATATCAAGATTCCGCCAGCAAAATTGTCCACCACGCCGCGGATGCTATGACAGGGAACATCCTGTCACAGCGCTGGTCTACCGTTGATTTCAGCACACAGACTCACCGTAGTGTTAGGTATCTATTCTGTGGTTGTGTTTGCAATATATCTCCCCTTATGGGTCGCATGCAGTCCACGCAGTAGAAAGTGGGAGTGGGAAAGGGGGCAAGAGGGCACAGCCACAAGTATTCAACGTAATAAGCTGACTCATGCGACAGCAGGCACGTAACCTGCAGGCTTGTAAACTTAGAGAAATCTAGACAGTGCATGGTGCATCCTAATGTAACTGTTGGTTTACACAGACCCTGTGTGTACGAATACACAGTTTCGATCAAATATTCAAAGCTTTCTTAGGATGAGATATGTTAGATGCTTTTTAGATGCTAACTACAAGGTAAATTTAGATACAACAGTGTAGTTCCGTATTTCTCGGGGCGCGAGATTATGTACCGACTATCTGTGAACATAACACATTCGAAGCGAGTAAAGTCTTAAGGTGGCTTGTAAAATACTCTATCACAATTCTAAGATGTCGGCGCTCTGCAATTTTATACGAATAGGCAGATAGATTAGATAGTGATATAAAATATCATCTTTAAGAACAGTTTGACGATGCATCATCACTTAACACATTGAGTGCCAGCAAGCTCTTTTTCGGCAACGGCAGCGACGCACCGAGGAATGGCAGCAGCTTCCTTCAGAGTATTTTATACACATATCATGTACATCGCGATCACTAATACCCCACCACTACTATGCGTGGTAAATACGCCTCTCCAAGGTCCGATCGCATCGTTGCAGCGTGGTGTTAAAGCAATATCTTCTGGGCATCCAAGCATGTTTGGATGGAGCCAAGAAGAACGGTCCAGTAGGTGCAAAATTCTAAAATGCAAACTGAACGAAACAACTTCACAGTTTTAATGATAACTATCGACTCTACTTTAAAACTGCAGCACGGAACAAGATTTTAAGACGAAGCGTTCGCATTTCACAAGTGTAATGAGATCCAGCCAGGAGAACTAAGTGGATACTTGGTTACAGACGGTTTTTACATCAATTCAAAACGAGATCGTGATGGCATTTGCTGCACGAAGCGTAATCTTTGCCTTTCACGGGCGAGCTAAGCGTGTGACATTTAAAACTAAAACTTCTAGTGAGGTAACTAGATTCACGACGAAACGACAAGATGCTGTAAGTGCCGTTGCGGGAACGTGACGGAGCCATCTCCAACTCCCCGGCGTGGACATAAAACTTATTAGTACACTACTGGTTTACTCCTGCTGGCTTTCTCTATTTTGTTACCTACGTTACCTACCTAGCTTCAGGCCGTGCTTTTCTCCGCCAGGATCAAAAGTAGCTCCATTCTTTCAGCAGTTATGTCGTTGTCTTGTCTCAAACATATTGGACATCCATACTAATATTATTAGCTCGGAACTGTCTGTTACATTTCAACTGCGAAGCGGATCTCAAGGAAATTTGGCAAGGAGGTAAATGGTATCCCGGGGACGGACATACACAAGTTTCGTAGTTAACCCGCTTACATTCATAATGGACATAGACTATTTACTACAAAAGCGCGAGCACGCTAGTTTATAACATTATAGTAAGATATGAAGTAAATGTGAGGAACCACAGACAAAAAGCATTTTAAGTTTTTAAGGTTTTTTGCTTTACCGTCATTTTTGCATCCAAGTTAATTCAGGTAAATGACATGTGATGACTGCAACCAACTTGTCGTCATAGTACGATACGACAAGTAATGAAAAATGATTTTATCTAAAGAAGTCACACTGTCGTGCACTCTATGATTCATCTTAAGAACTATGATTCAGCTCCTCTCAGAAGTAAGCCATAAAAACCAATTGGTTGAGTTTTCGGTACCTACCGACCAAACAAAGACACATTAGGCTTAAGCTGTTTATTCAATCAGTGGCGATTATCTTCGGTCGGTCACAATAATTTCATAACAAGCTTGTATTTACACGGTACTGTACGGTACAATAGTCATTTCAAACACGGACAGAATACAGAAATAAAAGCAAAATAAAATACCAATGGAAGAGTACAAAACAAAAGGTTTAAACATCAGCGTCTGCAAATGCCAGTTTACAAGCCAAGTTGCAATTACAACTACAAAACATTGATCTATGTTGCAACCGAAATCTAGACAGGCAGTGTTTTCACGTAATTAGTGGTTAGTCAGTCGTACCAATAATGGTTTTTCATTGTATTTCTTGCAATGACCTCATTGGCAGAACAGTGTTTTCGTTAATACAGTCGAGACGAGTAATTGCAAGTAAATAACAATGAGTGACCTTCAGCGATTGCAAAAGAAAGAGCTGTGTCGCCGGCCGGTGTGGCATGACGGCAATGACCACGGCGACGTCGGCGCTATTTCCGCTTCGAACGTTCTAGGTTAGGCTACGCATCCTGTATATAAATCAAAGATAATCAAGGACTCTCTTTTGCAATATCTCACAATACAAGACCCGAACGAACCTTGAGATTTATCGCGTATTCTTCAAATGGCCATGATGCCCTCCCCAGAGTCTCGCAACAATTGCCTTTCTATTTTTTACTCGGCGCGTGTCTCGTGACAAGTTCCTTCCGAGACATGGCATCCCCTGCCATCACAGCAATTAAGATGAGTCATGCTTAGTGACGCGACACTACTCCGCCTGTGTTATCAATCGCGATCAGAGACGCCTCTGATCCAGTTTTAGTCTTAGGGCGATCTCGCAGCTGTAAGTTATGATTCATAGTAATTGCGGAGCGTGTTTAGAGCCGTTCCCACAGTGTTGTTGCTATGGCTATAGATCAGGCAAAGGATTTATTGTGTAGTTGCTTGGCTACCGTAAGCCTTCCGTCGGTAACGCCGCCGGCCCGCCGATCGTCGAGTCTATTCTAAGGGCATGATTATATTTTATTACATGTTTGGTGTACTTAACCGTAACAGAATCTCTTAAATCCCCCAGCTTTAGGCTGCTGCATGCTGTAGGCCAAAAAGCTGCCACATCATTCTTCTAATTGAGAACGGCCTTGAAGGGCATTCGCTAGCCACTTGTTTCTCAGTTAGCAGTTGCCGCAAGGCAGAGAAAGCGTCGGTCGTTGTCGTTTCCGCGCGAGGGCCCCCGGTAATGGCGGTGCACAGGCGAGCTGGCGAGCTGTGCTGACGTCAGCGAGTCTAATTAGCAAGCAGTGCTCACAGCGCTTTGCACCCGCAGGAAACCGCTTACATCATCGTATCCTACGTGACGTTTTCTGTTGTTTATGCTACAACTGGTACCTACCGCAGAGTGGCTTTGGAATCCTGCTGGAGTTTACTTCATTTTAAGTTATGCTTCACATCAGTTTTGTCATAAAATTGTATTAAATATACACTAATTTTAATAACAATTTAAGTTAATTAAGAAATGCACCACCTGCTTGGGTATAATTTCTTGACCTCGAAACGGGAGGTCGATTCCCTCGCTCAAATGTCTTCAGTGGTCGCATTTAACTCAAAGCTAATCAACACCACATTCGTTGTTAATACTAATAAATCAAGATGTTCCCGACGATACAGTCAGTTTTCAAAAAGAACAACCCAAATCCATGACACATTGCCCGTTGAAAGTGTTAAATCCAAAACATATGTCCACCCAAAGGACTTAAGGACAGAACGGATACCTTAGATCCCATACAAACGTACTTCCCGCTTCATTTGGAAACTACGTTTCCGATCGTATTGAAATTTTCCATACATAATCGGATGACAAATAGCTATGTTTGCAGTGTTTTCGTTTTTTAAAAATCATTATGATATTTGAATGAGAGTGAAACTAATTTGCCATATTTTGACCACCATATCGAGTCATTTTCAAGCTATTTTTTATGCATGTTAGACACCTTTATTCGAAAATCTGTCACGCTGCAAACATCCTAAATATATTCACCATTAGAAATAAACAAAAATATTTCTGAAATCAGTCGTTTATTCAAAATGAATCGCAAAGTACGAAAAAATATAAAAAAATTAGAAATTCCTTCAAATTTCTGCAACCGCTCGCTCAAACGCGGGGGGCAATGCGACACAGGGAGCACAATTCCAAAATAAGGCGAATGCCGCGGAATGGCCAACACGATGCGATTCTACGTGAAACACTAACAAATTCACTCGGGCCGGCCGCTGAGATTTGGGAGGGGTTCGTAGCCTTCTTAAGGAAAATCTTAAATGACAACCAAAAAATTGTAGCCGAAATAACGTAGCGCGTTTATATCTTTTGTAAGGGACTCAAAACTTCGTTTTGTTCTTTTGTCGTTTCCTTGAAATATTAGACATTCAAAACCAACCACCGAGAAATTGAGCGAACAAGACACTTTTAATTTCCTTACTGTCCCTAACAAAAGACGAACTTTTCCTAATGCCATGCCATTTCGCACCCCAAAGCAAACTTTTCACCAATTCTAACGAACGCTATAACTTATCTTTACGGGCGCGCCTATATCAATTACTCCAATTAGTCAGAGGAGTGTCACTCTTTCCCTACTGAATAAATTAGTTTCATCGGCCTCACCGAGTCGGCCAGCTCTGCGTTTCATCAAGGGTAGAGCCCGGCATCCATCACCCTCGAATCTTTTGATGTACCCCAAGCAACGTATTGACCGATACCCAGCTGCTATTAATCTTGTCACTTCGCCTCTTCTGAGACGTATTACTGTCAGCCAAATGAAATCAGGGCTCTTTTGACGATAGCCAAACATCTTTTTATATCCAAAAATCTAAGCGAAGCGTTGGATGTTTCATATCCATTTACGGTATAAAACATAGTCGAACGCCTCGGGCAGCGAGCTTCAGAAACCGTTCTAAATAAGGCGCGTTATAAATATCCCGTGACGGAGTAAGAATGGTTATTCTGAAGGGTATGAGCGCGGAGGACGAGATAAATAAAATAAAATATCGTGTGACATATGACAGAGCACTAATTTAAGTCCCCCGCGCCTAAAGTCGCAGAGACAGTAAATCAAGCCGCTCCCGTACACAACAAATGTAAATACAGCTATGACTGAGCACGCCCGACATGCAACGACACCTTCCGACGGTGTTAATAAACCCAGCACATGAATATTGATATTCATAATTTTGTTGTCACATCAACAAACAAGGTCTAGGCAAAAATGCTAAAAACCGGATTGTTTTGAGCGACCGCCACTTTACCCGGCCATTACAACATCCAGACGATCACCTGTTTAAGCTTATTCCCCTTGATAAAAACCACAGGAATGGAAGTTGTATCCACATGAGCTACTGATCAACAAACCAATTCTTAAAAATACGGTAAAAAAGAATGCATACCTACAATTCAATCCGCACCTACAACCATTACCGAGGTAAACGCCGAGGCGTGCCGTGAAAGGTCTCGCCATCATAACAGACATGCTGAGGCACGTGTGGACTATTTTTACGAGATACCAATCACGCCCATCTGTATTACCTTTCTACTGAGTTAGTAAGGTGTTTTGTTTACTGTGAAGATAGAGTGCCTGCTTGAAATTGTACGAAAGAAAAAGAAATGAATGGATAGGTCAATGTGAGTAATGCATTGGTAACCCAAAGCTGAGTTAGGTTAGGGCTCATATACACGAGCGGCAAGTTGTCGACTTCAAGGCTAAACTGTAGGCGATTGCAGCCGACGGCAGTCAACCACTGCCGTCGCCTGCAGTCGACGTATAAATAGGGTATATGCATCGATTTTTTTTATTGTTTTAATCGATTCTTTAGGTCATTATTTAACCGAGGAATGATAAGACGCTCACTGAATTTCGCATTAACAAGGTAAAAAAAACAAATCAAAACTACAATCATTTTCGGGTGATAAAAACGCTGCCATATTGGCGCCATGTTTATGTGACGTCGACGTACACACTTGATTAAAACCTTTGGTGACGACCTCGGTAGTGATCATCTCAGGAAAGAGGTTTTTCGAAAAAACTGAAAATAATCGACAATACGAAATGTCAAGTGGGCAGAATAGTGTCAAATCATGGTGCAGCAAGCAGAATAAAAAAAGAAAAGATGTGCACAGTGATGTCACGTCCACTCTAGTCAATGGCGTAGCGTTTTGAAATTTTGCGATTGAGATTTAAAATATCAATTTTTCAATAGTTAAATTCTATAATAAAAACATCTCAAAATGCAAAAATAAATATGTAGATATGTTTCTATATCAATAGAGAATACGTATATATTTTTTTAGCCATTTTGAAATCACATGCATATACCCTATTGCCGTCCGTGTATTTGAGACGTGCAGTCCGTGTATAAGAGCCCTAAGGACTCGTTTACACTGCCGTCTCGACAGACGGCAAGTTGACTGGAAGGCTCATCTGTAGGCGATTGCAGCCGACGGCAGTAGACTGGCAAATTGCCGTCCCTGTATTTGAGACGTGAAGTTCGTGTAAACGAGCCCTCAACGAAAAGCTCTTATCCTCTGAAATACTTATGTTATGATGGATAGATTCTTTATTGCTTATAAACTTATTGAAAGGAACAATACGACAAAACAGGTTACAAATCACATGGCAAGTGCCATCTCTACCACACTGATGCCGCAAAGCATCACATTTTACAATAAATGATGCAATTAATTAATTGTGTAATATTAATTGTCTAGAACAAGACTATAAAGGAAGTTTCACAAAAAACTATAAACCTAGGAACAAAACGTACACTACGCGAAAGTGTCGTTTGGCACAATGGCAACCGAGCTTACAGAAACAAGACATAAAACGAGAATAATGTTCAAACAGCAGTAAATCAAAGGTATTGTCTGTTATCCCGGACTCGCGTCGGTCACGTCACGAGGCTCCGGAGATCATTACTCAGACTGCCTTCTGTCTCTTAATGGAGACTTGTGAATGTCCGGGACTTCGTTCTTTACCCTGAGTCTTTCCGCGGCCCTACCATAAATTGAAATTGAGTTTCCGGCCTCATATTTGCCCGACTCGTAGACCATACGACGAATTAAAAACTCAAAGTACTTTATTTATTTTAGACCTTACTCTTGGACATGAGTACATGTGGAAGCTGTGTGGTGCTTAGAATTTGCACTACCCCAACTCTTTCCGCAGTCGTAAGACTCAACTAAAGGATATCCACCGGGGGCGGGCTGCGATACCCAACCCGTGGGCATTATGGGCAATACCCTCTATGAGATAAACGCGAATAAGACGCTTATCAGGGGGATGCTTGCCTCCATTAGTGGACCAATACAGGCTGTTGAGGTTGAGGTTGATGATGTGGAATGAGGAATAACTAAAGTAATCCAGCTTAAGTAATCCAAATCTGAAATTGTTGTTTTTTGTGCAAACTTCCACTCCTATGGTTGAGCGACACGAAGTGCGACTAGTTTCCGAAACAAGACCCCTACAGGATAGGAATCCGAGTATAAATTACTGACATAAATACTTATGTCGGAGTTAGATAGTTGAACGTCTCTGATAGGTTTTTGTTGTTGATAGGTTTGGTAAGTGCGTTATCAAATTTCAGACAAAAAATACCTATTTGCTAAAATCGTTACTTATCCACCTAGACAAGACGTGGGCCCTTCTTGAAGGAAACCGAAAGGATTGGAAGGAGTTTGCCGTGCAGTGGAACATCAGGCTCATAAATAAATGAGGTGCATTAAAATCAAGCAAAACAAAAAACGTCCAATCTTACGTAACAATGTCTTTGAGAACGGCAGAGGAACCGTTTTTATTAATGGTAGGTTTTATGAATGGTCAGGAGCAGGTATGGGTGGATTAATACTATAAAAATGTACTTTATAGACGTGACTTCTTTCTCTTTGAAGATTTAAGGTTGGATTTCCTTTGATATTACGTAAAAGGCATAATCCTGGCAATTACCGCGATCCACTTCAGTACACTAACGAGTCTGCGCCAGACTCTGGTAAAGTTGAACGTTTATTAAAATAAAACCAATTAAAAGGAAAAACGGAAACACTTTTCGAGTTACGATATTGTGAAAACACATTACTGCGCGCTTTTAATAACCAAAGAGAATGTAGAGCGTTCCGTTACATACGCAAAATTTGCTTTACTCGCATTACTTTACTTGGACAAGTGTTTTCGAATAGAGAATATTGAAATTCAAATTATTTCTAAAACGGAACGAAATTGCTAATCCACATTTGCACACATCTCTAGAGTAGAGACAAATTTGTCGATAGTTTTAATTTAGATTTTTAGGAATTACATCTATGATTTCTCTATTTGAATTTTCCTGCTGGTTGGAAAAATATTCCTACTGTAGCTAATCAATGGTAACTCGAAGGGACATTGCCTCACGCACAGTCAGCCCTCGTTGAAGGATCGGAAACGTGCGTGAAATACGAAGAGCGCAATCGTAGACAAGTTGGGCTTCTAATGCTATAAAATCAATACGGGGAATCCAAAATAAATGATGGATTAGATCACGAGCAAAAATAAGAGTACAGCGAAAATGTTTTCGTAATATGTAGGAATAGTTTTACATCGAATCAAATTAAATAATCTACAACACTAAAGTTTTGCTTTTTGCTTAATTACTTGAATGATTAAACTTTCTAGATTATATGACTTGAAAGAAAGTTAGGTTATATTAATACTAAAACGCATATTAAACCTGTGAACTAGTTACAGTGTCTATAAACTTATAAAAAGTTTATTATTTAGCTTTTTAAATTCAGTTTTCGTTAATTTACATACACTCTATAAGGGTACGGTACGGGCACATCAAAATTGTACAGATATTAGGTCCTTACATATGAAATTGGCGTTTTTCGTACTGGCCACTTTAATCACAAATTTCTCCTCTTTGGTAAGGAATTCCAAATTAAAATTTGTACAGCTATAGACTCATGTATTTGTGCTTCGATGATCGTCATTCATTTGTTTTTTTTCTTCTGTTTTTTTCTGTTTGCGTCACTCATTTTACAAAATGGAAAACTTAAAATATCGCATTATTTACGAGTACGAGTTCCGCCGTGGCACTAGTGCTGCGGAAACAACTCGAAGGGTGAATGATGTGTATGGCGGTCGTGTTGCAAAAGAAAACACAGTTCGTTTTTGGTTCCAACGTTTTCGTTCTGGAAATTTCGACCTGCAGAACAAGCCCCGTGGACGGCCTGAGACTCAAGTTGATAATGAAGAGTTGAAGGCTATTGTGGAAGCGGATCCATCGCAAACCACGTCCGAGTTAGCTGCAGGCTGCGATGTTAGTGATAAAACTGTTTTAATTCACTTGAAGCAAATTGGGAAGATTAAAAAGCTTGAAAGGTGGGTACCTCACGAATTGACTGAAGCAAACCGGCAAACGCGCGTCGACTGCTGCGTTACATTACTAAACCGGCACAATAATGAAGGTATTTTAAACCGAATCATTACCTGTGATGAAAAATGGGTTCTTTACGATAATCGGAAGCGCTCAGCGCAATGGTTGGATCCTGGCCAGCCAGCCAAATCCTGCCCCAAGCGAAAATTAACCCCAAAAAAGTTACTTGTAAGCGTTTGGTGGACTAGTGCCGGTATTGTTCATTACAGTTTTCTCAAATCTGGCCAGACTATTACGGCTGATGTCTATTGTCAGCAATTGCAAACCATGATGGAAAAGCTAGCGGCTAAACAACCTAGGCTGGTCATTCGCTCCACGCCACTGCTGCTTCACGACAACGCTAGACCACACACTGCGCAACAGACGGCTACTAAATTAGAAGAGCTTCAATTGGAAAGTCTAAGACATCCTCCGTACTCCCCGGACCTTGCTCCAACAGATTACCATTTTTTTCGAAATTTGGATAACTTCTTGCAAGGGAAAAAATTCAACTCCGATGGGGCAGTCCAAATCGCCTTCAAAGATTTTATTGATTCCTGTCCGACTGGTTTTTTTTAGTAAAGGGATCAATTAACTACCTATAAGATGGCAAAAGTGCATAGAAAATAATGGTTCATACTTTGATTAATTAAATATATTATATTAAAAAATATTCGACTTTTTGTTCCTCCCATACAAAACGCCAATTTCATATGTAAGGACCTAATATTATAATATGAAAGTTAACGAATACAAAGAAACATAATGAAGCAAAAGTACCTATTAAACCAAGTTTATTAAGAAGAAATGAAATGATAATATCTAAAAATAATTGAGATCGGAAGATCTTATCTAGTAGATACAGGTATTGCCTTTCTATTGAGTAAATATCTTTTTCACTTACAAATACATAAGAAGTTATATTTTGTTTTATTTTAGGTAATTGTTGTTTGTGAATAAAAACTTTGCTCGAGGTGCTATTCACAATGACCGATTAGAAAGTTCTAGACAATGGTCACGACACTAGCTTTAAAGTAATGAAGAAAAATGGCGAAAATTTCGAGAAACACGCAAGGGTAAAAGCAATGACATTTCGACATATTAACAGTAGTGTACAACTCCCACGAGAAATTTCAAATACAGGTAGGGTGGAGTAAAGCAGGGGTGATATTACACCGCCAAGACAAAAACGCACTCGATTCCGGGTTATTTCATAAATTGCAATAAAAATAGGGGAAAGTAGACAGGCAGGAACCACAAACGTGTTTAAGGTGAACAAGATATGGCACCTGCTTAGTTTGATGACTGTACAAATATGCTGCGACTAGATTTCTTTATTACTTGAGGTGACTTGATATTCCTTAGCAGATGAAAACATTTAGTAGAAATCTTCTAAAATATACGGAATTGAAAGTACTATGTATTTATGATATAACCGTTCGGTTTTGGCCAACCAAACGTATATTTGCATGCATTTCGCGTGGGTTATGTTCTACAGCAGGTTGCCCCAGGTCGGACGGTATTCCAGCCGTTTAATACAATAACTTATTCATGATTGCATTACTGTAGGCAGCACTATGTAGGCGCAGCGAGCGGCTCCGAGGGTTGAAGGGGTTCAACGACCGGGCGAGACGTGACGTCACCCGCCTAACAGCTGTCTATGACGTCACCAACACCCCCCAATTGAGTTTGTCCTAATCTACATAAAAATCTTTATAAACTCAATCTCAAACAACAGAATATGGTCACCACATGTCCTCCAATATTCGTAACTGTTTACGCGGTTTCGCCGTTTGACGTAAACGAACATTTGTGTCGATGAGAACATAGAGCTAATAACAGCGAAGCTGAAATTACTGCGAACTATTTTAGGATCCAACCGAAAGTGCAATTGCTGTCAGCTTACGCAGTGTTAAGCTCCAAGGCAAAGCGTCCAAAGAATTGAATGACTACACAAATGGCAGACGACGAGGACAGGACTGAAAAGTTACCGAATGACAATACAATGCGATCACAGACGAGTTTAACAAATTATCACAATTTATAGCCAGCTTGTCAGCGCAGAGTGGAGCGCGGCTTCGCAAACGTCTACGAGAGTGATTAATTGACCGCGTTGGTAAGACAAAACGCATCAAGAGAAGCACAAGAGCCATAGAAAGTACCGTAGCATAGAGTAGCGGGATCGCCGTGATTTCTCATCATAACACAGAGCGGCCACCGAGCCGCGGCTAACACGCCAAATTGTGCTCTCGAATACACCGAGAATATTTCACGTGCAACTGTATTTAATGACGGTACGATGGTAATAGTCTGGGAATCCAGACCGCAATAGCATCTTATGCAGGTGAGATCAGAGGAGATAGACCAAACAATGGATGCAGCGATACTTATGCAAATAGACCAGCGATGTTGCGAAAACCTGCGCTCCGTGAACCGTTCGCGTGTTTTAAGCCCGCAGTATTCTCTTCCCCTCTCATAAATAAAATTGGATTCAGAGCTTTGTATGACTAACGCGGTTTTTGCAAACTTGTACCTACTTCCAACGATGAGTAATCTCTGCTATGTTGTGAGATCGAGATAGACTGAGTGCAAAAAACGATACAGATAATAACCAAGTAAGCGCACCTAAATGGCCAAACTTTTGTAATTTATTACATTCCTCTACGTAAAATTCTTCAATGTTTCTTTTACGGGAAATATGATACCTAATAATTTAATGTGCACTTAATATTACGAATGCCTCGAACTTCCAGGCAATTACTAACATCTATAATTTAAAATCTAAATGGAAACAACTTACAATATGGAGAGTAATTGAATCTTGTTAGATTCCATTAGATCAGAATGCTCTTAGGAGATTCGTGCGTTTCTAAGCCGGACTCTAACGATGAAATCAACAGGGCGATCGCTCAGGTGGCCTTTTGTGTTGGGACAGTTCAATAGAACATACATCTGTCTTGTCTGGATGTCTGTCAGACGGAGGCTATTGCGCCAACCGACAGGTATATCAAGTAATTTATAGACATCTGAACCGAAGAGTTTATAAATGTTATGATGGGCGGTATGTAATGAATGAATGACCCTCAGGTGGCGATGAAGCTATGCAAATAGAATTTTATTAAATTGTTATCAATAGAAAAATATGATTAATAAAGATAAGAATTTTCAGCACTCTTACAGGTCATGTGTGACTTACACAATCAAGCTTACGGTTAGATCTTAGCTCATTTGCTGCGTTTTGATTACGAACTAGCGGGTCTCCCGGCTTCGGACGGGTTGACATCTATTTTTTAAACATATAGGATAATGTAGCATTCTAATGGTGAAAGATTTTTTGAAATCGGACCAGTAGTTTTTATTGGTTACAAACAAACAAATATTTCCTCTTTATAATATAAGTGTAGATACAAACATAATAAAATTAACCAATTTGCGGCGAAAACGGCAACCTGTGACATGACCAGCAGGTGTTCAATAAACAAATCAGAAATCTAAACGTATGCCGATGGAAGAAACGAGACTGGTACAAAAATGGTCTTAATATAATTCGATAAATAGGGTTATTGAAAGATAAATATGTTACCTAAAGGCAAGACATCGATGGTTTTTGGCGTGTTGCATTGTAATTTGTACCCTTTAAATGAAATCCCACCCCATGGAAACAATAAATTCCATGGGAACAAAAGACTACTTGACGAAAATCACTTGTATCTTCTCTTAATAAATGTAATCATTTTTGCAAATTAATGACAGAACAGATGGATAAATAAAATTAATAATACATTCATTTGAAAGGACTGAATAAGAAATGGCTGTCTATGACAATCAAGATTGAATGGGAGTCTTGAATTATGAAGAAAGCTTGAAGTCAAGTTATATGGCGGGGGAATTTATCGCACCCCATTGTAGATTGCACATAGACACATGCAAGTGGTGAGTAAGTCTTCAGAAATACTAAGTTGATTTAAAATGTAGCTGGAAGCATAGATGTAAAACACGCTGCTGTGACAGCAGAGGGATCAATTCTCTTAATTTTGAAGCCAAAAACTAATTTATGTGTGAGTTGAGAAGCATATAACTTCAGTGCTTTTAAGTTTTACGCACACGAGCGCACGTTTACGACTATGAAAATGAGAAGTGTTTATCGTATTTTCTTTGGCTACACCTCCTTTCACCTACTATCATTCTAAAACTTTTCTTCTAAAGCTGGAAGAATGTTTAGGAATAAAAATAGCCTTTACATAAGATGGTACCGATAAATATGTTCCGAACAACGCGAGCAACAGGATTTCGTGTCGACATCAGGTCCGCCATTTATTACCTAGACATAAACAAGCGCGCAATAGCATTAAGAGCATCGCGCAATAATCCCATTTTCACGGTGGGTTCGAAGACCCCGGAAAGGCCGGTCGCGTGACCATACCCACAGGGTGCGCTTATTTAATTAAAAACTATGAGTAAAGGTGCGACTGAGCTTTTCGGGATATCGATTGGCAGCACTATCTGCCATCATCGACCAACCAGAAGGAAATAGAACCGGCTATTAATACGTACAACAGCAATAGTCACACCACTATCTCACCAGATCTCCGCATCCAATCAAGCATTCAACCTTATCATAATCACTACACTCAATCCAATTGCATTTCATACAAAGACAGGTTAGGAGAAACGCCGGCCGGCCGGCATCACGAGCCGGTTCCGCGTTATCACTTAAAAAACTCGAGGTTCTGGGTTGGTATTGATATTGGTAGATATAGGGGCAGGTTAGGACTCACATAAGTGCAGGCGCTGCGGGGTGCAAGTGTGGGCAAGCGTCGGGTTCGCGTGCGCGGTTCGCGTATGGCCGTTCGCGCGGCCGGTGTCTCGGGGACTGACTGCGCGGCCCGGTGCAGCCCGGCGGCGCACCCCGCGGCCCCCGTGCCTCGCCCGCGCGCTTGCCCTCCAGATGTTACCCGTGGTACCGCCGTGGTAACACCCCCCACACAAAACCTATTTTACGACTGGTTTGATATTTGCAAGACCTATAACACTGATGAATTTCTTTTCCCCTTCTCTACATGCCATTACATAAAATTTTATTGTTAGAGCAGTCGTGTCTATCAATGTTTGGATTGCAACTTTGTCCAATCTGCGCAGATTTGCTTTCGTGATACTAACATTTTTTAATAAAATCTATTAAACATTTATCGCCTATGAGAACCCTCATTTGCTTACACAAATTGCAATCCATTAATTAACGTAATGTTATACATACAAGTAACGCGAGTTCAGTAATGCACAAAACACGAATATGGTTGCAAAACTTGGTGTTTGGCGGATGGTAGAGGTAGTCGCGAGGCGACGACCCCGTCGGCCACGCTCCGCCGAGCCTACGCCGAGCCGCCGAAACTTCGCACTTCACTTTTCAACAAGAAACTGCAACCACCACGAACAACTAACGAAACAATGTCTCTCAGATTTATGGAGTTTAGAAATCAAAAAGACATTGTTCTCAAAACTTCAAGCATCAGATAATCGTTTAGTCACCATCACCCATTATTCTTCATACTGCTCACCATCTATAAATATGATTAAAGGGCGCCATAGTCATGGCAATCTTTTACACATAGAGATCAGCTTTTAGTCACCCATCACACGAAATAAAACATGACTGTTGGTCGACTAAAGACTTAAACCCTCAAGGCTAGAGCAATGGGAAGATAGTCATATTCTTCAGCGGCGCCTGGGAAATTACATTCAGTGCAGGTCCATGTAAACGGAAACTATTGCAAATGACAGTGTCGTGTGTAGACTACATTAACATGCAGACAACTCTCATTGAGCAATTAACCATTCAAGCGCAGCCTTGCTTTCGCCAAACGAAAGAAATTTTAAGTATCTAAATCACACAAGCGTATAATCTCATTGTTACGAGATGTCCAAGAAAATTTTGATTTAGAAGGTAGAACGGAAAACTGTTCTGCAGGAGACGCTGCTGGCCGCCCCAAGTGCATATTCCGGTGGACTAACGACACTCCGGGGAACCGCCCAGGGGGCGGACAACAGCACCTTTTGCAGAACAATTCTACCACTGAACTGCGACCCCCAGCATGCCCAGCATGGGCATTACCCCATATGATGAAAGCCGATAAGGCTCTTATTAGGAAGACGCATGTGTCCATCGTTGAACAGGTTTATTATATAGTTGGTACATTATATAGTGAAGAACGAAAAATTTTCTGATTAATTCAGGATTGGGAAGCGATGCAAAATGTTGGGCTACAAAGTGAACAATAGAGACATTACATAGTGGCCGGATAAGGTGAAGTTTGGTCCATGTGGCGTCGTGCTGAATCCCAATGAGGCAGAATTGCCCGCGGCATAAACGTCTACTTGAACTATTGTTCGACATGACTCACTCTGGCCATAATCAATGCTTATCGTCACACCTTGATGCTTTTTCAACAAAGCCCTGTGAATGATAAAACATATTACAAAACTCATTATGATGTTTCTCGGGAGCCCATAGCAAAAATATCATAGAAATTGTGTTTTGTTTTATTAGAAGCGTATCAAGGAGGGTACAGTTTGATAACAGTTAGCCAACGGATGTCACGATGTCTTTATTTAATGGCGATAGCCTTTGTTGCCAATTATGGGCCATTACTCACACGTGTGATATTTATTAATAACTATCTATACTTTATTCATCTAGTCAAAGCGGTCACCGCCGAGCGTGTCTCTTATCTAAACGTCTTTATTTTCAACGAAATAATCACGCTGTGTTTTGCAAAATAATTGAGTAACCAGCCTAATTAAACAGGCAATATTTACCGCGTTCTTATTGATATCTACATAACGTCTACCAATAATGAGTTTTCGTCTTGATAATTTAGAGGCCTGGTGTACGAAAATTGCGCCGGCCATTGAACTGATGCCGGTCACAAAAAAACAACAGTCTATTGTGGTGAGTCGCCAGCATCTGAGCTACGCACACACTTGAGCTCTCACGTGCCTGCGAAATACCAAACTGAACGAAGAGGAAAACAAATAACAGGACTTTGTCTTTACGACAAAGGGCAACGGCAACCCTTGTGCAGGTCACAAGGGTTGCCGTATAAATCGTTCTTACTTCGGCAAAAAGCCGTGACTTACGATGACTAAACAAAAAAATTTAAAACGGGGGATATCTTTGCAAATGAAAGCTGTGATGAAAAATATAAAATATATAAAAAATAAGCATAAATTAAAGCGATGATGAAAAAATCGTTTTCATCTGTCCTGTTAGACGTTTCTGTGGGACAAGATGGCAGGACAATGCCGGCACTGAGCATACATGGATCAAAACAAACATTGCTTGACAAATACTACCCGTCCGTCTCCCAATCCAATCGCGGTCCATGCAAATTTATTCAACAAAAAATACATTGGGAGTCTGATTGTACTCGTACAACCAAAATTGAAAGTCCTTCGTATATGGCAACGGTTTTGGCTGAATTTACTCGCAATCAATTGACATGGCATGACTTCACAGTATATGCGACAGCAAAAACTACAGGCTGTGGATAAATATCAATAAATATTAAGTATTAATTTAACTTGCACAGATTACGGCTATAAGCCCATAATCATCTAGGTATGTAATGTAAAAACTTATCGCTAAATGTACTACTAGCGCAAACTCGAGAACGCTGGACTATTTAGCAATTTTTGAAATATTCCTTGAAATCCGAGAAGGGATCATAAAAAAATAAAAACTTAAACACTTGCCCGGAATTTAAATACCACCCAATCAAATTCACCGCCGGTAACGCACAGCTAGTTTGATAATAATTAATAAGAATTCACACAGCTCCTAAGTCACGGATACATGATATGAAATAAAGACTACATTTAGTTATTAAAATAAGTGATTTAAAGCAAAATGAACTGTAGTCTAAATGATAAAGAGAAGGATAGAGCTAGTAGAGTCGAGCGAAATTTTACCAACGAGTGTGAAACTATAATTTTGCTGGTCTATCGTTAACGACAGACCAACGACAGTAGTAGAAATTTATTTCGGTAAACAAACATCAACGGCGTTCAATTTCTTACAGCAGCACGCTACAAATTTCAATTAATCAAAATAACTATTAACTAAATAGATAATTGCTATGTGAACAGGAGAACACGAGTAATTCTTGATTAAATGACTACCTATTGTTGCCATCTAGTATCTAGATTATGCCATACATTTTGAGCATTTAAAATCCGCTTCAATTTCATTGATACAGATTATAAACACCTACATTTAGTCATGCTGAGTTAAAGATCTAATGCCAATCTTTACTATTAAATACGAATGAAAGACCTAGAAAATGATTTTTATCGAACGGAATGGACGTCCATTCCGATCCATACGAGTTTCTGGAACTATTGTGTTGGTATGAGTAGGGTAAGTAAAACTCTAAATCTTTATATAAATTTTACAAAATGACTTACAGCAAGCTTCATGCGAGTAAGTAGCTCGCGAGCTATCTGTTATCTGATGCCGTCAATAAAAACAAAAGTATTTAAATATTACGAGTTAAAGCCCATATTTGAATGGACATTTTCTACTGTGCGGCAGTGGTATAGTCCTGAACACAACTGAACAAAACTCAAATTGTTCCTCGTGTATTTCCCTCACCAACGGGAGAAGCAGATAAGCTGGCAACACAGGCACATCGTCGTGCATTCTGCAACACTGTTCATGTGTGAACTCAATTAGATAGTTTCGATGTCGTGACTAAAGGTATGTCCGCAATTTGCTCCCGATCTTGCTGATAGGATTAATTGGCATAGACGGGGTGACGTGTGATATCGCTGAATCGAACCCGGTAGCTGACGCCCACATTCACGAAAGCAGGGATATGTACACAGTAATGGATAAACAGAAGGCATGGAAGCAAACTTGTCGATGAATTTATGTATCTAGATTAATTAAGTCAAGTAATTATGCTCCTTCTGGGAGAGAGAGTGTTTGCCATCTTAGGCCACATCTTTTCTTACCCAAGTGATAGCCAGTTATCACGTCGGCGTCGCAGCCTGCTCACTGTACAATCGGGTAAAATCGCTCTCAAATCACCAGTGTTATAATTATAAGCCTGTAAGATGGTGGTCCCAAAAGCTTAGCGTCACCAATAAAAGATAGGCTTACTTTCGCTGTTCTCTTCGTCATTCTTATTAAAGATCCAAATTATACTCATTTATTGAAGTTAAGCACAATGTTTGGATTATTCAAATTACTACATCTAGCCTTACAGACTTCAATCTTAATATTAATATTCCTAGATCTTGAGAGTGCCTTATCAATTAAAAGTAGGACAGGCACTGTGATACAACGAAGATGAGCTCATTGCAATGTTTGTCTAAGCTAATTTAGACGAGCCTGAGTCAGATCCTGACCTTTTGGAGTCAGCATAGAAATCCCGTTACATCACTTGGTATACAGATTTTAAATCGAGTCGTTCACCTTAAATCGCTTTCAGGAAATAAAGAAGGTATAATTTAACGAGATATAATTCCCGAGGTATAATCTGATCTGATACTTTCGACTGAGTTTATTGACAAAGCTATTGCGGAAAAAAATGCGGGTTGTGAGATTTGAACTGAAACTGAGAGACCAAAAACTATCAAACTAGTCAGAATCTCGTTTTAATTTAAGCATAATAAGCCACTGGCTCCGAACAAAGTTATGATTGCTTTTGAATATCGCACCGTATACAAGCTAAATAGGACATTGGGGTCACCAGTCACCCCACCTGACACCGGGAACTCCGGATAAAGCTCTCGTATTACCGGATCCACCCCTCAGGCGGCTGTTTCACAATCTACGACCCCGAACAACGTCCCGTATCTGATACATTATTTACGCCCAAAGGATTCACCATGCCATCATGCCACTATAAATACATCGGCCATGAAATTTTATGCGATACAAATTCGTACTCGAAAATTCAAGTCGCGTACTGGAATATTTGCACATGATTCATGAGCGAGGGAGAACGAATCAGTCCGATGAAAAAATTGAGGTGGACGTCATCGCAAACAGTCTGCAAAAGCAGTAAAATTGACGAGATAGACAGGTAGAATTGAAACTGGACAATATAATGACGGGCAATAATACGAAATAATCTTCTGAGCCCGTTATAATAAAAGCAAGTCCGTGTTTGCCTCGGACTGGCCCGCGGCGATAGCGAGCGACAATGTAACCGCAGCGTGGAACAAGTAAACCCTTTACAGTAGCAGTTTAAGCCTATCATAATATGCAATCTTGTCATTGTTATTATGAGATACGGGAGCGCCCACCCGCGAGCAACCAACGCGGAACATCTGGACGCTCTCCAATAGACAATTTGCGAAAAGATAAAATTAAAATATGCGTTTAACGCTATCAGCATTAGAGGATTCAGGATTAGAGGCAATCAGGTCATAGCGAATCTCGATGACTTTTATTGTTAGAGCACAATCAAGTACTATAGTAACGATCGACGATCCGAGAACAGATGTTATTCACAAATTATAACCAAAATCGGAACCACTGGGTTATCACAAACGAGATCGGCATATATTTGTGAATTCGCATATTAGCATCAAATCTACGGCGGCGGGAAAGCTCGCATAAATTACTGTAATCCCCGTTATTCGATTGAAAGGATTACCGCGTCCTTTATCAGCCCCGGGAAGAGGGGACTGAAAGATACAAATTGCGGAAATCTTTGAGGTATCGAATTCGAAGCCAACAAATGTGTCGTAAATTACTTTTGAATTGAAAAAGCCGTTCTTCGAAATTACACGCTACGTAAAGGGAACCATTTTTTTGTAAGATGTTCAGAATTCCCTGGTTTTAATTGTTCTCATGTTCAAGTACCTTCTAAATATTAATAAGAATTTGGAAATGAAAGGCCTACTCTTATTACTAATTTGTTCTCTTGGAGATGGAATATGCGTAGAGGAAATACAATTAATGGTAAATATTTATGTTCAGTGCAAAATAAATGGCCATAAATAAAATTGGATTCAAACAATTACAATAATTTCCTCATAATTCGCAACAACTTTATACACCATAATATTGTGATCAGATCCGCCCCTAAAAGTTACGAGAAAAAGTTGCCCGATCCGAACAATAAGACCCAAACTAACCATGTTGGCAGAGTTTTCGCGAAATAGGTTTGAAAGGACGTGGTAAAAAGCGCAGTTTTCCAAGATGGGAGCTTCAGGGGTTTCACGGTATGCGGAGACAGGGGCGGCGCAATAAATGTAATGATGTCAAAGAGAGTAGGTAGGTACGTCGTCGTCGACGGGCGGCGTAACGAGCGCGGCCCTCACCAACCCTACAGTTTTATTACAACGCACCCCCACTGCAACGCCGTGGTTGAGACCACTCGACTGCAAAATGCATAATCACTGCACGACTATCTACACGCTAGATCTTTGTGTAAACAGAACAGAAAAGAATATATTTAGATATATTCAGAAAGGTAGAATTGAGAGCACTTTTCACACATGGAGGCGATAATGTAAATAAAGGGGAGACTGCGGCGAAAAGTTCGAGTTTCATTCGTTAATGGTCTATGAAGTTTCGTGGAAATTCTATTTCCGGTTTCCGAATAGCGTTAATGAAAACAATAATATTGTTCTATCTATTTATGGTACTTACATAAGGTGTTATTGGAAATAGAAAGAGTGCTCGTCATACAAAATAAATAAATGGCATTAGTGAAGCGATGCATGCTTCAAGGCGTCGTCGGTCGGTGGTGCTGGTGACCGCGTGTTTACAATGCAAAATATTTTCCCTGCAGTGTACGAGCGTGTGTACACTGGGTTTATTGAAAAACTAGCGACCCTTCCCGGCTACGCATGGTCGGACATAGGGATCCTTAATTCTTTCTAGTAATAAATATAGCCTATGTTACTGAGGGATAATGTCATATTTTAATGGCGCTCCAGTCGTTTTTGAGTTTATTTGTTACAAACATACGAAAATAATATTAGTATAATACTAGCAACTCGCCCCGTCTTCGCACGGGTGCAATGCTGATGTGGACAAAAAATTGAAGTTAACCAGAGTCAATTGCACCATATTTCTTATTTGATAGTACTATTTATCAAGCTATTTATATAGTAAAAAATTTACTTGTCTAAATGCTTATTTTGTACGTCTAAAGAAATAAACGATTTAACTCTGACTCTGATGTAGGTATTATACATACAAACCGCATCAAAATCCGTTGCGTAGTTTAAATATCTAAGCATACACAGGGACAGACAGAGAGCGGGAAGCGACTTTGTTTTATTATCTAGTGATATCTTATTCTTTATTTCAATTTAATATCACACGATATCAAAACCCTTATGCATGCTACTCTATCCAAATTCGGAAATACCGTCCGTATAACTAGGTTAAAGTTATGAGTACATTAATTCACAGAAAAGTAAGTAAATCAGAGTGAAACTTACATACGTTACTAGTAATATTGTTTCTGTGGTCGGCGCGAGTAGAATCGACCGATATGTCATGTGGAGCGCGACTGCCGTATACTTTCGTAGGGTATAGACCGCTTTCGACAATCTCATTTGTTTTTATTTGTTTTTTAAACATTTTAGAAAAGGTACTTTCATGTTTCTGTGTCAAAGAGAAGTACCCTGAACTGAAAATGGTCACGCGTGGAAAAAATAGCGGTTTTTTATTATTTTTTAAGTTCTACAAATAATTTATACAGCAGATAAGATGTTTTTCGCACATTGTATGAATCTTTGCTAAACAAACTGTGAGTAAATTGTAATCATCACCAAAAATAGTTGTGTATTTTTGGTGACAAAATTACAATTTACTAAAATTTAAAAAATTTATAATACTAAAAATGTCCGTCATATCGATCAAAATAATAAGGATGGCATAATTTTTAGTCCTGTCAGATTAGTTTAGTCAAGTTTTAGCAACATCTGAATAGACACCAATGTTAATTTTAGTAATAAATCTCCAATAGCCAATAGTCAATAATCTTTAGTCAATTCGTAGTTAGTTTATAAGTAAGTGAATATGAAGTGAACTCAAACTTTGGCATAAAATTAGCCGATGCAAAGAGTCTGACATCCATCAACTATATGCAAAATAGCTTGATCCTAGTAATTAGGGCTTCATTGTAAATTAATTTGATATAATCACTACTATCGCAAGCTATTTCCTCGTAATTTGACTAACGGCCATAATACATTATAGCGGAGGAGGTATTTGTACGAGGATTATAATCAGCATCTTGTGTGATGTGATATCTAATAATTATTTTTGTTTTAAAAAACTATAAACCGACTTCAAATTTATAGTCTTTTCATGAATTTTTATGGATCCCATTGTTAGAACTGAATAAAATTTAAATGGCACCAACTTTCATATAAAAAAAGAATACGGAAAATCGGACCACCCAGTCAAACTTTCTGAGGTAACAAAGATAAAAAAAGTACAGTCGAATTGAGAACCTCTTCTTTTTTTTAAGTCGGTTAAAAATACTAATAAACTACTAATATACGTGTCGAGATTGTCGTCTGGACATAAGCTGAATATCTTTGGGCTGGCTGCGTCCCTTATTCTTAAGATCGATACTACAATGACCGAGTTGTCATGCGCTAGCTACCCGTATACAATACAGCAGTACCGCTTATTTCGACCATGCTTTTGGTTATTTTCTGACATTTCCGGTCTGCTTTGGCAAGCCGAACTTTTGAAGAAATTATTTTTAAGTGGAAAGTCGTCTAGTGGAAATCGCTCGTGAGAAAATCCACCAATACGAAAACGAACGAAACATTTCAATTCTCGATAAGAGTAATCTACCAGCCTCTACTCTACCCAGACTGCCAGATTAATGAGCTCGCATCCAGTGATATATTCTTATTTATCAGAGCCATATCTTATCCAAGCTGGATAGTTAAGCATACCGTTATTTGAATACAAAGTGGCAGTAAATAACTCTGTGACTGGTACGGTTAATAACTTAATCTAATGGTTAGTGCGGATTCCGTTTTCTATTCCTCTGTGTGTATAGAATATCAGGAAGAGTACTGATTAGTTTAGTCCGAGAGATTTAACGATCGTGTGCATTTTTTTATGTAAGTATGTATACGTTTTGTGATTTTTTTACTGAGTACAAGCTACAACTGCAAAGTTAAAAAAAAAACAAATTTATGGTTTATGGTTTCAATTTTCAGTTTTTATAATAATTTCGAGAACTGTGTCCAGCAAATTTCAGCAAATCAATTTACAACATACTACATGCGAACTTAGCGTAGCGATCAATAGCAAATTTAACTTTAGATAGTTATTAAATATTACTAAACCTCCGCTGTCCGTCTGTCACCAGGCTCTCTTGAACTGTGATAGCTAGACAGTTAAAATTTTTACAGATGATGTATTTCTGTTGCGTCTGCTTGTCCTGAAGTGGAAGAGGGATGGTGGGATTAGTTAGGTCATTAAGTTCCTGTGAGCATTCTCCGAAATATATCCTATGAAAGATCGAGAGACGAGCAACTTTGCGGCGGTGTTCAAACTTAGGACAAAAATACAGTATGCCTACGCAGCAGCGAGTTTTTCAGTTGCAAACCAAGCTAACCTGACATAGTATAGGCATCGTAATTAGGTGACATTACTACCACTAAAAGGGTAGCAAGTAGCACTCTTGCGCATGATAATGAGTTCTGAAAAGTTCACGGCTTGTTGGCCAACCAGGGCTGCTCATTAATCAATACATTCTCCACGTAAACGGTCTTCTTTTAAACGGTGCATTTATGTTTTGTCTTTTTTACGCTCAGACTTTAAGAGCGGAGATTATTATCTTAAGCTTGTGTCATTTCGGTGGAAAAACTATAGCAAAATGAGCTTTAAAGCTTGGCATTAGAGTATTCAAAGATGTAATTGTTTTTGTTTTTATGATGATGTTTCTCATATAAAATTGTGCTTAAGGTTTAATAAGTCGACTTTCATTCAGATTTACAAACGGTACACGGTTTTAGAAATTTAGTGTGTTTTTTGCGTGCAGACGTTCATGAATAATTTGCATGAATTGCGATACTTAATCTCTGGTTAATCAAGATAAGTCTATTCACGATACTGCGTTGAAACACAGTTGGAGAAACAGTAGAGAAAATACAGTTTTTTTGCTTTAAAAATTTCTTCTTATTGTTGAAAGAATAAAAAAAACCTGGAGCAGTCAAGATCGATTTATGAATATGTAGATGCAATGAAAACAATCAGTATACTTTACAATATAACGTAAACATTATCAATGAATAGTAAACAAATCCAGATTTACCTTGCGATAATTTTGTAGTGATTCATCCCAGTAGATACTCGTCTTTGACACTCTTGCCCTCGAAAACAAAGATGTAACTAACTAAATCAATGTAGTTCGAATGGCTGCACATAAATAAGTATAGTTTACATTCTTACGTGAATTGAAACATCAATAAATAGTAAACAAGTCAAGATTCACCTTGCTACAATCTTGAAGTGACTCATCTAAAAGATGCAACTAAATCAGTGTAGTGCGAATGACTGCAACAGAATCAGTATAGTTTACATTCTTATGTGAACTCGAACATCAATAAATAGTAAACAAGTCAAGATTCACCCGATAATGAAGTGATAATGATAACTAGTGAATGAATGTTGGCAATCGGCATCGCCCGCAGTGTCAAGGTTGGCGCATGTTGACGCCGCGTCTGCCAACAGTGTTTGTATAACAATTTGTTTTTATGAAGGGATAATGAAGATTAGAGAGAATAAAAGACACTTCTTTTATTTCTTCGGAACAAGTTACCCGCATGGTGCTAGAGTGTTTGCTTCTCGACAAGTTAGCAGAGTATCTGGCTTTTGATAGCAGATAAGCAAAATTATCATGTTTTTGATCTCATTAACATATGTTGAGCAATATTTTATGGGAAGTAGGAAAGATAAATAATGGCCGTGACGGTCTGCAGTCCCATCTTTGTGAGTGAGGGAACAGAGAGTGCAAACACTAGTGGTTTGCGTAGACACTTATGCACCATAATGTCTTGCGCACCTGGCTAGTCTCAGTCGAGACCCGGCCACCGTTGGACGAAATTCGTCTAGGAGGACATCATTATCATTAAATCAAACCTAAAGTAAGGAATCACAAAAGAGAAGAAGCATGCTATCGCTACACATACATACATAAACATACAAAAACCGTTACCCACGTCGAAATCCTTCTATTTTTATTGTATAGTCGGTTAAAAATACGACCAGTGCGTTTATGATTTAATTTTACGTACACTCTGGCCTTCTGATATTTTTTGCGTAGTAATGAAATGGCTGTCTGAGTCTACTGGTAACAATTCATTTTAATTGTATCGCAAGTCATGTACTACGTCAGTTTTTGCTTTATAAATCGTATGTAAGTACTGAAGCGTAACCACAACAGCATTTCAATAGTTTATCGCGCCATCAGCGACTTTGCCAACATATAACAATGTTATCGACTGCCGTAGACCGACACCAACCCTGTTATCGCCGGACTTTACCATTGTTGGAGTGCTTACATCTCCATAAATTGCAGTAATGTCACCAAAAGGCCGTAAAGCATCGCTGACAGCGAAAGTCAAACATAACTTGAATCAAACAAATGTTGTATGACGGTAGCTAGCGCCAGAGAAAGTGTAATGTGAGAGGGTTAACCTGAGCTATGTCGGTGTATTTATTTACCTGAGTATACGTGCTAGTTGAATTAAATATGACCCTTCACGTTTCGCAATAAAGAACACATTAGCAGGGCCATGATCAAAACGAGTCCCGAGCGCATTAGTGCCGTCCGGCCAACCCTCTGTCGTCCCGAAACTCACGGCTGTTTAAACTCTTAAATCGCTTAATCCAATAAAAGGGGTCTAGAGTCCACAGTGTCCACTGAAGCTAAAAGTTGATGCGGCAAATGGATTAACAACAAAATTAATATTTTAATTATCAACTTTGAATAGATGAAACCCCTTGTGATTAAATTGTCATGCAATGGTCGAGGTCGCATAAGTTGCTACAGAACTTTTATGTCCTCGTTTGGAGCGAATGAAATGTATTACACTTTTACGGGATTCTGTTAAGATTATCTTATTATGATTCAAAGTAAAGTTAAGTAAAATGTATTGCATCAAATATATGTATGTAGGTAGTAAAGGTATTAGAAAAATGTAGCAAATGGCGTAGAGTTCACAATATTAGAAAGGCTTCGGCGAGGGAATGCGACAGGGGGCAAAACAAAGTATCCAATTTCTCCACCTCCCCACTTCCGAGGCAATTACGACAACGCTGCGGCCTGTGGACTGACCGCAGCTGAAATCTAGGCACCGCAATCTCGTTACGGAACATAAAATAATACATTGTTAGCACGATTTTTTGCAAGACCTATTGAACAAAGAGACCTGCTCTGGTGGGCAGGGACCGGCGTACGCGCACATCTGCATGTTCAATGAAACCGAAGCGCAGGTACAGTACAAGGCTAAGAGCATTTTCAGCATCCTTCGCTGAGTAACTATAAACGGGAATTAAAGTATCCCGTAATTAATTGGTTGTCGATAGTTACAATGAGGAAGTAAGTATTTAATGGATTTAAAAGCTCGTTACTTAAGTTGAAGTGAACATACTTAAAAATTACAAACTTAAATACCGCGCCGGTTTCTACTTTCTCCATTATCGAAGAGCAAATTAACAATTACGAGTACGTACGGAGCATGTAATTACCCATTTTCCACTTAGAATCTGACAGGAAAATTGGAGAGATTATCATCGCAAATACGATACTCTCTTTGAGCTGTCAAAAGCTGAAATATCTACAAAAGCGTGTGATGGATCCAACAGTGTCCACAAGTCGGGATCAAGGGGTGGTTCCCTTTATGCGATGTGTCAACATTCCAGATTACAACATCTACGACTTAATTACATTTCACCCCAGTTTAAATTGTAATACAAATGAAATTCTACCCTAGATTGGCAACGGCGGAGGTCGCTGGATCGACCTCGACGACCCTCAGGAATCACCAAAGTGCAATAAAGCGCTAATATTTACAAAAACAGGAAAAAACTTTAGTAGAAAGCTCTTATCGCCCTCGGCGCTCCATTAGAGACACTTTACAAAGATTTGAGAGCGCTGTTGGTTCTAACGAAAACACAAAGGGTACACAACACAACTTTAGTGTTTCATTTGAGGGCTCTGGGAATAGCTTGAATGTGGGGACGGAAATGTGTCAAAAGTCCACAAACGAGGGAAAGGGGTGCTTCTGTTGTGTTTGTGTCCGAAGTTTTGATTTTAATCTGACTTGGAACAGTGACTCATTGTTGAAAAGTGCTTAATCCTACCGAACTGTCGTGATATTAACCGTTAACAAAAAATATACCAAAAATGCAATAAGAGTCAGTACAAACTATAGTTTCACAAGTCTTGCAACTTAAATCAACTCAAGTAGGTAAACAATTATAGCCTTTTTCCCGTCAAGGTAGAGTTCAAAAGACAGTCACCGTGCAGTCTGGCACCTTGTTTTGACGGCGGCAGTTAGTTTTGCAACGATCAACGGTGACTCATGTAGATTATAGATGGTGTGTGTAGATTGGCACACAAGGTCAACTGTGAGTCTGTGACTGATGATTGAGAGATATTGTTTGTGGTAAATAAATACTGTTTATTATGATGGTTTATGACATATAAGAAAGAGTCTCAGTATTAAATGCTTAATTAAGAATTATCTATACACTAAAGCCTATGTGCTGTAGCAGGAAGTAAGAGGAAATATAAGTATTTCCAAATAGTGTGAAATTTTGTCATGGTTTGTCAATGCTACTCGTACTTGATTGTTTGTTAAAATAGAAGGTGCCTTTTTGTGTTTCATTGCAATAAAGGATTATGATACTACACCTTCTCAGAAAGTTGCTTTTTCTTTTCCAAACATAAGGTAGAAAACCCGTCTTTGCCGACGTACCGAAACGCAGCAGGAAAATCTCTATGGAATTTCATATCTCACCCGTTTAGCAAGAGACAAAAATATATGAATATCCATTTCTAACGTGGTATTTCTTTTAAATTTTTCTTAATATCGGCCGGTGGTAACTATGGTTATTTTCATAATAGGTCAGACGTAAAAAGTTCGCCTAAACTCGCCCTATGATATCAGCCTCTTCCGTATTCGGAACAATAATTCAAAAAAAGAACCATGTGCAAACTGTAGGTGCACGTATTTATTACTATATTGGAGCTTACAATTTGAATTTACTCCGTGAAGATTTTAACTGTGCTATATACTGAACCTCGAAGGTTTAATATAAAGCACTATATCACTCGGGAGACTGCGATTCCCATCTCGTGTGTTTTAGAAAGCCCTCGGCTGCACCTCGTGCCTCAAATGACAGACTCGATAGGAATTGGCCACTTTCTCAACTCGGTGTACTATCTACTATTTAAAAAAACCATTGTTTTATGTTTTATAACTCACAAACGAATTATTGCATTAGGTACTCATAAGTACCATGTTAAAGATTATACCAAATTGAAGATAGCATGATAGTACACCTACTGAGAACGACGAAAATGAGTTCATCTAGGGTGAAATCACGCATCGTTCCATTCGTTACCGGTTTATGCAGAATGCTTTGCTTTGTTTGAATTGAATCTCGCTAGTATGATAATTTCTGCAATTCTTGCAAACTTCTTTATGGTTCAAACTGTTCAAAGTATGAGTCTACAACAGTTCGAAGGCATTAAGTTCAGAATTTGTTGGAATCTCACGCCTATTAGCGCCCCCATACAAATTCGTAGATCCATTGCCATATCATGTTGTTTCGGAAACTTTCCGTGATTGAGATCTTTTCCATTATTTACGGACAATGAAACGTTTTGCTGATTCGAATGATATGCTCTCCCAGTGGCAACTGGTTATTTATGGTATTTTTTCAGTTATAGAAAACTACTTTCACCTTTGTATCTGAAAATCTCATAAATAAAGAGCCCAACTTTGTAGGAAGCCAGTTATGCTCGGATGTTTTGGTTGTTCTTGTAACCAGAGGTCAATAATCAATTATTTATTACTCCTATGGCTCAACGACCCAGTGTGTCTTGGCTCCGATATGAGAAGTCGCCATTTTTCCCTGTCCTGCGCAGTTTCCCGCCAGTTATTTATTGCTTTGTTTAAATATACAGAGGTGTGTTATAATCTACATAATTAAGTATCAATATAGACCCTGCTGGGCAAACAATATGAGTCAGATTTTTTTGTTCACGAAAAAAAAACAAGTAAGTCTTGGTGACTATGTTTTCCACACATGATTTCATTGACGCGAACTTTAGGTAGTTTCAGGTATCAACTCGTGTGTACTGGCGCTTTAAGTGTCAATTGTAGTAGTATTGGCAAGGAATAACTACCTATATAGGTATTGGCCGAGTAATTTATTTTCATTCATAAGCTCATATAATCTACACTGTCATTAGTTTCGTCGGACACAAATTATAACTATGTATGAGAACTGTCTAGATAAAACTTACTGATTGGATTCAAGTCGCTACAAACAGTAAATTATAGCAACTTCGTATCAATCTATACTAATATTAGATTCGATTGTTTGTTTATATGTTTGTATTGAAAGGCTACGAAACTAATAGAGCGATTTAAAAAATTCTATCACCATTAGAAAGCTTACTTTTCAGGGAGTGACATAGGCTATATTTTATCCCGGAATTCCCACGGACTCTACGCGGGAAAAGCCGCGAGACGGTGCAAGTAAATAATAATTATCTATCATAACATAACATAACAGCCTGGGACCCATTTCTGGAATCCTTTCGCTGCTGCCAAAGCCGCTTGATATTCGCATCCAAGTGCTCCTGCGATCTAACCGACATCGTCATACGGTATTTCGTTTCAAAAACTGTAGCATTTACTTTGAATACGTGCTTTAACAAAATGCCGCCGCACGCACACTAAGAGTAGATAAAATAAGTGTTTTTGTCAATAAACATAACTGTTATTATTGCTTTTTATTGTGCAATCACATAGCACAAACTTTTGTGAACAATCACACCACAAAAACACACAATTCACTGATTCCAAAAGACAAAGCCAAGTTTGTGAGTTCACAAACTACGTTTGGCAACAAATACGGCGCGGCCTGACTACGGAAAGGGCCTAATTCAAAGATTTAAATCTATATTTATAAATAATAAATAAATAATGCTGGACCATTCACACAGCATTATCTAGCCCCAAGCTAAGCAGAGCTTGTGTTATGGGTACTAGATAACTGATATACATAATACAAATACACTACATAGATAGATATTTTTTATTATACATAGAAAACATCCAGAACGCCCTGAACAAATATCTGCAGATCGTACAAATATTTGTCCCGAGGCGGGAATCGAACCCGCAACCTCCTGCGTCGCAGGCGGACCTTCGCCCACCGCACCACAGAGGTCGTCGATCTATGAGTTATAATTCGAATGGAGGCTTATTTGTAAACTCACCAGGGTCAGCAGCAATCTGCCTGTACACCGACAGAGCGACGTCGTCTTCACTGACGAAGTCCCAGAGACCGTCGCAGGCTACCACCACGAAGTCTTCGTCACCATCCAGGTCTACTGTCGCGTATTCTGGCTTCGCTGTCACGTAGGGTTTGTATTGTGCGTCACCTGGCGGAGAATAAAAAGGGTGAGACATTTCAAGATCCTAGCCCAAGCCTCCTTGGTCTAGCGGTCAGCATGTTCAACCCGGGTCGAGCCAATAGTTGTTATTGAGGTTTTTCAGGAAGTTGGCGGTTTTACACCCCCCGTGCCTCGGATAGCACGTAAAGCTGTTGGTCCTGCGCCTAAGCTCTCCCCGGTCGTGTCGGTCTGCCGTCCTATCGGATTATGAGAGTCAGGGAACAGAGAGTGCATTTGTGTTTGCGCGCACACTTGTGCTGTGCACTAGGTATAATATGTCCTGCGCACCTGGCTAGTCTTCGTTGAGACTGGCCGCCATGGCCAAAATTCGGCTAGGAGGGCATTATTTATTCAAGGACCTACTGATATTATGACTGGTTGAGAGCGCGGTTAAATATTGCATGTGTGTTTCATAAGCCGTATTTTAAGGATATTTGTAATGTGTTATAGAGGTACATTTTGTTCACATGACTTTGACGTTTGGAAGCTTAAATTGTGTAGAATTCGGGACTGGTATTCATATAATAAGGCGAAAAAAAGGTTTTTCTGATGTCATTACTTTAGATTAGATTTTTATGAATTTTTACTGTAGATTCTGAGGTACTAGTTTCTGCCCGCGGCTTTGCACGGTTCTATGAAAATGTATAAAGGTTATTTTATCCTATGGGAACTTTCAGATTTAGAGGGAAAAATTGCCAAAATATCAGCCTGATTGGTTCAGTCGTTATGGCGTTAAGAAGTAACAAACTTTCATCCAAAGCTCCAAACTACCGCATTTATGATACATATTAGTATGATGTATTACACAGCTAAGACATACATTTCAACGCGATGCTTCAGAGAAAAAGCTGTTTATGAACCAAAACGAACTTTCTGTTAGCACCACCATTAGCATTATACCTACCAACTAACCAAATCAAGATACCAACAAAACATCCACGTTGGCACAACTTTAGTAAATATGACTCTATAAATCACAGATTGGCGAGATTGAGGGTCCACAAGCAAAATGTGTTTCAAAGTAGCTTTATATAACAAACAACTTCGCGATTGATGGAGTTGGCAACACTCCAAAACTTGAAACAACGCAACGTTAAGAGGTTGGACAAGTAGATACACTCGGTGTTTTATAACCAAACAATGACCTGTTTAAATTCACACAAGTATTATATTACAGTTTATGACGGTGGGGGAAACGGAAGTTATATTTTTTATGAAAATTGTACGAATTACGAATACCTACTGTCGAGTGTTGGATAGACAGGCATATTGTAGAGCCTATTTTCATTAATTATGTAATTAATTGAAACACGAGACTAGAAAAGTGTGTAGTGTAGTGTAGTTTTAGTTGAAAGCCATCGAAATGTTGTTATTATTTCGTTTTCAGGAACTTGCAGGAAACATTCACGCCAAAAGTTGTTGAACAACTTGTCAATAAGCGTAACACGAGTCGTTAAGAGCTTTTGATTCGTGACAATGTTTAACAATATTTGTCAATTTCAATTTCATATCTACATTTTAATAATTTTATACGAAAGGTAATCATATTTATTTGTAATATTTATAGCACGTTGTTTTAACCCGTATGTAGGTTAACAACTACAATAAAAGTTATAAATGTCAACTACTGCACTAAACTTAATGCTTTACTGCAGGTGAATGCATAAGTTTTACAAGGTACCGAGAAATCATAAAGTTGATAACAATCTACGTTCGCAACTCTTAGGACATATTGCGAATTTCGTACGACATAACTTCACGTTACGTGTAGGTAACAGTTGTTATATTTTGACCTGTAAAATGGATAAAGCAGTTACCAACAATGCTTTTGTGAAATACATGAATGAAGTATGTGAGGGACGGGAGCGTTTGTACCTTCGCTTTTTATCTAAACTGCAATGTTGTTTTGGGTATTTGCTACTCGAGCTTAAGTCAAATCATCATTTAGGTGCTGACCAAACCCACAAGAGTATTAAGGCGGTACCCCGACTCAAACTAGAGCCGCCAACTATTTTATCTTATTATTACGTTAAACAATTAAATTTTCAAAATATGATAGACCATATAAAACTTTTAAATCCATCATGGTTATTAAAACTAAAGTTATTTACAACGGGATATTTACCATGATTTGAGTTTTGAGCTTTCCAATATTTCGGCACAGTTTCATGCGCCATGATCACGGAATAACTGAATGTTTTGCGAGTGAGTTATTATGAGCAGATATATCGATCTACCCTCTTTTTCAGTCTTTTGCTACGAATGTTACCACTACCACCGGTTTCACTATCGAACGCAACTCGATTACGACACACGACACTGACGGTATCACAACGCGGTTCGGTTAGTACATCACTTCTTCGTTTATTACACATTCTCACAACAGGGTTCCAGGTTCCGGATAGTTGGAAACCTTCTCAAAAGCTCGAAACTCAAATCATGGTAAATATCCCGTTGTAAATAACTTTGATATGATAGGCCAGTTTGTGATATCTATCATAAGCTTTTTTTTAGATACCTCTGTAATAGTCTTTTTTATATAGTTTAGGAGGAGATGCGAGATGCTTTATGGCCACCAAACTCTGTTTTCACATCTCCTTCTAAACTATACACAAAAAAGAGGTATTTAAAGAAAGCTTATGGTCATAAACTGGCCTATAATTTTTTTTAAATTCCATTGTTTAACCTAATAATAAGATCCTTCCTCCCATCCTTTCCTCAACGAAATAATAAAATAAAATAGGCGGCGGCGCTAGTGTGCCTCGAGTTGCCGCCTTAAAACCAATCCATTTAAGCACTTACCGAAACAAAAAAGGGTAAATACAAGAAACCGTAATCTTTCAGGTAAACTGAAATAACCATCCCGAGCAAATGTTCCGTGAAAATCTCAACTTTCAAGGGGTCTTCGGGAACATAATCTTCTATGGAATGTGATATCGATGGGTCGGGGGTGGAGAGAGGGTGCAGTGGGGAAAATGTCAACATTAGGTCGTAATTGTTGATATGCCGGACGCTGCGTGATATGGAACTAGTTTATGGATTTGTGTGGCGAGTAAATTAACGATAGGGGTGGGACTGGTGAGGGTGATTACTTTTACACCATATTGAGTACTTATTGTGAGATTATTGTTTTTGTTTTAAAAAACTATAAGCCGATTCAATTTTAATTTTCAATTATATAGTTATATCGTGGATACCATTGTCAGAACTGGACAAAATTAAAATGGGACTACAGAGTAAGAATCATGTAAATCGGACCACACAGTTAAAATTCTGAAATAACAAACAAAAAAAACCGACGAATTAAGAACCTCCTCCTTTTTTTGAAGTCGGTTACAAATGTGCGTGGATTGCAAGAATAAGTATTACCTAAAGGAAGTATGTAGGTATAATCTTTAACCACGGCGAACTTTCTTTACGTTGAGGAGATCTTAGAATTATTTTACATGAAATCGCTAATTCTGACAGTTTGAATATGGACCTACAGGCGACTCATTTTATTCGATATATATTAAGGAGCTATCTAGAGGACAATTAGCAACCACATAAAATAGATCATATCAAAAACAGTTGAGTCACGATGACACGTAAAAAAACCTAGTCTGTCCACTTGTTCTACAAAGCAATCAAAAATTATCGATAGTCACCCCATCACTAAAATGCACCGTCAAAATCGATAGCCAGTGCGTGCATGGGGTCACAACTACCAGGCTAGGTTCATATTCGTACGAAGGGTGACCGTCCGACGCGTAATATAATTGAGTTGTGCGTTGTGAAGCTCTATTGTTTCAAAATGTTTCGCAGTTGCGCTCATATTCATGCGAGAGTTGCTAGGCTTATGTAGATAGGCGTTGATTTTGTCGTTTGTTTGGAAAATTGGTGCTATACGAGAAAGGGTTGTTATGTCGGAGTTTGTTAGGTTGCGTGGTTTTAATACTCGTATAATAATATAATAATGTTGGAACAGCATTAACTTTTGATTTCATTAGCCGCGAGCTAGCAAACCATCTTGGCCTGTACACCCAAATGTTGTAGGTATACTTTGAATTTTTCATGTGGTTCACCTTTGACAATAAAGATTTCTTCTATTCTAGAGGGAGGGCAGCGCAATAGTTAATCTGCCTGCCTGCTAAGCGGGTTATTACATTACCGTGATAATACCATAATAGATAACATAACATCGAGATTCTTGAAAGATTTCAAAGCATCCGAGACCATCCGAAATATGCTCAACATACCTCCACACGTGAGCAACAAACACATGTATATGGACATCAAAATGCCTACAGTAAAAAAAGAAATCGAAAACTTTAGTAAAAAATACCAACTAAGACTGGGTGGACATAGAAACCTACTCGCCGCCAACCTCCAAGGTCACGGCAGTATCAAATTCTCCAGGCTGAAAAGACACAGCATCCCCGACCTGGCAACTAGATATTCGGACAAAGATTGTGAGTTGACATCCTGGACTACACTCTCTCCTAATGACACAGAACAGATAGAATCGGACAGCAGACTGGATTATTGATTTGAAGATCAGATAGCCAAGCAGCAGCATATAAAAGGAAAAAAAAATTACATTACCAATGGGTGGTATCAAAACCTCCCTTTATTTGGGAGTCACATTCTGCAGTGAAATTATGAGTGCTTATAGGTAGTCCCTAACTGCCGATGGTTGATTCCAATAACCCGGTTTATAAAATCTTTATATTTTACTTAAGGTTAAGCCTAGCTATATTTTGATCTAGCTTATTCAGCTCGCTAAAAATTTAATTAATTTGAAAAGCAAGGAAACTATCTCTTCTAATATTAGAAAAAGTTACGAATGCTTTCCTGAATATCTTATTGTTTTGTAATTAATATTCTACAATTTGTCCCAACTCGTCCCTCAACCCTACATTTTGCAAATATCATTACAAACTACAAAAAGCTAGGGCTTTTTATGTGGCTTTTTTATGGATTCATGGTGTTGTAGGCAACATCATGAATCCATCAATTATTCGTATGTCGTATAAACCCGACTAGTCTAAAAACCATTACTCAGCGCTTTTCCCGGGAAATGGATACGAAACGTAGGGATGGATGTTTGTACAACGACTATCAAAATTTAATTACATTGTTATAATCATTTTGTCTATTTTATTTTATACTAGCTGCGCCCGCACGCGTTGTTAAGGTATTATTCATCCCACGGGAACTGATTTATGGGATAAAAAGTAGCCTATGTTTGATTCCAGGATTAGAATTACCTGTATGCAAATTTCAGTTTCAGCCAGATCCGTCCAGTAGTTTTGGCGTGAAGAAGTAACAAACATCCATCATACATCATACAATCTTTCGCATTTATAATATTAGTGAGTACGACTTGTACGACAATTTGACAATCCATCCGGCAGCTCTACATGTGATATACATCATCGCAATCCGCAATAAGCCTTAACGCCATCATGAATCCATCAATTATTCGTCGTATAAACTCGGCTAGTGTAAAAGCCATTACTCAGCGCGTTTCCCGGGAAGTGGGAAGCTAACTGTTAAATGGTTAGCACATGCTGTTAAACGGAATATTATGGATGTTCTGGCAATGATCACCTGGATCGAAATTTTCAATGGTGAACGCGTGAATTCGAATGTGGCAAGAATTTAGTTTTAGTTAGTAATTTTTGAGTCTTTGAAATTGTCTATGGTGAACGTGTGCACCCGAATGCGGCAAGAATCTGTTAAAAAACAGAAAAAAGTTTTTTTTTTAATTCTTCATAAAAGATGGGCTTAATTTACATTACGCTCAAAAAATCCACACATAGGGATTCATTCTATGCGCATAATAACCCCTGGAACTTCATGGAATATGACTAACCTAACCTAACACTTCATTTGATTATCTGAAATTGAAGTGAATCAGAATTGTAATTATTTGGAGGTAAATAAACGCCTACATTTGCTCCCCTTGGAGTCGAAATTCGTAGGATACTGAGGCTCTTGAGCTTTTAAAAAATATTTGAGCGTCTGGTCGAAGCGACTCGTGACCCGAGAGATGGTGAGTTGAATATCTGGCGCAGCGCATCAGCATTGCCATACAGTGGGACAATGCAGCCAGCGTCTTGGGGACGCTTCCGACTGGTATTGATATGGATCAATTGATCTACCTGCAGACTGTTGCAAACCGTCTGTAGGTAGAATCAATTGATCTACCTGCAGACTGTTGCAAACAGTCTGAAGGTAGATCAATTGTTCCATAGTTAGCTCAAGTGTTTCAATTGGAAATACTAGTTACGTACTAGTAATTTGTTTCGTATTATTTGATTGTATTTTTCTTTGTCAATAAAATTTAGAAAAGTTTATAAAAAAGAGTTTGTCTCTTTCTAGAGTTCATTAAATTTATTGGAGTACAATATAATTATGTTCAGACTTTTTGCCATCGTTACACCCCTAAGCTGGCACACGGCAGCAACTATGGCGACCATTGTGAACGATGACCGAGCAACGATCGCAATAACAATAAAACAAGCGATTTAGCATTAACTTCACGCCGCGTAGGGTTGATCAGCCCTTTGGAAAACTACCGGGAACTTTATAAGGTGATTATGAATTCATTGATTTGGTTAAACGTTGTGGAGTGAATATAAACACTTTATAGCTGTACTAGTGATTATTCTAAACTTATGAATTTTAAATCGATTTATATGGCTAAAATTAAAACTTTATAGTAAATTAAAAAACTAGATTCGGTCCCCGACTTCGCATGCGGTGTTTCTTGCAAACATTTAAAAGTTATTTATATCCCATAGGAACTGATGTACCTATAGGATAGAATACATTCACGCTGAATTTTTGCGTAAATTTTGTTCTAGGCTTAATTCAATCCATTCAGTAGTTTTTCGCGAGAAAAATATCAAACATCCATCTTTCGCATTTTTATTATTAATGCAATGTGAAGTTAATCCTTAAAAACAAATCCACCAATACTGATCGTGGTACGAAGCTCCATGGTTGCTTTTATTTTACTTTGCCTGCCGTGTAACCTCAATAAAAATGTCTCTTCTTGTATCTATTAGCAACTAAAATAAATAAATAAGTTTAAAACTAAAGGAACGTGGATAATTATAACGATAGCTTACCAAAAATTACCCAACAATACAAATAGACAAGGAATTAATCTCCCGTTTAATTTGTCCCCGTCAATTTGTCACAATAGTCCGAAAATAGCCACTACCATAATTTGTAACACATAAATCTATGGGCAGCTGTGAAAAAGCACGCTGTAAGCATGAAAACAACAGTAAAATTTTACGACTGTCCGTAAAAAGATAAATACAATGCAGAGTCTCATGAAAATGTCGTTCGTAAACGTTACAAGGAAAATATGGTGTTTTTTCGAGGCTTACAGTACTTTACTTGGAATGTTTAAAGCTTAATTTTTTTACGTGGGATAAGCCAGAGATAATGGATTTTTACAGAGTGAATTATTATAATATTCAGGTGGTCAAGGAGGATTCATAGAGTAGAGATGGATTGAATAGCAGATTGATAAACCTAAAATTCTACATCTTTGACGTTAGGGTATGAACGTTGGTGTTCTTTCAACACACGTTATACGTACGTTATTATAAGATATTCACGGGTATTTTTTGCGTTTACCTATTTTCCCCGACATTTCAATAGGTCTACCCTCTGCCGTGGTCACGGGTTGACTGGTGTACTGGAGCTACCGCCTCTGCGAAGCGGGGCAGCATTGTTTGCAACTACCCTCACTTGTTTTTCAGAAATAGGAATGAAGAAAGGAATAAATAGGAACTCGTTCGATACCGCCTTATAGATGTCCCTCGTTAAGGATGAAACGTTGGTGTTCTTCCAACACGAACAAGGTTCGTAGTTAACCCGCTTACATTCATAATGCATTCGTTAGATACCCTTGAATACTTATAATAATGTGTCCTGATCGCGTAAGTTTATAAAACAAAATAGGTTCATAGTTAACCCGCTTACGTAAATTGTGTAATTGTTAAGCGTACCTACTCTTAGTTAACTATGTAATATTGATGTCTCTTTCGTGCAGTGTAAGTAGTAGTCTATGTCTATGTCTAATTATATCTATGTCTCATTGTGAATTCATCAAAATACCAAAGTTTTTATGGTAAAAAGTTTAAAAATTATCTAGAACAAAATACTTCTATCAATAAGAAGTATTTTGTTCTAGATAATTTTTAAACTCTCCTTGTCGTTTTCTGCGTAAATACCTATATTATGTGAACAATAAGATTGTGCACATATTGGTGCACTATAATATGTCCTGTACACCTGGCTAGTCCCCGATGAGACTGACCGCCGTGGCTGATGATTCGGCTAGGAGGACCATCATAAGAATAAGAATCATGAATAAGCTAGTGAGAGTCAGAGTCAAATCGTTTATTTCTTTAGACTTCCAAAATAAGCACTTAGACAAGTCAATTTTTTACTATATAAACAGCTTGATAAATAGCAATTACTATCAATAAGAAATAAGGTGCGATTGTCTCTAATTCACTTAATTTTTTGTCTACCAGCGGAAGAAGTGAAAAAGAAACCACTAGTAAGTTTATCGCCTATCAACTAATACAATCATTGCATATCTAAGTCTAACAGAACCAATTTATGTTCTTACATACTGTTGTCAGTGTGGAACTGGGCGACATCCGGCCAAGCATTAACATCATTAATGTCTCATCTATGCCTCTATGGAGTAATAGGCTTTCTTGATAAGATTTCGTTTTATGTACAGTTTAATTTTCTAAGTAACAGATGTAGCTGATGTGTGATGCCGGCTTAGAATTTGCACCACCTCAAATCTTCCCGCGGGAGGTGTAAGAAGAGACTACGGGATAAAAACCGGGTGCGGGCACCAGCGCCCCCTGTCTATCGTGAGATTTTTGAGCATTACCCTCAAGATACGCTAAGCCAATAAGACACGACACAAGGGGAGGCCTGCGTCCAGCAGTGGACCAATGCAGGCTGACGAGGAGATGTAACTTACCAATAGCTCTGGAAACTGCCAGTTGTCCGTTGACCCGCCAAGTTCCCCAGTACATAACTGCACCGCCAGATTTCTCTATTCGTTCTCTTTCATCCTGCAAAATAACTTTGAAAATAACTTTTTTTTTTTTTTTTTTTACTATTAATTTCCTATTGCCAAATGTTTTTCACGAGAGCTATGTAGCTAAGCGATTGAATATGTCAAACTCAACCAATAGGCTCACTCTATTTTCATGGTCATTATTACTTTATTACTTTTATTTGTTAAAGAAGATAAGTAGTATGCTATTAAGGCGCATAGCCGAGCCAATATGATAGCGCCACCTATTTTATTATATTATTACGTTTAACATAGGATTTTGTTTAAATCCATCGTACAGTTTGTGGTATTTATTATAAGCTATTTTTAACACTATTTTGTATATTTATAAGCTATTTTGTAATAGTTAAGTTATATCTTAAATATTGTAGGAAGAGATACGAAAATTGGGTTTGGTGGCCAAAAAGCGCAACTTCGTATCTCTGCCCAAGCATTAATAAAAAACTTATATACCACAAACTGTACCATGGATTTTTAAAAGATCCTGTGTTTATCGTAATAATAAGATAAAATAGGTAGGGGCGCCGCTTTCACTGGTGTATGCGCCTTAACTATGAAATTGATTGTAGAAAGCTTGTCATAGTAAACTCTGTTTAAGCAAACAGTATCGGGTTGCTCTTAAATTTGATCAGGCGTCTTCTAAAATCAATTTCGTGAATTTCTCGCCGCCAGATCGTTGAGTTTTAGCCCGTTCGTTGAATGGCGCCGCGCGCCGTTGATGCCTAGGCAACTTGCAGTGATACAAAAACGACGGCGACATATTAATTGAAGTGTATGTATAATAATAATAATTATATTGGTTCCATACTAAGAATAAATCCAAACCGCGATGAATAGTTTGATTCCCACCCAGTTCATTTCCCTAAATAACGCATACATAACTCTATTTATTGCATGTGTTTCGTTAGGGCTCATATCCCCGTCGTCGGCGGGTGCCGTCGACAAAGAGCCATCCGTGTGTATGAGCCCTTAGCAATACTGTAAGTACGTAATTAATGATTATTTATCGGGTATTTATCGCGAACCTTTGTTTATGTTTCCCCGATGTTTCTACCGCATTACAGCATCGTGGTCACGGGGCGACTGATCGCGATTGCTGTAACGTCAGGGGAAATAAAAATTGCGCGATAAATAATCATTAATTATGCTGTCAGATCGCGAAACAAACTGTAGGTACCTGTCTGCTAGGTTTATGCGGGCGCACCAGCTGCATCAGCCGCATGCGCTTGGCTAGTAGGGCTAACGAGTCGCCGGCCCACGCCGCAAGAAGCCGCTTCCCTCGGACTGTCACTGCTACTGCTGTGCTGCCGCCGCAAGCTCTCTGGAATAATTACAAACTGTGTTATTGGAAGCTTAAGCACAGCCTACCTATACCGTATCCATCATAACATAAACATAACATAAACATTTATTTATTTCTTAAAATTTAACTATAGTAGGTTGATACAATATGATACTAAGTAAGGTAAGCATAGGTGGTTGTATAACACTAAAATAATAAAAATAACACGAAGTACCTATTATAAACTAAACTAAACTAATTTTACGAAGGACGCGCCACACAAAGTGAATTTTAGGTTATGTATGGGCGGTTTGTTTACTTCATTCTAACTGCTCGGTGGATGCGTTGTATATGCATACAGTAGTGCAAATGCACCAAATCGTTGCTTTCTTCAGTCGGCCATGACGGTAATGGGTTGAATTTCTCAGAAGAACATTGAATCACTTCAGACATGACTTAGGCCCGTGATAAGCTAGCTAGCTCCTACATCGTTCTATGCTTGAGTAACTTTTCTATGGCATCAACGTCATTCAAGCACACATCTACGACTGAGCAAGCTTTCATAAAACGGGCCTTAGTGCTCAGAGGCTTAGTACTCAGTAATGCCCATTAAGTACACGGCCCGTATTATGAAAGCTTGCTCAGTCTTCAATCTCTGCTTGAGTAACGCTTTTCTATAGTATAAATGTTGCTCAAGCATAGCTCGATGACTGAGCAAGCTTTCATAATACGGGCCTTAGTCTCACATGACCCAAGAGGCCTTGTTTACAGAGCGGCAAGTGCGGCGTCATCGCACGCATAAACACAAACACATCGCAATGAACGATGACGTGCGAAGAGGGGCGGTACACGCCGCGAGCGACGCCGCATGCGACGCGTCAATCAAACAAACGCGTGTTAAAACGCTTCTCCGTAAACACACTCTACCAACGCCACATGTTTAAATTTCCACTGCACGCCCCGCGTCTCCGTAAACAAGGCCTAAGTGTAAGATGAGGATTATTGAGGAGTCGTAGACTATTATGACCGTTAAGACTATTGTCAAGGTTTCCTGGGAGACATCGCTCTCAGTGATAAGGCCGCCTTTTGTACTATATTTATTATTTAGATATAAAACTTATGTATATTTATTATTTCTCTCACAAAGGTACAACCAATACGTATGTGGTCTTGGTAGTGAAAGTGTTAAGTACCTTTGTTTGTAATTATTGTTTCTAACCCACCACCTACCACATAAGCTTAAGCATAATTTAACTTTTGTTGTACCTACCTTTGTGAGAGAAATCAATATTTTATTATTATTATTATTACAATAAAGTGTTAATTCATTCATTGTATTAAATACTCTTTTATTCAATAGATAAAGTCACTCACCTCTTGATTACTTTTCCGTATGAACTCCGCGTCTGTCCGTAGAAAGGCGTCCCGCATGGCCCGAGTAAGGTCAGTGGTAAAATGCGGACTCTCTACTAAATACTGGTGGAGATGTGCGGCGCAGTAAGTCGCTGCGGCTGAGCCCGCGTGCCCGTCGTATACGGCGTAGAAACTTGTGGGCTCTGTTGTCTGAAAGGATACATTACGAATTAAATGCTAAAGATTAACTATACAACATTAAACTAAAAATGCCCAGCGTACGTACGAACTACAGACAAAAGACGATTCTTTCAGAAGGAGCTAGTATTTTTAATAATTTACCAAATACAATAATATTGTGACAACATTAAATTAATATGTACAAAAACATGTCTACTCAATAGATATATAAATAATTAAACACTATTAAATAACATAATTATTAGTTATGAATGTCACGATTAATATTCGAAGTAAAGCTTACGAACCCAGGAGTTATTTACCTTACTTAAACTTAGATTTAGTACACAATGGTGTCGATTCTGTTGTTTTAGGATTAGCTAAAATTAGGATTTCTGAATTTCAAATAGATAAAAACGATTCTATGGTTGGAGAATTCGATTCTGCTACGAAATTCTTACTCTAAGAACGTTCTAGAAACTTTGTCTTTCTTAGCAAGACATTCAATTCAGTTCTCGGTGGGCATAGAAGGAAAGCATAAATGAAAGAATATTTACCTCAACGCCAAAAAGCGCTTCTAAATTTCCAATCTCAACATGTCTGTCTTCCATAACTCTGCGGGAATTCTTAGTGGCACAGGACACAGTCTTGAGGTCTCTCTGGACGAGCGGGGGCGGGGGCGGAAGCGTGTCTAGGCGGGAATTGTCCAGGTAACGCAGGCAGACGTCGTTCACGCGAGCGGTTACTGCTTGCATAAGGCGGAGGGCTATGTACACTGAAATTGAGGGAAAAAAGTAAGATACAATGTAATAGTAGTTTTTTTTTACTCATAATAGTTTTCATCACTCTCCTTAGAAAACTGTGACTTTGCTACTCAATAATTATTTTTGTTTTACAAAACTATAAACCGACTTAGTTTTTTTTATAGTGTTTTCATGGATTGTCATGGATACCATTGTCAGAATTGAACCAAATTAAAAATGGTATCACACGGGAAGCACCAATTTCATATAAAAAAGAATCATGAAAATCGGACCACCCAGTCAAAAGTTCTGAAGTAACAAATATAAACAAAAAAAAATTCAATCGAATTGAGATTCTCATCCTTTTTTTGAATTCGGTTAAAAAAGGATATTATTCAACTTGATGAAAAAAAGTCATTTGAATTCGGAACAAGGCAATAATCATAAAAAATAATCATAAAAATCGTTTGTGGCTTGAAATAAACATATTTCAAGCCACAAACGATTTTCAAGCCACAAACGATTTTTGTAGCAAGCTTTGTAGCATATAGGAAATTAGGAATGCGTTGATTTAAAAAAATCGCCAATTTTGTACCACTATTTTCTAGAACAAAATGAACTTTTTTAGGCAATAAATAAAATACCTATTATAGGTTTACAACTTTAATGAACTTTAATTTATTATTGTTATATTAAACCAACACACAATATTGAAAATATTTAATCAAATGTTTTTCTTTACAGCTTCAAATATTCTTACCACAACAGTTTATCCCATTTTCAGAGTCGGTTTACGGCTCATAAACCTGCTTTCTAAAATATTAAATTCAAGGAACACTGAATACAAAAGCTAAAGAAATACGTTCTTGGGAAGTAAAATAAACTCTGGCACTGTTCTGTTATTCTATTACATACACTGTGGTTAGAACTGTGTGGTGCTGGCTTACAATTTGCACCACCCCAACTCTTCGCGCGGGTGTCGTATGACTAAAACTAAGGGATATCCACCGGGGGACGGGCAGCAGCGCCCCCTGCATTACAATTATAGCACCAAAGTGCGACCCCCAACCCGCATGCCCAACGTGGGGATTGGAGGCATTACCCTCCATGAAATAATCCAGCAGTGGACCAATGGCTGTGAGGATTGGCTCTCGAGGCTTGAGCTCATATTTAAATAATTGTTTTTTTTTAACTATAAACCGACTTCATTTATATAGTATTTTCGGATTGGAACAAATTAAAATGGAAACACACGGGAAGCACCAGTTTTTAAATAAAAAATAATCATGAAAATTGGACCAAAGACCAGTCAAAATTTCTGAGGTAAAAACATGATGCCAGTTTTCGCAAGCTTCAAAATGTCATAAAATTTTGCATTCTGCTTAAACAAAAACAAAGGTACGATAAATACCCGATAAATAATCATTAATTTAGAATCAATTAATATCGTTTAAGAGTCGTCGTTAACATTAAGAGATTTATTACTAAAATCAACATCATGTGAATACACTAAAAAATGGCGATTGATTCAAAGTTTGTTTTGGCAAAAGTTCACACCAAATGGCTTACTATATGTCTAAATAACTTGTAAAAGGTAGAAAATATTAAAAACCCGTGTAAATTTTTACGCGGGTTAGCAGTAAAAAAGCAGTGTAGTAGTAATTCAACGTAAAAACCCGTTTCTTATTTCAGGCGTTGAGTTGTAAGAGTATGTAGTGTAAGTTAGAGTGGTGTTCTTAATGATAATCGTACGTATAAGTCGGAACAGAAATGGTGTCTATTCAGATGTCGCCAAAACTAAACTAAACTAATTTAACAGTACTAAAAAAGTCGCTGTCCCTGTCCTAACGATCAAAATAATAAGAATGACATCATTTTAGTCCTGTCAGATTAGTTTAGTCTATTTTTGTCAACATCTGAATAGACACCAATATTTTATTATAAAAACTATCGTAGTTTGACGAATTCATTACGGATGTAAGCGGGTTAAATACGAACCTTATGTACCACAAATATAATATAAATATAATATTGATAGAACTTTTCATACATTAAAGGTCTCAGTTACACTAACCGAAGACATTGCTTTTATGGCATGTTCGTTGAGCTATTTATTCTCGAGGGATTAATATTTATATTACAAAACTTAAAAACAGTAAAACTGAGGGATTCGGTTTCGATATTTTTTTGTTTTTAAAAATCAAATTGTTTTAGAACCACGATTATCGTAAATCTTAAAAACAATGTAAAATTGAAGTATTCGGTGTCGGTATGTTTTTTTTTTTTATCAAATTATTGTTTAACTACGATCATCTAACTGCTAAACACCCAGTCATATTTTGAAGTAGATCATTCGATGCATGACGACGCCTGATCGCATATTACGTAGTATTTTTTCTACGTAGGTATGTTTTTCAAAACAAATATGTGCTGTAATCAGACAACAAAAGCTACGGTCAACGCACAATGACGTAACAAAATAAACAGGCTAAGATTGTATGATATCATGTGTCTTTGTTTCGCCCTAGATGGTGGCTAGATAACAAGATTTATTCTGATAGATAACGTTCTTACAATGCACTACTATGCTAGCACACGCGACTTTGCACGCACTTTAAATAATAATAACAGGGGTTGAAACTCATTGGTCATGGATCAAAAATACAGATTATTCTGACAATGAACCTTTCAAATACTGACCATTTACTGACCAAATCTCTAGAACACTGACGCTTGTGTGGTCAATTTGACATCTAAATACGTTTTTTCCTATCCGTTTATCCAACGATGGCGGATGGATCATTCATACAACTACATCAGCCTTTGCCGAATAAAACCGCATACGAAAAAACGGTCCTGTGAAACGGGCTGCAGTGTGAGCGTACCCTTATGTGGAGACTACTTTAGTGGTCAGTTTGCGTCAAGTCTGTAATTGCTGGATGCTAAAAGGCAACCTTAACAAGTTTCGATTGGTTGACGAGTTAATGTGATATTTTGCAGCCTGTGTTCATTGTACAATTTAAATTTTATTCAGTTCTTTATAACATCATTGACCAAATGACTTCAGGATGATGCAAGTTTTCGCAAGATTTAAAATGTTACAAAATATTGCAATCTGCTTTAACTTTATGCACAGAGACGCTTTCATACTCTAGAAACTAGAAATGCTTCCATCATTCGTAACTGCGAATAATTCTGAGTGACAGGTAGATTTGATATCTCTGAGAAAATCAAGTTATTTCTTAACTTGAACTAGGTAGGTACTAAACTTACGGCTACTAACTCCATAATAGGTATGAGTACGATCGAAAGTCTTTACTCCGATCTAGAATCCAAGATATTAATTCTGGTTCTTAACAGACTTCAAAAAAAGGAGGTTCTCTATTCGTCGCGTCTGTGTTTTTTATGTATTACTTGATATTTCCGACCAATGATTCTTTCACAATAGTATAGATAATGATTCTAAGGTGGTCCCATAGAAATTGTATTTATCCCGTAAAACTTAGAAAGTCAATATTTTTTGATAACTAATGGTGTCCATGGCAACGGGCGTAAGCTAGAGACCTACTAAATGGTCTGTGGACGGACGCCAGGTAGAATGACGACCTGTGGAAGATGCAGAGGCTGTTCTGGATGCGGCAATGTAATGACGCTAAAGGCTAAAGACGCCATGGCACCCAATACGGCATATCCAGCAGTGGACTTATATAGGTTGATGATGATAATGATGATGATGGTGACAGTGACCGGATAGTGCATCCTATTGAAATCTATAGTGTCTGGAATCCCGTTTACGTCTATGGCCAAACCACAAATAGCTTATTACAGGAAATGTAAATGGGTTAACCCACCTGAATCATCAGATTTGAACCCAAATTCATTGGGATTTTTCTTTGATGCGACTCGAACCTCGTCGAGTATTATCCGCCGGAGCGGAGTCATCAGTGTGAGCGGACATTCTCTGAAAAGAACAAAATTATAATTTTTAATTATCGTATTTTAATAGCCCGTCCCACAGGATAACCCAGTTTTGTGCAGGATCCCGTTTCGTAGTAAGTATACGTGTTTCAATATTAGCAGTCACACGAGTATCATGTTTAAGGTGTCCTGTAAAAAAACCGATCCGATCGAATTTGTCATTCGGTTATGCCTCTACAAACTGGATACAGTCGTCTAGTAAACAACAGGATCCAGTTTTATTACACGTATCAACTAATGGAAGTGTTCCCACTTTCTGCATACAGTTTTTTCTAGGATTGGGTGTAGGGAGCGATGATATGTAGAATTAGAAGATCTAATACCCGCTCGTTGCTCTACCGCAAAAAACAGGTTGCGAAGATGTAAACTACTGTGTGTGAACTGAATACAACAATGATTTTTTTCGGGATCCAGTAATAAACCGTTCTTGCAGAACTGGACGACGACGTGGGAAAAGGATACCAGTTTCATATATTTATTTGGTTTTTCGTCTGTGGTCTTTTGTGATAAAATAACAGCTTTTATGAATAATATCGGATACACAGCACACAATATCGGATGTACAAATTCCTTTGTTCCGTTCCCAAATTGTATGACAAATCCATTTAAATCGGGTCGGGCTGATTTATACAGGAAATAATGACAATATCGTGCGAACACGCAATAAAAAATAATTACGCTACGCGACAGATTGAACTACTTCGCGGGTTCATTGTATCCCGGTCGATCAATGTTATGGAGTTAAAACGGGAAAACCATGGTATTTAAAACCATGGTTATTCCGGGAAAGGGGTAAGTGGGGAAATAATGCGGAAATATTGGTGGATTTATACAAGTATCTGTAGAATATTGGTAAATTAAGCTAGGCTAAAATTCGGTTTAAGAGGGCGGCGGCGGCGGCGCGGCGACGCGGCGGCGGCGTAAGCGCAAAAATGTTTTTGTATATTTATAAGAAAACTCCACTCCACTTATGAGCTGCTACTGCACTTTCATGTATTTTTAATGTAATATTTTTACTGAATCGTGTTTGCACAACCAAGGAACCGAGACCAAGAAAAATGTTGAATTTTATGTTATTCTTGTTTTTTACCACGGGGATCCCGTGATTACCGAGATCTAGGCCTAGTTTTATTAGCAAATCCACTAGGTCCAAACCCTAATTGGCCCTGCAGCATGAGCACAAATTTTGACGACTTTCTTTCTGGTGAAAATACGCCTGGGAAAAGGATCTCGATAAAGATCTATAACACTATTGGTGCCCACTACGCCCATGCCATAGCATGGCAATATGAATAACGATGGACCAAGGACAGGTATTTGCCCAATCAGTAAATTACAATGAGCTCGACACGTTCCCATGTCGAGCTCAGCAAAGCCTTTATTTCAAAGCAAATCCTAGACAAAACTGTAGCTTTCTCAAGATGTATAACAATTATAACAAAGAGTTGCCCTGCGAACACGGCTCAGCTGTGTTATGTTAAACCCATCAAATTATTCTCACTAATGGGAATATGACAAGCCGAGTGCTTGCTGACCCATTTTTCTTTTCTATGGAAAGCTTCTCATCAAGCTTTGACTAATTGCGAGGCAGCCAAAATAAGCGGAACTGGGCGAAACAAACCGTTGACTGATATTGTTAGGTTATCAGTTTATCACGTTATCAGTTAGACTTCTCATGATTCTTATCTCTGTTTTGTGCAAACGTGCCAGTGCATATGCAATACAATAATTCTGTTATCTTGTTTTGTGCAAACGTGCCAGTGCATATGCAATACAATATTCTATGTTATCTTGTTTTTCGCGACTTTCATGGTTTGTGGTTGTGACTCAACATTATTTTTAACCGACTTCAAAAAAGGAGGAGGTTCTCAATTCGTTGTTTTTCATGTTTGTTACCTCAGAACCATGACTGGATGGTCCTATCTTCGTGATTCTTTTTTTATATGAAAGCTGGTGCTTCCCGTGTGGTCTCATTTTAATTTGGTTTAGTTCTGACGATGGGAACCATGAAAATCCATGAAAAAACTATAAAAATTTAAGTCGGTTTATAGTTTTTTAAAACAAAATTAATTATTAAATAGGAGCAGAGCTAGGTACATTTCGCTTTAGGTGAAACTGAAACATATGTGTGCGTGTTAGACCCATAAAAAACTTACAGAAGATCGCTACATGGATGAACCCGCAGGTGTTACGGGTATAAGATGATTGATGTACATAATACTTTAACATCAAGAGCCGGAACATTGCTAACAAACAGTTTCTCCGTAAAAAATTATATGCCTGGAGGGCAAGCACCTGAAATGTAGGTATTTCAGGTGCTTGCCCTCCAGTATAATTACTCATACATAACAGTAGTAATTTCAGTATCGTTTGACATTGATGACTTAAGTTTTTAAATAGTTGAGGATAAACAACTTTAGCAGACATTTTACTTTTAAAGATTCAATTAAGTACTGTTTATCTGAAGTAATTCTAGACTAGTAAGTTAAGCTTACGATTTATTTTCCCATCAGAACCAAAGTTACAATAAATAAACGCGGACATTCAGTTCCCTACAATCCCGCCGCCTCACATGTGTTCCCTTGTATGTGATTTCGTAGACAGACACGGATGTACACATTCTGCTGTGAATTATCGAGTTCAGTGGCCTTCTGCTCTTTTTGTTTCTCTGACTCGAGTGCTTTTGCTATTGACACAGTTTATCTATAACTGCTTCTGTGGTTGAAATGGGAAGTTGAATGAATCGATAGTATTTTCTATTAGTTTGTAAACTAAATAGTTTCAGGACTAGGAATTGGTTTCAGAAAATTCTAAGAGCATTTCGGCAGAACAATAGACAAAACAAGACATCATTTCAAAGTTTGTTAAGTATTTTCAGGACTAGTAAATGGTTTCAGGAAATTCTTAGGGCATTTTGACAGAACAATAGACAAAAGAAGACACAATTTATTCGTTTTTAAATTAATTAATACTTTAAGTACTAGGAAATGGTTTCAGGAACTTCTAAGATAGGGTAGGGTAATTGGACCGGGAAATAGACAAAAGAAGACGCAATTTGACACAAATAAGGAAGTTCTCGAAACAGGTAATTGGAAGAAACGGGAGTGCGAGGGCAAAATGGAAACTTGAGACAGCTGATCCTTTTGATAACTTTGAAGTTGATTTTTATCAAGTGTGTATAATTTAAGTGTATCTTTTGCGTTGCAAAATCTGAGAATAAGCACTTCAGATATTTTCAATGTTATTACACTCGAGAGCAATGAATCCGGGTCACTTAAAGAATCCTAATAATCATAAATTGGAGTATTGAAGATTGGTCAAAAGTTATGTTCTCCGACGAATCAAAATTTATGCTCTACAAGCACGATGGAAGACACAGAGTGTATCGAAGACCAGGGGAAAGATTCAAGCAAGCATGCATCGAAGAAAAAGTAGCCTACGGTGGTGGGTCTGTACTTGTGTGGGCCGGAATTTCTTCTGAAAGTCGCACAGAGCTGGTGATCATAGAAAACGGCTCTTTAACTAGCGTAAGATATGTGGAAGAAATCCTCAATGATCACGTTGGTCCATTTATGGTCAATTTAGGTGAGGATGCTATATTTATGCATGACAATGCCCGACCTCATACAGGTAGGATTGTGAATGACTACCTTCAAGAGATGAACATTACTCGTATGGAGTGGCCAGCGCGCAGCCCGGATATCAACCCGATCGAGCATGCTTGGGACGAGCTAGGCAGATGCGTAAAACAACGAAACCCTCCCCCAATCACGCTTCGTGAGCTCAAAATTGCTCTCACAGAGGGATGGGAGAATATTCCCCAAAATCGTATAAGGAACTTGGTGTACAGCATGCCAAACCGCGTAAACGCAGTAATGGAAGCACGAGGAGGCAATACGAAGTATTAAAATTCAAGAAAATCGTAATAAAGTTCAAAAATTTCATGTTTCCTATTTTTGTTTTAAGGAGAGATCAGCAGTTTTTTTCTTTATGTAATTTTGTGTTAATAAAATGTATGGTGACTCATATTTTTTTTACTTTCATTTAAGGAGTATTACATTGTCTATTAAATACAATTTATTGCATTAACCTATCATTTTTAGTTTCCGAGATTTTTAACATTCTTTAAGTGACCCGGATTCATTGCTCTCGAGTGTATATCAACTAAGAATTTCACAAAAGAAGCCGACTTCCGAGACTTCCTTTTTAAATTTTAATTTTATTACCGTTCCTTCAGCCAAGTAGCTGTTTAATATAATATACAGATGTAGGATATTTTATTACACTTAATTTTCAGCAACATTTATTTATATTAGGTCCTTACATATGAAATTGGCGTTTTGTATGGGAGGAACAAAAAGTCGAATATTTTTTAATAAAATATATTTAATTAATCAAAGTATGAACCATTATTTTCTATGCACTTTTGCCATCTTATAGGTAGTTCATTGATCCCTTTACTAAAAAAACCAGTCGGACGGGAATCAATAAAATCTTTGAAGGCGATTTGGACTGCCCCATCGGAGTTGAATTTTTTCCCTTGCAAGAAGTTATCCAAATTTCGAAAAAAATGGCAATCTGTTGGAGCAAGGTCCGGGGAGTACGGAGGTTGTCTTAGACTTTCCAATTGAAGCTCGTCTAATTTAGTAGCCGTCTGTTGCGCAGTGTGTGGTCTAGCGTTGTCGTGAAGCAGCAGTGGCGTGGAGCGATTGACCAGCCTAGGTTGTTTAGCCGCTAGCTTTTCCATCATGGTTTGCAATTGCTGACAATAGACATCAGCCGTAATAGTCTGGCCAGATTTGAGAAAACTGTAATGAACAATACCGGCACTAGTCCACCAAACGCTTACAAGTAACTTTTTTGGGGTTAATTTTCGCTTGGGGCAGGATTTGGATGGCTGGCCAGGATCCAACCATTGCGCTGAGCGCTTCCGATTATCGTAAAGAACCCATTTTTCATCACAGGTAATGATTCGGTTTAAAATACCTTCATTATTGTGCCGGTTTAGTAATGTAACGCAGCAGTCGACGCGCGTTTGCCGGTTTGCTTCAGTCAATTCGTGAGGTACCCACCTTTCAAGCTTTTTAATCTTCCCAATTTGCTTCAAGTGAATTAAAACAGTTTTATCACTAACATCGCAGCCTGCAGCTAACTCGGACGTGGTTTGCGATGGATCCGCTTCCACAATAGCCTTCAACTCTTCATTATCAACTTGAGTCTCAGGCCGTCCACGGGGCTTGTTCTGCAGGTCGAAATTTCCAGAACGAAAACGTTGGAACCAAAAACGAACTGTGTTTTCTTTTGCAACACGACCGCCATACACATCATTCACCCTTCGAGTTGTTTCCGCAGCACTAGTGCCACGGCGGAACTCGTACTCGTAAATAATGCGATATTTTAAGTTTTCCATTTTGTAAAATGAGTGACGCAAACAGAAAAAAACAGAAGAAAAAAAACAAATGAATGACGATCATCGAAGCACAAATACATGAGTCTATAGCTGTACAAATTTGAATTTGGAATTACTTACCAAAGAGGAGAAATTTGTGATTAAAGTGGCCAGTACGAAAAACGCCAATTTCATATGTAAGGACCTAATATTATTAATGCACAATTGTATAAAAATTTAAGTAATAATGTAGTCTTTGTAGACATGTAACTATAAAATTAATGCATATAATCATGTTGGACAATTCACACAGCATTATCTAGCCCCAAGCTAAGCAGGATTAGTGCCCAGTTATACATAATACAAAACACTACATAGATATTTTTTATTATACATAGAAAACATCCATAATACCCTGGACAAATATATCTGCAGATCGTACACATATTTTTCCAAAAGCGGGAATCTAACCCGCAACCTCCTGCGTCGCAGACCTTCGCCCACCGTGCCACAGAGGTTGACGTCGTCAACTACATATGAATATGTTGGTAATAAATAATCTGAACCTGGCCTTTACCACACAAGGAACATACTTTTCTGGTTGTTAATAATTGTAATTACATTACAATTATTAACAACCCGAAAAGTATGTTCTGTTATTATTAACTTATTATGTATTAACTGTATGTATGTATTGTAGTTGTTACATTGTAACAACTACACAAACAAACGCACACAACTGCTATGTTAATACAATCCAGAACCAGACATATTTTGCCGCAGACACCTTTATTTCTTTATAAGGGATCTACATACATACAGTTAATACATAATACGTTAATAACAGACAAATACACAACTGCTATGTTAATACAATCCAGAACCAGACATACATTGCCGCAGACACCTATAGTTCTTTATAAGGATCTACATACATACATACAGTTAATACATAATAAGAGACACATACACACAACTGCTATGTTAATACAATCCAGAACCAGACATAATTTTGCCGCAGACACCTTTAAATCTTTATAAGGATCTACCTACATACACATACAGTTAATACATAATAACAGACAAATACACACAGCTGCTATGTTAATACAATCCAGAACCAGACATACTTTGCCGCAGACACTTTTAGTTCTTTATAAGGATTTACATACATACATAACAGTTAATACTAATAAGAGACATACACACAACTGCTATGTTAATACCATCCAGAACCAGACATATTTTGCCGCAGACACCTTTAGTTCTTTATAAGGTCTACTAGGTCTCGTGGGAGGTCGGACGGCGCGCGGCGTGGCACGAGCCGTGTAAATTGGCGAAGCGCGTGGGCAGCTGCGGATGCTTCTGATAGGAACGCGGACCGGTGTCATTGCACTGAGTTTACAAGGAGTCTGAGATGCGAGGACATAGATGCGTGTGGTAACGTCCTAGGTCCACGTACAAATCTATTTATTTATTTATTTTGCTCATATGTATAGTCAGCAAAAATTGCGCCTTACCAGGGTGATTTTTCTGTGAAGTGACTAGTTGCCACCCCCGGCTTGCTCGATTTCTTTTTAACCGACTTCAAAAAAAGGAGGAGGTTCTCAATTCGTCTGTATGGTTTTTTTTATGTTTGTTACCTCGGAACTTTTGACTGGGTGGTCCGATTTGCATGATTCTTTTTTTATATGAAAGCTGGTGCTTCCCGTATGGTCCCATTTTAATTTTGTTCAGTTCTGAAAATGGGATCCATGAAAATTCATGAAAATACTGTAAAAATGGAAGTCGGTTTAGTTTTTTAAAACATAATTAATTATGTTTTTAACGCAAAGCAAAATGGATAGGTTTTCCGTTTTTTTTCGCAAAGCAAATAGTTTCAAACTGGATAGGTATACCGTTTGGCGATGATACATGGTATACAACTTAGGTCTTAATGTATGCTTAGGTCAATAGCACATGTACCCTGTAGGGCACTACAAAAGAATTAATACATTTAAAATGGCAGAATAAAATTAGATAGGATAGGTAGATACCTAATTATTTCACACACAAGATCAAGTAATACACTAGTCTACGCTTTTATTTTGAACTAGTTTCGGTTCCCACGCGTTCTTTCTATGGAATCGTTTAAAGGATAGATTTATGGGATAAAATATAGCGTATGTTTGATTTCAGGTTAAGAATAACCTATATGCAAAATTACAGCCCGATCCGTTCAGTATTTCTAGCGTGAAGAGGTAACAAACATCCATCTATCCATCCATCCTAACTTTCGCATTTATAATATTAGTGTGATTAGTGTGATACCTATTTTGATTTTGAATATTTTTCACGATTGTATAAAGAATAATCCCGAGGTGGTACTTTACATTTTATCCCCGAGAGGTTAGGATTTGTCCCGCGAAACCTAAAATCAGTAAAAAAATATCGACTTAAAGTGTATCCAAAACAATCTAATTATAGTTCTTTTAGTTGGTTGGTATATGGTACGTATTTATACCACTAAGCGCAACAGGAGGTTATTTCGACAGTCACAAGAAATAGGTGCGGGGTAGAAGGTACCATTAATAGTATCTAGTGAAGCTTTTTTACCTGACGATAAATCAATCATTGCCAAACAGGTTACAGCGATAATGCACCGTTACTAAACTGTCCTGTCCATCCATTAAACGCATTGATTTACAAGAGCTTTTATCTATAGTGGTTCGTAATACCATGGTGCTTACTATCAAATCAAAACGTTTATTTCACAATCAAATGTATAGCTACAATAGAATAATGAGTTCCCAACCCGCGTGGGGATTATAGGCAATACCCCCCATGATATAAGAGCCAATAAGCCGGTCCTTATTAGAGAGAGACCTACGTCAGCAGTGGACCAATATAGGCTGTTGTGTTGTTGAGATAATGAGTTCGCTACACAAAGTTACACATAACAGTAACCGTGTTTCTACCCCTTTATTTTTTAGTGCTTCTATATCTTCTGTATATCATATTTTAGATATAGCTTTAGCTTCAATTAAGCTCAGACTTTGTCTGACGATAATAGAGTTTATATTTTAATAAAGCATCGTTTACTTTAGAAGTGGGTTATTATTCCACCTATTATAATGTCTCTAGAAATTATACAACTTAAAATAAACTGTTTATTGCCATGACCACAATCAGAATCTTTTTATAAACAGAAAAACCTAAGTTAAAAGTGATATTATCGTAAAATATACCTCAGGCAGGGCAAACGTGAAAATTTTGTGTTTTATGTCTGATACAAGCTACCGATGAATACTTGATTTCTATAGAACCAGTATCAAATAGAAGGAATTAGTAATGTCTTAATATTTGTCGTTATTTTTTAAGAATAACCTTCATTGATTTAAAAGGTTACAATGCTTGAAAAACTTATTTATAAAAATGCGCGCTATACAAAGTGCTCGTAATAACGTTACAATTTTATGTATTTGTTTTGTATAATTTATTAGTTCATGATTTAATAAGTGTTATTTAATATAAATAGTAATTTTATCAAAAAACTTTTAAAGGTGTCCTTAGCCTGTTGAGTTATTATTATTAATTGGTCTTGTACTTAGTTAGGTTCTAAAAGTGTTTAGTTTATCTACGTATGTAAAACTTTTATGGTAAATAAAGAACTTTAAAAAACAAAACAAACAGTATCAAATGATCCACTCCCTCCGCATACGTGTGTTGGGCAGAGATACGAAGTTGCGCTTTTTGGCCACCAAACTCTATTTTCGCATCTCCTCCTAAACTATATGAGATAAAATTATTAAAGAGGTATTAAAACATAGCTTATAATAGATACCACAAACTGAACGTAAGATTTTTAAAAATTTCTATGATAAACGTAAAAATATGATAAAATAGGTATCGCTGTCATATTGGCTCGGGTATGCGCCTTAACACATACTCAATGACAATCAAAACTGTTCGGTGTGTTCGGCGACAAAAAGTGTCTGCGTTCGTGCAGCACCTTAGTAGAGCTCCCTCGAACTAGGTCCCTGTAGAGCCATTTCATCTACAAGTATGGCCGTAAGCGTAACATCCATGCAGCATGGTTGATATAGTGTTTCGTTGGTGGCCAACACAACATAATGCCTAGACCTTCACGCCACTAAAGCCACCCACAACGCAAGCTTAGCTGGCGGAGGCAGACAGTATGCATTGAAGGCTTAACGCGTTTAGAATTCTGAATGCGTTAAGCTGTGCGAACAGCTAACCTACATGAACTTGTACTCAGCCTATGTTGTGTTTGCACAAGGGTGAGTCATGTCATGTGTCATCTGAATCTGTCACAGACAATTTCGCCATGACAAGTGGAGTGTGTCATCTATTATGAAAAGAGATAAAATGACCAAAAGACAGAGTAGAGCTTGCGACTTTATTAAATCATATAAACTGTAATTTTTAATTGTCAGTGTAATGATGCCTTTTACTCCACTTTTCTTTCTCCGATGCAATATATTTTACGTTTTTATACTACATGACAGCGATAACAGCGACTTTCTCCTTGATCTCACCGATATTTACTTTTTCTTCATTAAAATTAACGTTATACGTCGTATATGTTTTTAACATAATTTTCAATCTGGAATATTCAAATAATTACAAATTTTTGGTTAAGATTGTTGATTTTCATAAACAGGCTTCAAATACCTTCATCAGTGGAATTGTAGGCTGAATATTGGAAAACGTCCTATTTATATAAGTAAGTGTAAGCCAGTCCGCGCTAAATTTGAAACAGAATTATACAACACTAGCTGCTTCGCACGCTTATCCCACGGAAACTGATTTATTGGATATAAAGCCTATGTGTTATTATTCCAGGCCTAGAACTACCTGTATGCAAATTTTCAGCCCGATCCGTTCAGTACTTTTTGCCTGAAAGAGCAACAAACATACATACTTACATGTTTACAAACTTTCGCGTTTATAATATTAGTAGGTCTATCCCATCTAGCCCTACGCAACAATTGGTACCTACATATTAAATAATTTGATTAATTTAATATAATATGAAGTATGAAGTTTCATCAGGGTGCGCCAACACAAACATAATCAATGTGACAAGTGTTGCGATTCACCAAACCTTACCGTACAACGTTGCCCATAATTTTGTAATTTTCTTATATCTTTTTGATTAACATTTTATCGAAGAATTCACTTCGTTTATCTATCTTTATTACCGAACAACGTTGCCCTTATTTTTATTTTACTCTAATATTACGGACATTGGCGAAATTATGTCAACCCAGACGTAGACGCCATTAAAAGAAGAAAGGAAGGATCTCTCTCTCCAACGTTAAGAGTTAAGAGTATAATCCGTTCGTACAAATGTTCTACATATCCCACGATACGAGCAAAAGCTCTCCTGAAAGCGATCAATAAACCACATACGAGGCCCGGACTACAAACAACGACCGACTTCGATATATGTAGGTACCTTATTGGCATTATACGATACAATACAACACACAAATTGTACATAGCATAAAATTTGTCTATACTACCCACTTATTCATAATGGTCTGGCTTATGTCAATAGAAGAAGACAGAGCTAGATTTAGCAGTGTGCTAACAGACTAATATGAATAAGGGGGTAATACTTTAAAGAGGAAAGGTTTGATTGTTTATTAGTTTGTATAGAATAATGCTCCGAAACTACTGGACCGGTATAAAAAAAGGTTTTAACAATAAACTGCTTACTTTTAGACTATATTTAATCCCGGAATTCCCACGGGAACGGGAACGGCGCGGATGAAACCGCAAGGCGCTGCTAGTATGAAATAAAATTTACTACGAAATGTGACGCTACGTATAGGAACCATTCACTAAACCAAATAAATATAGAAACAAACAAACGGATTTTGGTAAATGAGTTATCAAAACATCCAACACCGAGTTTCGAAAGTGTTTTTTTATACCTATGTTTTCAAGGCCTCCTCATTTCGCAAAAAATGTGATAAAACGGTGACCGAGTGAGTGAGCGTGTAAAAGAGGTGCTTACGCAGCAGTGAGGGTGTAATTTTATGATGACAATCATAGATAAGTTAGTTACTATAAAACCTTTCGTTGTTGAATTCATTGCGGATGTAAACGTTATTTGTTTAGAAAGAACTTTGTGTTTTTTATTCGTGTCCGTAATTAACCCGCTTACATCCGTAATTAATTAGTTTACTGTGCTTGAATCAGTTTGCCAACATGGGATAAACGGACGATAGTAAGCTCTGATACCTCTACGTCAGGGCCCTTTAGAACAAGCGTCGACCGTGCTCAATGAATATTCCAATGCGTCAATCGACATCAATTAGACTGTCCCTGTGTGCTGCGTTGGACCCGGCTGGGTAGGGAATTATCTATATCAGATTGAACAACTCTACATGCAGGCATGAAATCTATAGAATATTGTTAACTCCTTCGCACGCGTTGATGGAAACGTTTCAAGGTGATTTCTGTCCCACTGGACTGATTTATGGGATAAAAAGTGGCTTATGTTTGATTTCAGGATAAGAATTAACTGTATGCAACATTTCAGCCCAATACGTTCAGTAGTTTTGGTGTGAAGAGGTAACAAACATCCATCCATCCATCCATCCATCCTATGCGTCTTTAGTCTTAGGTATCTAATATCTATATGACGCTTGACATTAACCAACTTCAAAAAAAAGGAGAAAGTTCTAAATTCGACTGTATTTTTAAGCTATTGCATAGCTTCTATCGCGGGCCTTGAGCGCGGGGACCGAATCCAGAAATTCCGTAACGAAAAAACCTCACGCTCCCCACTCCGACCGGAACAGCGGTGATACTTTTTAGTTATGCCATCTATCGATGAATAGTAGAACTTTTAATGACTTTTTGAAATATGACGTTTGTCTCTTTAGTTCAGCAACTCGCCTCTAGATGGCATTGCAATAGCTTTACCGCGGCAGTCCCCGAGTGCCACACGTCTTTTTTTATTTATTTTTTAGGTATGTTTGTTACCTCAGAACTTTTGACTGGGTGATCCGATCTTGATGATTTTTTTATTAAAAAGCTGGTGCTTTTCTTTCAATTAGGTCCAGTTCTCACAATGGCATCCATGAGAAAACCATATAATTGGAGTCGGTATAGTTTTTAAAACAAACTCAATTATTAATTGTGTTAGACCTCTAGCGGCTAGGGTATAGGTTATATTTTTCGAGCGTATGTATACGATTACATCTAACACATTGAACTACTCTATAATCGTATCCATTTTGAATGGAGCATAAACGTAAACAAACCGCCCATACTTAACCTAAAATTCACTTTGTTGGCGCCTCCTTTTATACGTAATTTACATTACTTGTCGATTTTAGATCCTCCCTTCAATAAAAATTGCTTACAATTATATCTGAAACTCGACGCCAAGCAAGGGAGATTTTGTTATTTGTGTCCCACTTTGTTTACTAACATGCTTCATTCAAAATGGATAAACCATACGTAGATAAGGTCTGCAGGGAATGTCATTTTTACGCGTTTGGTTCCAGCGATTAAAAATATCAAGCGTTTAACCCATTGATTTAAAAGGGAAGATAGGTTACGTTCTCCCAGCGCTTACTCAAAAAATGGCATGTGTTACAACTACACTCAAACACATACGCTCAAAGTTATATTTCCAGTCCTGTGCAATAGAAAGAAGAACAAAGACGGAAAGACTTATCTAGGACCGAAGTGAGACTGAGACAACAATATTTCACGCGAATCACGGCCGCCCGTGCCTCCGGTCAGACGGTGACTGATGTGTGAGAACACAATTTTACACAATTTAAGGTTGCCACTTTCGAGCAACCAGTACCTCATCTTTGTTTTTAATAAATCAATGGTTTAACCCTAGAACCCTAGCGGCTAGGGTTTATATTTGAAGGGTTCTCTATACGTAGTGTCTCATTTGGTAGCGAATGTTATTCCATAAAAAAGGCGAATCATTACCAGCAGCGCGTAGCAATCTAAATCTTGCCATAAAGCGCGCCAATGCTTACTAAGTTTAATATAATAACCTACCATACCAAGGCTGCATAAAGTTCGACTTTAAATTTGTAGCGTATGTGGAACCTAGCTAGCCCTCATTCTACGAAAAATGTGATATAGCGGGGACGTTTTTTGAAGTTTTTAATAAATTACTTGGTAGGAAATGAATTCCTTGCCTTGCCACACACGTTTTTCAAACAAGTGTGATGACTTTGACCATGAGCCGGGCAGACAATAACAATACCATGCTAAGACTACAGAGCATTAACTCTACAAAATCCATAGATATGAAATTTTCGCTACACTGCTAAACTAAGGACTTTATATGCCATGAGATATATATAAGCCAATATGGCGCTTATCAGGGGGAGGCCTGCGTCCAGCAGTGGACCAATACAGGCTGTTGAGGTGAAGGTAGGAGTTCACTGTCGGTATTGCTATTCAGACTCCGTCAACGATGGCTCTAACGTAGAAAGAAGAGAAAGACGAAAATATAAAAAGAAAAATAATTTTATTTTTATTTTTATTTACCTTAAAAAGAAAACATACACACAAAACGAAAACTTATGCTAGTAGATAAATCTATAAACTTTCAGCTATGTGCGCAGAAGATTCTAAGGCAAATATAGCTTCCACTCAGCGTTGTGCTGCAACGTAGCTATCAGAGACTACGTTAGGTTAGAGCCATCGTGCCATCGTAGACTACTAATACTGCCATACTGTTTACTACAAAGTTACCGTTACTCTATTTCCTATGGAAATGTGAAAGTTATATAAACTTCCCGCTTGGAGCGCTGTCACATTTTCAAAGAAAATATAGTAACGCAACAACACTCAGCATACTAGTTCATTAATTCAAAACCATACTTCAATCTAGTTTATTAACCGACTTCAAAAAAGGAGGAGGTTCTCAATTCGAGTGTTTTTTTTAACTGACTTTAAAAAAGGAGGTTCTCAATTAGAATGTTTGTTACTTCAGAACTTTTGACTGGGTGGTCCGATTTCATGATTCTTTTTTATATGAAAACTGGTGCTTCCCATGTGGTCCTATATTAATTTTGTTCAGTTCTGACAATGGGATCCAAGAAAATTCATAAAAAAAATTATAAAAATTGAAGCTTAATCTAACCTTATCTCTAACTCTCCATAAACATAGTAAACTTTCACCTAAGTATACTGTTATCGAGATCAAATCAAGTTTAACGACTAAAACCTATTATCAAACTAGGGCATACCATTTGCAGTTATCAAAGTACTTAACGTTAGGTAGTACGAAGTAATATTATCGGTGGTGTGGTAAGGCAGATCAGCAGGTTATAAATAAATAAATAATGCTGGACAATTCACACAGCATTATCTAGTAGAGCTTATGTTATATTATAATATATAAATAATCTATAAGTACTAATTTTATAAAGAGGAAACATTTGATTGTTTGTTTGTATTGAATAGGCTTCGAAACAACTGAACCGATTTAAAAATCTTTCATCATTAAGGCGCATACCCGAGCCAATATGACAGCGATATCTATTTTATCATATTTTTACGTTTATCATAGGAATTTATAAAAATCCTACGTTCAGTTTGTGGTACCTATTAAAATAAGCTAAAATAAGCTATTTTTCAATACCTTTGTAATAATTTTATCTCATATAGTTTAGGAAGAGATGTGAAAATAGAGTTTGGTGGCCAAAAAGCGCAACTTCGTATCTCTGCCTAAGCTTTACAATATGAAACTATTACAGAGACATTAATAAATTTATAACTTATAATAGATACCACAAACTGAACGATGGATTTTTAAAACCTGCTGCGTTTAACGTAATAATAAGATAAAATAGTTGGGGGCGCCACTTTCACGGGTGTATGGGCCTTAAAAAGCTTATTTTTCAGGGTGTGACATAGGCTATATTTTATCCCGGCACTCACACGGGAACGGGAACTACGCGGGTGAAACCGCGAGGCGCTGCTAGTAATAAATAATAATATAAATAGATAATAGAAGTTTTCATACAACAATTCACAGCTATAAACACAAGTTCTGCTTAGCTGGGTAATGCTGTTTGATTAGTCCCAATTTTTTTTTTACCTTTATTTTGTCCCACGAACGCGATTACTGGACGAGTCTGGGGAGACCTTTGCCCAGCAGTGGGACAACATATGTATTTATTATTTGTTTATTATTATAACTGCCCAGCGACATAAGGATCGAGAAATACGTCTACGTTAGGTGTTAGATCCTGTTAGTTTAAACACTAACACCTTCATGGCCCAAGACGCAGGTGCCATTCTCCACCACGTGCGGGCTGGGCAGTGAATACGTTAAGGTCATTTGTACTATATATATATTAAATAAATAAATAAAATTCTAGGTTCTACAGGGAGATGCATGATTTAGATAGCAGATAAGAACTTTTGCGCTATTTGCTGTAAACTCACACTAAAACAATATATAAATCAATTGTCGTTTTAGATATTTTGTGTTTTTTATAACAAAATTAATTATTCGAGGACGGGTTAAAAACACTTTGAATCAATTGTAGTTTTGGAGTGTAACGATATAATATTGATTTTACTAAAAAAAAAAAAGACGTGTGGCACTCGGGGACTGCCGCGGTAAAGCTATTGCATAGCATTTTGTATCAACTTATGCAATTATAATTTTACTTATTTATTTTTTTCATGCAGTATTGCTTTTTCTTTGATATTAATTCAGGTTACACTTTTTGAGCCGAGCGTGGTGACCGATAAGAAAACAAATTTAAAATCAGCAATGTATTTAAAACACTGCCAACCTCTCACTCGACAGCTAGTACACGTGCACTCGCTGTCCACAGCTGTAATCCGCCGCGGTCGTTCACCCGCCCGACACGTAAAACTCCCGCCGCCGCCGCCCGCGCCCGTGCGAGTCTAGGTTACCTACAAACGAGCGAGCCTACCTACCTACAAACTTATCATTCCATAAATTGACCTACCTACTACCTAACCTACCTACGATTAAATTTCCGGCCATAGCCTTGAGCATGCCTATCATTGATTAGAAATAAAAAAAACACATTTAATTATGTCTAAAATACCCTCGGACACCCTAACTTAAAAATGTAAAACACATTTAATTCACATTCACATTTTGCCTTAAATAAGTACCTACCTACCCACTAGTAGGTACCCACTCGTACACCCACAGCCACAGCTGAATTCTGCGGTCATTCACCCGCCCGACACGTAAAGATGAGCGAGCGTTTATTACCTATGTCCGCGCTGCCCTGCGGCCGCACGCGCCGAAGTCATCGCATTTTCGAATCATTCATCATAAAATAATAGGTAGGTACCTACATAGGCAACCCCGCGCAAATATCCGCACCGCCGCATTTTACTCAAATCCTTTAGACTCGCGGATTCCGGCGGAAGCGGCTCGGAAGGATGCGCCCTGATGCGCTTTAACAGCAGTCGGCGACAACAGCCGACGACAGGTGACGGCAGCCGACTGCAAGCGTCGACAGCCGACGACCGTTCGGCCAGGTGGGATGATGATCAGATAAAGACTGCAGCTGCCTGCAATCTTTAGAAGATCGTCTGCATGCTGGATACATCAAGCTGAAGACAGAGCGCTATGGCGCTCATTAGGGAGGCCGACCTATGTGCATCTGTGGACTAGTTATAGGCTGATGATGGTGATGATGCCTTTCCGTTAATTCTGGGGGGCAGGAACACAGGCCCTACGATAGTCCTCTGATGGATCCCTACATACCCAGATGTTTACCAAACATCTCACTTGATGCCCGCAGTTTATCGATAGCTACCTAGGTAAGCATTTGTCCATACCTACTCCCTCGCACTAAACATAATGTAATCATGATAAAAAAACACTAACCTTATTAAATGCCTCCTCTAAGGATAACTATTATCTAACAAACTCACAATAATAAAACACACAACACCAATAATTAATAGGTATAGGTACACACACTGATCTGCCTAGCCCACGCGCTGCGGCAAACATAAACTTATCTGCCTAGCCAACTAATAATTACCAAAAGAAAATCACGAAACATAAACATACTAACCATGTTTATGCACCGCGCAACTGTTCAGACTGAATAACGAACACGTAGGTACTATGGTTTGTCCACGTTGAATGGAGCATGTTAGTAAACAAAATACGACACATATAACAAAATCTCACTTGCTTGGCGTCGAGTTTCAGTAAACAATTTTTATTGAAGGGATGATCTAAAATCGACAAGTAATGTAAATTACGTATAAAAGGACGTGCCAACAAAGTGAATTTTAGGTTAAGTATGGGCGGTTTGTTTACGTTTATGCCTCATTCAAAATGGACACGGTATAGGTACTATACTAACTAAAATGGTTTTTACTATACTAACTAAAATGGTTTTACTATAGGTACTAACTAAAATGGTTTTTCGGTAAAAGTCAAAGAGTTTACACGCGCGTATGCGGCCTTTGCTTAGCCCGCCCGCCCCGCCGCGCCACGCCATGCCCCAAACGTACAAACGTAGGTTATAGGTATGTGTGTATGTACCTATGTACAAACGTAGGTAGTTACTTATTGTAGACAAAGTAAAATGTGTTTAAAATCATGGACAGCAAACTAGCAAAATTCACGGACGGAGTCTCAATCTCGAAATAAAATGAAGCACTCGATAGTCTGTCCACCCTCAGTACGTACACGAACACACTCACACATTGATATCATAGTCTGTCCATCGACTGCCAGCCATTACGGCTTTAGACGTCAACAGATGTACAGCGTTGTAAACAAATGTAAAAAACGAAAAATGCATTCTTGTCTTCTTGTCGTGAAATGTCGCGGAAACCACAGTCGTTTCGTCAACATAAAACACGGGATCACATCCACAAATAAATTTATTTGTTCATCAACGTATTACTTCGATGTGACACAAAATTATTATCAACAGAAAAATAAAAACAAAAACTGTCTTCACTTTTGAATCTGTAGGATAGGATTCCGTCCGTAAATTTATCTACGTCCATGTTTAAAACATTGATTAATTAAAAAGGGAAGATAAGTTACGTTCTCCCAGCGCTTACTCAAAAATTGGCATGTGTTAGAACTACACGCAAACACATACGCTCACAGTTATATTTCCAGTCCTGTGCAATACAAAGAAGAACAAAGACGGAAAGACGTATCTAAGACCGAAGTGAGACCGAGACAACAATATTTCACGCGAATCACGACCGCCCGTGCCGCCGCCGCCGCCGGTCAGACGGTGACTAAGGTTGGAGCACACAATTTTACACAATATGAGGTTGCCATTTTTGAGAAACTAGTACCTCATCTTCCCTTTTTAATTAATCAATGGTTTAAAATGTTAAAGTTTCTAATGAATTATTGGCATACTTCAAGGTCATGGCTGCAAATTAAAGTACGTATGGTTTATCCATATTGAATGAAGCATGTTAGTAAACAAAATACGACACAAATAACAAAATCTCACTTGCTTGGCGTCGAGTTTCAGATATAATTGTAAGCAATTTTTATTGAAGGGAGGATCTAAAATCGACCAGTAATGTAAATTACGTATGCGTATACGGACGCGCCAACAAAGTGAATTTTAGGTTAAGTATGGGCGGTATGTTTACGTTTATGCCCCATTCAAAATGGACACGGTATAGGTAGGTACAAATCACACTAATATTATAAATGCGAAAGTTTCTATGTATGTATGGATGTTACTTCTTCAAGCCAAAACTACTGGACGGATCTGACTGAAATTTTGCGTACAGATAATTCTAATCCTGGAATCAAACATGGTCTACTTTTTATTCCATAAATCAGTCCCGTGGGATAAAAATCACCTTTTAACGTTTCCACAGGAACAACGCGTGCAAAGCCGCGGGGCGCAGCTAGGGTCATTGCGCCTGTTTGCGTCCAGTTAGCGGAGTTGTCCAATTCAGATATCGAAAAAAATATATTTTTGTGAGCTCTTAAGAATAAAACTGATTTCACCACATGACTAATATACTCTATTTTCACATGGAAAATAGACTTTCTTCTTAAATTTAACTGTTAATTTTAAAAAAATATTTTAATCCGAAATACCCCATTTTACCAGTTCTCGACCAAAAATTCCAGTTTGCGACCCTATGTTGCCTAGTTCTCGTCCACCATATATCTAATAGGAAACTTACTTATAATAATCATAATCGTCAGCCTGTTTTAGTCCTCTGCTGGACATAGGCCTCAGAGTTCTGAAATCTTGGTCTTGTGGTCTCGTCGTCGTTGGGAACGAGGGGTATGTGCAACGTATAATCTGCCATAGAATGTCCTGTCATCATGCATTTTAAGATTCGTCAGGTGGCTCCTGCCAAGCTCTTAAGTGAATACTTTGTACCCTCGGTTCGGATTTGTCTGACGAAGTCACTTATGTGGTTTCCCGTCTTTTTGCCATCAGCCCGAAAGGCTCATCAGAGAGTTTGGATTGCTTGCCAGTACGCTGCTTTTGGCAGAACTTGATGCCCTTGTGCCTCAACGTTTCAACCAGATTGTGTAGGGTCTCGTCAGCGTCATCAGTGGGATCCAAGGCGGCGAACCTATTCCCGAGAAGCTGCCGGAACTTCTCGGTGCCCGCAATGATTTCGATTGGATTAGGTCGGAGCGTCGATTTCATCAGATGGTTTCTTTCTAGCTTTAAGTTGATATCCAGAGAGCCTCGGAGCAGTCGGTGATCAGATCCGGTACTAAACCTGTTGATCACTGAGTCATCTCTGAATATGTGCTTGCTATCCATCATGATCAGAAGTTGATCTCATTTTAAGTCACAGTGTCGGGGCTTCGCCACGTCCACTTACGAGCCTTATGGATGTTGTGTAAGGCTTTGGATATGTCTTCATAAATATCCTCCACTTCATCATCCGATTGTGCCGAGGTCGGTGCGTAGACCTGACTTACTGTTCCCTGAATACCTGTCAACATACTGGAGATTTCTTGAATGTTGTTAGCGAGGGCATTATTGACGAGGTCACCTACGTACGTCACGCTGCGATGTTTTATCACCCTCGCGAAAGTAGAGAAGATGGCCCGAGTCTAGTGTTACGGTGTCCTCCCCCTCTCTACTACTACTCTACATAACCCCATAACATGCCATTTAATGTTCTCTAACTCCACTTACAACTGCACTAGGTGATGGTCAAACCTCAAAGTTCGGTGGGACTTCACCCGAGGATTCTTCGCACCCCTAACCCCAGGTCTGGCATGGCACCCGTCAACGCCAGCACAGCCGCTGGCTTCGCTGGGCACTTTGGACCTTTTTGTTGGCTATCTATCATTAATTGAGGGTTTGGGCCATGACCCACCACGCTGGTCCAGTGCGTGTTAGTGGGTTGTTTTGTCATTTCCTTGTTTGTTGGTTGGATTTAGGAATTAGGAAGCACCGCGGGCAGTTAAGGTTGGCTTGGTATGGTATGGTATGGTGAGTGTACTCTTTTTTCCGCTCTGAGACTCGGGATGGTCAGCCTAACTCCATCCAGAAGCACAGAATCTTCCTGGGATTTTCACAGGCTTCGCGGAGTGGCCTCGGATGGTCACGGATTTCGTGTTGCTGTGCTGTTACTCCCTCGCATTCCAGGACTACGTGGGCAGCTGATTCCTCGACACTGAGAACCCCCCTGCAGAGAGGGCTTCCTGTTACTCAGATGGTGTGGAGGTGTTTGTTTAGTGGGCAGTGTCCTGTGAGTGTTCTCACAAGAACGCGTAGGTCCCTTCTGGTCAGTTTCAGTAGCTTTGGTGATGAAGCCGGAGGTAAGGGAGGCCGCCTTACCTGGCGGCACTCCTGTAGGTGTGTCCATCGTTCGGCATGCGTTCCTCTGGTTTTTTGCCTTATCCATGTTCGGAATTGTGAGAATGCTAGGGGAGGAGTGGACGTGGGCCTCTCATATTCATCTCAGGTGTCTCTCCTCATATAGTTGTATCTGGTAGTGTTTCTCTTGTATAGGTTTGCTGGGCATTCTGTCACAGGGGGCGGCTTAGAGAGGTTCATAGGCTAAGGCTCTGTTTAAGATCTGAGTGTGAGGGCTTTCTATGCCCCCCCAGAATCCAATGTTTTGTATTCTCAAAGCCGATAAGGTCTCCTCTTGTTGTATATATAAGTCTAGTGGCACTATGTCTAGGATTACCTCCAGGGCAACGCCCGGTGTAGTTCTCATGCAGCCTGTTATTGCTGAGCACACCAGTCTTTGGAATCGTTGCAGTTTGGTTATTGAGGTTTATTGTATTGTATAGGTATTTTTGAAAGTAGTAGTGGCTATCACTAGCTACTAGTATACAAAAATACCTAATAAACATTTAACCTTTATTAGTATTCTATATTTAGGACTCTGATGACTGGCACTGTGTTTTATTATACGCAGATGGTCGATATCTGGTCTTATAGAGTAGTTCTCGACCACAATATTTAAAAAAAAATTGCATATAGCTTATTTCAAATAAAGTGAAATTGAATGAAATATGTTAAATACACAAAACTGGATAACTCAATGACTTAATATACAAAATTCTATTACATTATTGTTAAGTTTACGTAATCAATAAAGCTAAGGTCGAAATCAGGACGTCATTTAACCTTGTCCGATTCGCGACCACAAGAAATTTCATAACTCAGTATTTTATGGTTTGTTGCTCCGAGCCTGGACGAAATAAGGTTTGTAGATACATTACGAGCATAAGGTTCAAATTTAATAAAATGTTTGAATAAATTTTAATACAATAATGCACACAAGAAATCACCTTATTGACACGATATGTCCAATTCGCGTCCAACCCGGTCTTAAATGGGACTTTCTTAAAATATCGTGGAACAGTTCTCGTCCACGCAATATTTCAATTTTATTGACAATAATTTAGATAGAATTAGACAAATCCATATTTTTTAATCCAAAATGAAGTCAAACTAATAACCATCAACTCTGACATGCATAAAGACACTGTAAAACTTACCGTTGAATTCGCGACACGCTGCTATTTTTCGCGTTGATATAGACACTTTTTGTCTTGTTGACGGCGGACCACAAATTGATTAATTTATTTTACTTATAATTGCTGGTGCTTGTGATGTGTAGTTAGCTTGTATGCGTAGCTTACACATCCAGGTTGTTGATATAATTTAATGTCTTTGTGTGAGAGTGCAAATAAGGCTATTTTCGACAAAAAGTAACCAGTAGTGCCGCGAAAGGTCGTGAATGGGGCCTGGACGCATAACAGGCGCATCTACCCTAGTTATTTATGAAAAATAAGTTTGTAGTCTCGCTCGTCAAGGGAGTTCTAGGGCATTTACACGGACTACAAGTTGACACGGACTGCAAGTTGTACACGCATCGACTGCGGTCGACGGCTTCCATTGGCTGCAGTCGACTGCAGGCGACGGCACTACCCGGCACGGGCCCCGGCCCATGCCGCGTGCCCGTGCCGCACGGCGCGCCCGCGCCGGGGCGCGCGCAAGGGCGCGGCGCGGGCGCGGGCGGCGGGGCTACCCGAAGGCCGTACAACGCGCGCGTCTTTGATTTTTACCGACAAAATTTAAAAAAAGGAAACTTGAGTCCTATGATTATTACTTTAGAACTCATAGGAGATATGACAGCGCGATTTCGGTCGGCGGCTTCTCAAAGAAATATTCGGCTTTTATAAAGGGATATAATTTTACCTAATTTCACGAATGTTTTTATTATTTTGTTTTAGTACGTGATCACCAACTGGTCTGACTGAATAGTCGCGCGCGGTGTTAACGTACCTACTGACCGTTTCGTGTATTTTTTGATAATTATTAGAAGCAGTTTAGTTTATTAAGTTTTCAGTATTTTATTGAGTTAGTGTTATTTTTATTTATTATTGTTAGGAAGGTACCTACCTACCTACATTATGTTTAGTGCGAGGGAGTATGGACAAATGCTTATGTGCTACGGTGAAGCTAGAGGAAATGCGTCACAAGCCTTGCGAATTTACCGGGATAGGTACCCAAACCGGCAACATCCGGTTGATGCTAGAGTCATCACGGCGGCTTAGGTATCAGAGGGTTCTGAGTGATGAACGGATTACTCCTCAAAGGCGCGGGGTGGCAGAGAGGTAGGAGTTCAGGTGCAAGAACGGGTCTTGGACCTGGTCAGGAGAAACCCTCGTGTAGGAACGCGGACTGCAGCAAATCTGCTTAGAGGTCGTGGAACCGTAGTATCCCACCCGACTGTGCACAGGATCTTAAATAAAATGTATGTACTTATATAGAGTACTCACTCATTTTCTTTCACTATTTTTTCGTGACTTTCTTCATTAATAATAAATGCACTTTGTTCATTCATATTCAAAACACTTTATACACAAATTTTACAAGTACAGCTATTCACTGTTGTACATAAATACCTATACACCTATATACTTTCTCATAAACAGCTGCATAAGTATTCGTCCGATTATATTATACGACGCACACAACCGTGCCGAAGACTGCCGAACTGAAACGACGTTAGACGATGCACTCACTGCACGGCCTTCAAGCCACACCTCCTTGCCCGGCGGAGTGGGGGGAGCTCAACTCAAGGTTTTTGCGTTACGGAATTTCTGGATTCGGTCCCCGCGCTCAAGGCCCGCGATAGAAGCTATGCAATAGCTTAATATCTATAATGTAGACTACATATTATATCGTTACACTCCAAAACCACAATTGATTCAAAGTGTTTTTAACCCGACTTCGAATAATTAATTTTGTTTTAAAAAACTATAAGCCGACTTCAATTTTTATAGTTTTTTCATGGATTTTCATGGATAGCCTGTCAAATCTACCAAATTTATTTCCGTTACCTTAGAACTTTTCACTGGGTGTTCCGATTTTCATGATTCTTTTCTTATTTGAAACCTGTTGTTTCCCGTGTGGTCCCATTTTAATTTGATTCAGTTCTTCATTGTAAGGATACATGAAAAAACCATATAAATACAGTCGGTTTATAGTTTTTTGAAACAAAATCAATTATTTAGCAAAGATTCGTAGAAAATGACTAACAATGTGCGCAAAACATTTTATCTGCAAACCTAGAAATAGTAAAACCCCGATATGTTTTTGAGTATCAATTACCACCAGTGAGACAATTCCAGAATTCGATATCAACTTCTTCATAAAATGTAACTCAGCGAGTGAGCCAAAAACTGCAGAGCGAGCTGTGATTGCATTTTGCAGAATGACATCCGGCCGCACTTTGGTCACCTACTTTACGCACATATTTCAGAGAAACCAAACTGGTCAGTCTATCCTTTCATTTCGACCTTTACAGGTTTCTCTTACACCTACGAGAGCACGAGATTATAATGCAATTCAGTGACCACGCACGATGACTTCAACATATTAGCAAGCGTCTCAATCTATTTTGATGTTCTGATAGTAAACACTCAAACACCTGAGAATAATTCTATTGGTCATTTATCGAATGATTCAATAGATTTGTTGTAACTTTTCATTGTATTTTGAAGTTTATTGGAGGGTTCTAAGAGTTATTTCCGCATCTTGCTCGAACTCAGGTGCATTATCAGCACACCGCGCCCTGATAATTTCTTTCGAGGAAAAGTAAATGCGAATGAATCACTTCGATCGATAAGATTAGAAAATTCTAAAACATTCGAAACACCAAATCGGTTTGATAAGAAAAGAAACACAGCAGTATTTCAGCAGACGAGACGGCAGAACTATTCTTTATTTGGCTCGTTAGCCTGCGGTAACCTGTATTTTTTGTTCTTTTGTAGGGATTATTTTGTCTAGCTTACCCGCCACATTAGGTTGTATCACGGAGTTGCTATTAGCGGCAAGGATAGATGTGTAAAACCACTAACGGCGATCAAAATAGTGTGACGGGACATACAACATTTGTTCAAGATTATATTGGTCGTTTATACCTCTCTTCTTTAGTTGAAACTAGCAATCGAGCAGTGTTTAACGCTTTCACTGTCCAGCCTCGTAAAGGCGGTACATGAAGGTGTAGGTGATATTCTGCGTCTTGGGCCATGATAGCGTTTGTTTAATGACGTAAGAAAAATTTGCATCGCTCTCGAAAATCACCATTAATGAAACATGACAAGGGATTCTTGAATGGTTGTAGTCTTGGCTTAAGTTTCGTTGGGGTCGTGCCCTAACAAGTCAACTAAGAGTCCTTGAAATACCTAAGTGTACCTCTTCACGGTTTGGAGAGAATATTTGCCTTTGTAGAAAATCACCTCAGGGTTTATGTTAAGAAATGTTGTCCTCGAGGAGACAGACTTGGAAACCAACTTGAAATATTATGGCAAGAAACGACGTCTTGCGTTTGTACAGGAAGAAATATTGAACTTTAATCTACCACAAGGTTGTGTTTAAGGCCCATACACCAGCGAAAGTGGCGCCCCCAACTATTATATCTTATTATTACGTTGAACGCAGGCATTTTTAAAAATCCTACGTTCAGTTTGTGGTATCTATTATAAGCTATTTATTAATGCCTCTGTAATAGTTTCATTTTGTAAAGCTTAGGAAGAGATACGAAGTTGCGCTTTTTGGCCACCAAACTCTATTTTTGCATCTCCTCCTAAACTATATGAGATAAAATTATAAAAGAGGTATTAAAAAATAGCTTATAATAGATACCACAATCTGAACGTAGGATTTTTAAAAATCCTATAATAAACGTAAAAATATGATAAAATAGGAATTGCTCTCAGATTGGCTCGGGAATGCGCCTTAACATCAATCAGGAGGCATATGTGTCTTAACTTTCCACAGCGCGTTTTCCTAAAAGAAAGTCATAGTGGTCGGTTTGGTGATGTACCTATAGGTAATAAAAAGTTTAAGTTTAGTCTATGTTCCATCGGTATCATAATTGCACAGGATTGGAGACACCCCATTCGGCTTGTAGGGAAGTTTAGGTGCCTCCTACCTACCTTCTGTATTTGCATTGCCATAGAAAGTAATAGGGTATATGCATGGATTTTTTTTTATTTTTTTATTCGATTATTTAGGTTAATACATAAACGAAAAAAAATATAACACCCAAAAAAAATATATTGAGGTAAAAAAATATAAGTAAAACTACACTCAGTTTCGGGTGATAAAAACGCTGCCATGTTAGCCGTTGCATTTTATGACGTTACGGATCATCGAGTTCCATATGTAAACTCAAAGTCAAAACTTCATGCCCATACAAAAATGTATGGGCATGAAGTTTTGACGTCACGCTTCACGTGCCAATAGCGTTGCGTTTGGACATTTTGCTGTTGAGACTCAAAATATCTAATTTTCAATGATTAAATTTCACAATAAAAACATCATTAAATACAAAAATAAATATACAGATATATTTGTATATCAATTTTATCAATAGAGAATACGTAAAAAAATATTAGCTTTTTTGAAGTCACATGCATATACCCTATTGTACATTCCAAGAAGTACGCGCATTCCAAGAAGTATGATTAAATGCGCATGTTTGACTGGAGGCAAGATGGATCCATTTTGCCACACAAATTACAGACTGAAATAAGGCCCTGGATACCGTCGCAGTTCCACACGCAATAGAATTTTACAGAAATAATGAGGTGTGTCTTTTATTGTTAACGTCAGACAACACAGTGGATGCGAGTGTGTAGGTGGTACAATTAAAACGGATAAAAGCGTGGGAGCAGGCTATTGTTTAAATAGGCTTTCTCTTACGAGCCTTATTAGAATCCTCTGCAATTCTGATAACGATGGACAGATAGACTTAACTTTTTTACCTCTACATATAATACACGAATAATATGACTTTCTTTCAGGCTTGCGTTGGTCGGAGACCAGCCAGACCTACTTCGAGTTGCTGAGCCAACGAAGTTAAGTATAAGTATAGCTCATCTTTTCGGTAAGTAGAGATAACAATATAACTTCCGTATAGAACTTAAGCATCATCATCATCAGCCTGTATTAGTCCACAGCTGGACATAGGCCTTCCCTAATGAGCGCCCTGTATTCAGCTTGACGCACCCTGCAGTCTTGAGCATATCGTCATCCCACCTGGCCGGAGGGCGTCCTGCACTATGTTTGCCGAGTAGCGGTTTCCACTCAAGAACTCGTTTACCCCAGCGGTTGTCGGTTCTTCGCGAGATATGGCCGGCTCATTGCCACTTCAACTAGCTAATTCTTTGAGCTAAACTTTGGTTTTCGTTGGTATTCGTTACGAATCCTATACTTCAGAGGGACTCCGAGCATAGATAGTTCTTTCCATAGCTCGCTGAGCGAGATTGAACTGGTAGACCAGCCCTATCGTGAGTGTCCACGTCTCAGCTCTGTAGATCATGAACTTAGGCAAGCATAGGTTCTTCGAAAAGCAAATCGAACAATTACATTTTAACTGACATTTTTGACAGAAGTTTTCACATATTTTACGTCAAAGTTTAACGACAAAGCTGCTAATCGTCATTCTAAATTATCTTTCTAAGAACACCACCCTACATGAAATACGACACTTGCTCCAAGTATGTTTTACGCAAGCAAGGTGCAACAGAGTAGTGTTATGGTCACTGATCATCGACGCTATGCAACGTTTACGATGTAATACCTACCGATACGTTTTTTAAGTAGAGCACACACAACTTGAGTGCAATGTATTTGAAGGTAAGCGAACTCCACCTGCATATTTTATGATGACCTCTATGGCGCGGCGGGCGAAGGTCCGCCTGCGACGCAGGAGGTTGCGGGTTCGATCCCGCGTCGGGACAAATGTGTGTACGATCTGCAGATATTTGTTTAGGGTATTCTGGATGTTTTCTTTGTATTAATGTGTAATAAAAAATATCTATTTTTGGAGTGAATTGAATTATGTATATCAGTTATCTAGTAACTTACCCATAACACAAGCGCTGCTTGGTTTCGGATCTTGGATCGGGCTGAAATTTTGCAAATTAATCAAAGATACTTTTTATCCCATAAATAAGTTCCCGTGGGATAGAAATCACCTTTAAACGTTTCCATAGTAACAACGCGTGTTTTTATACAGAGACAACATTTCAAAACGCATTTCAGTTTTTTGAATAGGTGGTTATTCTGGCTTATAAGCAGTGTTTGACCACCTTCAAGGGAATACTCGCATCTCTACCTAGTTCGAGTTTGTTTTGCTTACCCCTTACGGTGATGGTGATACCAACCTAAAACGATTGCCTCCTCTACCTTTGTAAGATTTGGCACTGTTCGCTAGAAAAGCTGCCTGCTGAATTATTTAACGACGTACAGGCATCTAGGACAAATGGCTTGTACTTATTCGCCACAGAATTGGAGTAAATCGATTCAAATTGGTTAAGAACCTTGTTTTTGTTATCTTGTGTTTTCATATAAGTACATAATACATACCCAGTGAATGGTGATTTTAAGACTAATCAGTCTTATGTCGCCGGCCTAGATTCACTTTGCGTTATATTATAAAGCCATGGGTGATGGGACCGAGTTAGAGTACAAATTAATTTTCCCAGTAAACAATGCTTGCACTAATCGGCCAATTGATGTGCGATTTTTTAGAGCAGGCTTCTAAAGAATCTTCCTAAAAGTTAATTAAATGAAACTCAAAATTTTAGAGGCCTATCAGTCAATACTTCGTAATAATGACGGTATTAGGTCAATTGTCAACTATGTTGAGCTTCCTCCGAATGCCATAAGGTTCGCGATCCAATTACGGCAATGGATGGTGTGGGAATGCTGTGAATGGAATTCTAGTTCCCGCATGCAAATTCAGACCCTCAAGGAACTTTCAATTTAAGATCTCGCATCTAAAAGAGGTATGGTCTATACTCTGAGCTAGCTCAATAAAATGCATACAATAAATATGACAGAATTATTATATTGGCGGCCCCACAAGACAAGTAGAAAGAAAATTACGGTTTATTACCCGAGTATTCAAGTAGAAGATAGGTACTGTTGAAGTATTAACGAAATCGGATCTTGCTCTACTTTTCTCACAGAATAATGAACGCTTAATTTTATAAACGTAGCAAAAGATGTTTAAGGTATGTTATTATAATAAACTTTTCCCGGAAAGCTTTGTTCTTCAGATTACTGCAAGGCTTTCAATAAACAATCACTACATAGTATAAAACAAAGTCGCTTCCCTCTGTCTGTCTGTCCCTATGTATGCTTAGATCTTTAAAACTACGCAACGGATTATGATGGGGTTTTTTTATATGCAGAGTGATTTAAAGGGAAGGTTTAAATGTATAATACATCAGCAGCGCATCCGTGCGAAGCCGGGCGGGTCGTATAAAGTCAAACATGCGCATTTGCATGATATTTTGGTGTACCTACTGTTTTTCAAACACAATGGTATGGTCGTTTCTGAATAAAATGATTTATGATTTGATTACATCTTATACATATACGCGTATTTCTTGGAATGTAAGGGACAACGCAAATACCTAAGGTAGGTAGGACGCACCTTAATTTTCCTACAAGCATATGGTGCCCGAATGGGTTGACGCAAACCTTGTCCGGTTCAACGCAACCAAAACCCAGGTGTGTGTGTACGGCAAAGAAGACACAATTTCATCCTGTGTCCAGTTTCGTGATGCTGCGCTTCAGATCACTGAGAGTCTGAACCTATTGGGCGTAGAGTTTAAATCGAATTTGAACTTTGGCTCCCATATCGAGTCAGAGCTTAATTTGCTGACGTGAAGCTGGGCAATCTAGGCATCCTGGCTAAGGTTCGCCGGTACTTCAAATCGGGAGAGCTTCTCAGTCTACCCACGGTGCCACAGAAAGAATGAACTAAGCCGAAATGGTGATTCATGAGATCGAGAGGTTCAACATTAGTTCTACGATTTTACGAAGGTTAAAAACTCACCCTGGTCAACCCTAATGGATTAGATTTCTGTGAATTTTACAGTTTTTATGAAAACTACTTATCTTTACATCCACATCCATAAGAGGAAAACCATTTTTAACATCTACCGGCTTGCTAGTCTTATATGACTCATGTCCACCAGTTAACCTAATAGTTAGTAACTGCGGTAGGTAACGGAAAACTTAGTTCACATGAACAGACACGAGCGGAAACGGATTGGAGTGACGGACATTTCCTTGAGAATCTTTTGAAAACTACTAAGAGTTTTCGACATTCTTGAATTCTAAAACTGTTAGTTAAAGTAGTTTTTTCGTTGTTTTTAAATGCACAAAATTGGTATTACGTTTATCATCGTTCAGATTGCATTTCTACGGCAAGGTGACCCTCTGAACACAATTTGCATAAGGATTAATGCCCAATTGGCTACGAATAGGAATTCTTATTCGTAGCCTGTTGGTCCCAAATTAAAACGGGACGAATTTTGATCAGTATTCGTTATCGACGTCCCCGGTAATTGCCTCTAGACTTTTGGTAAAGTTGAAGCTTGCAATTTTGTATCTCCAAAGCTGCTAGCCTGATTCTAAAATTGCTTCTAGAAGCTAGAATAGCTTCCTTCGTTTTCCTTGAGTGAAAACGTAGTTCCTCAGGAGAAGGTCCAGAAAGAGACAGTAAAAGGTGGAAAGACATAGTGCCAAGCTTCAGAAGAAGACGTCGAGGATGGAGCGGATTGAGATTTAGAAGCGAAGGAACTTAAAAAATATTGACCACACCAATGTGTAGGAAAACTAGCTGGGATTAGAAGAGGAAGTGGATATTTAATTGTAACAATTATGACACACAGCCGGTCCCCCCCCCCCCCCTTAGAGGGGTTTGTTTCGTCCATGATTTCAACTGCCACGTAACACTCGACGTACGTCAATGATTGCAGAAATTGCCTGCGCATAATAATGCGTCATGCCGTAAGTTGTAGTTTTCCGCGTTACAAAACTTGTCTCATATGCATGTAGTTCAGCTGGGATGAATATGCGCCGTTTGTGCAGCGATCCGTGAAACATTACGCAAATGTACCCAATACTGCATTAGCAAGTACAGTCTGGTGTGCTAGTTAAATACATCACACTTCACATCACACTATAATATTATAAATGCGAAAGCTTGTATGGATGGATGGATGTTTGTTACTTCTTCACGCCAAAACTACTGGACGGATCTGGCTGAAATTTTGCATACAGGGAATTTTAATCCTGGAATCAAACATAGGCTACTTTTTATCCCATAAATCAGTTCCCGTGGGATGTAAATCAACTTTTAACGATTCCATACAAACAACGCGTGCGGTGCCGCGGGGCGCAGCTAGTAATTTATAATGTAGGTTCGCCTAAGACGCAGGAGGTAGAAAATGTTTGTATGATGTCAGTTTATTTGCCGTCTTGCCTGCAGTCAACGGCAACTAGCCTTTCAGTCGGCAACTTGCCGCCCGTGAATTTGAGAGGTGCAGTCCGTATATAAGAGCCCTAAGGGTGATCTGGATGTTTTCTATTAAAACATATCCTTCTATGTATGTAATGTAATAAGTATGTCCATTATAATGAATGAAGTCTAGAACCACCACAAATGTCTATATGGAGAAACAGGCAATCAGTAGGGAATTAATACTAGGCCAACAAAACTGGCAAGCAAGATTCCATTCCTGAATGCATATTGCATGTCTATTGATGAGGACTTAGTTAGATGAATAGATGTTTGTTATTGACTGTACAAGCATTTACATAACAATAAACCGGAATTATGTATTGAGGTAACTAGGTGGTACATACAGGTGGTAATCTACTCATCTCATTCATTAAAATTCAAATGTCTGCACCTGTACAGGTAAACCAATCTAAAAATGCATACCTCTTCTACAAAAGTCATACACTAGGCGTGCATTTTTAGAATGGTTTATAACTACATTGTTATGTTTACATACTAACCTGGTTTAAAGTATTGAACAAAGCCAGCTGTGCAGCCCTTGGCAATGTTTAAGGTCGATGATCTTTGGAGTTTACAGAACATCAAATAATAACTACTAGCAATTCAGATTCAAGTTGTATTTCTCACTAAAGAGTTTTGAGTTAACCTGTATAATAAACATCTAAGTGTATTTAAAATTCTAACTGAGGTTTCATTGTATTTTTAAGTTACACATTTCAAAACAAATTATTATTAAAAATAGGTCTAGAATGGAAATTGGAAAAAGAATAGCCATATTGTCTTAGACAATTCAGAGGTTAGGAGCATTGGGTTTTTAAAATACAGGTTCAACTGTCAGACAGAACCTGTGTTGTGACCTTGACCCTTTGGAGTTAGGTTGTTGCTTAGTGCCAAGTTTGCAGTCATTTTTACTTTTATTATATGCCTCATTGGAGATAGGGATATAGTGGAGTGTTTTAGTTGGCTGTTACTTTTTGAAAATGTATAAAAGAACATTCATCAATTTGAATTGTATGTATTCAGCGGATATTATAAAAATTTTAATATATTTGATGTGTATTTTATGTACTGAGATATGTTTTTGACATTTATTTTATGTGCAGGAATAATTATTTTTTATATTTTATTGTTTAAGAATTGATTATTTCCTCTGTATGTTATTGGAACTAAATCCTTAACAGGGTGGTATAAGGTCTAGAGTAACCTGTCCTGCTTTACAGTTAAGTAGGTACCATGCATGTTGGAATGTAATTTTTAGCGCACTTCTAAAGAGCCAATATACACTATCAGTTCTATCACTAAGGGGTTTATTTACACTGGGCTTGTCTTATCTATACATTAATTTTATCAAACAATAGTGTCTGAATGGATCCTTGTTCTGTATGAAAATTGTATGAAAACAGTCTATACTATAGTATGAAAATAAGATTGTTTTTATGTTAATTGTGAGTGAAGTTACTTAGTTAGACTTACTTTTCGGTTAGGTACTGGGTGATCCAGTAAAGCACCTCCCCAGTCAGCTCATTCTCTGTGATCGTGTACCCAGCAATGTTTACTGGTAGCTGGTCTTCTGGGTTGACATTTGCAGCAAAGTTCTCGAAGAACACTCGATACGGTGTCAAATAATCCTCTTTATCACCCATTTTCACTCCTTCCACGAAATAATTCGGTCTAATCGATCAAAAACTCACTTTTACACGAAAGTTACACTTGCACAGAGCGCCACTTGTAATATATTAACAAAAGAACGCACAGGAAATAATCACTGGTCTACAATTACACGAATACCATCACACATTAAATTCACGTTTATATATTTTGTACCTGATGAGTTTTGTAAATCAAAACAAAAATCACATCACTCCGCCTCACAAAACATCATCAGACAGGCGTTCGGTGTTGCCTGCTCGAACATGTATGAGTGAGACCCAAATCAGAAATATTTTATTCCAAAACGGATTTGGGAACATAAATAAAGCCCTACTTACACCGGCGCTAATATTTAAGCGCGACCTGTGTCGCACGATTTCGCGATATTTGCTTGCAGTACATTTTGTACTAAAACGTATACGTTGACAACCGCTTCTATCGCCACGATTTGGCTTGTCCGAGGTCTTTCAGCGTCCTGCGATTTTGCTTCGTTTTAAGGTGTGATTTGGCTTTTATTGAAGCTGCGTCTTGCAGGCGCGGCGCGGCGGCGGGGCGGTGCGGGGTGGCGGAACGGTCTTCGTCGTTCACGCAGCCGGTAAGGAAGGGTGCGGCGGCGGGGGTGCGCGGCCGCTACCACCGTAATCGCGCTTAATATTTAGCCGCTGTGTTTAGGGAATCGTGCTAGAAAATCGCCGAAATCGCGCTTCACAAGACGCGCTAATTAATTCGCGTCTGTGTGCTAAGGGCTTAAATATGAACATAACTATCATTGAACTGTCAGACCGGATGCAAAACTTCTTATTAAACCAAAAAAAATGCTAATTACGTAGCAGAAATCAGTCTTGCTTGCTTGTATGTAACACACTGCTGCTTTTTTGTAAGCGCGAGGTCTAGGACCATAGAGTTTTTATAGTACGCTCGATATCTAGGACTGATGGAACTATTTTGGTGACATGTGAGTGATAAAATGAAATGAAAGTGAACACGCTTCCTAAACATCAGCAAAACGGGTAGGTTAGTTATTTTTGCTCAAAAATACTCATATAACAAAATTATATAAACATAACTTACGTACCTACTAAAATGTTAACTTATTAAAATGTAGGTACTGATTTTTTTCCTACTACCTATGATTTTAAACTAAACTTCTACTGTTTTTCTCAAATTCCATCTGGCCACACTGATGTGATGCGTGATGATGAATGTGATGGGTGGAAGGCAATATGTAGTGTACGACAAAATATTGTACGGCACAATACCTCAACCTCAACCTCTACAGCCTGTATTGGTCCACTGCTGTACGCAGGCCTCCCCCTAATAAGCGCCTTGACGTTTATCTAATGGCAGATAATAACCATAATCCTCATAATTGCGGGTTGGGGATCGCAGTTCGGTGGTAGAATTGTTCTGCAGCGGGCGCTGCTGTGCTGCCCGTCCCCGGTAGATATCCCTTAGTTGCCTCTTACGACACCCACGGGAAGAGATGGTGTAGTGCAAATAATTCAAGTATAGTCGGTGCCAAATAACGTGGCAAAAGAGGTCATTCACCTTCCTTTACTATGATAATTTTTATTTTGATAAATGTATCGCTAATTCTGTCGCGCACCATACTAAACCTAGCGAAAACTGGTATCGCTGAGAGTCTCGTGGTACGATGCCTATAAGACTCGCTGTGTTAAAGGCACAACCCAAAAATTCTACGAATTCGGGGAAAAATTCGAACACTAAATTTTATGTTTTTAATGTTCTATCCACAAAATGTATTGTTTTAAAATACAAAATGTATTTAAAACCGGTGGTTTCATTTAATTTATTTATGATTTATGGATGGTAGTACCAAATTACTTTTACATGACTGAGAAAGATATAGTATTTTTGTATAGGTACTTATCATTAAGATTTAAGTATCATGAACATTTAAAAAGACAAAATTGTACAGATCCATAATTTTATGTTTAATTAGCAGAGATCGTAATTGCCCGAGTATAAATACCTACAGTTCCATTGTGGAAGTAACACGGAGTTGGTAATACCTCCTCTACAGCAATCCCGAGATGATGATTTATGATGTTTAAATCCAGGGATTACTAAATCATACTGTTATATTAAAATGCTTGAAAATTAATTCTTGAAGAGTTGGCTGATTATTGTGTGTATTTCTCACTTATGCATGTTGATAATATTGCAATAAAAAGGATTACTAAAAAAAACTAAATTTCTCACTCACGTACAAAAAAAAGCTTTTCTTCTTACCACAACACAAAGAATAAGAAAAATACATAGGTAGTAAAGAAGTTTTACTTAAACATTTACATTTAAAGAACAAGTAGTTTTATAATTATTTATTTTAGTTGATCCAACCTAATGCGGGTTTGATACAAATAAAAATACTAATTCAATTAGAAACATCATAGTTATCTTCGGTGTTGGAGTCAGGATTTGTATCTTTTTGCTGTAGAGAATTGAAAGAGATTCTTTACGTTAGCCTTTAATATTCTTATTTATTATTTCATTTTTATTTTGAAAACTAAATCTCAATTCTTTTTTCGTAGCAATGATTACAATCCATACGAGCCGATGTCAAACCTGAGGTTCCACAAAACCGATTCACAAATGTTCGCACTCAACAGAATATTATTCAGGAATGCACTCACACACATTTTATAATATAAAACTGTGGTTGCTATTTCTTTCACGGTTTTTTCTTGAGTGAAAGACATAAAAAATTGAAATTCCTAAAACTTTGCTACAAAATGTGAAAACAAAGTTAATACACCTCATTTAGTTGTATAACAAAAGATATTTTGAAACAATAGAAACGGTCGCACTACAGCCACCAGGGTAAGAATGACCAAACACCTGCACGAGCAATTTTAATTTGTAATAGTAATAGGTAAGAATTCATTTTCAAAATATAAAACAAAGCCTTTTAATTTATCAGTTTTAGTCAGGAACCCTAAATACGTAAAATTATTCTTGGAATTAGATTGTGAATGAAGTTGCGGTACGTAGTCGTTTGTTACGACTAAAAACTTCCTATATTAATAATTTACAAATAAATAAATAAGAATTATGTATTTATATTATTTTATATTAAAATACAAATATAAAAATTATTTTTCAAATTAATAATTTCTGACATTATACATACTTAAATATATAAGTTCATTTCATGATTTAGGAATCCCGGGATTTAAACATCATAAATTATCATCTCGGGATTGTAGAGGACCTATTATCAACTCTGTGTTACTTCCGCAATGGAACTGTAAGTAATCTATACTCGGGCAATTCCGATCTCTGTGTGAACACGCAAAAAATCCAAATTGTAAGTTGTGCCCTTTTCATTTTCTCGGCACTCGCCTCAGGTATGTGTAACCTTTGGCGCGGCGACGACGTGGCCCGGTCGCCATTTTGATTTCTCATTCCGCTTCGGAGTAGCGATGTGTCGTTCGATCATTCACAAAGATCGATATCAATCATGACCCGTTATGAAAATGACCCGGATCATATGACCCGATCATTTGAATGATTGTTTTTGCCAGCGGCGGCCTATCATCGCCTCACTTCGATTTTTCGTTTCATTTCGTTCATGCATTTTGTGATTGATTGACCCGTGCGAGATCGGTTCTTTGCGTCGCGTCGTCGTCATCGTCGTCGTTTCGTTACTGACTGATATGGTTCTCGCAAAAACTTTTCCAATACTCTGTTTATATCATTCGAGATTTTATTGATCACTTATGGTAGATATTTGACCAGAATTGAGATAGGTAGGTAGGTACCTACCTACCTACTTTTACGTTTCAAGTGATAAGTATGTTTATGTACCTTACAGTAGATAGTCAGATACGAAGTATCTACATACTTAACTTTTTTTATTGATTTAATATGCTTGATATTTTAATGAACCTGTGCTAAGCCGCCGAGCGGGCCGCTTTCCTTGTTGTTAAATACTTTACATAATAGTTAGTAAGTACAGTAGGTACCTATCTACATACGATCTTATTGATCATTTATGGTAGATATTTGACAAGAATTAAGATAGGTGCCTGTGATGGATACCTGCGTACCTACTTTTACGTTTCAAGTTAGAAGTATGTTTATGTACCTTACAGTAGATAGTCAGATGTGCAAGTAGGTACCTACCTAACCTACTTAACTTTTTTATTGATTTAATATGTTTGATATTTTAATGAAACTGTGCTAAGCCGCCGACCAGGCGGCTTTCCTTGTTGTTAAATACATACCTACATATTTAGATATATTCAAGTACTAACATATAGGTAAGTACCTACTACTCAAAAGACAAGGGCTTTAATACCTAATAATAATTCAGATATTTTATGAGTATCTCTGTAATCACTGATTAGTGATTACAGAGATACTCATAAAATATCTGAACCTGATGCCAAGAGAAACAAGCCGAATATACTGCAGAAAGTTGACGACTTTGATAAGACGGCGATACGAAGAATCGTCCATAGTTTCCAAACTTATTAAAATTTATGTCGTAATATATTTTCTCCTTATAAAATGATTAAGATACTTATTTTATTTTCTTAAATAATTCGATAGGTAAAGAATGCAGCCGAAAATGTTTGCAGCTCCTGCAATGTCTAGACCACTATAATACTACCGTACTACGAGACTCTCAGCGATACCCAGTTTTCGCTCGGTTTGTATGGTGAGCGACAGAATTAGCGATAAATTTATTGAATTCTAGGTTATCATAGTGAAGGTAGGTGAATGACCTCTTTTGCCACGTTATTTGGCACAGACTATAGGTACATGGATTCCGATTATAGTGGTGTTCATTATAATGACCGTACAAATATCAGGCTGAGCTGTATTGACACGTGACGAGCTTAAAAACCAATTTTGTACGACTCAGTACTGCATGAGCTCTAAGCGCCACCACAGGTGCTCAAACTTGGTAATTTAGGAAAACTAACATTTAGGGAACACGTTAAAAGAAAAAATCTAAACTAGGACTCATAATAGTGGACTTGATGTCCACAAATGTGAAGAAAAGTGTGATATTTCTAAATTTTACAAAAAATGTCGTAGACCGCGGACTGTTGTGAATATTTTTATGGGGATGTGGGGCTCCACCCCCTCCCCCGCACACGCACGTGCAGGATTATCCACCATTTCTGGAGTGTGAAACCCTGTATAATGAAATGACCCAATGTAAATGACTGTAATGTAATGATCTAATACAATTAGCAACAAGCTCCGCTTAGCTTGGGGCTAGATAATGCTGTGTGAATCAGAGTCAGAGTCAAATCGTTTATTTCATTAGACTTACAAAATAAGCACTCAGACAAGTCAATTTTTTAATATATAAACAGCATGATAAATAGTTATTACTATCAACAAGAAATAAGGTGCAATGGAGATGACAAAAGGGTCAAAATATTACTATCAAATACACCTAATATCGGAGCGTAGATCATGTACATTACATTAGTTTTTATTTCACTTCAATACATGCAGTATTTCCGAAGTTATAACGACGAGAAGTTTAAGCCCTTTTTTAAATTTCTGAAATTACGCGGGCTTATGATGTGACGTCACAACCAGACACAGCGCAGCTCGCGGCACTATTCGGTCAGGTGATTACGTGCGGTGCATGTGCGGTGCGTCTCTTTTCAATCGTCTTCGTTTTCAGAGTGTGCTTGAGTTCATGAATAATTATTATTTTATTCATATAGAAACAATAGTGTGTAGAAGAAGTGTGTAGTGTGTAGAATGGAAGGTTTCCTCAAAGGCCAGTCAGACAATCTGCCAAGAGTGGATAGTTTGATGGTGGCACAATATTTCGTTGGAAATCAGCATTTCACGGCAGCCGAAATTCGTGGAATAAAGATGGAAAGGTATGTATGTACGTATGTTCAATGTAAGCATTACCTACTCTCGGGTAGGTAGGTACATAAGTACTTACCTATTTATTCAAACCTATTCTTCCCGACGTTTCGACAGTTTACACACTGTCGTGGTCACGGGATGACAAAATATTTATAAAAATGTGTTCTGATCCGTACCTAAGTTTAAAAAACTTTATTGTTCAAACCTAACTGAAAGTGAGTGTGTGTTTCATTTAATAGGGAAGGTAGGTAGGTACAAGGTAGGTACCTATTATAGGCGGCGATAAACAAATACTGGGTACCTACTCGCAGGTAGGTACAAGGTAGGTACCTATTATAGGCGGCGATAAACAAATACTGGGTACCTACTCGCAATCAACATCTCGAGTTTGTCGAATGATTATTTTATAATGTTTTACTAGTATAAACTCATAGAAAACTAGCGGTCCGTCCCTGCTTCGCACGGGTAGGTAGCTAGGTATTTCCTATTATGGCCTATGTTCATCAGGGATAATGCAGTAGGTACCTACCTAGCTTCCTAACGGGGATAGAATGTTTTAAATCGGTCCAGTACCTACTTTCGGAGCCTATTCAATAGGTACAAACAAACAAACAATCAAATCAAATCTTTCCTCTTTATAATATTAGTATGTATAGATGTCACTATTTACCCACAATATTATACAGATGTACCTAGGTAAGTCCTAGTAGGTATTTTATTTACGTAGCTATCAGATTTCTAAGTAGGCAAATACCTACCTATGTATTATTATAATATTTTTATACCAAAACAGATAGGTATTTTTTATTAATTTTATACTAGGTATGTCCGCTTTAGTTTATTTATTAACAAACAGTTTTTCATCGAAATGGTCTTTTACTGCAATGCGCTTTAGTTTTAGGGCCTAATGCGTCGACTCTTCTTACGGCTGTCATCCACTTTTTTCAAATGTTTGGGTCCTCAGGCACATAAAAAAAGAGTTTATCGGGTGCTTTAACTGTTGAATTACAGCACTGAGGCACAATACAGTATTTCCTAGGCATTTTCCACGAGAAAACTTTATTTTTCTGCGCAGCGGCGTGCGTACGAGAGCGCGCCTGTCGAATGAGCGAGGTTGTGACGTCATCTGCGTGTGAGCCGCCGCCCGCGTTTTTAAAAACCTTCGGCCAGAAATACCGCACTTCAATCGTAAATATCTCAGCCATTACTTAAGATATCGCACGTCCTCTAAAAAACTGTCACAATATAAAAAGCAGTTTTGAGAAAAAGACGTTTTAATATTTTTTTTACATTACGTTGACTACTGTATTGTAATAATATTGAATAATAAGCGTATTTTGTTATTATTGTATGTGAAATTTTTTAACCTTTTTTTCGATTCTCAAATATTATATTTAATGATAGCAATAATTATTACTTTGAGAAAAAAAGTGAAAAAAGTCCCCTGTTATGACCCTTTTTCACATTCAATCTGAATTTAATTTCTATGTAGTAAAACAAAATGTAAGGAATAATGAACACTTTTATTAAATTTTTACAAAACTCTTCAATGTTAACTCACTATTTTAGAACCATATACGAACTATCAAAATCACTTATATTTGCGAGATCACTTATAGAATTAAACTTGACCAGACTTTCAGCAAATATGCTTTCTTAATTATAATGTAATTTATAGAATTATAGAATCAGATCTTCAGCAGATAAGCTTTCTTTGTAAAAACAGCATACATCTCGTAATGTGCCGCAGGTACCCCTTTCTCCAAACATTGTTTCTTGAAGGCTGCGTGTAGGTCTGATATACATTTACCACCATCGGTGAACTCGTTAAAGTACATACCTTTAGTAGTAGTTATTGAATATTTTTCTCTTAGACATTTCGTGTTTTTTGAGGCCTTCATAAGTCCACTATTAGCTCTGTTATCTGTAGAAATATTTTTACTAAATAAAATACTTTAAGGTATAAACATTAAATTATGAGGGTAGTCAAACATTTTTTAACAAACCTGTATTGTCATTTAATTTTTCTTGATAAATAAATTCTACCAATTGTACTTACTTCTTGCCGCGACTTCTCAAAATTTGTCTGCCATTTTTTGGATACTACAATAAAAAAATAATAATTAGGTATTTTTTAATGTTATAACGATATAAATCAAACTAGATAAACTTACAAAACAAGGAAAGATTGATATAAATACGGTCAAATAAGTCAGATTGCTGTAGCTTTTATTCAGGATTAACCATGGTTTATGAAAACATAATGTATATAAGTCGTGTATGTATAAGTGAATAAGTCATGGATAGCAATTTATACCTTAAACTTGGAACAAAGAACAAGGTCATAATTGCGGAAAAGTGACAGAACATAGCTTAAAACCATTTACGTTCAAATAAAAACCAAAACATTACCGTGTTTATTAGTAACATAGTGTCATAATTTGTGTTAATACTGTTTTGTAGATTATGAAATTAAATAATTGAATGTGATGATCATAGAAAATAGTAGTATAATGTCTTACAATAGTTTATCACTAACTCAATCACAGATATTGCAAAATGTCTTACCTAAATTAGGGTCATAACATAATTTATGACGTTTTTTAGCAGCATTAACACTCAAGCACATTACACAAGCAATGATACGACACTGTTGTGGATCGGAGTCAACGTATTGTCGCTCCGTAAAAAACTGACATTTGCGCCACCTTTTTACTTTTTTTCACACTACAGATATGGCGGTTTTATTGAGTAGTAGAAAATAAAAATTGGAATCTTATGGTATACCTAACTCAAATGACACATTTTCTGTGTTACGACAGTTTTTTAGAGGACGTGCGATATGAAAAAAGTAAAAACACAGGTTTTCTCGTAATTTTTTGTAGATTTATTTGGCATGTAAAGTAAAAATCGTTTGTCTGACCCATTGTAAGTTGTGTCCAACATTATCTATTATTATTATTATTATTAATGAAGGATGTGATGATGTGATGACAATGATGTCTATCTGTCTGTCTGGTCTGTCTGTCACTGTCTGTTTACAAAGTAAACTAATTTATAATTCTTAATGTATCTGTTTAATAACCCTTTGTGTTTGTGCAAACATCCTACTAACATTGTGTTGTTTTTTTGGTACAATTCAATGGTACTATTCAAAAAGAGGTATTGTTTGGTTTTTGTTTTGTAATTATATATTTTCATGTTTTTTCTCTAATAAAGTTTATAAATGACTCTCTTGACATGGATACTGCAGAGTTGATTGACACAGCAAGCCATGAAATAAGAAGTTGAAGTTTGAAGGTAAATAGGTTTCTCCTACGGTAAGTAAAATAAATTTGAATTTGAAGTTTCGTTTGTGTATGTGTACCTTGTACCTACTACGATAGGTAGGTAGATAATTTACATTTCTCTTTTGTGTTGTTTATATTATTTTTACAGAGAGTTTTCGAATTTCTCTGAATGATTTTACTTTCCACAAAGTTGTTAACAAAACTAGGAAACTACTCAGACTCACTCTCCTCACTCCTCAAACACAATCCGGCTGATTCGAATGCTGTGACGTAGGCTGTGACACTAAATTAATTGGCATTCTATTTATCCAAATTGTAGCTTTCAGCTTTGCAATTTTAATTTTGCTGTTATATGTATATATGGAGTATCTATGTGCGCTTATCAGCATTAAGCCACAGATTTATAAGTATACCACTAAACATTAAGCGTGAAAAGGTACTTACGTGATTGATAATTTTTTGTGATATGGAAGATTAGGTGGTTAATTACTTTTGTGTGGCAGTCAGTAAGATTAAAGTGCTCTGTTGCTCTGCAGTGCTCCCAGAAACTGGACATTTATTAAGTGGAACCTGATAACCATGCCTGCTATTGCTGGAAAATATCAACACTACAAAAATGAAGACATTGACGACTATTTCACTGCAGTTGGTAAGTTCTTCGATAAAAGAGATCAGTATGATTAACTTATTATAACATTAATATTCCATATAGCTCGGTATTTATAATTATTTCAGACCTTGTAATGGTGTAATTTTTTATTTTATACAGGTGTACCTTACATGGGTCGTAAAATGATGAGCCTATCATCGCCCCTAATGGAAATCACTCATGATGGTGAATCTATGACAATAAAGAACTCGTCTCTACTCAGAGTCATTGAGCACAGCTTCAAGTTTGGAGTAGAATATGAAGAAAAGATGCCTAACACAACAATCAAAGTAAGTATGAAATAAAATATTGTCATCTACCCCAGATTTACGATTATTTATTGATTACCTTAGGGTTTCCGACTGTATTTATTCCTTGGATATATAAATTTAGCAAAATCATTTTTTACCTCAATTAATAAATATAATATCCAATAACAAGCAATTTATTTTATTGATTTTCAGAGCATCACAACCCTGATAAATGATGATGAGATGGAAACAAAATCTGTGATTCCAGAGAATGGAGCTAAGTGTGGTCGTCACTACAAGTTCTCAGATGATGGTGTAGTTGTGGTAATATTGCAAACTGAAAAGGCTTAACTTAACATATTCCCATATAGTTTTTCTGTGATATTCATTACATTTTTATTTTATTACATAAGTACTCGCTTCTCTCACATTCCGGAACAAAAAATTAAGTTAATCTAGATCTGCATGTATCTATGCTAAATTTCAGCCCTATCCATGCATTCATTTTGGCATGAAAAAGTAACAACTTTCAAACTTTTTGATTTAAATGCACATTTATTTGTTTTTTTTTCAGACTCTTACACATGAGAACGCGACGAAACCAGCAAAACGCTTTTTCCGCCGAACTTAGGACATAATTATGTCATGTAAGAGACATAATTATCTGTACTACATCGATGTGTTTGGAGTCTATTGAGCTGTAGGTACCGAATTATTACATAGTCTTTTTTCTAAAAGGTATACAAATAAATTGATCAAAAGAGAGTACCTACATAGCTGTTGTCAAGTGACCTAGATGATGGTTTATATTCTATCTACATTGTATAATATAAAGCAAACATACATGTATGTAAAATTAATTGACTGATCTCTTTTTGGCAAAGACGAAAAATGGTTCTGGTGGGTTATTTGGAGTGATTTTTAAAGCCATTCCACTTGCACAATCTACTTAAGTCATAGAATTTATTTGTACCTAAAATTATATTTTATACATATTTTTATAAATTTATTAAATGTTATTCACACAAAATGTTTATTACCTACTACTTAGTATCATTTAAGACATGTGCATGAAGTATCTTCTGTACATTATCCTTGTAGGTAGGTATTTATCGTTCTTTGACACATTGAATAAATACAATCCCATCTGTGTAGTTAGTATTTGATTTGAATATGTTTTTGTTCAAAGGATTCCGATAGGTACAGAAATAATAAGTACGTACCTATATCGTATCCATTTTGAATGGAGCATAAACGTTAACAAACCGCCCATACTTAACCTAAAATTCACTTTGTTGGCGCGTCCTTTTTTATACGTAATTTACATTACTTGTCGATTTTAGATCCTCCCTTCAATATAAATTGCTTACAATTTATATCTGAAACTCGACGCCAAGCAAGTTTTTCATTCAGAGGTCTTCAACATTCGACTCTACCATAGAGCAACGTTGCTCTACGTTGTCGAATGCAGGCAGGAAGCGAACTAAAGTTCTTTCTTCCGATTTCTACGTTGAGGAAGACTTCCCTCAAGTCATGCGCTGTCGTTCAGAAAGCCTTGCTGGCTTCTCAAAAGCTGTTCGGTAGCCGGATGGCTGCCATGGTCTTCTTGGGTAAGAGCGTCAATGGGGGGTTCAAGCAGTTCCCGGGGAAGTGATCGCCAGGAGGGTTTTGCATCTGGCGGTCTTGAGTGCAGGGGAGCGAGTCCGTTGAGGTGAACGTAGCGGGAATTGTCCGCCCTTACTAAATAAATCATTTTAGGGTAAAACGATGTTAAGGCCACCCATTGATTTAAAAAGGGAAGATAGGTTACGTTCTCCCAGCGCTTACTCAAAAATTGGCATGTGTTACAACTACACGCAAACACATACGCTCACAGTTATATTCCCAGTCCTGTGCAATACAAAGAAGAAAAAAGACGGAAAGACGTATCTAGGACCGAAGTGAGACTAAGACAACAATATTTCACGCGAATCACGACCGCCCGTGCCGCCGCCCCGGTGACTGATGTGGGAGAACACAATTTTACACAATTTGAGGTTGCCACTTTCGAGCAACCAGTACCTCATCTTCGTTTTTAATAAATCAATGGGGCCACCCCATACAATAAACTTCAAACCCCCTTTTAATTTATTTTTAGACCAATGATCGGTGGTATCACTGACGTGACGTCTACGGGAGTTTAAAAAGCGATAACTAATGGGTGGACTATTTAAACAATTCTGTGATCAAGTAGCTGCCTAGGTATCGTAACAACACTAAAAGTTACTTTAATCCTTGTTTAGTTTTGTAGGTAGGTGCGTAGGTGCCATGTAGGTGATTAATCTAATCTATCAGTACATCAGTAGTAGATACCTGCGTATCTCGAATAATCTCGACTCTACATAATATATATTTTTTTGAGATACCATACCATCGCGATGGTAGGTATCTCGTGCATTGATTAATTAAAAAGGTAAGATGAGGTACTAGTTTCTCGAAAATGGCAAACTCATAATATCGTGTAAAATTGTGTGCTCCCGCCTCAGTCACCGTCGGACCGGCGGCGGGCGCGGCGGCGGCGGCACGGGCGGTCGTGATTCGCGTGAAATATTGTTGTCTCGGTCTCACTTCGGTCTTAGATAGGTACGTCTTTCCGTCTTTGTTCTTCTTTGTATTGCACAGGACTGGAAATATAACTGTGAGCGTATGTGTTTGCGTGTAGTTGTAACACTTGCCAATTTTTGAGTAAGCGCTGCTGGGAGAACGTAACCTATCTTCCCTTTTTAATTAATCAATGGTCTGGTGACTCCACAACAGCTGGAATAAACAGAGTATACAGATATGCATCGGTGTTTATTTCAGCTGCTGTGGAGTTACCAGACACATTTATTTTTTTGATAACAATTGAAAACTACCTTTGTGTAATCCAGTTTACGTATATAGGTATTAGGCCGTAATCTAAAGTAAATTAAATCATCAAATAAACTGGATGACCTTGAAATATGTGGTAGAATTTTGTTGTGTTCAGTTCAATAATATTATCATACTACGTAACAAGTGGGCACTCAGTTTGGCAATATATTAAATTGACGGGGTCAAAATGTCACTGATTCCTGGGAAATATCAGCAGTACAAAAACGAAAATGTTGACGATTACTTCATGGCTGTTGGTAAGTTTTTTCCTTCTGCAAAAAACATTTTACGTGATTCAAAAATTGCGAATCATCATGAGTCCTTCATTCTTGGCAGAAATAGGTACCTACCTAATAACAGTAATAGCAATAGATAACTTATACTTATTAAAGTGGTAAGGTAAACCTACCTAAAATGATTCCTAGTAATTCTCTTAAGCTAGTAGGTACATAGTAGTAATTCAATGGGGTTTACGTATTTCGTTGGTTAAACCCACAGATGCAAATCCTCATATTATATTAGATAGAGCATCTATAATTGAGGGGTGGAAATTACAAAGGTGCCAAGTGATTTTGGACTAAAGCAAAGATATTCACATAAAAGTGTCTATTGAAAAAAAAATTTTTGAACAAGCTAATTTTTAATTGCTTGCTTTAAAGTAGAGCATAAATAAAACTATTTTAGTCATAGAACTAATTAAATGTGTCTTTTATGTAAAAAGATACAAACATTTAAAAATTAAAAATATAGAAAAGTGTCGGCAAGGTGTCGTTTTCTTTACAAAGGTGCTAAATCTTAGGGCTATTTATATCACAAAGGTCGTGCCTAAATTTATTTTTTATTAAATTATTTCTGTCTCTTTATCTATTATTTATGCACACAAGTTTCTGTAATACTCTTTATGTTCTTCCTTTTCTAAGTAATCCACCATGGCCAGTAAATCAACTTCTTTTCTCTTTGAATTGAATTGGTTCTAGCAAATTTATAATAAGTATATCATTTTTATGCATTCCTCTTTTCTAGACTTTAACGGGTTTGAAAAAATCTACTTCGGAGTCTCTTTTGTATAAATCACGCCAGGGTCATCCGATTCAATTTTAATCCACAACAATTTTGTTATGTTTAGATTTTTTGTGTTTATTATCTTGTCAGCAGCCTTTTCTATATCTAATAAGTGGCTTTGGTCCATAGGAATGACCTGGAAAATGGGGGAATTGTTCTTGCAGTAGATACCATTGTTTGTAAATCCTCGGGTACAATAATGATTTACAACGCTTCTTCCTTTTTTCAATTATACCAAAATCCCTATACGACCAATAAGTTAGTGTTTGCAAGTTAAATAACTCTCCCCTCTGGTCTTTTTCATACTTTGTTCGCTTTTTAGTGTTCCTTGGCCGTTTTTACATTTTCCATTATTTTCACAACCGTTAGGTACACCATAAAAACAACAAAGTCCGCCCGTTATGGCCGTTATCAACCAAACGATTGACATGACATGACAGTGACACTTGGCACCATTGTAAAGAAAAAGGTAGTATAATTTGGCACCCGCGCCACCTTTGAATCGTCATAAGAACTATGTTTCAAAGCTTACGACGTGAATCCTTTTTAGGGATATTGGCCTACATCGTTAGCCTCATTGTAAGGCAAAAAAAAAAGAAAATGGTATTTTGAATACTTGGCACCTTTGTAATTTCCACCCCTCAATTGTAAAATTAAATCAGTTGTGTTAAGATTATACGTCCACAACACAAGAATTAAATGTCCACTATAATCTGCTACCCGCTGCTTTGCATGCTCTTCTTAAGTTCCTTCCTAGCCTATCTTTTTTTTATTTTAGGTGTTCCGTATATGGGTCGTAAGATCATTTCGATGACATCGCCCTTGATGGAAATCAAGTTGGAAGGGGATGTGATGTCAATAAATAATTATTCGCTACTTATGACCATACAAAGCAGTTTCAACCTTAACGAAGAGTACTCCGAAAAAATGCCAGCCAGTATTCTAAAAGTAAGGTATCTTTGAACCTATACCATGTCCATTTTGAATGAGGCATAAACGTATACAAACCGCCCATACTTAACCTAAAATTCACTTTGTTGGAGCGTCCTTTTATACGTAATTTACATTACTTGTCGATTTTAGATCCTCCCTTCAATAAAAATTGCTTACAATTATATCTGAAACTCGACGCCAAGCAAGTGAGTTTTTGTTATTTGTATCGTGGTTTATTTACTAACATGCTCTATGCTGGATGGATACGGTATAGGCATCCTACAGTCGAATTGAGAACCTCCTTCTTTTTTTGAAGTCGGTTCAAAATATTTGCACCGGGCATGAATTTATGATTTTCATTATAAACCTTTATTTCCTTTTTATACCTAACTTGGATACCTACCACTATGCGATTTTTTATTTTTTTATAGAACCGAATTTCTACGCGAAAACGTAGATATATTTAAGTGGTTTTCAAAAAAATATGTGTTTCGGTTTTACAACCAGCCTAACTGCCTATTTACCTCAGAAAAATTATACCTTTCATCAAATCTTAGAGTTACATTAATTAATCCCACTGAAATGGGAAGTAGAATTTCTACTTCCCAAAATCCTTCGATTAGCTACAAGATCTTTGCCTCTTTGACTTGTTTTGGTAATTTTACTACATTACATTACAGAGTAAAACTACGCTGATAAATGAAAGAGAATTTGAAACCGTATCAACATCTCCGAATGGTGTGAAGCACACACGACTCTATTCAATAAAAATGAAGACGAATGTGTAATGGTTAGTGCCTAAATATACTTAATAGATAGGTACCTAGTCTGTTCAAAAAGACAAGAGTCGTGAGAAGTGAGGGCGCTCGTGTGCCAATTTGTCATCTTTTGTTGAGTGGACAACACTACTCTGTCCTTACAACATCTATGCATTGCAATATGACTAAGTGTTAGTTCACCAAAACGCCGCGACTCTTCTCTTATCGAATTGACTCTAGAAAGGTGCCTGAAAGCAAGGTGGTCGACTGCAGTCTTGCAGTCGACAACTTGCTGTCAGTGATGGTTTAAGCCGACCGACGTGGGGCCTGTAGCAAATGTGAAATGGGGGCATTAATGTTTAATATTTTGGATTAAAGTAAATTCGATAGGTAGTGAAGATTGTGCGGTGGTGGTGGACAAAGTTACCGGATACCACAGTCAAGTTTTGTGGATCAAGTGATTTTTTCAATGATTTAGGCCCTCCTAGATAACATCCGAAATAGCTCGACCCACACGTATCGTAGGACGCCCTCCGCCCAGATGGGATGACGATATGCAAAGGACTGAAGGCAGATACTGGATGCGTCAAGCTGAAGACAGGGCGCTATATGGCGTTCATTAGAGGCGGCCTATGTCCAGCAGTGGACTCGTATAGGCTGATGATGATGATGATGAAATAACATACTGAATTAATTATAAAATGTACCACACATTTTTTAATTAGTTCATTATGTTTTGTTTTTTATGTTGCTAATGTTCAAAAAGAGAAGAGTCGTGGGAGGGAAGTGAGGGGGCGCTCGTGTGCCAATTTGACAACTTTGGTTGCGTTGACAACAATGCTCTGTCATTGCTGTACAGTGTTGCAAAAGTTCCCGATTTATCGGGAGATCTACTGATTTTGGCCAAGGTCTCCCGATATCCCGATTTAGCAATCCTATCTTCCGATTTTTGCATTTTCAACTTATGATAAAAATAGGAATTCGAAGAAAAAATGGAGAAAAATATGCTAAATACGGCAACAAGTATTTATCACAAAATCGATAGTCTGTCAAATGAAAGCAGATACTTCATTTTTTCTTAACTTTTTACATGGCAACTAAAATGAACGAATGAATAAACGAATTTTATATGTTAGTGTGTCCATATTTTTTGATACTTAGTTCGAGTACATTACGTTTATTGTCTTTTTACCTAAAAACTGTTTTGTTTATTTTAATTCATAAATAATTATTTACCAAGTATCAAACCATGTCATTAGAAATTTGACATAGTAATTTTGATATTGCCATACTGACATTTTTTGAATTTGCCGCGATTTTTCTGTCTACTTTGATTTGAAAGACTCATCGAGTTTAGGATTCTAACCATACTGACATTTTTAGATGGAAAGACTCTATGCACAGCGACAACCAGGGTCTAATTATGCCCTACAAATTGCCCGAAAAAAAAGTACCTATATAAACAGCTTGATAAATAGTTATTACTATCCAAACAAGAAATAAGGTGCAATTGACTCTAATTCACTTCAACACAGTTATGTACGCGCTATCCAAATATTTTAGCGGGTTTTTATATTTTCTGCGTTCTAGGTATATGGAATATAAACAGCAGAGAAGTTTCCCGTAAATCGTCATACCCTGTAAGTCGGTACCAAACAATTCGCTACCCAGAGAAACAATCGGATTTTGGGTTGGTAGCGAATATCGCGAAGTCTGAAGTCTGAACAGGTCTTTAGACCAATGAAAAAAAGTACCCTTTACTTAATTAAACCTACACATCTGATTCTCTTTAATAATCTGAAATTTCTTTACAGACATTAAGCCATGACAAGTCCAACATAAAAGGAAAACGCTACTTTCGCAGAGTATCGTAGATCCACTGACATGTGATCGCAGAATTTAATAGGTATTACTTAAGGTACTACTTATTTGTGTGAAAATGAACCTACCCGACATAACTTCATATTATGATAAAGTTACATAATTTAGGTACTTAATTTTTTTTACTTCAATCATCGAGTTAGGATTTATAGAGTAACAATCACAGAAATAAAATGCTCGCGCAAAAACTCGGCACCCGCTACGCTCGGCGCAGAGTTGTTGTTTAGTTGTAAGGCGACCGCTGTTCTCTTACAACGTCCGCAATGCCAAAGTGATCTGTGAGTTCCTGCCCAAATAACAGCAAATACGTGCTAAAAAAGGATGGTGTTTCGTATTTTAGGTAAGTACCATAACGTATTCATGAATTTTTGTATCCACAGTACGAATTTCCAGTTAAAATTCAATAATTATTAATTTTCGTAGCAAAATAAAACGCCCACAGAGCCTCGTAGCCGTATCTCTTTCACACGTTAAACAAATACGTAAGAGTAAAAGAGAGATCAAGTCTCGCGTGATCTTGGGACGCGCACATTGTGTTTGAACGACAAAACTATGGAGTGGATTGATACTAAATATTTTTACATATTTTTATTAAACAAAAGCTTTATTTTTTAGTATTTCGAACAAAAAGCAGATGAGTCGATATCGTTTTTTTTTAGTGTGAATTACCTTGTTTTTAGTTTTCCTCGAAACCCCATAAGGTGCTCAGAATGGAGAGTCATATTAGCAAAAGCCCGAAGCGAAATAAACTACTAGCCATGTAAAGAGTCGGTTGTTTGCTGTAATCACTTTCCTGCTTAAGACATTTATTCAACAAAGAAAGGTTTCAGTAGGCTTAACAAAAAGCAAAACTCATTTTGCACGTAAGTATATTGTTGTTTATTCCTCTTTAATGCTTAAAGAATAAAAATAAATTCAGACACCTTTAGTCTATTTTGTTAGTACACGGCTAGGGTTTAGTATCTCTTAATTTAAACAAAGATTTTGTTCTTTAATGTTGGGTTACAGGGCAATAAAACTTGACGGATATACAGAATGCTTTTTAGAGTGCTAAAAAGCATCCTGTATGTAAATCCGTAATAATGGTGATATTACATCAAAAGAATCGGTACAAACCTCGGCAAACACGACGACCCACTGACGACCTCTGTGGTACGGTGAACGAAGGAAAAAATAAAAATACTAATAAAAAGGCACCGTTACAATAAATTAACATTATTTCAAGGTAATTAAATAATTTTGTTCTGTATTATTTATTATTCGTCAGTAGGTTCAAATTAGTACTTAACCTAATAAAACTCTCGTAATACATATTAATCTTGTTTTATTTTTAATATATAGCTGCACGCATTGATCGCGTGCGAAGCCGCGGGGCGCAGCTATGGAAACTTTTAAAGGTGATTTATATCTCACGAGAACTGATCTATGAGATAAAAAGTAGCCTATGTTTGATCCCAGGATTAGGATTACCTGTATGCAAAATTTCAGCGCAATCCGTTCAGTAGTTTTGGTGTGAAGAGGTAACAAAAATCCATCCATCCATACCATCCATACATCCATCCAAACTTTCGCCTTATAATATTAGTGTGAAGTGTGATTATTTGCGCCCCGCGGGATCACTTGTGTTTTCCGGGATAAAAAGTAGGTAACATCAGTGTGACTAGCTGACTCAACCCGGCTCCTCCTAGGTAAATAATGTAATTATAGCCTACTAGCTGCGCCCCGCGGCTTCGCATGCGTTGTTCCTATGGACACGTTCAAAGGTGAGTTTTATCCCACGTGAACTGATTTATGGGACAAAAAGTAGCCTATTTATGATACTGGGATTATAATTAATAATAAATAAATAAATAATAAATAATTAAACCTGAAAATTTGGTGTCCATTCTAAATATTGGTGAAATAACTTTTGAAATCGGATGTTTAGTTCCGCGAGTCATTAAATATATTACATTATAAATTATAAACTCACAAGCTCACATTTCACTAACAGCTATTATAGTACGTAGGTAGTTTTTTAAGTACAAATAGCGTCTCCTCTAACGCCCTGTTCCCGTTCGTACGCATGGCGTACGAACGGGTATTCGGTAATTTTCGGTCTTCTTCGGTGCATTATTATGACATTGCGTACAAGCGACATTGAACATTATGCAACGAAGATAGCGTCTAAATTTGCATAAAGGTCACTGTGAACTATATAATAACAAATGTATAGGTATGTAGAACGGCGTTTGGACATTTTTTGTTTGCCGGCAGTTAGAGATTGGGACTCTATAAATCCTAACTCGATGACTTCAATGTAATGTAATATTGTAATAATATGATTTAAAACAAAATAATTTTTAAAAAATCACAAAATAAATTGGAATTATCAAATATTTGTTCATTTTCATAAAGTCAATAATGTGTTAAAAAATATAACCAAAAACCTTCCTTCTCTCGGGAGGCTAAAAACCAATGAGAAAATAACATCTTGTTCAAATCTTGACGCTCGAGCGAAAAGCTCACAAAGCGCGTTATTGCTCTTCATCTGAACTTTATTTTAATTTGTGCGTTGACGCATAGGTGACACAATATATGAAATACTTACTAAGTGATTTATGGGATAAAATGTAGCCTATGTTTGTTTCCAGGATTAGAATTACCTGTGTGCAAAATTTCAGCCCGATCCGTTCAGTAGTTTTGGCGTGAAGAGGTAACAAACGTTCAACCATACGAACATGTTCTCCTGCAAAGCTTAGAATGAGACCCCTTGTGGTTTACGAGATATTTCGCTCTGAACAGCTACTTGTACATTACGCAGAGTACAGATGAGTACAAAAGTTTACACTATGATTATCACTTGTCGTTAAATGGCGTTTATTGCAACTAAAGCGCTTTGATCACTTTGATCACCCCATCAGATAGCTGCCAATCCGAGAAGACCGCCCGACAGTTGTCAATATTGAACGTCCTATCCGTTTCCTAAAGATTGTCTGTGACATTCAGAACCGTTGATTTGGACGAACAGAACCTTATGCACCCAAATCTTGCAAAGGCTTACTGCAATAAAATCAAAATAGAATTTTGAAAAACCCACGACGGATATAATAAATAGTATGTAATCGAAAAAGGAAGAAATAATTTTTGCAAAACCCCCGACTAAATGGAATTAAAAAAGACAATTAAATTACCTTTAGTTACAATTATAGCTTCCTAATTTTTTTCACCTATCCATTACTACAAAGCCAAAAAAATCCGTCGGGGGCTGCAGCCAACAGGTATCTATACGTTTTTTCAATTGTAAATTCAACATTATAGTTCAAATTTGTTTCTATTAATTGACTGTATGAGATAATCTTTATACCTAGTCATTTAAATTCAGGAACCTCAACCTCAACAGCCTGGATTGGTCCACTGCTGTACTGACCACTGATAAACGCCTTATTGACGTTTATCTCATGGGGGTAGTGGCCATAATCCCCATGGTGGGCATGGGAGTTGGGGATTGCAATTCGGTGGTAGAATTGTTCTGTAGGGGGCGCTGCTGCCCGCCATCGGTGGATATCCCTTAGTCGCCTCTTACGACACCCACGGGAAGAGATGGAGGTGGTGGTGCAAATTCTAACCCAGCGCTACACTGGGTACCGGAAAATTCAGAAAAAAGATGGCAATTGGCAATTGGCAATGGCAGCCCCCCCGACGGATTTTTTTGGCTTTGTAGTAATAGATAGGTGAAAAAAATTAGGAAGCTATAATTGTAACTAAAGGTAATTTAATTGTCTTTTTTAATTCCATTTAGTCGGGTCGGGGGTTTTGCAAGAATTATTTCTTCCTTTTTCGATTACATACTATTTATTATATCCGTCGTGGGTTTTTCAAAATTCTATTTTGATTTTATTTTAAACTTTTTAGAGATTTTCTACTTTACTTACAACCGATTTTTCGAATTCAGATCATCCTTTTCATTAATTAATCATAGGCCAAGCCTTTTTGTATTTATTTTATTTTAATTATTATGTATATCAAGAATAAATGTTTTATTTGTATCACACGGCGTTTCTCTCCATATTATTTAACAAGGAAGCAAGTTTCAGAGTCAATAAAGTCGGTCACCTAGCAACGCACCGCGTTACCTAGGAACGGAGTGTGTTGCCAAACACGGTTATAAAGGTACATCTATATTTTTTTAAAACGTCGATTACAGCGCCCCCTGGTGAGCAAATACCATAAAACTTTGCTAAGAACCATCGCCAATGAACCCCATACCTTTTACAGAAAACTGTGTCTCAATCGATCAAACCGTTCTGAAGATAATCGGCAACATTGGTTTTCACAAAATACACATACAACAGCGCCCCCTGGTGAATGAAGACCATAACAACAACATCACACCCTAAACGCATATACCGTCTCCGTTCCGTCGCGAGTAACATAAATATTTTTTTAAAACGTCGATTACAGCGCCCCCTGATGAGCAAACACCATAAAACTTCGCTAAGAACCATCGCCAATGAACCCCATACCTTATACAGAAAACTGTGTCTCAATCGATCAAACCGTTCTGGAGATAATTGGCAACATTGGTTTTCACAAAATACACATATAACAGCGCCCCCTGGTGAATGAAGATCATAACAACTAGCGTAAAATCATCGCCACCAAATTTCGAACCCGAAACTGAAAACCGCACCTTAATCGGTCAAGCCGTTTTGGAGATAATTGGGAATATTGCGTATTGCACATACATACATACATACATACATACATACATACATACATACATACATACATACAAACAACATCACACCCTAAACGCATATACCGTCTCCGTTCCGTCGCGGGTAAAAAGGTTAAAATCAGCCTTAGAATTGTCTATCATACAACCCCTGTAGGCTACCTAAAATATAGGAGGGCAATTCTCAGTATCATGTGATATTTTATGAGGTGATACGCAGTGTCACGTGATAAATATCGAGCCTTGAATAAATATTGAGTTCCGCTACGAATAAGAATAGTCAGGAAGGGTAATTCAGACCAAACTTCAAACAAAAAGTGGGCCTAGCTCAAACCAAAATGACGTATAAGTCAAAAAACGAATCATAGCCAAAGTTCCAATTAGACATTGCTTCGTGATTAGTTGAATTCAGAACGAAAGCAGGGATTGGTTGGCGCTTGCTAAATGAAAGCGGTGATTGGTTCGCGCGCGTACTGTAATGTCTGCTATGACAGCTGAAACAAGGCGGCGTGGATGATGTTATGCAATAAGAAGAGCGAACCAAGTTATTAATAAAATAATATAATGGTTAACAATGTTTTTTTATTAATTTGTTTTTGTTGCTTTGTACACATCAATGAAATCTATGTTCCGCGAAATATGATTAATTTATTAAGTTTTAGTCTAGAAGACATTAAAAAAGAGTCTTTCTTCGCAATCTAGTGAAGACGGATTTTCAGAAGTTCAACGATAATATCTTCAGTATCAAATATTTTAGAAAAAGACTGTGTTGATATTACTGACAGATTACTAGCTCGAGTAAGTGATTTTCCGTGGTCGTGATTTTTATTTATATCTTATTAGTGTCTCGGTGCGTGAGCATATTTTAAACAAAACCACCGATGGATACGAGAGTACATCGAAATCTTTCAAATTAATTAGCTTGTGAAAATATACATTTTCATTCATTCTGGATAGCTGATTTTGGCTTGCAGTTTCCGGGTAATAAAGCCTACAATTTGTTCCACGGTTTCTGGCAGTTGAAGCGTCGTTGGTCTTAGTTGCAACATGTTTGATAACACCGTGCAATTCTTCTCTTCTGTTTTATACTCTGCTGGTTTTCATAGTTTTCATTAGTAGTTATTGTTTGTCTTTCTAGCTTTACTGCACTTATCCACTTATTTTTACGAATAGGATCGGCAGGAAAACTAAAACACAAAATACAAGCAAAATAAATACATACATAAGGGTTATAAATATATCTTAATTGTATTTGTTACATTTCAATATTTCATCAACAAGAAGAAAAAAATTCTAAGATTAAAAAATATGTATCTCATATATAATAAATCAATAAGTGACTTCAATTTGCGTATTATTGACCATAATATTGTTTTGTATTAATAACAAAAAAACGAAGTCAAAAATTTACTGACTTCATATTGCATAGTATTGAACATTTCATTTTGATGACGTATTTGGACATCTATGAATGTAATTATAATTTAGCTACCACTTACTAGTGAAAAGTGATCCCTAGGCATTTTAATCTTGTATGGCTCCTGCACCACTTCACAACACATGTTGGCATGATGATTCACAGCTATTTCACAAAGATACTCACGAAAACGTCTGTGCAGACTGGACGTGTCTTCGCTTGCAAGATAAATATCCGACTGATTGCGCGCTGAGCCCGACTTTTAAGCCCCGCCTACTTTAGCACAACTTTGGTTGGGGCATTTTTTTAAAGCAGTCCTGACTATTCTTATTCGTAGGAGTTCCGCCAAAAACTGCATTCTCGTGCACTCTTCGATTTTTCAATTTCATTAAAGACAATTTGATTCCCTACATTTTCTTGTTGACAATCAACTTCTTCTTTCCGGCCCTTGTGGGGGCACGGAGGGGGGCCTCGAGGCTTGGCCTCTTTACCCCGGCTTCAACTCGATGGGTGACGACCCCTCGGTCCTTGGGTTGAGGCAAAAATGCTCTTTTTGCCTATATTATTATTATTTTTTTTTTTGGATGCATATATATATATATTTTTTTATTGGTTTCAATTGTTTTTTTTTATTTATTTTTTACTATATTTAACCCAAGGACTCATGGTGGTTCCGGCGGGGGCGGCGGGGTAAGGTCCCGCGGGAGAGGTCGCCACGGGCGGTCGTGGTCTGGGGGCCGGGTCTGGGGCGGCGCGATGTGATGCAGGTGTTTGTGGTGACCGTTGTCGGCTCGGTCGTACATCCGCCGCGCCGACTTCACGACGAAATCCTCGATGGATTGGATCTGCAGGTCGCGGGCGATGACGTCATTCCTGACGTATTGGCCCGCGCCCGTGCCTAGATCCTCAGGGCGACGTTCTGCAGCGCCTGGAGCCGGTCTCTATTTGTTTTGGAGACAAGGGCATACCAGGCTGGTGCTGCGTAGGTTAGTCGAGACCGAACGTAGCTCTTGTAGACCCGCACTTTGGTCCTCAGAGGCAGGCGAGATCCTAGGACAGGTCGGAGGAGCGCGCGGGCGACGCGCGCTTGGTGTAGCGCGCGGTCGACTTGCGGCTGCATCCTCAACGACCTGTCGATCTCGATGCCGAGGTACCGGGTGTGCGGGCTCCATGCCACGTCCTGGCCCCGAAGCGTCAGTTGTGGAGGGTCGCCACCCTCCACAACTGACGCTTCGGGGCCAGGCATCGAGATCGACAGGTCGTTGAGGATGCAGCCGCAAGTCGACCGCGCGCTCCGGCGGGAGAAAAATAGCGCAGCCGTCTTTCCCACATTGACGGCCATGCACCATTTGTCTAGCCATGGCGGCAGGATGTCGAGCAGCCGCTGCATCCTGCTGACTGCGATGGTGGGGCTGGAGGAGGACGCAAAGTAGGCGCTGTCGTCCGCGAACAGCGCTAGTTACACATCCCTTTCCCCGGGGCGTAGGTGGCCCTCCAGGGTGGGGATGTCGTCGGTGTAGAGCGCGTACAGCGCGGGCGACAGGCAGCTGCCCTGCGGTACACCAGCTGAGATGGTCCGGGGGGTGGAGGTGGCACCCTCAACCGCGACGAAGAACCGCCGGTCTTTGAGGAAGGATGCCACTATCCTGATGAGGGCTGGAGGCGTCGGCGTCTGCAGGAGCTTGTACAGAACGCCGGGGTGCCAGACACGGTCGAAGGCCTTCTCTACGTCGAGAAAGACCCCAACGATGCAGCGCCCGGCGTTGTGCTCGACTGCTAGGTGGTGAAGGACCCTGGTGAGTTGTAGCGTGGTGGAGTGGCCACTCTTGAAGCCGAATTGCTCCGGGCGCGGCTCGATGGTTGGAGCCAGGCGCACCAGGAGCAGGCACTCCAGGAGTTTGGCCACAGTTGGTAGCAGTGTGATGGGACGGTAGTTAGCCGGGTATCGGTGATCCTTGCCGGGCTTGGGCAGGACGATGACCCGCCCGGTCTTCCAGGCGTCCGGGAAGTGGCCCGTCCGGAGGATGCCGTTGTACAGGCGGGCGAGTGCGGTTACTCCGCGGCGGGGCAGCTGGGCGAGGGCCATGTTGGGGACTCCGTCGTAGCCTGGCGCCTTCCGTCTGGGTAGGCGGAGGACGGCCTTCCGTACCTCGGCAGGGGAGATGAAGTACTCCCCGCCTAGAGGCGGTGTTGGGCCCGACTGGAAGTCCCTCACGGCCTCCTCGACGTGGTGGTGGTGTTGGAGGGTGACGAAGGTGGCGTCTGCAGCTACTGGGTGAGGCGTGAATTGCTCCGCCAGGTGCTCAGCTAAGATTTCAGCACGGTCGGCGGGGGCGAAGCGCCTCACCCAACGTTGTGACAACGTTGCATACCTTATGAATGTCAATGTCTAGTTTGGTTTTAATCAGTAATGCCAACTTAGTTAAAGCTGAATGTAGCAATTTTATCGACAAATTGTCAAAAATGTAGACGGTATTTAAGTTTATTAGCTGCTACATTTTTTTTATTGAAAGCTTTAACAATTTGAAATGTAAAAAATATGTATTGCCAAAATAGCTGACCAGCGACCTCTCTGCTGTGTCGTCGGGATAGCCGCAATGTGGGCGAAAGTAATCTAGTCAGCAGGCAACACCGTTTATATTTTATTTTCGTTTCGTTTCGGTAATTTTACTAAATTTGTATTGCAAATTGCAATAATTTATCTTTGACTTGAAAAGAACTACGCGAAATCCTTTCTATTGAAATTAAACAAAACAGAAAACAAGTGAGCGACAGAGAGATAATACTCATGTTCTTCTTTCTCTCTCTTCATTAATGCGAACGAGTACCCGGGACCACTAGTTGCAAATCGAGCAACCTATCGAAAAAGCCCTCGATAAATATCGAATTGCAGATGTTGAGAATAAGCTTGTTTCGATATATTGCGAGTTGTGTTGATATATTGCGAGAATTGCCCTCCTGCCTCCCCCGGCGGCCTCTCGTCTACATCATGGTATATGGTCTACATAAAGGTAGTTTCGAGATTAGCAATTTTTTTCATCATAGTTGGCAACATTAATTAAAATTGTCAGACACTCTTAATGTCACTGTCAGTCAATCTACTGTCAAATGAGTTATATATTTATTCAAAAATCGAAATAACCAACTCAAACGGCGGCGGTGATTTTACGTATCCTAGAGAAATAATTTAATTTGCAATCTTCATCCACCTAACGCTATGCCACCTATGGCTAACTACGCTGCTACTAAAGACCAGGTGAGCACTAGAATTCTGACAGGATTTTATTCCTTTGTCCCTCAATTCATCAATATAAATGGAATGTATCGATCGTTATTCTGTGTAGCCCCCCGGTTTGCCTCACTTTTATTTATAGAGAGAGGTACCTGTACATATAATTACAGATTCCTGTATTCATGTTACATTATACCTACATTTTTTTATGCCTACCTTACCGTAATCTGAGACTGAATGCTAAGCGACGGGACGGTGTCGAACGAGCTTATAAAAGTACAAAATGTGAATGCCACTGACTGTACCTATTGTTATTTCTTATGTAGGTGGGCTGCAATAAAACTCTTACACTCTCCTCTAAATCTGATAATTGTTTATCATTTTCAGGATGAACAAGTACGCAAACTGCAGAGATTGTTAGAAGGATGGAGAATGGCCTTACTGACTCTTAAATCGGTCATTCTGTGGGAACAGCAATGGCACCCTGCTGCCATTTTTATATCGATTTCAATCTTATACTTATTGGTTTGGATCTTGGATCTCAATACGCTCGCTACATTTGCTGTTGTTGCCCTCCTGCTGAATTTCGTGGACTTCATAGTTCCTTTTGTGAGCAAACTTGTCTGTGGCCCTAGTGCGTGGACAGGCCAGCATGAGAAGAAGTTTCATGATATTTGCAACAGCATTGTTGTGCAGTACAACAAATTATTCCAGAACATCATGACCTTCTACTCAATGAGGGAAACGAGCCCTACAGTGGTAAGTAACTAGTATTTTTCTGCATGATCCTTCATCTTGTGTCATATATCTTAACGTCTTGAGGGTTGTGATACCCCTGTGAAATTATTTCATCTATACCTTATCCATTGAGCTTGTAAAATGTTAGTAAGCAAACCGCCCATATGCAATCAAAAATTCACTTTGTTGTCACATTGTTTTATACGAAATTTCTTACAATTAAATCTGAAACTCGACACCAAGCAAGTGAGTTTTAGTTATTTGAGTCATGGTATGTTTACTAACATTCTACAAGCTCGAAAGATAAGGTATTGGTTGTCTAGTCTCATTCCTCATAATTTAATAAAGGTTATTTATCAAAAAACATAAATTAATAGTTATTTATCATATGATCGCAAATCACAACTTTGAAAGAAAAGTTCCTCGTAATTATTTAAAAGATTTGGGATGCTCTCAAATAATATTATCCTCAACCTACCCTAAATACAGTAATGTCGTGTGGCTAACAAACATGTTTGTTTCAGTACTACATCATATCCATCAGCATGCTAATTATACTGACCTGGATTGCCTCATCAATCAACAATATCTTCCTCTTCTACATCCTCACAACCGTGATGCTGCTGTGGCCAGGACTGGCTCGCACCGGAGTCTTCAACTCTCTTCTCTCTCTATTCAACATGGCACCTAAAGTCCTCAAGGCTGATTAACTTAACCCCAGCGTTTTGTTTCTGTGATGGTCTGGTCATAAGTTTTAAGTTTAATTAGAGGTATACAGTTAAATTATAGTTTGCGTGATATTAAAGAGCCAAAGCTGCTGCTTAAATTTTTTAATTTGTGTTTATTTTATATCTTGAGCCTTGAACCTTAGCTTAGGGTTATTGTCAAGAAAAAAGCTAACTTGTTACTTATCCAGTGTCTACAACAGACACTGGATAAGTAACAAGTTAGCTTTTTACACAGGATAGTCTCTCCAGGGTAGTTTTGAATGGTTAGTAATAATAATGCTGAACCATTCATACAGCATCATCTAGCCCCAAGGTAAGCAGGGCTTGTGTTATGGGTACTAGAACTGATATACTTAGTTAGACACAGGTACAGATATTTTTTATTATAAATAGAAAACACCCAGAACAAGTATCTACGTTTTTTCCGAGTCGGGTATCGAACCCACAACCTCCTGCGACGCTGGTGAACCTCCGCTCGCTGCGCCACAGACGTCGTCGTAATCTTGAGGTCAAAATTATAAACTACTACGTGGTTTCACCCGCGTAGTTCCAGTTCCCGTGGGAATTCCGGGATAAAATATAGCCTATGTCACACTCTGAAAAATAAGCTTTTTAATGATGATAGAATTTTTTAAATCAGTCTAGTAGTTTCGGAGCCTATAGAAACAAACAATCAAATCTTTGCTCTTTATAATATTAGTATAGATAAATAAAATGACACATCATTTTAAATAATAAATATATTATCCAACAAATTCTTATTCTACATGATTTATCACTGCATGTAAAACAAAGTGCTTATCATGATAGGCAGGCATTCACATGGGAGTGCTAATATGCATTGCATGTGTTCAATACTCATCAAAAAAAGTTTACACTAGGAACTAAGTCAATATAATATCTCTAATACAAAAAATATGGGTATCTAATGGTAATTAAAAAATTACCTAGGAATGGATTATTTTTCTAAATGATTTAATAATTTTTAGTTCTAGATTCAATATAACTAAGTATAACGTTATAAAATCGAATTCACTGTATATTGTATTTGAAGACAATAATTGTTTTTAAAAAATACCATAAACCACTTCACCATTTTCGCTGATGATGATGATTTATCGAGCAACAATAGAAATACACATTGTCAATATTTCCACTGCTTAACTATTTCGGTTCATAAAATACAGCCAGCCCACAGACAGACAGGAGGCTTATAGTAATAGGTACAAATTAAAGACCCCTATGCGTACAAAACCTTAACTAAATCATCAGTCCAGAACTGATCTTCCTTCATTCTATATTATCCATCTTCAATGATACAAGTTCTTTATGGAAATCCTCCATGCATCAACTTTGTAATCCTCTTTTTTACGCCTGTTGCCATGGGAACCGCTAGAGATAAATTGAAAAGAGGACATTTTAGCTACTTTTTCAGCTCATTCATAAATATCTTGTAAGTCTTACTTATAAGGTACCACCTTAAATTCAACATTTAGACAGTAAAGAAAGTGTCATCACACTTCAATGAGAATTGGCGAAGATATATAGAACTTCTTTCTGAAATCGGTAAAAATAATCAACTTTTCTAAAATTCATGAACCCGCAAACATCACTACTTCAATACATTTACAGCTGAATTTAACTCGTACAACAAAGAGCCCATGTGCTGGGACAACGAATGTGTCAAAGGAACACTCGAGAGCAATGAATCCGGGTCACTTAAAGAATCCTAAAAATCGTAAATTGGAGTATTGAAGATTGGTCAAAAGTTATGTTCTCCGACGAATCAAAATTTATGCTCTACAAGCACGATGGAAGACACAGAGTGTATCGAAGACCAGGGGAAAGATTCAAGCAAGCATGCATCGAAGAAAAAGTAGCCTACGGTGGTGGGTCTGTACTTGTGTGGGCCGGAATTTCTTCTGAAAGTCGCACAGAGCTGGTGATCATAGAAAACGGCTCTTTAACTAGCGAAGATATGTGGAAGAAATCCTCAATGATCACGTTGGTCCATTTATGGTCAATTTAGGTGAGGATGCTATATTTATGCATGACAATGCCCGACCTCATACAGGTAGGATTGTGAATGACTACCTTCAAGAGATGAACATTACTCGTATGGAGTGGCCAGCGCGCAGCCCGGATATCAACCCGATCGAGCATGCTTGGGACGAGCTAGGCAGATGCGTAAAACAACGAAACCCTCCCCCAATCACGCTTCGTGAGCTCAAAATTGCTCTCACAGAGGAATGGGAGAATATTCCCCAAAATCGTATAAGGAACTTGGTGTACAGCATGCCAAACCGCGTAAACGCAGTAATGGAAGCACGAGGAGGCAATACGAAGTATTAAAATTCAAGAAAATCGTAATAAAGTTCAAAAATTTCATGTTTCCTATTTTTGTTTTAAGGAGAGATCAGCAGTTTTTTTCTTTATGTAATTTTGTGTTAATAAAATGTATGGTGACTCATATTTTTTTTACTTTCATTTAAGGAGTATTACACTGTCTATTAAATACAATTTATTGCATTAACCTATCATTTTTAGTTTCCGAGATTTTTAACATTCTTTAAGTGACCCGGATTCATTGCTCTCGAGTGTATTTAAAATAGGATTTCAACATAATTAAATATATTTCAGGGCCTGAACTGAAACATGCCTAAAATTCGACATACCAATTCAAAGGCAAAACCTGCCTGAACTGGACTGACGTCATTACGGTTCTAATAAGAGTCATAAATGGCAAACTACACCTGCTTAGTTTCCGAAATAGTAAACCCAGGTTTGATATTAGGGTTCTTTGCTTTAGTAACCGAAGGTCCTTCGCCTTTCGCACCATCAGAGGTACTCGATCTAAGCAGATCATCGGCCACGCGCGTGGTTTTAAACCGACCCGCGACGCTAGTACTGACAACGGCCTGCGTATTACTACTCTTTTGTGCGCTACTATCGCTGTACCTCCTACTACCGTTATTCAAAAGCTCGTTGCTCCTATTCTTACTCTTCAATTCCTTGAGGTTCATTGATTCTAAATCGGAGCTGATTTCATCGTCTTTTATGCATTTTACTACGTCGCTTTCTATGTTGAAGTTTTTGCTGCTAGATGGTATGTCTTTGTAGAATGTTTCTTTCGTTTGGTGGTAGTTCAGTCCGTAGAAGTCTACGGCGCTGCTGGACGGTAGGGCGCCACTCGTGGGAAGTTGGGCGCCGCTAGTGGACGGCCTTGCGTCGTTGAGCCTGAGAGGGGGGCCGACGGATTGCGATTGAGGGCTGAGGTCGTTCTTGATGGTTTTAATCGGAGAGCCGTAAATATCTGCTGCTATCGTTTCTTCGTCGTCTTCGCCTTCCCCACTCTGGAACAAAAAAAACATTACAGGGTTAAGGAAATAAAGTGCGAGTGGGACTCGCCCACGAAGGGCCATTATTTATGAAAACGGCAAAAAATAATGTCTTTTGTATGGGTATGATTTTTTAAAGAACTATAAAACCGACTTCAATTTGTTTTTCTATAATCGTAACATTGTGAGAGACGGTGCAATTAAATATGTTATATTAATGCAATTAATATTTTATAGTAAATTTACAAGAACCTGGCATGGGTTATTACTGAGGATACCTATTAGTCTCTTAAGAAATCTCTATATCCATGTAATAGAAGCCAACTCACCAACAAATCATGGTCGGTAAGCGATCCGGCGGTCGCCTCGTTGCTTCCAAAGTCGAGCTCCGAGGCGATCGACACCGGCGTCACGTCGCCGCTAATAGATGAACCTGTAACACAAGTCTCGGTTAAACCTATTGCCTTGATTATACTCCGGCTAAACTGAAGATACATACAATGTATGTAAACTGAAGTAAATCTAAAAAAACACTTCCTGTTGTTTAATTATATATAAATGAGTCAATATCAAAACTAGTCACAAACTAGTCCATCGAATAACTTTCAAACTCAGCTAAATATATGGTGAGTTAATTTATAAATCAGTAAAATCTAAGATAACTATCAGAACCAGCCAAACCCATTAGATAATTCATAATTTTCGCCTTTTTATGTATGAGACTCGAGCTGTTTCTAATGTGGAAATTGTCTCTTTCCTAGTTTTTGTGTTTTCGTCCAGTACTGAAGAAAAGTTTCAAGTGGTTTTGGCTGATTTTGAAACCGAAGCATTCATTTTCTTGCTTATAAATTCTAAGTATTGTATTTTTTTACTATCCGTCATGAATCATGCATGACCGAACTCATGACCGTCAACAGCCTGAGTTCACACATTTATACACCAAGACCCGGAATGTCTGCAGATCTTAGAAATCCAAACATTCGTCTTCGGCGGGAATTGAACCCGCCACCATCTTCATCGCAGCCCCTTAGACCACTGCGGTACAGCTGTCATAGAAATAAATAAACTCACCAATAAAGAAGAATAAAGTACTGTTCAAACTTCAAAATGAAAAAATAGGGCCTATCTTCATATTAAAATAGATAATTCCCATATTATTTGTCGCACAAGTATGTACTGATGCATTAAAGATATTAGATTAACAAGAAAACTGCAAAGATTACTAAGTATAAACATAGACATTGAGGAAAATCTGAGTTAATTTAAAACAATTTAGTGACAAAACACGAAGATTTAATAACACATGCTTTTGTTAAAGAAACTAGCATTACAATAGATTCTTTAGTGATAAGAATGTGCCAGTGGTTGAAAAGGTAGCTGCATGAATGGTTACGAATGATGGGCTTGCATTGCCATGGCCGAAGATATCGGGCAGTGAATGTGCAATTTGATAACTACATTCGCCTCTAAAATCCTAGATATTTTCGTACAAACAAATGTAGTACAAGTGTATTTATGTTTGGTGTAGCCCCACTAAGGCTGCAGTGTTGACAATTACAATGGTGGTACAACAACCAGCTAGTATTTAATTCGTGTGCTTTTATATATTCTCTGGTGCAATGACTAAAACACTCATGGGAGAATTATTTTCTGTTTAAACATTATGACAAAATATCTACCTATTTTGTAAACCTAAGTGAAGGACATCATTCATAATTAGATTAACTAATAAAGTTAAGGATACCATTAAATAATACATTGATTTAGACTTTTATCATTTTAACAAGAAGAGATAGATGTGACGGTAGAATACGTATACCTGCAACACTGCAGTGTGGCAAGAAGGGATGCAGGCCGGTCTCGCAAAGTGTTGCCGCCTCGCCCTCCCATCGCGCGCCGCTTTTCCAATTACTGGAACCAACGGACACCCTCCACTATATCGAACCCCCTCGACTTCTTTCAAAGAAACTGAATTATTACTTTTTAATATATTATGTAATCGGCCAAAAACTCGACTACGGTACAGAAAATTACTCAACTGATTTTGATGAAGGAGGTCTCAATCAATTTGTTATGGTTGAAGTTCTATAAGTTCCATTTTATACAAACAAAATCAATATGGAAATAAAAGTAATTTTCCGTAGTCGAGTCTTAGTTTCACAAAGATCATAATTACGTTTTTTAAATAACAAAAATAATTCAGTTTCTTTAAAAACAGCCCGTTCTTCCCGTCAGTATTCCCCTCCTGAGTATGAGTAGAGATTAGATGAAGTTATCATGTGAGTGTTACAACACTAAAGACAAGCAACACAGCATTGAATGGTGTCTCTACAAATGAGAGCAATGAGTGCTCCGATAGAAATGAAAGAGACAGAACAAAAATTGGCTACAGGTTGTACTGTGAATAAATCTTTGTGACATTGATTATATTTAAGGGTAATAATTACACCTTATCATATTAACCTTTAGTTAGAAGAAATAGCGTCAAAAATACACACTGAAAAAGCACAACACCAACTTGCTCTGCTCAGTCATCGTTAACGCTTTTCTATTGCACAAACGTCACTCAAGAAGCAAGCTTTTTTAATAAAAGCCTCAACTCTTAGACCTTTATTAAGAAAAGCTTATTATTATCAGCCGTTATCATACAATTTATACACAATACAACTTCACCCACATTTTAATTCAGAAAACACAGTCAAAAAACACTAAAGGTGCTATGCTAAGACATTCCAACTAGATACTGAACAAATTACCTGGCGGTCCAGTTTATGTGTTTTCTACATATTGGCAACATGATATGGATAATATTTTCCCCAATTCTGCTATCAATCGCCGTTCTATGACAATGTTATCGCCACGTTGTATCCTTAGATGAAATAAACTCTAGATAGTACCTTAACAGCCTATTATCTTGGTCCACTGCTAGACGCAGGCTTTCCCCTGATAAGCGCCTTATTGGCTTTTATCTCATAGGTATTGCCTATAATTCCCACGCTGGGCATGCGGGTTGGGGATCGAAGGTCGGTGGTAGTAGAATTGTTCTGCAGGGGGCGCTGCTGCTCAAATTAATTTAGTTTCAGCGATATCCAAACTACACTATTGTTTTCACGATAAAAACCTGGTTGGTGTCCCAGTTTACCTGAATACCACGGCTATGACATGGTCAACATATAAATGGCCATTATTATCTTTTTTTAATGTTCACCCTGTGGCAAGTCAAATGAATAATGTTCATGTACCTATGACTATTTGAATAAATATTGTTCATATCTGAATATTAGCTGGTGTAATGTTTGTTCATACCTGTCGTTGATTTGTTTATGTTCAGAGTTAGCGTAGTTGGAGTTGGGAGATGAAGGCCCGGCGGATGAGAGTCCGCTTGGCAGCTCGCCGGATGATGACATCAGGGAGGATGGACCGCTCCAGCCAACGCCTGGAAGGATATTAGAGAAAATTTATATTTTAACCAACTTCAGAAAAAGGCCTCCTCCTTTTTCTGAAGTTGGTTAAAATATAAATTTTCTTAATTAATTCTTAATTCGACTGTATTTTTTTTTATTCCTCAGAACTTTTGACTGGGTGTGGTCCGATCTTCATGATTTTTTTATTATATGAAAGCTGGTGATCCCGTGTGATCTCATTTTAATTTGGTTCAGTTCTGAAAATGGGATCAAAAAAAACCATGAAAAAACTATAAAAATTTAAGTCGGTTTATAGTTTTTTAAAACAAAATTAATTATTGGATTACAATTGTCTGCAAGGAAATATCCCTAAAACTGAGGTGCCATCTGTGATAAAGCATGCGAAGACCGCTTGGCAGGTCGCGATGAAGCAACGACGCCACCGCGACCCGCCCCCGCTCTATAAGAATGCATCCAGTTGACGTAGCGTATTACGTAGTCTAACGCCCCTATTTGTCTCACTTACTAATCGTCGGCGAAGGCTGTTTGTGTCGATGGGGGTGCGTACTGCGTCAGCGGGTTTTCTTGAAGCATCGGCGTAGCCGTGACCCGCTTTAAGAACTTGTTGACGTAGCGTATCACATAGTCGAACATCCCTATTGGTCTAACTTACTATTGGTCGGCGAAGGCTGTTTATGCATCGGCGGGGGCGCGTGCTGCGTCGGCGGGGTGCTTAAAAGTACCGGTGCCGCCGTGACCCGCTCCAAGAATGCATCCAGTTGACGTAGTGACAACGCGTTGTGGAGCGTCTCTAGGGGACGAATGGCTGGTACTCCGCCGAAGCCTTCTAGAGCCGCTGAAATTGATTAGAAATGTGTTAGTAAGATGATTAGATATTATATCTATTAAGAAGTTTGCAAAAGAATTGGCCATGCAAAATAGGAAGGAAAGGTTCAACTAATAAAAAAAAAAATTGTTGAAATTACATTAAAAATATGTAGGTATTTAAGTACAAGCAACAAATCAACCTAAGAAGATTTATAAGCCCTCTTACAAGGTTCTGAGAGTCAAGTAATCGAAATCTATATGAAATACTAGTACAAGTAGTTTCTATAAATATTACCAAAATTAAGTACTTTAGAAACATCACAGGCATAAAAGCCCGAAAGCAAGAAAACTCACCATTACTAGACGAGGAAGTCGGTATCATAACTCTGAGATTAGGCGCCGAGCTGGACCCGGAGATGACGGCCGTGGAGAAGAGCCCTGCCGCCGAGAGCTTGCCCCTCGCGCCCAGCCCCAGCATCTTGAGATAGCTCATCTGGCCAGCGATGCTGTGCCGCTGCCGCCGCCCTGCGCCCGACACGCTACAGCATTCCCCCAACCGCGGCCACGACGACACCCTCCCCCCTCTAACCTCCCCGAATGTTATCGCGGACAGAGGTAGCTCGTTAGTCGAGGATTCCACCCCGTCTACGTTTATGACAGGGGTCGATGGCGTGGGAGTTAGAGGGTCGAGGCTCGAGCGACGCTCGATTGGTGCCGTCAGCGTTAGTAAGGGGACTGGCATTGGAGGGTGTTACGTGATAGACGGTTAGTTGTGATGGACAAAAATAAAATTAGTATCTGATAGATAAATATCATAAATAAATTAAATAATATAGATAGAGGTATAGTGTCGAAGCGTGGCGGTGTTAGCGATATGTATCGCGCTGAGATTCACCAATGGAGGTTGCAAAGTCCCATTACTCCAGAAGATTCGTAAAGCAACATATAAAACAGAGGCTGTGTTGCTACAATCTTTAAACTAACATTAGACCGACAAAATAAGCCCTAAGCTTCCTCCATTGGTTCCTAGTCTCGACATCACAAGTGCAAGTAACCGTAGCCCGGATGACATGGCCGTTCGATCTGTTCCATCGCGACTGGACCCTGGATATCGGTCACTCACTCCTGGGTTCATAGAACTATGATCCCGGGAGAAAATGACGACTGAAGGCAGAGTCGCGATCGCATGGCTAACGGCCGTATTCACTTGCTATATTATTATTCAGACTAAGGGACTGTTTTAACCATTTTAAGAGATTGTAAATCTTTTTTATGGGCCTGTATTCAAATGAATAGAGGAATTATACTCTGATAAGTGGTCCTCTCTACCCATTTGAGCTTGACAAGTAGTTTTTGATTCAAAGGATGACAAACATACATACAATCCACAGCTTATCACATCAGTCTTTTATAACTGCAACTAGAAGTATCATCAAGAACCTAAATTTATCAATTACTTAGTAGGCCTTAAGTTTTTATACTAGTATCATTGAAGAAGGTGGGTCAAAAGAGATAATTAAACGTGAATACGGCTAAGTCTATTCTCATACGAGGTTACAGAGTTTTGGTTACCGATGCAAGCAAAATTATTAACACAATATCAAAAATCACTCGGAGCAGATAGACCACTCCAGTTGTATTCCTCATCCTCATCACCATATAATGGACCACTGGATTAAGGCCTCCCCCAGATAGTTGTATTCTCGGAGGTTTAATTACGTCGGTAAAGAAACCTCTGTCCTCTCATCTGAGAATAGATTAAAGATCTCACCAGATTTATCGACAGAAACGATCAGATAAAGCTTTAACTATATGACTATATGACCCGCTATTGGGGTAGATCTCGTCACGTCTTCGTTCAAAAAGAAACGAGAGCGAGATATGTCATTCTTGAACACCTCTATAATGTAGATATATAAAGCTTATACTGGCCGATTCAGCGTCAATAAAATGTGGTAAGACCGTATGTTAGTTGTACATGCTTTAGAACAGTCAAACGCACAAACAAATGAGGAGCGAGGTTGCAACAACACACAAGATCGCCGGCCAGATTGAGCTACATCCGCAGTCTCGTCGTATAGCTACGGACTCAGTAATATGTCAGGTAAACCAACGCACACAATAACACACAGTAACAAAAAGTTTTGAAATGTAGGATATGTTTAGAATGGCCGAAAGAGGCCTGTTTCGTTACTCAATTGAGCTAATAAATAGTGTCATTTGGCGAAAGAATTATTTAGAATTTGGATATGCTATACAATTTCTTTTAAAAAAATCAAATCAATTATAAAATCTTCATCAACTACAAATAGAAATTGGAAATGGATGAGCCTATTTCACCATCATGAATTCTTGATTTATATGATACAATATGTATAATAAAGAGGATGCACTGTAACAGATTTCATTTCTGGAAACAAATGATTTGACGCTACTCAAATTGGCCTGTCAATTAAGTTTTAATTTTCTATACTCAAGCAGGTTATAGTGAAATAGGCACAATTTGAAATTGATTTGACCGGCGACGGACAGTAATGATATAACGGTGCCTTGCCTACTGATTTATAGCAATGAACTACGCGTCATTTCTACAGATGATCATGAACTATCCGTGCCGGGAGGGCACAAAATATATTAAACAATTTCTTACATATGGAGTCACGTACGCGAAATACGAAGGCTTCCAACGTGGCATAACAGAACAGAAAATAACATTTTACATCAAGAACCCAAAACCAACAACATAATATTAATATTTGGACTATAGGACATTTTCTAAAAGCAAGAGTTAGGTAATTTTATACTTGGACTTCAGTTTTAAGCATATGTATTTTGATTATGCTTAGTTTGAAACAAGAACCCAAACCACCAGCTAACTACTGGGACATTAGATATCTGCTAAAGCAGTACCGGATATGAAAGTTGACTGAACAGACTCAGGATTAAGACCAGAGATTTAAGCAGAGCTGTGTATGAGTATTTGTGATTGAGCAGTGTATTTAAAGTTCAGTTTTGGATTGTTTGTTGGTTTTGTAGTTTGTAACATACGCCAGGAATTTGATGTATTGTTATGCTTTTAAGTGTGTGTACGGTATATTCCGTTGTGTATACATATGTAGATGTAATATGGGTGGGTGTGTAATGTGTATGAATGTTTCCACTTCGAATATTCTTCTAAAATAAATATTTATGATTCTTGATTTGTCAGCTCTTATATATTTAGCAATTTAGGTGTGAGCGTTCCGACCGTTGCTTCTTTTTTGTATCTAACGACGTATAATATGTCATGTCAGCATTCCGTCAATACGTTACTTGTTAATGACATTATAACTAGTATAAAATGTTGTTGAATGTGTGTTTGTAGGTTGTGTTGATTGTGTGTCGTAACACCTTGCCTGTCCACAGCCTGCAAGTTCGTGTAGCGCAGTGTTCTCCGACAGCTGTTTATTTTCTGTCTCTGACGCCGCACAATATGTCATGTCAGCATTCCGTTATTACATTACTTATTGTTAATGACATAACCAATATGAAATGTTGTGTAATGTAATCAGTCTTTATTGGTTGTGTTGATCCCACCACCTTGCCTGTCGACAGCCTGCCAGTATGTGTAACTTAGAGCGTTCTCCGTTGACGCCGCACATTATATTAAGTCAGCATTTCGTAATTACATTATTTGTTGTTAATGACATATAACATGTTTGTTGGTTGGGTTGATAGTGTGTCGTGAAACCTTGCCTGTCCACAGCCTACCAGCGTGTGTAACTTAGAGTGTTCTCCGTTGACGCCACACAATATACGAGTATCGTGTCAGCATTTCGCATACTTATACTTGTTTTTAATGACATATAAATAATTTAAAACATGGTTGTATGTGAGTTTGTTGGTTGTGTTGATTATGTATCCCATCACCTTGCCTTGCCTGTCGACAGCCTGCGAGCATGTGTTACTTAGAGAGTGCTCCGTTGACACCGCACAATATATTATGTCAGCATTTCGTTATTACATAACTTGATGTTAATGACATATAACTAATAAAAAAAGGTTGTTGTATGTGTGTTTGTTGGTTGAGTTGATAGTGTGTCGTTTCACCTTGCCTGTCCACAGCCTGCAAGCTCGTGTAGCGTAGAGCGTTCTCCGACAGTTGTCCCGACTCTGTCTCTGACGCCGCACAATATGTCATGTCAGCATTCCGTTATTACATAACACTTGTCTTGTTGCAGTAAAATACAAAGTGAGGGGAGATTTAGGTCTTGGAAAATAAATAATTAATAATAAATAAATAAAACGAAAAACGGAGCAAAATAGCTAGATATAAATAAAAACTTAATAAAATATTCGTACAGGAGATTTTTCCATAATTTACTCTAATTAGGGAATTTTTTACGTGGCAAAAAAAACGTAACAAATAAATAGCAGTGTTAAATAATTGGAAAAACATATTATTGTATGTTACTGCAACTAATTTTAGATAAAAGCTAAAGTAAAAACTGTTATCAACAAAATATAAACATAAATACAGAGTGAAAAAATAGAATACAGAGTGATTGAAACAAAATATTAAAACAATAAATAATATTAACGGTAACAGTTTGGTGGCAACGATCTACTGGGAGCCCAAAAATATATATTAAATTAGTCACTTTTGTTTTAATCACTGGAGTTTTAATAGCAAAATATTCTTTATAAGTATAATAATAATTGCAATAGTTTTATAATATTGCAATATACTTTCAATGACAACAAAACAGTCGGGCAAACTAATACCTACACAAATTCGAGCAAACTTTAAGAATTATTTTAGCCTGACCACTATTGAGTGGGGTCAAGGCACATTGGAACGGAATCAAGGGGAATTTTTTGTCAATTTTGATAGGATATTGTACCATATCACTTCAACGACACACTTTTCTATTCAGATAAAAATAATCGCTTGCATTTCGACGAATGCGCACGAGAACGTCAATGAAATGTTTTCCATATTTCCAAAAATGCACAAATTCCAAGACTTATACCGATTGAAATAAAACAAATAAATTAAGGCAAAAGGCGTAAATTCAGCAATTTGCTGCTTGCATTAATATGCTAGCAGCGTTTTTAGCTGTTTTTCAATTTGCTGTTTTTGGTATAGGGTGAACCCTATCTGTACCGCATTCACACACTAGAATAAATAAAAAACCCTACATATAAAAAATATATCTAATATCCTATCAAAAGAAATACAAAACCCTCAGGATCCGCTCCAATATGCCTTAACATCTCGGTTAGGGGATCAGCCAGACATGCGCGGCCTGCGCTCGTGCAAATACATACCGTTGTCGTGGCTCTGCTTGTGCTGGTCGTAGCTCCTAGCGCGGGGTGGGGCCTCCTCTTGCTCTTTTGGTTCTTTTTCATCGCTCTGGAATTCAGAGACGTCAGATTAGTGTACTGGCCAAATGCAGACTGTATAGCTCAACCTCAGCAGCCTGTATTGGTCCACTGCTGGACGTAGGCCTTCCCCTGATAGGCGCCTTATTGGCGTCTATCTCATGGGGGGTAATGCCCATAATCCCTACGCTGGGCATGCGGTTTGGGGATCGCAGTTCAGTGGTAAAATTGTTCTGCAGGGGGCGCTGCTGCCCGCCCACGGTGAATATCCCTTAGTCTACTCTTACTACACCCACGGGAAGGGTTGGGGTGGTGCAAATTCTAAGCCGAAAATGATAGAATCGTAGAAGTCTACGATTTTCAAGGACATCATTTCATTGGCGACCGGTGTGGAATTTTTGATTTCGTTGACAAGCAAAACCGTCTCTTATGTAGTTCGCATAAGATATAAGCGTTTGCACGAAACGCGCTAAACGAAACGATTCAGAAACTTCGATTTAGTTTTTTTTAGTTAGTTTAGAGTACCGGGTTCGAACCCTGGTCATAGGTCTACTTCGTGGCTGTGATAAAAAAATAATTACAATATATTGAATAATAATGCTGGACAATACTTACAGCATCATCTAGCCCCAAGCTAAGCAGAGCTCATGTTATGGGTACTAGATGACTGATACACATAATACAATACATTACATAGATATTTTTACTATACGTAGAAAACGTCCAGAACACCCTGAACAAATATCTGCTGATCGTACAAACATTTGTCCCGAGGCGGAAATCGAACCCTCCTGCGTCGCAGGCGGTAATCAATTACCTGTGCTCTTTCCCTGGTTTCCCCCACCACATGGCTCCTCGAGCGAAGTTCCTCGTTGAGTCTCGCCGCTAGTGTCGATGCCTCATGCCCGCTCACGGTATAATGAAGATTACTGTAAGAACATTATCATCACTCATTTTTATTGACCATCAGTGGAATTACCACCCATCCATATTGACATTTGAAAACCCTTTGAATTGGCCTTCGTAATTTGCAAATGTATGGCGCGAAGGCTATAGAAATTGCTTTCATTGCTTTCAAATGTCAATTATAGTATGGGTGGTTTTACCATAACCCCGCACAGCAGAACGGGACAATGCAGTGTTTGTCGAATTTTTGGATCTGCTCTCCGCAATAGTGGTGAAGGGAAGCAATAATGTACGACAAAATATTATACGGCACAATACTAGGTGATCACATTGGTACAGCCTAATAATTCAAGTACATGGCATCCGATTATCATGGTCTACATTATAATGACCGTATAATATCAGGCTGGACCGTACTGTTCGCGCATAATTTACGCGTGACACAAAATTATAGTGCACCCGTGGTAAATACATAGAAAATAGGATAGGTACCTAATGTACAGCGGAAAAAATAAATATGTGCAAAGATGATTATGTATCTTTTCGACCTGCATTAAATTGCTTTGTTACGATTTTGACTAGCGGATCGTATTTCGAGTCTTGACTCGAAACTGCAAGGACATCACTAAAATGGCCTAAAGATTTGATGCAACCCTAAACTGGGAATTGCGATGTTTAAAGTCAACAAAAAACTCAAATAATAAACTACAATACTCATCTAAGGGCTCTTTTACACAGACTGCACGTCTCAAATACACGGACAGCGAGTTACTACAAGCACCCCCACCCCCGGCGGTCACGTCACGCGCTCAACGCGCGCTCACGCGCAGTGCTCGAAGGGATGCGGTACGCGCGCGTCTAGAACCGCACTCGCCCTGAAGATGGCCCTCGTTAAGGGATGAAACGTTGGTGTTCTTCAAACACAAATAAGGTTCGTAATTAACCCGCTTACATCCGCAATGAGGACGGCCAGTTGCCCGTCGACTGCCGTCGCCTGCAGTCAATGGGTGTAGTTAGGCTTGTAGCCGGCAACTGGATGTCCGGTTATTTGAGACGGAAGTCCGTGTATAAGAGCTACTTACTAGCTACTCAGCTACTTACCATATCGGTATAGGATCAGAAGGCCTTAGCTTACTCAGTTTGGAAGACTTCTTGGGTGAGAACGTGTCCATTTCGTCGGACTCCTGTAATGTATCAAACATCACCTAATGGAACAACAAAAATGTGGTTTTAAAAGCATGTATTAATGATTTGAGGATTTGAAAAGCGTAAGGAAGTTGGATCGAGGAACTGAAATGTAGTAGTATGTAGGGCCTGCGGACTGCGCCACCGCACCGGTAGCTTGAACGAAAACCCTAGACAAGGATTTGTCTAGGGTTCAATGTCCTAGACAAGGTTTGTCTAGGCTAAAATAGAGAAAAAATACATACAAATGTATACAATACGTATTTATTTTTGTGAAAAGACCTTCGTTTGAACACAATCTTACCGGTGGTAAAGAGACGATGTGGCCGTAATCATTTAATTCGCCGCAGCCGGCCGCTGCCGCCTCCTGGCCTGGATTGATCCTTACGCGAAAAAGCCAATACGAAGAGATTTTTGTTTCTTCTACCATTGATTCTACCCTCGAATCGCTATTCATGTTAAGATCAGATAACACATTAAGGCGAGGTGGTGTTGGAAAGCGTTGGCGGCGGACGCTGAGCTCCATTATACAAGTACGCTGGAATGGAAGTCCAGCTGTGCAATTAAAACAAAAACCACCCAGCCTCTTTAGTGACATTTGAAAACCCTTTGAATAGCCTTCGTGATTTGCAATTGTATGGTGAAGACCATTGATATGGTCAATATAAGATGGGGGGTTTTTGCGTAATTCCTCAGCAGTTCGATGACAGATCGTGGCCATTTTAGCGTTGAGTGTTTGCGTGAGCGGCTAGATAGTCTATGGAACTAATTTCACGGTTGTCATTTTATTTTGGTACGCCCTGGCCTGGCACGTCATAAAAAATGAAAATTTTACATTATGGTGTAAAATATACATTTCACGTCTCTGCCATGCTTGAATCCGCAGTGCACTGTTTATTGTGCCGATTCAAAGCATGGCAGAGACAAGCAATGTAAATTTTTCACCAGAGACTGTCTGATGTAAAACGCAGACCCAAGACGCAGAAGTACTTCATCTTTAAGAAGCGGGTCAGTAAATGCTTTACAGAATATTCCCTCCAGGGTTCTTGGATAATGGAGCCTAGTGGTGGTGACAGCGAATGGATGATGCGTCAAAAACTGACAATAAGACGCTTTTTGACTTCTTGAGGCGTGATTAAAATCTGATTTGCGTTTTATTATTCGGGTGTTACCTTAGTTTTCGGTATTCAACACGCATGCTGATAATCTTCTTTGCTAACCTCCAGTGGCGTAGTTATCGTAAGGCCAAGTGGCAGAGCACCAGGGCCCGGAGCTCAGAGGGCCCTCTAACCTAAGCTTTGAAGGAGAGGAGCTGATGTTCATTTTAATAATTTTAAATGAACATCAACAATAGGGTATATGCAATATGCATGTGACTTCAAAAAGCTAATATTTTTTTTACGTATTCTCCATTGATATAGAAACATATTTGTATATTTATTTTTGAATTTTATGGTGTTTTTTTTACGTGGAATTTATTCATTGAAAAGTAGATATTTTAAATCTCAACACCGAAATGTCTAAACGCAACGCTATAACCTGAAGCTTGTACCTGAACATTTGTGTATGGTGATGCAGTTTTGACTTTGAGTTGACATAGCAGGGACTCGATGATCCGTGTCGTCACAAAATGCAAGAGCTAACATGGCAGTGTTTTTATCACCCGAAACTGAGTGTAGTTTTACTTTTTGATTTTTACCTCATCATTTAAAATTTTTGGGGTATAATTTTTTTCGTTTATGTATTAACCTAAATAATCGACTAAAAAGTAAAAAAAATCCATGCATATACCCTATTAATAACACTTTATGTGGTCATGTGCGTTGTTGTACATTTATTCCCATTTTCTTTTATTACATACCTATGTTTGTATTCCTATCTATAAATTGGAAGGCCAATATAAGCTCAAGCTATGTGAGGGCCTTATTCTAACTGTATGCACGCACCTGGGTCTTGAGTCACCTAGCTACGCCACTGACTCTTTGACTTTGCTCAATAGACTGGTAACCTTATGCCATGCGCAGTAAGGTAGAAAATTAAGCAACTCACCGCTTGCAAGGTCTCTTGGCTAGCCATTTGGTCATCTTCCCCTTCTTCCTCGATGCATTTGACTTCTTCAGGCGAACTCTGCGACAAACAAGATTATACAATAATAATTCATTGTTAACATTGTTAATTTTTCACCACTAGCTTGTCCCCCTGTCTTGGTACACGTAGATCCTGAATACACGCCAAAGTCCACTGTTTGCAACCAAACATTAAAAAACCAACCAGATAAAATAAACTAAAACTCGACTATAGCGTTCGCCGATTCAGTTTATTTTTTTCAACCCTTACTTAGACCTTGCTATCTCGTTCGACCCCCATTATCGTCTGATGTTATATACCCTATAAGTACCGGGGTATTAAGAAAAACCCTTCGATACCTCATTTGTTAAAATCGAACGAGTAGTTTCAGTGTTACGTGGGAACATGAAAAATCGGCTACATAAGATCTGCCTACACTCAAATCATGGTAAATATCCTGTTGTAAATGACTTAAGAAGGCTACGAACCTCTCCCAAATCTCAGCGGCCGGCCCGAGCTAATTCGTTGTTGTTTCACGTAGAATTGCATCGTGTTGGCCATTCCGCGGCATTCGCCTTATTTTGGAATTGTGCTCCCTGTGTCGCATCGCCCCGCGCGTTTAAGCGAGCGGTTGCAGAAATTTGAAGGAATTTCTCAATTTTTTATATTTTTTCGTACTTTGCGATTCATTTTAAATAAAAGAATGATTTCACATATAGTTTTGTTTATTTCTAATGGTGAATATATTTAGGATGTTTGCAGTGTGACAGATTTTCGAAAAAAGGTGTCTAACATGCATAAAAAATAGCTTGAAAATGACTCTATTTGGTGGTCAAAATATTGCAAATTAGTTTCACTCTCATTCAAAGGTCATAATACTTTAAAAAAAATTAAAACACTACAAACATAGCTATTTGTCATCCGATTATGTATGGAAAATTTCAATACGATCGGAAACGTAGTTTCCAAATGAAGCGGAAAGTACGTTTGTATGGGGGCTAAGGTATCCGTTCCGTTCTTAAGTGTTAATAACCATGATGGATTCAAAAGTTTTATTTATTTAAACTCTCTGGAGTAGTAAAGCTAACACTTACAGAGTTATTGGTGGTAGAGTGGTTACGACTATGCGGCCTGAAGCCCGGTCCGGGTGGTAGGTTCTTCTGGACGCAGCAGTTGACTCCGGGACTAAAGTGTAGTTCTACATGGAATCTGAAATTCACACCACGCAAGTAAGATCTTACCTAATCTTACCTAACAGAACCACCGAAGAAGAAAGTTGTACAATGTGTCTGGTTACCGGTGTCGGAGACTTTGGGGGGTGAAGTACGGTAAATTTTATCGACAAATCACTATCCTTATTTTTTTTTCTCGCTCCATGATAAAATGGCAGCCATTTTGTTTTCTTTTGCCTCGAAGCACGGGTGCTTGTATTGTTTTAGCTATAGCTACCCATGCAGAGGTCCTAGGAAGACGATAGAGGTCTCATTTGATAGCCAATAATGTAGGCAATACAGCAATGATAACATTGTTGCGTTTTCTATTTTATAATAGAGGAAAAGAGAATTTATAAAACAAAAATAAAGTTTTTATTCAACATTTTTTTTTAATTATTAGCTTTTTCATAAAATTGAAACTGTCAAGCTACATGTTTTTGGTTTTTGAACGATAGTACAGAATGTGTGCTTCAAAATAAGTCTTGCATCTTAGCCCTGAATAAGATAGTTTAGAAGTTATGATGATTTAAACACGGTAAGTTTTTCTAAACCCAGGAGTACAAAAAGGATTTTTTTTTTTTAGACTGCTGTTAGCATTTGCCATTTCAGTTTCAGCGCGCCCTTATCTACAACAAAGAACAGCATTGTCTATGGACACGCAATTCCTCGAAACCGTGAGTCTAGTTGCTTATTAGCGGGATATTTAAGCTTCAAGGGTCATATTGAATTCGTCATAACTTCTAAACTATCTTATTCAGGGCTAAGATGCAAGACTTATTTTGAAGCACACATTCTGTACTATCGTTCAAAAACCAAAAACATGTAGCTTGACAGTTTCAATTTTATGAAAAAGATAATAATTTAAAAAAAATGTTGAATAAAAACTTTATTTTTGTTTTATAAATTCTCTTTTCCTCTATTATAAAATAGAAAACGCAACAATGTTATCATTGCTGTATTGCCTACATTATTGGCTATCAAATGAGACCTCTATCGTCTTCCTAGGACCTCTGCATGGGTAGCTATAGCTAAAACAATACAAGCACCCGTGCTTCGAGGCAAAAGAAAACAAAATGGCTGCCATTTTATCATGGAGCGAGAAAAAAAAAATAAGGATAGTGATTTGTCGATAACATTTACCGTACTTCACCCCCCCAAAGTCTCCGACACCGGTAGCCAGACACATTGTATATCACAAATATATAACTATCTTATTCGGTGGTTCTGTTAATGTCATAAAGCATCGTCCTCACTAGGTATACATCAGCCAAACTGAAGAATGTTTATAAACAAATCACGACACAAATAACTATATATAACTGCTTGGCGTCGAGTTTCATATATAATTGTTAGCAATATCTTTACTGTGTGCGTAAGGGGGTAAGGGGCGGTCAGTAGCGCTTCCCGATGAATCATTCTACCACCAGACTGCGATCCCAAACCCGCATGCCCAGCGTGGGGATTATGGGTAATACACCCCATGAGATAAAAGCCAATAAGGCGCTTATCTGGGGGATGCCCGAGGCCAGCAGTGGAACATTATAGGCTGGTGATGATGAGATATAATTTTACCTTTCTTCGGAGCAGGGATCTTTGGTAGGGTCTTCGTACAACATCACCACTATCTGCGACATGTAGTTGAGTTCTGACACCATAGACACGTACTCCATAGCTCGCCGCCATTGCTCGTCTTTTAAAACCTTAAAAAAAAACAATTTTTAGTTTTCTTCTCGCACACGTTTTCCTGAGATATATCTTAAATTATATGGTGGAATACAGGGTAAAGATTTGATTTTGTTTTGTTTGTTTGTTTGTATAGAATAGGCTCCGAAACAACTGGACCTACTGGACACTAAAAAGCTTACTTTTCAGGGAGTGACATATGCTATATTTTATCCCGGAATTCCCACGGGAACGGGAACTACGCGGGTGAAACCGCGAGGCACTGCATTTTGATTACCCCAATAGATTTTGTTTTTAAAAACTATACTTCAATTAGGTATATAGTTTGTTCATGGACTCCATTGTCAGAACTGAACAAATTACCACACGGGAAGCACCAGCTTCCAAATAAAAAAAGAATCGTGAAAATTGGACCACCAAGTCAAAAGTTCTGAAGTATGTACATAAAAAATATTTTATTACATGTATACTATTACTAGAACTAAATAATAAGCAAAATTTCAGACCGATCCGTTCAGTAGTTTCGGCGTAACAAACATCTAAACTTTCGTGTTCCTAATATTAGTGTGATTGATTACAGGTCTACTCTACTATTTAAAGTTTCATTTAAATTCGTTTCGTCATTTTGTCGTAAAGGAGGATGGAAATCTATCCATCCACACATTCACAAGCTTTTCTTTTAAGGTGGGAAGAAATTCATTAACCTTGAACGCCCCGAGGAGGTAATTAACGGGACGACTTATTCTTTCTGATGTCAAATAGATTTCGATTTATTTATTTTGCTCACATGTAAATGGCATACAGCTTAGGTCTTAACTTAATTTAGGCTTAGGTCAGTTGTACATGCACCCTGTAGCGCACTTCAAAATAATTTATACATTGAAGTAAATATAAAACAACGGTCCTAATTTATTTATTTATTTATTTATTTATTTAAGGAAAACCAGCAGCACATACAAAAAAATCAAAATTCAAAAGATAGAAACAGAAGGCTATTAAGAGGTTTTCACGACTAAGAAGAATATTAGATACATACAGAGTGTGAACAAGCAAAGTAAACAGATATCCTACAACATAACAATTAACAAAATAGTTCGTTACATGCATAGCAAAAAAAATGTGATAATAGTACTAAGTCATAGAAACAAAAATATTGATCAATGATAAATTAATAATATAACATAACTATTACTCGCATCCCAAGATAGAGTCATCCTCATCATCCTTGCCGGTGATGAGAAAAAGTCAGAGCTCAACCGCCGTCTCACAGAGTTAACGCTGGAGCAGAAGAGGTCCAGGTCTATTTGCTTAGAGAGTTTATTAAATGGGTCGCCAACTCGCCACAAAAAGGAGTTCTGACGATAGTTCGTTCTAACTGTTTTCATATGAATAATTTCGTTAAATCTGACCCTTTTATGGGGAATGTTTAGTGATTTTTGTTAAGAAGTTCGGGAGAATCAATATGAATAATAAATAGTAATAAGCTAAACTCAAATAAAAACAAATCTACCCTTAAACTAAACTGAAGAGTAAAGTACACTTACATCAAAAATCCCTCCGAACCTCAGCACCGTAAGCAGCGAATGCACGTGACTCTCACTAGTGAAGTACAGTCGCGTCCGCACGTGCCTCCCCGGGCTCGAAACACCGTGACTGTACCTGTACAGGTAAACACTACTTGTGGAATAAAAAAGCTAGCAAAATTAATATTTGAATGTATAAGTAATTTCTAGTCTAAGAAATGGTTATAGCAAATAAATAATGCTGGGTAATTCACACAGCATCATCTAGTACCAAAATGAGCAGAGCGTATGGTAAAATACTAGATAACTGAAATTATTAATTATTTATACATTATATACAGACATTATAGCCAGTGGCGGATTTACCAGCAAACTGAGTAGGGTGAAGCTCAGGCCTAGGCTGATTTTGGGGGGCCGGAAAATGTGGGTAAAATAATTTTTCATCATACAGAAAAAATATATACTGACAGTGTTGGGCACAACGTTTTTCACTATGGATACTAGGGTTAGGTGGAACCAAATGGCTTGGTGGTTTTTTAACCCTTAATAGGCGCATCTAAGCCCGTAGGTACCTATCAATTTTGACTGCGCGTGATTTGCATACTGGTGGCAAATGTGTCAATCCGCCTATGATTATAGCGGCAGATGTACTACCGAATTATAATTATAAGTAGGCATAGAACACAATTAAATTTATCGAAAGGAGGATCTTAATACCAGCCAAGCCTCTTCCTTAGTTCAATCAATTAAGATTGTGTGAGATATAGAAATAATATATAGGATGTTTGTGTTCTTTGAATAAATAAATAAATCCTGTGTTTTTTTGTCTTCGGTACATAAAGCACGAAACAAAAAAATCACGTGCAAAATAGTAGCTTTGGTGGACTACAAACCACAAAAGCCAAGCTGTATCTGCGTGGCTATAACTGTCAAACACAATCAAAAAGATCGCTTATCAATGAAAACCTGGTGAGCCTATTGGCTAATTTTTTATACATTTCACGGATCAGCTGCACAATTGAAATGATAGAGAAATCACCTTATGGTCAAGGGACAGTCACATTTAACCAGCTATGAAAATTACGCTATAACCAAATTCATTAACTACAAGTTTGATTAACACCAATGAATGATAGATACCTGGGATTGAGTCTATTCACAGTTTCCTCTCCAGATTCCTCTATGTTGCGTTGTAAATCAGCTCTTATTTTCTTCAGCAGAGGGGTGCAGATACCTTGGCTAATCGTCATCTTCTCTTGCATCGTCAAACCGTATTCCTGCAACGTCATTGAAGAGGTTATGTCTATGTATAATAAGCTCCTTATTGGATTTTATTTCATGGGGGGTAATAATGCCCATAATCCCCACGTTAGGGATGCAAGTAGTTGGTAGAATGGTTGCAAGAGCCGCTTCACGGTGGATATCCCTTAGTCGCCTCTTACGACACCCGCGGGACGAGACAGGGTGATGCAAATTCTAAAGGCATCACGCGGCAACGTCATTATATTTATTGCAATACAATTAAAAACCTCTTGCCTGTGGTATCACAATATCCGCCAAGTACTTAGCATAGATATAAAGCTCTTCCGCCAGATCAAACTGTAACGTGTGCTGGTTGTGTTGCAGATCGTACTTTATGCAGTCGTATATGTCCGGGATCTTGGATATGTCGTACGTTTTGTTCTTCGTGCAGAAATCCTTCTCGATCTTTCCCCAGCGGCGACCCATTAGTTCCCATGTCTCGCCGTGGTAGAGGATTGTGTCTGTGGAAAAGACGTTGTTTTTCCACATTTATTGTTTTATTCTTGTAATTTTTAAATAATAATGCTTGCTTAGTACTAATTTTATTTTAATCTCTGAAAGAAAATTACATAAAATAATAGAAATAAAAATTATATACTAGCTGGTGCGCCCCACGGCTTCGCACGCCTATCCCACGGGAACTGATTTATGGGATAAAAAGTAGCCTATGTGTTATTCCAGGCCTAGAACTACCTGTATACAGTTTCAGCCCAATCCGTTCAGTACTTTTTGCGTGAAAGAACAACAAACATACATACAAAAATGTTTACAAACTTCCGCGTTGATTATATTAGTAGGAATTCATTTACATTAGGTGTTTGCTTACTTAGAACTGCTCTTTCATCATGCTGTGGACACACATTTAGGGATAGAGTCCTTTAATTTGTATAATATTTTACATATTTTACACATCATTTTTGTGTGCATAAACAAAATATATATATATATATATATTAGGTAGGAAAGAATGAATGAAAATAAGTGTGTACACTTATTTTCAACAGCGTTCGATTGCTGAATCAAACATCATAAAAACTAAATGGTGTTTTCTAATACATCTAATTTTTATGTCCGTCCATATGATTCCCGCAAGGGAAATGCTAATATGCTACTTACGTGTAAGTATATATTTTTTGTAAATACATCGAAATTCCCGGCCTAAATATTTACGGAACCTATAAAACATGTACCTATCACGGCGCACCTTTTAGTGTCCCAGACGCGTCACACCTACATGATATTGTAATAAAAGTCACCTTTAGTCTTAGGATCATCCTTCTTCGTAATAACAATATGCACAAGCTGCTGTATCAACGTGTGTACATGCGCGCAGCATCGAACTGGGTTCTTAACGTAGTCCATGGCAGCCGCTATGCTGAGAGAGGTGCATGGGTTGATGCGGGCCCGGTCTTCGTCTGTGAAGTCTCGGTCCACTTGCATCGCTTCGTGGAGGCGGGCTTTTGCCCTGGAAATAAAAAATAATTTAAACACAAGCTCTTTACTACCCATTTCATTTTTCAGACATAGGGCTATGTAGCTAAGCGGAGGTCTGTACTAAACGCAACCAATAACTACAATTACTTTGACATGATTATTAGTATAAGAAAATTATCTTTAACAAGGAAAATTAGTATTTAATTCATTCATCATTTCATATTCTTATTTTTTCATCACAATAAATAAGAACTTCGCAAAATTTCATATAAAATACTAGAAACAAATCAGAACTAGTTTTTACAATTGAAACAATTAATTCATCACATTTTATATTCTTATTTTTTTTTCATCCCAAAAAATAAGGACTTTGCAATTTTTGCGACCTAGAATGTTTAAGACGACTGGCCTATTTAAATAATATCCCTCATAGACTTACATGTTCTGAACCTTGGAAGAATCATAGTCATTGTCCAGCAGTCCATTGGTATGACCAGACTTCACCAACTGCAACAATATTGGAGCGAGTCCAATACTGATGGAGATGACAGGAGTCTTTTGCCAAAGGCAACATACGTTTGAATAACATCCTTAATAGACTTACATGTTCTGAACCTTGGAAGACTCACAGTCACTGTTCAGCAGTCCATTGATATTATCAGACTTCACCATCGACACCAATATTGGAGCAAGTCCGATACTGGTGCAGATGACAGGAGTCTTTTACCAAAGGCAACATACGTTTGAATAATATCCTTAATAGACTTACATGTTCTGAACCTTGGAAGACTCACAGTCACTGTTCAGCAGTCCATTGATATTATCAGACTTCACCATCGACACCAATATTGGAGCAAGTCCGATACTGGTGCAGATGACAGGAGTCTTTTACCAAAGGCAACATACGTTTGAATAATATCCTTAATAGACTTACATGTTCTGAACCTTGGAAGAATCACAGTCATTGTCCAGCAGTCCATTGGTATTAGCAGATTTCACCATCTGCACTAGTATTGGAGTGAGTTCCCCCTCTAGAGCTAGAAGACCTTTGGCGAAAGCAGCTGCCGTCATCTGCACACGACCCTCGTCTGAAGCGTAGATCTTCAGGTCGTGGCGGAAGGTGGAATGGAGGCGGAGGAGGCCTAGGCCTTGGGTGCCGCCTTCTCCTGTGGAAAAGAAATTGAAGTTAAAAATTATTTATTGCTTTTAGGTAGAGTTTATTAAAATAAACCGTGGGAATTGAGAGCGCGCGTGTGCCAATTGTCAACTTTTGTTGCGTTGATAACACTGGTCTGTCATTGCAGTACGACTAAAAGTGTTAGTTCACCGTAACGCCACGACTCTTCTCTTTATGAACAGACTCGAGGTACACTGCAGTAAAAAATAATGGTGCAAATAGGTAGCTAATAGGTTTTTAACCGACTTCAAAAAAGAAAGAAGGAGGTTCTCAATTCGATTGTACGTTTGTTACCTCAGAACTTTTGACTAGGTGATCGCATTTTCATCATTCTTTTTTATATAAAAGCTGGTGCTTCCCGTGACCCGGTCCCATTTTAATTTCATACAGTTCTGACAGTGGGACCCATTAAAATCCATGAAAAAACTATAAAATTTTTATGAAACCCGCGTTATCAGAAGTACATTTTGAAAATATTGAAAGTATTCAGAGGCGGTTTTTAAGATATAACTTCTTTATACCTGTGTTTTAGAGTAAAGATTCCATACAAATCTTTTACCTACGATGAACTCTGCAAGAGGTTCCATTTCTTGCCACTCAAAAATAGACGAGACAGCAGATTATCTTTATATTCTTATGATTATTAACAATTTTTTGGCAAATTAGACTTCGATGTACCGCGTAAGCAGCTTAGTCACAACCCCTACTACATGTCCAACATATTGAAACGATAAGATAAACATACATAATACAAATTTATAAATAGTACGACCGAGTAGAACTTTCAATGAATTCAGCAGGATATTGAACATTGACCCTTTCAATGCTAGCATTCACAGGGCAAGGCGATGCGTGACTCTCAACTTCTTTTGCACATGATGTTATTATTTTTTCCTAATCATTAGCTATTGTTTCTTTTTATATGTTAATTAAAATAATTTAATATTATTAGGTACGCAACTGTCGACGACAATAATTATAGTGTTCACACTTAGGTAGTTTAATACGATTCTATTAGCGAATGCCTATTATTAGCTTTCTGTGACTATTTTAATTACATAAGCATATGGCGATACGAATTAAATAAATAAATAAAAATTGAAGTCGGTTAATAGTTTTTAAAACAAAATTAATTATATTATGTAATCTAGCAGTTAGAATCCAAAATATATTTATTCCAGGCCCAAATAAATACGCCAGAAAAAGTAATGAATAACGGCCTAAACTTTCAGATTTATAACATGAGTATTATTATGGATGATCAGATACATATTGGAGGGAAAGGGATAAGGGGACTTGATTGGCACGAGATCGCCAGAAATAAAGAAGACAACCCTTTGTAGTAAACAAAATATGGCATTTATTGTTGTGACATAGATCAATCTCAACCTCAACAGCCTACATATATTGGTTCACTGCTGGACGCAGTCATCCTCCTGATAAGCGGTTATTGGCTTTTAATCTCATGTCTGTAATCCCCACGTTGGGAATGCGGAATGGGAATTGCAGTTCGGTGGTAGAATTGTTCTACAGGGGGAGCTGCTACCCGACCCCGACAGATATCCATTAGTCGCCTTTTACGAACCCCGCGGGAAAAGTTGTGACATGGCTCACTTTTTATTTATTTGGGGGTAAACCAAGGGCTTAAACTAACAGACTTACAAGTCGAGAAATACCAGAAAGTTTATCGTATTTAAGAAGGTTTTTACGAAATCACAGTTATAAATAACCTACCTACCTTACCTACATAGGTTATTATTGCAACTGTACGTAAATAATTTTCACACATTAAAAACTTTCATTAAAGTCATTTACTACGGGATATTTACCATGATTTGAGTTGAGCTTTCCAATATTTCGGCACAGTTTCATGCGCCATGATCACGGAATAACTGAATGTCTTGCGAGTGCCTATTGGCAGAAATATCGATCTTCCCTCATTTTTAGTCTTTTGCTACGAACGTTGCTTTTACCACCGGTTTCATTATCGATCGCAACTCAATCACAACACACAACACTAACGGTAACACAACGCGGTTCGGTTAGTACATCACTTCTTCGTTTTTTGCACATTCTCACAACAGGGTTAAAGGTTCCGGATAGTTGGAACCCTTCTGGGTTGAAGTTTCTGTGTTTGGTAATCTCAATGGCCTCCTGTACCAATCTTGGTATGTAATGTCGCTGTGGATTGTCTAACTCGATCCAGTGGTTAGAACCAGACTCCAGAAGATGCTCCGCTATAGCAGACTTCTCAATTGCCCGATTCTTTACCGCTTTTACGTGCTCCTTGACTCTGCAGGCAATAGTGCGCTTTGTTTGGCCTATGTAGGAGCTACCACAGCTACAGTCAATCTTTTACACTCCTGGTTTCTCAAGTGGGTGTGTGTCTTTAGGCGTGCGCAGGTAGTGCGTGATCTTTTTCAACGGCGGTGTGAAGATGGTTTTTATGGATGATTTCTGCAGGATTTCTGCAACCGTCTCTCCTTTTATGTAAGGCAAGAACGCTGGTTTGCGTTCCACCGTAGTCCTGTGTAGCTATCTAACCTTATAGCCGTTCTTTTTTAGGATATATCCGACGTGGGCCAACTCACCTTGTAGGCTTCTATCATGGCACAGATCATAAGCTTAACCCGGTGGTAACAACTCTAACGAACCGTCGGTCGTTAGATATGTTATTATACTAAAAAAATGTTACCACCGAGTTAAGCTGTCGAGGGTGGTGATGTGAGTCGGCATGGAGGTACCGGTCCGTATTTCGGGCTTACTATAGACATAATGGCCTGAGCTTCCATTATAATCCGTTTTTTCCTTTCCAGGTACGGAACCCCAAACATCGAAAGTAAGTCCGCCTGTAACCTTTTCGCGTCGAAACGGCAGGATCTTGCAATTTGTTATGGAGGGAGACGTAGACGATATCCCAGAGACGGACAAAGGGTTCTTTTTATCTCGGTAAAGTATGTGCGAAGCTACGGAACGAAGCTTAAGCTATAATATTGCATGGGATGCAGATTAGCTAAAGTGTTACTTGTAATTGAAATGATCAAAGTGAGATTATTAACATCAATGACCACAACTATAGGTATTCCAGCATTATTTATTATTATTTATATTTATTTATTTGCCAGTAATCTTTGCACGCATTCAAACTCAATAATGATTATAGCATCGATTATCACGGTGCTCAAAAATGGTAATTTTACCACAATATTAATTTAAAAATTCATGTTTTACTACTATTGATACTGCTGAAAGTGGAACGACGATTATTTAAATAATAATAATAATTTACGTCTATTACTGACTGACAATAATTTCATAATTCGGAACAAATGCTTCTACGATCTGCAATTATTTGTTCAGGGTATTCTGGATGTTTTATATGCAAAATAAAAATATCTATATAGGTAGTGTATTGTATTAAGTATATCAGTTATCTGGATAATGCTATGTGAATTGTGCAGCAATATTTATTTAATTCAAAGTTATTCGACTGAACGAATGTCATCCTAATTCAATAATAATAATTATATGCAGTAACTTCCCAAAAGTATTCACGACGAATTTTTTCAACGGGATTCGAATCCCGTCGAATCCCCGGGATTTGTTTATCATTTCTTGGAAATTACTTGAAGTTTGAGGGGTTACGCACTATAATCATAATCACATAAACCGTAATAAAAATAACTTTGGACAATTCACATAGCATTAGCCTAGCCCCAAGTTAAATAATTCAATGATACCATAATGTCAATTAATAATTTATGGTCATATGTGTTGTGTTGCTGGCTTAGAATTTGCACCACCTCAACTCTTCCCGCGGGTGTCGTAAGAGGCTAGAGATATTCATTGGGGGTCGGGAAGTCCTATGATCAGCTGTGGACGTACATGGGCTGATGATGATGATGATTGTATCATTGGACAGACCGACAGACATAACTAAAAATTCTGGTCAATTCATTGCATCACTTAATATTGCATCAATCAAATAATAATTAATACCGTCTAACGCATTCATTAGGCCCATTAAAAATGTTTCAGATGTTGATAAATAATTTTTGCATATAATTGATTTTATAATTTCTTCGAAGTTTTAACAAGCAAGCAAAGTAACGGAAATTACACAGTATAGAAAAGTTAACAATAATAATTTTCAAGCTATTAAAGTCAACAAGTTCAATAGTATTGGATACAAATCGATTATAGAACAGATCGAATTACTTATTTCTAATGACTTTCCGAGGTATATATAGAAGAATATCCCACCTCAACGCTACTCTGCAACAGAAACAGGAAGTTATTCAGCCATGAAGTTGTTCCTAGTTATTGGTAAGTGATACATTTATTACTAACTAGCTGTGCCCCGTTGTTCCTATGGAAACGTTGAAGGTGATTTTCATCCCAAGGGAACTGATTTATGGGATAAAAAGTAGCCTATGTTTGATTCCAGGATTAGAATTACCTGAGTGCAAAATTTCAGCCAGATCCGTCCTGAAGTTTTGGCGTGAAGAAGTAACAAACATCCATCCATACAAACTTTCGCATTTATAATATTAGTGTGATGTGATTTAACCCTCGACTAGTGCAATCCAATGGTAACATCTAAATAAGTTTTTATTGAGTACTCTGATCCAGTAGGTCATATGCATTATTTACTTTTTTTAAATGGATCACTGACATTACTGATAATTAATTTGTTTTAAATAACTATAAACCGACTTCAATTTTTATATTTTTTTTTTCATGGTTTTTCATTGATCCCATTGTTATAACTGAACCAAATTAAAATGACTCCTACACGGGAAGCACCAGCTTTCATATAAAAAAAGAATCATGAAAATCGGACCACCCAGTAAAAAGTTATGAGTAACAACATCGATCAAAAATTACGCGGCCTCCCCCGTAAGATACCTAGAACCTTACGAAAATGACACTCATAATCGTCTACGACTTGTTTTGACGCAGACAGTTTGCGCAGAGCCTGACAAGTTTTTTGCATACGGAACAAGAGATTAGTGGAGTCGTAATTTATTTTGTAAGTAGGTAGGTAACTGAAAATAATAAAACTGCGTTTTTACAGGAACAATCTGTTAATCATACCGGTACCTTGTAGAAGCCTTTTAAAATTCATTAGGTTCCTTCTATTAATAATAAAATAATATAAAAATACTTTTATTTCGGACAGCAAATCTCTATCTCTATATCTAAGTGTCCTAAAATCAAACACAAATTACGAAACTGCTTTAACTGCATACTACGCTCATGCCTATTCAGCTCTTAACTACGGTGTTATACTGTGGAGCGACAGCACTGACTTCGAACATCTTTTCATAACACAAAAAAAATTAATACGCATACTAGTAAATATACCTCCGCGAGAAAGCTGCAAGCCACACTTCATTCATAGAAAGATTCTTAGCCTACCCTGCATCTATTTATTACAAGCGGCAATGTTTGTTAGAAAACATAAAAATTACTTCCAAACAAAACAACAACTCGATAATAACTATAATAGAAGAAACAAAAATAAGATAGTACTCCCCAATACAACCCTTACAACGGTTAGTAAAAGCCCTAAATTTAGACTAATTAAAATATATAACCATCTACCTGAAAACCTAAAATGCGAAGCAAAAGATAATATTTTTATGAAACACCTGAAAATTATATTACTACAAAAGTGCTATTATTCAATCCATGAAATCTTCTCCGACGATAGTTTAAAACAAATGACCAAAAGTGTACTAGCTGCACACATACTATCACCTACATAATTAAGTTAGTAAGTATGACCTACGAAATCACAACGTTGACCTTTTTATTTAATCTAAATTTATTTGACCTACCTACTGTAATGACATTTATTCAATTTCATTACCTACTTAGACATACATAGATTATAGATTAGATTTAGATTTAGATTATAGATTAGATTATAGAATTAGACTTTCACAATCTGACATTATTGTTTCACCAAATTGAGAGCTTATTTACCATTTATCCTTGTCCTGTTAAACCCAATTTCTATTTATTCTTGTATTCTATTTATAATGTATTACGAAAGCAAATCCAAAATAATTGTTGCGCCCTGACAGGGTTTTTATGCATTGTGTGCCTACCCACTAAGACCTACACCTAAGAACAATAATATCTGTATGCATAAAATCACAATAAATGATATGAATATGAATGAATATGAATATGAAATAGTTATGTAAGTAGATGGTTGAGAGAAGTCACAGAACTGTTTCTGAGTTAGTGCAACAAAAATATAAAAAAAAACAAAATCAGAATAATAATCTAACATTTTTTTATAAATGTTTAAATCAGTATTAACTATACGAAAACTAAACTTTTAGATTAAAAAAAATAAACGCAAGAACACATAAAATAAAAATATAACTATATAAGAAAAATAGCCTCTCTATTCATGAATGTAGAACAAAGCCAAAATCGTAACTTATGCAATCTAACAAATAATTTTTAACGCCGATTTCTTGAGGTAAGGGCAATAATTCTACATTATAGTGGTAAAAAATGCATTAAAACTTTACTGAAAATAGGAAACCCCGTAATTTTGTGCCTTGGCCGTGTGATTTTCGTAATTTTGCTAGGCATGTTTTCTGTCCAAGCGCTCAAATGACACTAATTCAAATGCTTACCATACATGCCAAAAAGGAAATCTTTTGATACAGACGGTTTCAGAGCGCGCATTGTGCATGTATGGGGGGCCGGCGAAATTTTTGATCGATGGGTAACAAAGATAAATAAAAAAACAGTCGTATTGAGAACCTTGAATAATAAAATACCTTCACAATTTTAAAATTATTTTGGTAAAAACAAAACGTTAAATTCTTCTTTTGTAGTAAGTTATGTAGTTTGACGAATTCATTATGAATGTAAGCAGGTCATTACGAACCCAGTTTGTGTTGGAAGAACACCAACGTTTCATCCCTTAACGAGGAACTTCATCACCCTGATCAGTGCGCGATAGGACGCTGGCTAGACGCGATGCAATCCGCACTCACCCTGATGAAGTCTGGGCTAGTTTCGTAGTTAACCCGCTTAACATTCATAAAATGTGATTCATATCTTAACAATTAACTTCACTTTTTTATTGGTTATTTTGTAACAGCGTCCGTGGCGATGATGTGCCTGGTGGTATGCCGCGCCCAAGATCTGCTGGGAAGCAGCTATGGTGGAGGTTACAGCTATGGAGGAGTCCCTAGCTATGCAGCCCCTAGCTATTCTGCCCCCAGCTCTCCCAACTATGGCGCAGTACCCAGCTACAGGGCAATTCCCAGCTATGGCGGATCGAACAGTTATGACGGGCCTTCTAATTATGGTCTTTCCGGAATGATCCGCGGCTCAGACGCCACACCTGGCGTTCTATGCATGTGCGCACCCTCTCCTCCCAAGATATGCGGAAGCGATTCGCGCACTTACGAAGGATGGTGCAACTTTAAATGCGGGGTTATCAACAATCCAGATTTAAAGCTCGCTTATATGGGAGAGTGCAGGTTTATGGGGAGAAGCGACAACCAGAAGAATATTGACAACTAGGTAACTATGCCATGTAACTGATTGAAGGACTTATGAAACTAAGCCCTATTTTGTCTTCAGTGCAATGAAATAAACTTCCTGTTCCTGATTGATGTGTTTCAATGCCGTGTTCGTAGCCAAACTCGACTATAGTACAACTGTTATAGTCGAATTGGCTACGAATCATTTTATCTGTACCGTGTGAAGCATAAACGTAAACAAACCGCCCATACTTAACCTAAAATTTACTTTGTTGGCGCGTCATTTTATACGAAATTTACATTACTTGTCGATTTTAGATCCTTCCTTCAATAAAAATTGCTTACAATTATATCGACCGACGACGACCGACGACCTCTATGGCGCGATGGGCGAAGGTCCGCCTGCGAAGCAGGAGGTTGCGGGTTGGATTCCCGCCTCGGGACAAATATTTGTATGATCTGCAGATATTTGTTCAGGGCGTTTTGGATGTTTTCTATGTATAATAAAAAATATCTATCTATGTAGTGTATTTGTATTATGTATATCAGTTATCTAGTACCCATAACACAAGCTCGGCTTAGCTTGGGGCTAGATAATGCTGTGTGAATTGTCCAGCATTATTTATTATTATTATTTATTTATTATTTATTATATCTGAAACTCGACGCCAAGCAAGTGAGATTTTGTTATTTGTGTCGTATTTTGTTTACTAACATGCTTCATTCAAAATGGATAAACCATAGAAAAAACTAGACTTTTGTCTCTATCCCAAGACCTGAGAGCTTATAAAGCAAATCAATAAACGTGGGTGCTGCAACTACTACAAAAACACCAAAGCACGTAACAAATAAGGTTTTTGTTATTAAAGTACGTAAGCCCTCATACTCCGGGCACAGATAATATAATATTATGGTATTAAGATATTTTTATTTTATTTTATTATAAATAATTATATATAACCTTTAGACCAACCGCTAGACGGGTTCGAGTCCCGATAATTAATATCGGGAATTATTCACGTAACTAATATCTACAGATATCTGGCTTATGCATTCCTTGACCCCCCCCCATAAATGCCTGTATTCGCCCCGCGGAGGTCGACTCTCGGGCCTCTTTTAGAATCAGGTTCACATTAGTAGTAAGGAATCACTTACCCGGTATATGCCTTCCTTGGCCTCCGGGATACATGCAGCGGAACATCCGCCCCAACTCCTCAGCCTGAATCCGGCCCGCAGGGGTCAACTCCCCGCCCCACTTGAGAATCAGCACCAGGGACGGATCGCCCTCGGCACCTACTGTAACGATACCTACTGTGAAAACAAGTAGTATGAGTTAATGTGGTGACAGCACGTGCTAGCTAACTAAGGTTTTAGTCAAGTGGAGGAGATTACTCAAGAAAGCCTTGAAAGTTAGAGAAAATTATATGTATAAGTTATTCCGCTGTTCAGTTCAACGGCTATTCCTATTTTATGACGCTTGCAATTTTTTTTACAACTAAATTAACCAAACAATTATTAGTATGTATTGTATTTTTGTTGGTATGTATAAAGTATTTATTTTTAAGTATTACCATAATTATTACATGCACTTGCACACAGACCCCATGTATATTCGATATTTCTGTCCATACCAGGTTGTCTGGCAGAGATCGCTCTTGAGCGATAAGACCGCCAATTTCACTTAGTTTTAATTATATTATTTGTAAATTGTTTCTTAGTTTAAAGTGTGCAATAAAGAATTTTCTATCTATCTATAGGCTAACCTAACGTATAGGCTCCGTCGATTTATAAGCGATATTGATCTCGCTCGATCAATATCGCTTCGTTACGCCACCTTGCTCTGAAGGAAAAGCCTCCTGTTGCAGTTTCTACTTTTAACATAATAATGTTAAAAGTAGAAACTGCAACAGGAGGCTTTTCCTTCAGAGCAAGGTGGCGTAACGAAGCGATATAGCGATACTTTACTTCTTTAAAACATAACTATAACCCGGCCGAATTCATGGCACCTGATTCAAACCACAACTAAAAAAATCCAATAATAATAACAAATAACAAATAAGTAAATAGCATAACAATAAATAATAAATATCAACAAGACAATATAACTCGTAAATTTAACATATGCAAGGGTAAATTGTGATGATATCGGCAGGTTGCTGTTTAGGAGGAGTAAATTGAAAACCCGCGCTGCTTGCATAAATACTCCTCTTGCCTTAATTTATGTTTTTTTTTCTAATAGGTCGTAATTTAATTTGTGTATTTTTGGCAATAAACGTTTTTCTAAAGTATCGATTTCGGAGCCAAGTGCCATGCTAATTCGCCCGTGATATATAGGCTGCCACGGAAACTGTACTAAGCCTAAAGAGGGTGATTTTGATCATCGATGGGCTCAACGTTCGTTCTACGGTAGTTTTAAATAGATATCGATTTGTTTTCTTAAACAAAATACGATCATGCCTAAATCGTTATTCACAAGTTGATCCCCTTGGGGTCCAAGAATCACCCCTCTCGGCTTCGTACACCTTTTCCAAGGCACCCTGAGGGCCTAGACAATCGATGACGAAAGCAATAGTAGAAAAGTCTAATAATGTATGGGTTTGACATTATGTATGCCTTAGATATGTCACGTGATCTGTTTTGAAATTTTCCATACGAATCTTTCAATTGTTTTTGTTTCGCTTCACCGGCATTCGAGGGAATGCCGGTTGGCTACGCCCTCTGCATAGATTAATGTCTATACGACATGTATAATATTACAGAAATGTAAATATGTTACCATCATCAGAGCTGGACCCTCGCGGTCGCCCCCGGGGCTGATACTTCATCTGCACTTTGCGATTGATGCCCGAAAAGTGACCGTACCTGAAGAAAACATACAAAATACTTGCTCATTATTGTCATAGGGAGCGTTCAAGTATTACGTAACGCAATTTTTGAAGATTTTTGACCCCCCCCCCCCCCCCCCCCCCTCCCCCCACTGTAACGGTCCGTAACGTTTTTCTGTACCCCCCTCCCACCCTTTCTAAACGTTACGTAACACTCAAGTGATCATTTTTACTGTGAAGTCGCAAAAAGTTATGTTATAGTTTTTTATTCCAATTTTCCATCATCATTTTAAAATTCCAATTTGGGAGTTTTAATTCCCTAATTTTTTATATAAAAAAAGAAATAATGTTACGTAACGTGTTGTAAGAAAGACCCCCTCCCGCCCCTGTAACGCATCGTAACGTTTTACGAGAAATAATTGGGTTACGTAATACTTGAACGCTCCCATATACACATTGGTGTCTATTCAGATGTCGCCAAAACTAAACGAACTAACTTTTTTCATATGTTTGTTCCCTCAGAACACTTTACTCGGTGCTCTGATTTTCATGATTCTTTTTTTATTTGGAAGCTGGTGCTTCCCGTGGGGCCCCATTACAATTTGGCCCTGTTCTGACGATGGGATCCATAAAAAACTATATAACGGAAGTCGATTTATAATTTTTCAAAATAAAATTCTTGACCTGAACTGCAACAGCCTATATTAGTCCATTGCAGGGCTCCCCCTGAAGAGCGCGGTACCCATAATCCCCACGCCGGGCATGCGCGAAAACAAAATAAATTATATACAAACTTACATCTTACACATAATTATTTTGAACAAGAATTCCTACTCATTAATGTGTTTATTATATATTAATGCCAGACAAATTGTTATGTAATTATTTGTTATGATTCTTTTTGCAATAAACTATTATATTTCTATTCTAATATATCTTACTGACTCATGTTCGCAAATAAATGACTTTTGAACTTAACTTACATTTCCAGAACACTCTTAAGCTGTTCCAACTTCCCCTGCTTCTCCTCTATCTCAGGGTCCGCATGTCTCGTGTGGATGTCGGAGAGCAGCGCTCGCGCGATGTCCAGTATCTCTTGCAGCTGCTTTGGCTTCTTCAGCTTCACGTGCCCGCGCTTGTAGCCGTCGTACTTTTCGAATATCTCGAAGAATCTGGGGGGGAATAATAATAATCGGGTTTAAAAAAAAAAATTAACCGACTTCAATTTTTACAGTTTTTTCATGGATCCCAATGTCAGAACTGAACAAAAAAAGGAGGAATTTCTCAATTCTATTGTTTTTTATGTTTGTTACCTCAGAACTTTTGACTGGGTGGTCCAATCTTCATGATTATTTTTTATATGAAAGCTGGTGCTTCTCGTGTGGTCCCATTTTAAATGTATGGTGAAAGTGGTCCAAACTAATTTGGTCCAGTTCTGACAATGCATGAAAATCCATGAAAACCCTTTTTAATTAAAGTCGGTTTGTAGTTTTTTAAAACAAAATCAATTATTTTTGAAGTTGGTTGAAAATATCTAACAAAGGCCGAAAATGATTTGTTAACGTAGTTTTGATCATGCAATGTAAATGCGAAAAATGCGAATGATTATGAACCCCCTGTAGACATTTGGTTTAGATACACTAAGGTATAGTACCTTAGTCATTTACAATGGGATATGAACCATGATGACTTAATAAAACTTAAATCCATCATGGTTATTACTAAAGTTATATAATACTAAAGTTATTTACAACGGGATATTTACCATGATTTGAATTTGAGCTATCCAATATTTCTGCTTTCCATTATCACTGCTGCACATAAGCCTCCCCTAATGAACGCCATAGCGCCCTGTCTTCAGCTTACCGCATCCAGCATCAAATTGCTTCATAAAATGTGCAATATAAAAATCTCTTACCTAGGATGCCTAACTTCCACCTTCATCTTCTGCTTAGGCGTGCGATCCCCATGCCTAATGACCCCCACCACGCATCGCAGCTCCATCATCTTGCCAAAGGTCGTGGGTACGATTGGGGGGTCGTCCAGTTGGAACGGCACGGACCACGGAATGTGTAACGTGGGCGCTAGTTCCCGCAGGATCATGTTTCCGAGGATCTTAGCGCAATCATCGTAGTATTTGTTCGAGTTCTTGACGAATGAGAAACCGTTTACGTCGCAGACGAAAGATTTTCCGTTCGCTCTGTAAGGAAAATTACGGAAACACTGAAGACTAAATTTATTCAGGATAAATTCCTTCGCAAATACCTCCTATTAAACATCGCTCAATCGAGCCTTCATAAGTGTTTGCTGTGTGTCCATAAAAATGACATTAATATGGTATTAGACCTACCAAATCTGTGTAAATAATGACGCTGTAGGTAATTTAAGCATGTATGTAAAATCATAATAAATATTAGCACATGAGAAAAGATATGGTTAGGTGTTTTGTGTCGGTACAATTTTGTCGTAGGTAGGTACTTTAATCAGCTAGAAAACCTTGATTATGTAGAAGTTGCAGTAGCAACCCAAGTGCTTCCTACTTCTGGCAAATATATGATTTGCCAGAAGTAGGAAGCACTGCGAGTCATTTCTTCATATACCATCCATTAAACTTTTCAAATCAATGCTGCTAAACAAAAACATATTCTCCATATAAGCAAATATTAGGTCTTTTCCCAAACAATACATTTTAAACCAGCCACTCACGTTTAGTAAGTACCTAATACCAACCTAAATATCTTTCATAAACCAAATATATATTTATTTATTTATCTTTATTCTCTCGTCTATGGTCACATTTACCATCAGGTGATATTGTGGTCAAAATAAGGTCTACTATCTATTAAAAAATCTATGGCACACCAAGGACTTCCGTAAAATAAATAGATACATAAGCAAGAAGCATCAACCCCATCCACACCCACAGAGAAACGGTAAATAGACCTTTCTTTGACCTTTAATCTCACCTGATGGAAAGCGAAGATGCTGAAACGAAGCGAGTCATCAGTCCTGCTTTAATGCTTCAAGGAGCTACGCTGGGACTGTCTAGGCAGGGGATAATGCACAATACTCTCTTATGCGAGATGTCCTTGCAGATCTTAGTTCCCCAATTTAGAATTAGTAGCAAAACTTACCTCAACAAATCAAACCCGCACACGGTCTGTTTAAAAGCTAAACAAACTTTCCTCGATATAAGCTTCTCTTGGTTCGACAATATCACAGGGTATCGAATCTCCTTGCCTTCGGAGTCCCTCTCAACTTTGCCGTCTAGCGCGGGGCTTTTGCGTGCTTCGGCGTGTGCGTAGTCTGGGCCTACCGTGTATACTTTTACATCCGTACCTAGAAGGAATACTAAAATTAGAGGCGTGAAGACTTTGCAGTCAAAATTATAAGACAAAGTGTATGTACACAAGTATATTAGACCAAAATCTAAAACTAGCAGGGGTTTTAGATTTTGGTTAAATATACTATCTCTCTATCTCTAATATCAGAATGGCTGTATTAATATTGAGACCCTTAAAAAAACTAAAAAAACACAATTTTTGGTAAAATACACTAATATTATAAACGGGAAAGTTTGTAAACATGTATGTATGTAAACATATATGTATGTTTGTTGCTCTTTCACGCAAAAACTACTAAACGGATTGTGTGTAGTTCTAGGCCTGGAATACCAATAAGGCTTCTTCTAATCCCATAAATCAGTTCCCGTGGGATAAGCGTGCGAAGCCGCGGGGCGCATCTAGTATAATATTATAAGATCATTTTGAAACATCTAATAAAACCGGCTAAGCGCGAGCAACTCGCCCACGAAGGGTTCCGTACCCCCCGTATATATAAACCGGCAAAAAACATCATGCTTGTTGTATGTAACATCATGCCTGTTGTATGCCCTTTATATTTATTTTATTATGTTTTTTACTAGTTGTTGTTATAGCTCTTTAAGTACGTACATGTTGTAACGCATTGTTTTTTTTTGTTAAACTGTAATGTTACATTATGAAGATAAATAAATAAACAGCGGCAACAGAAATACATCATCTGTGGAAATTTCAACTGTCTAACTATTACTGTTCATGAGTTGCAGCCTGGTGACAGACAGACAGACAGACAGAATCTGATATTTATCTATCTATAAACGATAGATAAACTTAACTCAAAAATGAGCTTTTCTTTTGCTTATTATAATGCATAAATTTAAAAGTTAAAATCCACTTACCATCAGTTGGCATAAAATCTTCATAAATAAAAGATCCAGTTTTCCTTACTCTTGATTCTGGGGAATAAATACTACTTCTGCTTCCTATCTGAAAACGTAAAGACAATTGAATTGAATATATAAATATCCGAGCGTCTAGTCGAAGTGACGACCCAAGAACTGGTGAGTATCTAGCCCAGCGCATCAGCGTATCTAAACAGCGATACAGTGCGGCCGGCGTCATGGGGACGACTGGTATTGATACGGCTGAGCCTGTAGATTGTTTGCAGTACACATAGACATTGATTGTAATTTTTTGTTATAGTTTATCTCACTCCAGCCAAGTCAAAGACCTTCGTACTTCCCTTCCACACTTCACGGCCTAGACTTCCAAAACTTTGCAATATACGTGTGTTTGAAATTGAACTGTACTACTTCGCTATAAAACTGCAAATTGCATATCTCTCACCTTTCTAAACAGTCTCTGACTGCCTCCGCCCGCGGAGGTGGGATAGTATATATAAATGTTATGATCCTCAGCCGACACCGGCTTTTCCACAAATGGCTTATTAAAGACCACTCCGTTCACTTCTACATGGTCTTCTGATTCTACTAACTCGTGATCTGGAAAAGATTTTATTAGGTTACATTTAAATTCAATATACAGGTTGTCATGGAAAGGGTGTACTAAGCTGGGGGCGATTCTGGTTGTTCATCTAAAGATCTTGTACCATCAACGTACCATACGGGCCGAACGAAAATGATAGCTTTTTTTCCAAGAAATATCTGCACTGCCTATGAATTCTAGCATAGGAGTCATGAGGAGTGTATTGGGCTTTGTCCCTTCCTAATAAAACCACAAAAGAGTTAGACCTTTATCTAAATGGTGGAGTAAGATTTTGAGGGACAACTAGTAACTTACGTTTTGGATCAGGTGAATCTCTATCTAAAACAGCGTATCTAGGAATTTCTATACCCTCTCCTTCTAATATAGCGTATACTCTTCTTCGATCCTGAAAAGAGAGGAAAAATTTAAAAAAAAACCACTGGTAAAGAAATGGAAAATGTTATCGGCACAGAAAAATCAAGAGACAAAAGTATGTATACCTGAATATCATACTGCATAAGAAGATTATTAATAACATAAGGTTTCCGTAACTTCTCGTACTGTATAGCCTTATCCAACGGGAAGCCTTTTGAATGGAATGAGATCAAACAATCACAGATAGGCCATTCTTCTACTGGTTCCTGCAATCCAAAGTATACTTTATTTCCACCACTAAAAGTTGATAAACAGTTCCACAAAATTAGTGACATGAAAATCCACCGGTGTCAGGCAAGGCTCTGCACTTAAGCCTCTACTGAATATCGTTTACACGCACGTGTTTATAATGTAATAAGCTGAATGCATTATGGCAAGATGCGAACTTGTAACTCGAAACTGTCAACAAAGCATGTACCTATGTATTGTATAGATACTGAAGCCATTCAATGGAAACATTAACCAATGTCCACGAAGATGGCCAGTAAATACATAACTACGGATATCTACATACTGCCCGTTTGTGTAGATATCCAGGTAAATGAAAAAGATAAGGAGTAAGTATACAACAGTGGTTAGTGTTTGAAAAAGGAAAATATCTACAGAAAAACATGTGAAACAAAATATTTATACACCTTGATTTTTAAGGTAGGTACCCAATGATAAATCTTAAATTCCTAATGCTAATTATACTGTGAAACATAATAAAGTACGAATAAATGCACAATACTACACCTACAAAAGTATAGAGAACAATTATTATTACATAGCTCGTAAAAGCATATTAATAGCAAAATCAAAATGGACGTCACAAGATTAACCATATTAAAATATTAAATAAGTAAGCTACGAAGAATTCAACATTGTATTATGGTAGCACGAGATTCTAATGTTAAAATGCTCGCAGTTTACCCTTAGACCTTCTAGTCCGCTTATCTTGTCAGAGTTTACCAGACAAACAAAGTGTAATCTTTGTATTTGCATTTAAGAGTATGAATACCTATTGTACATATTTCATTGTTCTTCTTAAGCCTCTTTTGTAGTACACATTTGACAAAGTGTCACTGAATCACCACAAAAATTATGTAAAGGATTTAAGGTGAAGTATATTATATTATTATAACACGGATATAAGTATCCAGAAATTCAATATAGCGACTTTAAAACGCCATTCGTAAACTACGCAGGTCGACGAATCGCTGGATTTAAACAGTTTTCTTGAATATTTTGTTCCACAATAATGTTAGGCAGAGACGAGAACCTTAAGGATAACCTCCTCAGGGAAGACTAGCATCTTGATATACTCGAACTCGTCGAGTCTCGTGAGGATCTCCTTCATGGGCTTGGACTGAGACTTCTTGGCCATGGCGCATACACCGACCACGACTTTCTTGCCGCCGCCATCGCAGTGGGGGTCTAGGGACTCGCAGAGATCCAATTCACCCTGGGAACAGCATCGAGATGATAAGCGTAGTCTCAAAAAATAAAGGTTAATCCACACCTACGTGACCAAAACGACTCCGAAGCGAGACCGTCTGCTGCGCGGCAGACGCTGCGTTAAGGATTCTACGCGACCGCGACCGCTTCTCAGTTCCTTTGGTCGCGCGGTGTGGGCGAAGCTTAAATTGTTTCAATGGTTGCACTGCCCAGCTCTTGGAGTGCAACTCGAAAGTCGCCGAGGAGATGAAGGCTTGATGGGCAATAAAAGTGTAAAACCGTAAAAGGCCCTACTTGTGCTACACATTCTCCGAGTAAAGCATGTGCACCTGGCACTTAGTGGCGCGATTTATTTTTGATGCAAGATCAAATTATTTTGCTCTTGTTAGTGTATAACGCATTCACTGCCCAGCCTCTAGCAAGACGAGCTGGAGACAGGCACCTGCGTCTTGGGCCATGAAGGTGTTAATTGAAGGATAAGTAATTTGGCGCAAATTCTATACCATGTCTAACTTTGATTCAATGGATGGTAACTACTTCAAGAGCACAGACAATAATCACAAAAAAAATTATAAACTTGGAACCAAACAACTTTAACCGCTGCACTCCTATACAACAATGTTTACCTATAAACTGTCACTAAGTAAAGTTATTCTTTTGATATCTTTACTAATGACAGTTTAAACTTTAAGTAATCAATGTAATCATTGAAATCTCTGAGTGCGGCTGTAAGTGTTAAAGGAGAAGATGGTAACTTTTTTAAGCATAATAATAACCATTATCATCTCTCTCATTGTTTTCTATTGTCTTGTACAAAACACACATATATGCCACTGGATATAATAGCACAGGAGAAAATTAGACACAAAAGGTGGCAAATAACATCACATTAACTATTTGATGGGACAGCATTATCTTAGTTGGCTACCTTTAGCTTCTAAACACAACCACAGAACACAGAAATGGAGTATCAGTTTTCCCAATGGGTGACATCATAGTTCTAGTCTAGTGTGTGCATGCCTTTAGTTCTACTTGGCCTACATCCAAGTTAAGTGCAATATTTGTTTTGTGCATTTATGTAGTGGGCTGTTCACTAAACTTCATATTTTTAAAAGGAAATGTGCAGGATATCATTATTATTTGAATTAAATTACATCTAATAATATCTATTGAAGTTAAACTATGTTTTATCAAGAAACAGGTGATTTAGTCTCAAAAATATTTTTAAATATTATTCTAAATCACAAAGCATTTAATAGAATCACGATGACCACATAATAAGTTTGATTGTATGATGTACACAAAAATGAGTGTATTCGGAATTATTTTCATATAGATTTAAAGAAGGTAGGTCACTTTAGCTACACTGCTCCATAAATAAACAATCTTACGTCCTGCAAACAGTCATCACAATAGCAGAACTCCTCATCATTCTGTTCCTTCTTTCCTTTCCTCCATCTTTTGAGCCGCCACCAATCCTTTAACCACTGCCACTCCATCACTGTACAATCAATCTATCACTAAACTGATAATATCTTCCACGATAACGCAAAACAGGTAACCTTGCCACCGATTGGCCAGTGTGCTGTATGATAAGTAAGATAAACTTGACATAAATTACCATGAACATTATTACCTCACTGAACATCACACAGAATGCTTGTGTTGCTATAAATAATAATAAACCTTCTAATACAATTAGGCCATAAAATTGTAGCAAAGTGTAGTGGCCAGTTGCTGTTCAATTGTGGTCTGTGTGGTTTATTGCTCATAAAGCCATAGGAAGTAGGTATGTGTGTCAATATTTGTTTGGTGTTTGTTCAGTGGTGTAGTGACCAAGGAGTGAGATAAATATAATTCCAGTACACATTGATACAGTTGACTTGGAAGGGAGGGTCATCTTCTACTGATAACTTATACTTGTCCGATAAATGTAGATATAGGTAAATTCTATGCAAGGCGCAACGAAACGACTGGAGTTGGAGAAGCACACTTACGGAAGATCTTATTGGAACAAGATTTCCATCATCACCGACGTAGAACTGTGGTTGAGCAGCTTGCCGCAAACCTTGGTACCCATGCTCAAGCTCTGTGTATGACATCGCCTACATGTGCTGATACAATATCTACGCTAGCAAAATAGCCTGCATATGTGTACATACAAAACCCACAAAGAAACTACAAAATTACGAAATAATGAAAATAAAAATTCTTTTTCGTTAAATTTACACTGTTCCACAGCGCATGTCAATGTCAATTTTAAGCATAAGCTTATCGTAGCGAATGGAATGGAATGACAAAAGCGAAACAAATAGCTGACAACGCCCAAGAGTGACAAAGAACAACAATGCAAATAACTACTACAATTATTGATTTTAAGCATGATGTTAATTATTGACACGAAGGAGAAAAAACTCAAAAAGAATGACAATGACATTTTATTGATATGACAGAAAGCAGCTGCTTTTGATTGACTTGACCATAGATTTTACTACGGACTTGACGTTGTTTGTTTACAAATTAACATGCAAGCAATTCTTACAAACTTCTTTCAAAAATGATGAAATCTATTACCAAAAGTACAGGAACTAAACTAATTCCTACTTTATTCTGCCATTCTATTGAGATTTTAATTAATAAACCACATGTAGTAAACAAACGGTTGTGGGGTTGTAAAATATGGTTGAGGTTATATTGCCAACCTGTCGACACCACAAAGTGGAATTTTCCCACTCTGTTCAGCAGATTAGAGAGCAACATCAATACAGACCGCGTAGAAGAGTTCTTAGATAGTATTCTAAGGGAAGCAGGTCTAGTGAAAACTTCTGAAAGCTACTTAGAAGTGATTTTAACAGAACTCTACCCTAAAAGTTTCAGCCAAGTTAAAGTATACCAGCTTATCTTCATAGATAAAAAAAAACTGTCTGTAATATTTTACGATATTTCTCAAGAATCGTACAGTCAAAAGTTGTGTCCCAACTTTCCATTTTCATTACAATTGAAAGATGAAGCCATTGAATTAACCGCCTCATGTGGTGAGTAAATATCTACTCCATACTATCATTTTGACTCGGTACCTATTCTTATTTCCTAGGAACTTCCCATTAAGTTTCCTCAAATTTCCAGGCAAAGACGACAAATCCTATGTATGGCTGTGCAACACACTTCTACCGTGTGTCTTAAAATGGTGCGATGAACACTCTGATGGTTCTTACAATCAGAGTATCTGTAAGGAATCCTTGTCTCTTGTATCACAGAGAAAATACTACACAAGATACAACGACCTAAAGGAAAAGTATGGGAAAGAAATGGTCAAGGTATGTTCTTTCACCTACTTACATTGACTAAACACAAGTTAGAGTGAGGTGTCATTATATTTAACCCTAAAAGGTTTATTACAAGTAGGTATCTACATAATGAAGTAAAGGCAGACTAAATTAGCCTAACTAAATTATATTTTATGAAATAGATTGTCAGTTAGTACCTTTTTTGTAAAATCATTCTGTTAAAAAATATTTTTATTATTGATTAAGTATACATATATTTTCTGTCCTTTCCTAATATGAGAAGCTGGGTATAAGAATTCAGTTCTAAAAAGGTCCAGGTTATAATACCAGTTAACACCTTCAAGGCACAAAACGCAGATGTCTAACTAACAGCTGGGTGAAGCAGCAGTAGGACTGGGCAGTGAATGTGTTAAAGTTCATTTTCTCATTACAGATTTGGCCTGAATGCACTGACCCATCAAAGTTTGTGTATGAAGACATAGCCATAGCTACATACCTGCTACTATTGTGGGAAGATGTAGAGAGATGCCCAAGAAAACAAAGATTTGTGGATCTTGGCTGTGGAAATGGTTTGCTGGTTTATATCCTCACCATGGAAGGGCATACTGGGGTTGGCATTGATGTTAGAAAGAGGAACATTTGGGATATGTATCCTCAGAATGTTGTCTTGGAAGTAAGTACTACATTGGTTTTAATGTCTTATTACGTTAAATTAATCTTGATGATGAAGCTTACAAGTATTTTATTCCTCAGGAAAAAACAATAGTCCCATCAGACTCATCACTATTCCCTGAAACAGACTGGCTGATAGGAAATCATTCAGATGAGCTGACACCCTGGATACCAGTCATCGCAGCCAAGAGTTCCTATGCATGCAACTTCTTCCTCCTCCCTTGCTGTGCCTACAACTTTGACGGCACCAAGTACCAGAGGAAAAACTCCTTCAAAAGCCAGTACACTGATTTCTTAGAGCATATCAAGAAGTTGACAGAAGATTGTGGATTTGATGTAGAAATGGACAGGCTAAAAATTCCAAGCACCAAAAGGATATGTCTTGTCAGCAAAGGAAGGAAATTCCCAAAGGAAAACTATGAAGAATACTGTAATAGAATTCAAGATATAATAACAAATGATACTCCCACTCCTGAGAATGAGGCTTGGGTTAAAGACTTCAAAGCAAGAGATCCTGTAGAGAGAGTTAGGAACTGTACACAAATTGACAAAGATCTTATAAGCTCTATAGTCAAATGTATAGCTAGTCATCTTCTAGAAGGGTCTAGTGATGAATCCACTTGGTATGGTGGTAAAACTGTCAGTTTAGGGGACCTTATCCAACTTTTACCGCCAGATCAGCTGAAGCAACTTAAATCTGAATGTGGAGGTTTACAGACTCTGCTAAAGAACAATCATAGTATTTTTAAAGTGCAAAGTGGAAACGTCCAGCTGAGGTACCCCCAAACAGTAACTGAAGTTCAAAGTAAAAGCAAATCAGGAAATCTAAAGGTGCAACAGAAACCATGCTGGTTTTATGGTAACCATCCACAAGGTTGCCCATTGCAGGACTGTAAGTGCAGTTTTTTACATGTTAAAAGTTGATGGAATAAAACTGTGAATTTGTAAAAAATTATATTATTTTTATCAGTCCCCATGAATAATCATTATAATTACTAGTAATTAAATTAACATAATTAGAGATTTTGCTAAAGTATAACTATAGCACCTAGTTCAAAATAATGTGATTGCAGCTACCTACCACCTTACCTAAAATTACATAATTGACAATTATAATATTAAAATATTTTTTATCCCTTTGTATTATGAACATAAATAAATTCTTAAAGATTGAAAATTTAAAATGAATGCACATTTCAAGCTCTCCAACTTAAAAACTAGATTAATACATTGAGAAAACACTAACACAGGCGTAACATAAAGTGGCCTGATGACATAAAAGTATACTTTTCAACATACATGAGTGAGCTGCAAATGTAGGTAAAGTAAAAATTTGTCTATTTTATTGCAATGTTTTAGAAGTGAAAATCAATAAAATACACTAGCCTTAGGTATGGTGTTTCTTTTGTATGAATGACCATTGTCATGGCCAGTTCACTTCACAAACATTGTATGTACATTATCTACAGAGTTGTAGTAAGGTAGTTTGGAAGAATTTATAATATTTTATCCTAAGAACACATTTATGTACGTCAAAAAGGGTGAGAGTTCCTTAAATCAAGCTTCAACTTCAAAAAACTTGTTCAGCTCAGCCAGATTCTTTTGATCCACAAGTTCAGCCACCTTATGTTCTCCCATGTATGAACAAACCATTCTCAATGTCATCCAAATTGCAGGTGATGTAGCACTAGATGATTGGGGACCTATATTCTCAGCTTTGTTCTGCTGGTTTAAAGCCACCAGGAAATGCTCAGCTGCCTGTCTATGAGCACCTAAGTTCATACATGTGATGCCAACATTGTACCGGGCCCTGACAAACCCTGGCTCCAGATTCAAAGCTTCATGATATGCATCTACTGCCTCCTCACTCCTGTTACTATTGGCTAATGTGGCACCAAGCCTGTTCCACAGCTGGGGGTTGTCACTTTGCACCATCAGTGCTGTCTTGAAGCAATCCACAGCCTTTTCATACTCCTGGCTTATATTGAAAACCACTCCAAGTGCATTTTGAATGTTTGGATCAATTTGTTCAGGGTTCCGTCGGGCTGCCATTAGATACAAATTCATCACATGTCCCTGTAACTGTTTTAGGTCTATTCCTTTTGTGTCTATATCTGTTACAAGGTCTTTGTATTTTGGGCTATTTTTCAGCCAGTCAAGCAAAGAGATGTAAGCATGCTTTGGCATGTTTTCATTAGCAAAAGCAGCTGATAGGATGAGGTGTGCTTCAAGCATGCCGGGGTCAAGTTCGACACATTTTCTGAGAGCTGTTATTGCTAAGGGATCCTGTTCGTTTTCTGCCTGTGTGGAACCTAAGAGGTACCAAACTATAGCAGAGGCAGGTTCCTGTTGTGCTGCTGCTTCAAAGCATACCACAGCTCCAGGAATGTCACCCATTTTTAACTTTTCTTTACCTAGTTCAAGAGCATTCTTATTTTCTAACATTACATTGCCTTCAGAAAATTCATATTCTTTCGAAATACCATTAGCGTTAGGTGAATCCCATAGATCAGTAACTTCACTTAATTTTTCCCATTCCTCTTTATACTTCTCGGTCATTTCATCTAAAAACTGATCTCTATTTTTCTGCAGCTCTGTAGCTTCTGGTGTTAAGTTCAACTCTCCAGCACTGATATTTTTCATAAAAGACATAAATTGGTTGTATGCAAGATTGTCATCATCTTTTGTTTCATCAACATATTCTTGGGCTTTGGCTCTGACATCACTATTTTGCAAATCCGATTCATTCATGTATTGTATTTGGACATTTTGACTTAAAGTTTGCGGTCCGAATTGTCCCATTGGCTGCAGTTGTCTAAAGCTTCCCATCATAGGCCGTTGAGGTAAGAAAGAGGTTGCAGGGCCTGGCATCCAATGTTTGCTCATTTGAGAGCTGCTGGAGCTTGGCCCGGCCATTGCCTGGACATTCTTGTGTGATGCTACTTCTGGTATGTTATTCAGTAAAGTGTTCATGTTGAATGTTTGAGGTCCTGCAGCACTGTTCTGTGCCATAAACTCGTTGACGTATTGATCTGACAACGCAAGAGGCTGCGACAAAGCAGCATCGCGACCGACGATGTTGGATAACTGAACAAGAGAATTGTTTCCACCACAATCACCACCAACCAGTTTGTTCAGAGACATTGTGATGATTATTTGAATAAGAATATAGCCTGATACACACAATGTTATTGTTCAAAGGTCGATGATAAATTATGATAATAAATCACAGGTTCACAAGACTGACTTCAATGGAAATACAGCTTTTAACGCGTGGCTATTCGAAATAGATTGTAGCGTACATTTATTCTTTATCAATTATACTGCGCAAATAATAGAATTTCTATAAATTCTGCGAAAAACAACACGGCACGTCCGTCCACGGTTGTCATTTTCTTTTGAATAACAATTTTGATTTGACTTGACATTGAGTAGAATTGACAGAAATCCCGATGATTGTTGGCAGACTTTGACAGTTCGGACCATTGTCTGTTGCGTTGCGTTCAATATGCCTCATGCATGTCATGCTCCTCCTTGTCTTGTTCAGAAAATTGACTTGCACGCACAAGCACAGAAAATCTCATATAGTTCTGGTCTAGTATTTATGTTCCTTGGTTCTGGTTCTGTGTGCCGCTACACATAAATGTTTTTGAACGTTCTGATCAGCTGATCGTTTTGAAAAATATGTAAATATTGAGAATTCTCGGTTTTGTGTGCACGATAATTCTACACGAATTAACCACGTATTTCTTAAAGCTAACTGTAATTTTATTGTGTATAGTGTCTTTTACTTTTCTTAACTTGTTACATAACTTTGGTGTTTCATGCTAAAAGTGAGGTTATAAACACCAGAAAGCTCCGGATATCGTCTTTTACGCAAAAAATGACTGAAGAAAAGCCTGAAACTAAAACAAATGACACTCTCCATGTAGAGGAGACCAACTTAATAAATGAGCCCTCTGAAATCCCTGCTGATGAAAAATGGCTGGTATGTATTTTCCTGAACGTTTGTATTACAGACGTTGATTTTAATCACTGTTATCCATAGATTTAAGTAAAATCAGTAGATATGATTCTCCCAGCGTTTGCTCAACAATTGCCTGTGCTGTTTTACAACCTCACGGGAACACTCACTCACAGCTCGCTCGCAGTCACAGTTACAATATAACTGTATTGAACAAATACAAGGGCATTGCTGTAGTTTTCTAATCAATAAATCCCACTACATGATTAAAGTATGTGACTAAAGTGGGTGCACCTAATTTGAGCCTTCCACTTTCAAGAAGATATTATAAACCAAAAGTAAGACTATGTAGGTATAACCTGCAATCAATTATGTTTATATTTATATAATAATGGTATCTGCATCTATGCATTTATAGTATTAATTTCTTTATCATATGGAATAATGTTTCCGAAATAATGTTTATAATTATTATTACCTACCTCATTTCCCTTTTGTCTATTCTATTTTATTGATTGCACACTCAGATGAATACTTCGTCTGAGATTGCACATGAACACTTCACATCCTATCCTACCTATCTATATGTTATATGTATGTGTAGTAGCTACATACATATGTACATATAAATGAATGTGCTAAATACATTTCCTTTTTACAAACACTTTAATTTATTATTGTGTATGAAGTTACCTATTTGTTAATATTTTTTATTTTAATAAGTTTGAAAAAGCATACAGTGCCTAAAAATATTTATAAATCTATACAAAATATTGTCTAGGAAAAATTAAAAATGGATTTGTATTGCTATTATTCACTTATTTATTTATTTATTAAAAAAGGAACACCAACAGTGTATACATAAAGCATTAGTTTATAATATAAGATATTCTTAAATTTGTTTGATCAAGAGGTCAGATTTTCTATACTAAACAACAATTTTGTTTCAGATCAGAGACTGTGACACATACTATGGAGAATACAAGGAATGCACAAGTTTTCGTGGTAGATTCCACCAGTACTTCATATTCGGCGAAACTTTAGATTGCAACCAGTGGAAAAAAGATTATGATAATTGCAGTAAATATGAATCTAGTGGAGATTGTAAAGCCGGGGTAAGTTAATTAACCGAAGTATACTTAACAACCACACTCAAAAAAATTATTGTTCTACTTAAACTATCACTAAGTAAAGTTTTTCGTTTTGAAGTCGTCATTAAGTGATACTTTAATTTAAGTAATCATTGACATCTCTGAGTGCGGCTGTAAGTCTCTAATGCTACTATTGAAATGCTAACTTAGAAGCGCCATTTACAAAACAATAAAAATTTTAATAGCTAGAGCAGCATCTAGCAATTTTCATACTCATTGTTAATATTCGAGGTATCCCTCAAGGAAACATGTGAGGCTCTCTTTTCCTTTAGGTACCTACTTTAAATGTCCAAGGTATTTCTCAAGGAACTATACAAGGCCCTGTTCTCTATGTTGTCTATAAGCTTCAAGTAAGAAAATAATAAATAAAATCTTATATTTCCAGCTTGCAATAATTAAGAGTGAAAAGACACGTCGAATGGATAGGCTGCGGGCACACTACAGAAATAATGTCTGGCAGAAAAGAGAAACACCCCCGGAAGACTGGGACAAACCTCTACCAGAATGGCTTCAAAAACGGGACGAAAACACATTCCTAGCTGAGAAAGCTAGAGAAATTCGCGAAGGGAAGGATATAGAAAAGGATAAAAGCTTTTGTGTGATAATGTGACATGGATGCGGCAAGCTAACAGGGTGCTAAGGTGCTTATTAGGGGAGGCTTGTTCCCAGCTGTGGACTTGATGATGATGGTGATGATGAATGTGGCATAGTATGAACTGCACTTCAACTCATAGAAATTGGATGGAAATGTTAAGCATTTTAAAGGTTTTATAAATATACAAAATGACATAGTTAAGTTCAATAATAATTAGATGTTTGTTACTGCTGTATTGATTTTTTTACTTATTTTACGTTTTAAACATTTAGTCAATGGAAAAGTAGCTCATGTTATTAATTATTATACTTGCCTTTGCTACCTCATAGATCCAAAACTACGAATTTTATTCTTGTTTATTAAAAGTCTAGGACTTTGTGCCTAAGAGAATTACAAAACAAATATTTTCTTTGTCTCATATACGTCTTCGGATTTGCGGACTCCGTCTTGTTTGCAAATCACAAAACAATCTGAATTGTATGGTACGAGTTATAAAAGCTTATCTAAGTATTTACTTATTAATTGACTAAAATGACGATTATGATTAACCAATGAACGAAGATAAAATAGACATAACATACTACTACTACCTACTTGGTAAATTAAAACCGAAGTTTCGTTTTCGTTGTCGTGTAAAATCAACACTTACGTCGTAAAATATGCGTTTGCACGAAAACAAACGCGCTTAGGTATGTATTCGAAAATTCATTAATTATGTCATCACGAACAATTTTGTTTATTCTTTACAATGATATCAGTCTACTAGCGCAGTCAACCAATCGGGACGTAAATACTGACCCAGCAACTGTGCTATCATCCTGATAACGCGCAGGCATGTCTAATTGTTCACAAATATCACAAATAAGATAATTACTCCACATTATAATAACTCCGTCCACATTTACTGGTCGCGTCGCGTTTATGTCACTCATGAGTAGATTGCTGTGTAACACCGTTATTTCTCTACGGCTGAGAGTACCAATGGCGAGGAACGCGTCTGGATACCTCATTGAGGACCCTAAATACTCGTTTTTGAAGGAGTTGGGTTTAAAGGAGAAGAATGTTGGCGTTTTTAACGGGAAATGGGCGGCTAATGGAGAGGTAAGTTCTTATTATATATTTATTCGTTTATGAAATTGGCTAATAATCTGAGTTAGTACGTTCAAACTAGGGTTTGGTCTCGGGAATTCCCGGTTCCGAAATTCCCGGGAATTCCCGGAATTTTGGGCACATTTAAGAACCGGGAAATCCAAATTCATTTCCCGGGAAATTTCGGGAATTTCGGGAAATTTATATACTAATACCGAAACGACATAACTTAATATATTTCGTTTCGTCTTATAGCATTTCAAATATATCGGGTACCTACGCGGTACTGGGCAGGGTTGAGATGATTTATATCACTTGATTTCAATCAGTAATTATTTTTCCTGCAATCAAACAGTAAACAGCATTCACCAAAATGACTCTGAGAAGATCGGGTAGTGTTGTCAGGGTGCAGAATGATATACCAGAGCCCTTCCGAAATTTCGGTGGTCCTTGTCAAGGACATTCTTTCATTCCTACTCTTCAATATAGACTTGACAAGTGCAGAAAAACTCAAAAATTTAAATGAACGATACCATTCCTTTGAAATCAGTTCAAGTTCTGGGTTATACCGATAATTTGGATCTGATAGGGCGAAATTAAATGCCATGAAACAAGCTCAACACACCGCGCCTTGTAATAAGAGTCAAGAAAGGCAGGAAAAAGCAAAATTAAACGTAGCCGTAACCTTCTGTCTCAAAATTGGTGTTACCAATAGTTATACAAGCTTCTCATTTTCATTTCATTTTTTATAACTATTGGTATAGTTCGACCGAAACCGCTGTACCGCTCCTTAGGAAAGTGCAGCGAGGTGGGGACCGGGGAAAAAAAGAGCAACAGTACACATAAGATCGATATTGTCGGATAGCTCTTAGGATATCGTAGGTAAACGAAATGTTTATTGTACGAAATGTATGTTAACGATTATATTTTTCTATAACTAAATTTTCTACAGATATTCTGACATAGATTCTACTTCAATTTCATCTTCAGTTTCGCCATTAGACGTAGAATTGGAGTCGTTCTGCAAATTTATTATTAATGGATCGATAATAATATTAAATCTACTATCGCGATCACTTTTACATTCAAAGCTTTCTTTGATGGTCTTGACATCACGAGATAGCGCTCCTCCATCTTTTCATATTTATCTCGTGTGCATCTGACATACAGTACGGTACAAAAGCTACCTATCGCCGTGAGCGTTGACGGCATACTGATGGATCGGAGCGACCGACGACGAGGGTCTATATTTCCCCCCGTCTCGCCGCGCGCATATCTCAGGAGCGGTACAGCGGTTTCGGTCAAACTATAACAGCGTTTATCTTCTTGGCTCACGGCCTATACAAACAAGGTGGCACGGAAATCAATAGAACAATTCAAGCCGCTAATAGATTCTTTTTCAACCTTTTCAAATATTTACGCTTTAGGTTGATCTAGAAGATCTAAACTACTCATTTACAAAATGCTACAACGTCCAGTTCTTACGTAAGCCTCGAAAATTACTTATGGGTTCTAACCAAGAAAACCGAAAGACTCGTGTTTGAAAGAAAAATACAAAGATGAATCTTCGACGCTGTACCTGGATGGTGTCGTGTTTGAAAGAAAAATACAAAGATGAATCTTCGACGCTGTACCTGGATGGTGACTACTGGTGGCAAACCTGATGGCCGACGACCCCCTGGAAGACTGATACCCAGGTGGGTCGATGCATTCCAACAAGACCTAAAGGCGATTGCAGTGTCCGGCTGGCAGTAAAAAAAGCCAAGAATAGGAGAGAATGGCGCATTTTACCAGATCTAAGCCCACCCGCGGCTGTAGAGTCAGGGTGGTAAAGATGAATGGAAACAGTCCAAAATGTATAAGAGAGTGCCCAAATCAAGCTTCCGTGTGCATGCATAATGTACCTCAATTTTGAAGAAAAAAACTTACGTACTTCAAGTGATTGAACCTTAAATTGAATCAACCTTTCGTAATAAACCTTTGAACTGGATAGACCAAAGCGTGTTTTGATTGTAATAAAAATAACAATTTGAAACCGATTAATTTGATTTAAAATAGCTTTTTTGTAACAATTAATTCATATATTCAGCGATTTTTCACACAAAGATACTTTCTGTTTATCAAGATCAAGTCCAGCCTCATGGAGTTTTGCTGCCTTGAGAGTGTTGTTGTAGGTAGTGCAGTAAATGAAGGTGCTGGATTCAGTCATGACACGACTCTTTAGAATGAAAAGTTTTAAGGCTTGTTGTCGAACGAGGGAACAAAACACATCGACCACATTGAATTAGAACTTGATATTCATTTTAACAGATGTATAGAAATACAGCTCGTATATACCTTATATCGCATACCTATGCAATATAAGGTATGTTATATCAGTTGATACAAGCGACATGGCTTAAGAGGCAGTTAAATTATCTAATTTCAGTAAAAATACAAAATAAATATATTTCCCGGGAATTCCCGGGATTTCCCGGTTCCGACTTCAACATTTCCCGGGATTGCGGGTTCCTCGAAGAACCGGGAATTTGCAATCCCTAGTTCAAACGTACTAACTCAGAGTAAAGCACGTCTCAACTAACGAATTCTATTGGAATGTGCCAGAAAATCGTGACCTGATATTTGACTTACGTTTGAGTAGCTTACGGGCATTATTTAAGTATTTTTTATTCTTTTCTTTATAGTTTTTTAGTCATAAAACGGCATCAATATCTGGTTCTTTACTTGGGTACCTAATATAATACCTACGCATAATAATTTCTGACTCATGATAGAGTTCGTCGTTCTTTCAATTCCTGATTATTTCCCTCTGTTATCTCATATGCCTTAGGTGCCTATGCTGTACCTAAGAATAGATCCAATGCTCAGTACAATCAATATTTGCATTACCTACTACAGTCAAACATTTACTTAATACTGTTTGTTTAAAGAGCTAGTTACGATTAAATCCCCTGACGAAATTGCCAATAAACTTACAAAACTTTTCGCACGACATACCTTATACCTATTCACATCACAAAGTGATATCATGACCTTACTCTTGTTTCGTATCTTTGGTAAATTGTTATTTTGCCACTAAAGGTCATGGAGAAAAAAACTAGGCCGAAGTTATTTATGGGTAGGTATTTACATGATAATCCTCTTTTCTGACCGGCTCTGTTTGTCAAGTTAATTAATGAAATCAGTAATTAGCTTTCTGCAACACGTTAAAATACAATATTTAGCAGCTGTTAATTTTCCAAAGTACAAAATGAGTAATTCAATATCTGTGCTATTCATAACAAAATATATTTCGCCAGACGATAAAATCGTACAGTCCAGCCAACGGCAAAGTCATTGCCGAGGTCCAAGCAGCGAGTGCGTCTGACTACGAAGCCTGCGCGGTGGCGGCGCAGAAAGCCTGGCACGAATGGGCTGAGTTACCAGCACCTACGAGAGGGGAGATCGTCAGGCAGATTGGGGATGCCTTGAGAGAGAAGCTGCAGCCTTTGGGTCAGCTCGTGTCTTTGGAAATGGGTAAGTTTTACCTATGCATTAGAAGACTCATCGTCGCTTCAATAAAATAAATAATGCTGGACAATTCACACAGCATTATCTAGCCCCAAGCTAAGCAGAGCTTGTGTTATGGGTACTAGATAACTGATATACATAATACAATACACTACATAGATAGATATTTTTTTATTATACATATGTAGAAAACATCCAGAACGCCCTGAACAAATATCTGCAGATCGTACAAATATTTGTCCCGAGGCGGGAATCGAACCCGCAACCTCCTGCGTCGCAGGCGGACCTTTGCCCACCACGCCACACAGGTCGTCATTAATGTTCCTAGAGTCTGTTTAAAAAGAGAAGAGTCGTGGCGTTACGGTGAACTAACACTTTTAGTCATACCTACTGCAAGTAGTGTTGTCAACGCGACAAAAGTTGTCATTTGGCACACGCGCCCCCTAAATTCTCACGACTCTTCTCTTTTTGAACAGACTATAATCGTTCTCTTTTAGGAGCATCCCCCGAACCTTAAATGTTGCTACATTTTTGGGGTTTACTATTCTTGACAAGTGGTGTCTCAAATACACGGACGGCAATTTGCCCGTCGACTGCCAATCGGCTGCAATCTCCCACATTTGAGCCTTGCAGTCGGCAACTTGCCTATCGTGTAATTGAGACGTGCAGTCCGCGTAAACGAACCCTTAGTTACACGAACCTTATTTGTATGTAGGTAGCATGTTTACTAAATATTTAGCTACAAGTATTCCGTAGAAGAATTTAATTTAACCACATCATTAGCGGCATTACAAAAACATGTCTTTTTCCAGGTAAAATCCTCCCCGAAGCTATCGGCGAGGTGGTAGAATACATCCACGTGTGCGATCTGGCTCTAGGCCTCTCCCGCTCCCTCCCTGGGACCATCTTCCCGTCAGAGAGGCCTGGCCATGTGCTGATCGAGAAGTGGAATCCATTGGGACTGGTTGGAATCATCACGGCGTTTAACTTCCCTGTTGCTGTGTTTGGGTGGAATTCCGCTATTGCTATGGTAAGGAATCATGATTTGAATTTTGGTCTAACTACGTGGATATAGGTTATAGATACTCGATAAAAACTTTACTCCTCGGTCATACATTGAAAAGGCGCCCCTTTATAATGTGCATGACCCTTTGTTTCTCTTTTAACCTTCTATTCTATTTGAGGATGTAGGTACTCAATTCGTCTGTTTTATTTACCTTAATGTATCTATTCCTTTTCCATGATCATGGTCTTCTTCGACCGGCGACCTATTACCGGCTGCCTATCGCTTGTCGTATCGCATCATCATAGTAACAACCTGGGATCACCTATTGCTGAGTTAAAGCCTTGTTTGCTTCTGTCAGCTAGTTTTGACGACCTCTGTGGCGCGGTGGGCGAAGGTCCGCCTGCTACGCAGGAGGTTGCGGGTTCGATTCCCGCCTCGGGACAAATGTGTGTACGATCTGCAGATTTGTTCAGGGCGTTCTGGATGTTTTCTATGTATAATAAAAAATATCTATCTATGTAGTGTATTGTATTATGTATATCAGTTATCTAGTACCCATAACACAAGCTCTGCTTAGCTTGGGGCTAGATAATGCAGTGTGAATTGTCGAGCATTATTTCTTTTATTTTGTCAGCTAGTCTCTTTCTCCCCTCGACTAACTACGTTTGTGCCTAAGTTCTCCCTTAAAGATTCTCCACCATCTTATACATGTTAGATCATGAATTGTGTCCGCGACATTTATTACATATTGTTTTGTGGATAGATCTAATAGGAAAAAAAACCAGTAGTTCTGTCAATAGAACTACTCAACAGAACAGGTGAGAATTGTATTCCTATTTGTTTTGTGGACAGAACTAATAGGGAAAAAATCCCAGTAGTTCTGTCAACAAAACAGGTGAGAATTGTATTACCATTTGTTTTGTGGACAGAACTAATGAGAAAGAAATCTCAGTAGTTCTGTCAACAGAACTACTCAACAGAACAGGTGAGAATTACATTCCCATTTGTTTTGTGGACAGAACTAATAGAAAAAGATTTCCCAGTAGTTATGTCAACAGAACAGGTGAGAATTGTATTACCATTTGTTTTGTGGACAGAACTAATGGGAAAGAAATCCCAGTAGTTCTGTCAACAGAATTACTCAACAAAACAGGTGAGGATTGCATTCCCATTTGTTTTGTGGAGAGAACTAATGGAAAAAGATTTCCCAGTAGTTCTGTCAACAGAACAGGTGCGAGTTAACGAACTAGACAACGTAAAATATATTATTGCAGTGTTGACAGAGTCTGTATACTGATTTTGTACTTCAAACCTCAGGTCTGCGGTGACGTCAGCGTCTGGAAACCCTCAGACACAACCCCCCTGATCGCAGTCGCCGTCACCAAGATAGTAGAGTCTGTGTTGGAGAAGAACAACATCCCTGGCGCGGTGGCGGCGCTAGCCGTCGGCGGTAAGGACGTCGGACAGCAGCTGGTCAAGGATGAGAGGGTCAAGCTTGTCTCCTTTACTGGCAGCACTGCGGTTGGACAGCAGGTAAGGCATATCCTCACTTCGCCAGCCTATATTGGTCAACTACGGACACATGCCTCTCCCTGACCTTTTTATAGACCATCACCCTATATTGTAGCTTTTACATTTCGTCATCATTACTATGGTACATGCTGAAAATCAGCGTTGTGGGGTTACTCACAACACCAGTTGAGCATGAACCTATTCTGATAGCGCAGGCGCACGGCACTGATGATCACACACGACCATATTACAACAATGTTATTATATAAAGCATGTTAGTTCTTAAGAAATTTGTTGTCTAATCTTATATATATATATATATATATATAAGATTAGTTAGTGTGACATTTTTGTTAGTCTATCTATGTAATCTAAGTTAGTAGGTACCTACCTATCAGAATAAATATATTTTCATTTCATTTCATTTCATTTCTGATAAGCGCAGCGCTTTATAGGCATCTCATGAAGGTGATGCCCCTAATCCCTATACAACGTAAAATGACATGAGGATCGCGGATTGCAGTTCTTAGATATAATTTTTATGCAGGGAGCGCTGCTGCCCGCCTCCTGAATAGGTAAGGTACATGTCGCTTCGTAAATATTATCCTTCCGATGGTATCAGTCCCACTACTCGTTTCCACTCTAGGTCAAGCAGACCACTATACGGTTTTCTTCTACCTTCATCTTTACATCGCTAAAGCGCTAAATATTGAAACTCGCTCCCAGCTTTGGTTTTTCCGGTCCATAAGAACCTGAGTCTCTATAAGACAAGCGTGAAACGGGTACAATGTCTTTTAGACCTTCGTGATACATCGCCGGCTACATCACCTTCAGATGAGATTGTGGGCGAATGAAGTTCTATTATTATAAACTAGCTGCGCCCCGCGGCATCGCACGCCTTGTTCCTATGGAAACATTAAAAGGTGATTTTCATCCCACGGGAACTCATTTATGGGATAAAAAGTATTTTTTATCCCATAAATGAGTTGTTGTCAACATGTTTTATTCCAGGATTAGAATTACCTGTATGCAAAATTTCAGCCAGATCCGTCCAGCAGTTTTGGCGTGAAGAAGTAACAAACATCCATCCATCCATACATCCATAATAAACTTTCGCCTTTATAATATTAGTGTGACTAACTACGCCCCGCGGCTTCTCTTTGTTGCTATGAAAACGTTTAAAGATGATTTCTTTTCCACGGGAACGTATAAAAGAACTGCAGTATGTAGGTATTTTGTAGTAGCTTCCGCCCGTGGTTTCGCATCCTTTTTCTAGGAGGAAAGGAAGCCTGAATGTGTCTTATTATTCCGACTAGAACTTCATCTACGGAGAGTTACAGCCCTAAAAGAACATAACCAATGAGCTGAAATATACTACTTACCTACTTAGGTATACCTAGTCGCGCAATCCGTTTCGTGGAACTAACATAACAACTAACCAACGAGGTGCTAGATAACAGCGTACAAATAACAACTCTAATCTACCGGCTCCCCTGTAAATATTGTCTTTGCTAAATTAACACTATCACTGTAAACTTGTAAAATTATCAGATATTTTTTTTGTTACTTACATAATGAAATAAGAATCCATGTCGTATCTACCTACTGATAAAAGTTACCATATTATTGTACATACGTACTACGTATGTGTTATGTTATGTATGTAGTATTTATTTATTTATATATTCAGGGCAACCAACTAAAGATAACACAAGGAATACAAATTATAAAACAAAATACTTAAATCTAGTGCTCTCTAAATTACAGGTTAGCCACAACATGCGTAAATAAGAAGGCAACTCAACCAAACACTTTATTTGAGTTTGATTTATCTATCAATCTACTACCTCATCCATTAGTTTTCGACTAAATTGTTATATTTCTAGGTGGGAGTAGAAGTTCAGAGACGCTTCGGACGCCATCTGTTGGAGCTCGGCGGCAACAACGCGATAATCGTGAACTCAGACGCGAACCTTGACTTGCTGCTGTCCGCGGCTCTGTTCGCCTGCGCCGGCACCGCTGGCCAGCGCTGCACCACTACTAGGCGACTGCTAATACATAAGAAGGTCGATCTTTATACAATAACAAACAGAAAAAACAACGGGTTGTACTCCGGGAGTGCCGCCGGCAGAAGTTAAAACTCTTTAGATGTGCGCCATCTGTTAGCCTGCGGCGAAAGTTCTCTACTACTATGCAAGGTCATCTCAACTGGCGCTGTGGTTTATGTGTTGCTCCCGAAACAAGCGACATCTTCTTTCAACTTAGTGAACTATTTACACAGGTAGCCGTAACTTTGTACTTTTGAAAGCTCGTCGAAGAAGGCTGCTAGCTTGCAATGTAGTATCAATTTAAAATAACGGTAATGCAAGCGTGTATTACCAAGGTCACGTGAGGCTGTTCTAACATGTTAGATCAGCATTACGTGACCCTGATGCGAGTTTAACATTAACACCCATGCCAAAAAAGTGCACAACGCCGCTAAAGAAGTTTTCACTTCAGAAAACTATAATGTTGGACAATTCACACAGCATTATCTAGCCCCAATCTGAGCAGAGCTTGTGTTATGGGTACTAGATAACTTATATACGTAATACAATACACTACATTCATAGATATTTTTTATTGTATAAGAAAGCATACAGAACACCAAATATCTTCAGATCGTACACACATTTGTCCCGAGGCGGGAATCGCGTAGTAATAAATAATCATATTCCTATCAAATTAGTTTAGTCTAGTTTTGGCGACATCTGATTATACACCATTGTCTGAATAGATAATATTTTTATATTATTTTATTTAATTCATAAAACCATCCCACAGGTTTACAAAGAAGTAGTATCCCGTCTAACGAAGGCCTACGCGGGTGTCGTGAGCAGGATCGGGGACCCTCTTCTATCGGAGACTCTAATCGGGCCGCTGCACACGCCGGCTGCTGTGGAGGCCTACAAGAGGACTGTGGCGGCCGCTGTGCAGGCAGGGGGGAAGATCGAGTTCGGAGGAAAGGTAACATGGATCAATAGATAATATTGATGTCGATTCTGTTGTTTTGAAATTAGATGAAATTCGCTCAAATTAGGATTTAGCAATTTCAAATAGACGATAGCATTTTAAATTGAAGAGTTATCTTATATCTGACATCAAAACTAGCTAAAATAAGGATTAAGGAATCGTAAGAATCGATTAAGGAACCGAAATGTACATATCATTTGTAATTCCTAAATCCAAATTTTAAAACAATAGAATCTACACCATTGTACACCTAGGTAAGAAAATGCCTAATTCCTATCTACTTTATTATTAAACACAGAAGTACGTATCTTTTCCGAGAAAATATCATACATGGACAGAACTAGAAACAGATGAACACATACATATGTGTATATTAAGCTTGACGAAAAAAAGAGCTCGTCGAATTTTCGTCAAGGTTTAAAAAATAAAATGCGAGTCAGACTAAAGGCAAAAATAAATGTCTGTTGTATACCCCATTAAATATTTTTTTTTTTTTTTTTTTTTAGTATTTGTTATTTTAGCGGCAAAAATACATCATCTGCAAATTTCAAACGTCTAACTATCACGTTTCACGAGAAACAGCCTGGTGACAGACGGACAGGCAGACAGATAGCGGCGTCTTATTAGGGTCCCGTTTTAGACTTTGGGTACGGAACCCTCACAAAGAAATACATATTCTCATTCCAACTACTACTTATTCCAGGTCATAGAGCGCGAAGGTTACTTCGTAGAACCCACCATCATAACCGGCCTGCCTCACGACTCGCCGCTCGTGAAGTCCGAGTGCTTCGCCCCCATCGTGTACTGTGTCGAGGTCCCAGACCTAGCCACAGGCATTCAGTACAACAACGAGGTGGACCAGGGGCTTTCTTCTAGTCTCTTCACGGAAAACCTTGGGGATATCTTCAAGGTAAGACCTCGCTGTCTTTCTTATGGCGCTACCCCAACTCACACTAGCGCCGCCACCTGTTTTATGTCATTACTAGCTGCGCCCCGCGGCTTCGCACGCGTTGTTCCTATGGAAACGTTAAAAGATGATTTTCATCCCACGGGAACTGATTTATGGGATAAAATATGTTTTATTCCAGACCTAGGACTATGTCTATTTTAAATTTCAGCCAGATCCGTTCAGTAGTTTTGGCGTGAAGAAGTAACAAACATCCATACATCCATACAAACTTTCGCATTTATAATATTAGTGTGATTACGTCACGCAAAGGAATATTTTCAAAATCTCTGCATAAACTATACAAATTAAAACTGGGTATGACAGAGGAATTAAAAAAGCTTAGGCCTTGCCTAGGTTGGTATCATAATCACAAACGGCAAAATGAATTTTTAAAAAGAACTTTGTTTTATGTAATAGCTATCTACGCCCCGCGGCTTCGCACGCCTATCCTACGGGAACTGATTTATGGGATAAAAAGTAGCCAGTGTTATTCCAGGCCTAACAAACTACCTGTATGCAATTTCAGGCCGATCCGTTCAGTAGTTTTTGCGTGAAAGAGCAACAATCATACATGTTTACAAACTTTCGCGTTTATTATATTAGTAGGTTAAGATAAAATGGGAGGCGGTGCTAGTGTGTCGGGGTAACGCCTTAATTTTTTTTATGATGATGGTCAAACGTGTTGTACACTTTAATAAGTGAGTACCACACGTTAATTTTTATTTAAGTAAGTTTGTTTTGTTTAAAACTGCTGCTGATGTTTGTGTTTATTCATAGTTATTATTAATTAGTACCTTTATTTTTGCTTAAATATTGTTAATTTAAATTAAAGTCCTAACTTATTATTAAATAATATGTTACGCAAATACTTAAATATTGTTAAAGTATTAATGGTAAGAGCGGGGTCTCCCAGCACAAGCAAATTTTGCTTAAGGGGTGACTCCAGAACCTGTATGTATAGTTTTTAAGTAATTGCAATAAACATTTATTATTATTATTATTATTTAAGAACAGAAAACAGACTAAGATGGAGTACGCAATTGGTAAGTTAGCGTCTACCAAACTTACGTCTGAACGAACGAACTAATAAACCAATCTCCTTCCCAGTGGATCGGTCCCCACGGCTCAGACTGCGGTATCGTCAACATCAATATCCCGACCAACGGCGCAGAGGTCGGCGGCGCTTTCGGCGGTGAAAAGGCAACGGGCGGCGGCCGCGAGTGCGGCTCTGACTCTTGGAAGAACTACATGAGACGGTCTACTGTCACCATCAACTACTCCGGGGCTATCAAACTGGCACAGAATATTAAGTTTGGAGATGAATAGTGCTATTACTGTAGGGATAATAATTTAAGCTCAAAACCAAAGTAGGTGTTCATTGAATGAAATTGAAATCCATAAAAACGGAAGTGTTGTTTCTCTTTGTCAATAAATACCATCATCTTGAAACTCACATATGGTTTAATAAAATGACCATGAAGAGCTTCTTAAAACGAAGACCTAAAGGTTTTACTATGTTAAGTTACGGCCTAAATTTAAGCTAATTTGACCGATCTATTTGTTACTGTACTTTATTGAAGAGACTTAATAAAATGAGGACTTTGAAATTATGTAGCAGTATAATATGACGATTTAAAGTATCTTAACATTATAGTTACAAGTATGTACAGCAAAGACTGAATGTAAGTTACACAATAAAAAAGTTGTATTGTTATATTGTTTATTTTATTTAGAAAACCTATGTTACACTTCTGATTCTTTATACATAATTAATGAACCTTCATACATTTTGTTAAAAATATACGTGAATTATTTACACAAACTCTTTAAATTTTGTCTTGGCAGTCCTTGTTATATATAGAAAGAATCTATACAAAACTTTTCAATCATGAAAAATGTTAAAAATAAGCGCCATCTTGTTCTAGGTAAAGCCTAAACAAAAAATTGCCAACGTTGGTAGGGGTTAATTTCTCGAACTTTTCAACAGAGAAATGTACGGTGACCCTAAATAATAAGCGCAGTGATGAATTTGCTAGTTAATTTTTACTATGAATGATGCACTCTCCACAAATCTACCGCGATATCAATCGTATTTTTTTTGTGGAATCTGTAAGTTTGGGGCAGATCATATCGTAGTTCTGCTATCACGCTGCCGTTCATGCCCCAGTCTTTAATTTTCTTTTGGATGTGTGCTCTGGAAAAAAACACATTTTATTGATTATTGAATATACTAATTTTATTGATTATATTAGTAAATAAGTTCTTTAAAATAGTGAACATAAGTTGGCAAAGATGACATAGGTCGAACTTCCCATAGTCGCCCTTACGATATTAAAAGTGTGTAATAGAAAGACGCAACAAACCTAGTTGTTTTTTTATGTAGACTGTAAACGCTGCCACAGCTTAGCTCAATGCCTGTTCGAAGAAATTTCATGTCGATTCCAGCATTATTCTTGGTTCCAAATGGTGGATTCATTACCACTGTGTCAAAGTAGCCTTTCCATCTGAAAAAGAGAGGAAAAAATTATCAAAATTATGATTTAACTAGAGATGCGCCGAGTACAAGTTTAACCAGGTAACCGAGTACTGAGTTTACCTAGTGACTTGGTTCAGTTTAAATGCTTTGTTTGGGTCGCAAATACAGCTTAAACTGGTCCGCGAGGTTCTTTTCCTTTAAATTTATTAACCGTGCGAATTAACATGGCACCTGATTTAAACAAAAACCTAACAAATAAGAGCAAGAAATTTTACATGTGCAAGGGTAATTGTGATGCTGTTGTTACGGTCTTCGCACGGCGACGGCAGGCATCGCGCTGGGCAGTGGGGGAAGTATCAAACTCCGAGGCCAGGTGCCATGTAAATTCGTCCAGAATATACCTGCCATGCAATTGAAGATTTCAACAAAAACACTAACAAATTATGACGATGCACCCGTTAGAGTCCATGCTCGAGTCGAGTCGCAATCTGGCCACGGTTTTATTTAAAGCGAGTTATTGGACGATGTACAAGTAATAAAAACCCGCCGAGTACGCAGAGTGCCACATAATAACCGAGTATAATAAATAAATAAATAAATAAATAAAATATAATTTATATCTGTACAAATATTTACAAATATTGTAGCCGTAGTAGAGACCTTCATTTAAGTAAAAGTACTTGTGTTAGAAGGCCTCGCTCTTCTATAACAGACATTACAGATTATTTATCTAAGTCTTTAACAGAAATATAAAAGGAAAATATAGTTTATAATCTACTAATACAGTTTATAGTCTAGCCTAAAATCGAATTATGTCTAGTCTAACCCATCTGTCGTTTTAACCCACACACCACAAAGATCAATGTAGAATTGGTGGAAACTTGATGCAAATTATGTTGTGAGACCCTAAAAGTATGTATATTTAATGGTTGTGATAGAGACTGTATACAAAAAACTATATAAAGAATATTTGTTACCTGCAAACATTGGGTTCTAGAAAATCACATTGGAGAGCATCAATGTTTGTAACCTCAGCTTCCTCTACATTTTCTCTCAACACCTCTAAGGCTGCTCCATCGATGTCTACAGATGTGACAGAAGCAGCCCCTAAGAGTGCCGAGCCTATGCTGAGTGCTCCAGGGCCACAACCTGCATCTAGTATTAAACTCCCTTCTATGTCTTCATATTGGGTCTGAAAATTAAAAGGATGATTTGTTTTATAGATTCATCAATCTATTTTTTAGATTTTTTATTCCTATAGTGAATCTGAAGGATTACAACATCCTACAGGAACTTGTCCTCTGACAAAAGTTATTTTTTTTAAGATTTTAATTAGGCAAGCAGTTTGTAATATACCTGAATAGTATACAAAGCTATAGCTGCAATATGTGGTGGGGTCTCGTACTGTTCCAACTCTAGCTTGGGATTAGAAAACCCATTCAATTGCTGCAAATGGCCCTGTAGCGTCTTCATTTTCATAACAGCCCCCATTATAACTATTTGTTGTCAAATCTTGGTAATACTGGTAGTATTTGGTTTCCAAATAAAGAGTCTTGAGAGATGAAGTATCCACAAGATGTGTTGTTTGCGTGCTGGAGGGCCGCTCTATGGGTTGTGTTGATTATGTTTGCTTCAGGGAGTTGAGGGTAACCCTGAAATTACAAAACCCAAGGTGAATAAGATCATAGGATTAGTCAGTTATTGATTGCTAACTAGATTATTGTAAGAGGCTTTTTGTTTCTGCAGAATATTTCATGTTCCTAGCATTAATAACATAGTAGCAAAAATCTAGCATTACCTTATTATGTAACACAAAACAGCTATGGAATCTGAAAGGCTGTAATAATTTTAGTCATTTTTTTTCTATATTCTATACCCCTGAGAGAGGCCTACCTCCTAAGAGTTATTTTTTAATCATAATTGAATAGATAAGTACTCACAGCTGTAGCTGACCCGTGTGGTATAGAGCACATAGGCAGTTGACTGACTGGGTTGGGCTGCGTGAGAGACGGGGCTAGAGGTGGAAGGAAGGAGCTAGCGGTGAGAGGGGCAACAGCTCCCTGTTTTAGAAGCATCTGCTTCTTCAACTGAAGCTCTTCTAAGATCTTTCTATTCGTCAATTCTGAAATTATATGTTTACAATATGTTAAAATTGTGCAGCCAAATGGCATGGCAAGGCAACTGCCCGGCCCACAGACGAGAGTAGTTGCCTTGCCATCGGCAATGAGCTGTCTGTAAATAGGAGCCCTACTTTGAGATGTAAGTAGGTGTACTTCTTTCATGATTGTAGTACTTTCTCTACAACCAATATCAGCATCGAAAATAGACTTATGAAGTTATGAAGCATACAAGAGCCAAAAATAAAAGTATAGAGCTAATTTATTACAGGGTGTTGTGAAAGCTATTATTTCAAGGTATTAAAGTCTTTTCTCAAATAATCCATTCAACCTAAGCTAACCTCTTTGAGCGTTGGGCTGAGGAAACGCCATCTAATGAAATCCTTGCAGATATTCTTGTTATTCATAAAAATAATACGAAATCGAGTAGACAGCTTGTATTTTCTTATTATTTTAGCAAAGAGAGAGAATACAATATCTTCGATTTTAGTTTATCTATTGTATTCTCATATGAGTGACAGACAGACAGACAAAAACAACAACACACAGTTGAAGTAGAAGACAAAGACAGCCATGAGCATAGATATGTAAGCCATGAGCCAGCATAGCTCACCTCACACATAAAATATATTCATGTAATTCTCCTACCACTGCGCGCAACGGAACGTTTTGAGGTCATTGAACACTAGTGCTGGACTTGGCGTACCTTTTTATCGGTTTTTTGTTTTATTATGTTGGCTATTCTATTTTATATAATTCGCACTTGCAATACCAATCATACAAAACGTGAAAAAACGCGCGTGTATTTGAATATTTTAAAAGTTAATTCTTTGCATCGCGAATGGTTTGTATTGTAATAACAAACCGAAATAGATTAGAATATTATCTATTTAGGTTTGCTAGGTACAAACCATTCAATGAAAGGCTACTTGCTATTGTGATCAAAAAGGTGGCAAGTAGCCCTGTAATTTCTATATCGTTGGTATGCTTATGTAGATTTTTTTATATTTTTGCACAGAGTGTATCTTCCTAAATACATTTTTATTACTATTTAGGTACCTAATTCAGATTCTTATTTTATCAATTTCCAACAAATTTTCTTAATTCTAAATTAATTTTATTAATGATTGCCAACCATGACTTTGACTTTAGACTACCAAAACCTGCCTTTACAGGCGTATTAATATTATATAAGAATATACATGGCCTAAGTTCATGATAAATTGTATATTTATTTTAACTTTGTTTTGTGTCTACTTCTTTTCGGCGAAGCCGCGGGTCGCAGCTAGTTATAAATGCTTAAATATAATAACGAGTGATATTACAGAATGCTGACAAGGTACATGCATATTAAAACCTACCTTGTTGTAGTTAATGACTGTAGCCAGATGGAGCAGTGGAATGATGATGGTGCGTCTACAGAATAAGTATGCAACTGGTGCGTCGCATCCACAGAGCAATACTTACCTACGCTGATGCCTGGCAGCGTTGTAGATAAGGGTTTAAAATTACTCTGTTTATAAAACTACGAAACGTCTTAATTTGAACGAATTTTAAAAGAATGTGCTGTGTTTTGGACGAACGTCCTCCAGCGCTTTATTCTTATTTCTGCCATTCCACATTCCCCACTGTTCGCTCGCGACTACGATTACAAACACCACAGCCTATATACTATACCTTACCCAGCTTTAAAGTAGGTAGATGTTGTTCAATAAAAACAATAATATTTAATTTTATATAAAAGCATTTATTTTAAAAACAATGTAGGTAATAATATACTTTCTGATTCTTGGCAAAACAGTCTCACATAAGCAAGTCAACATTTGGCCTCTCTTAGAATAAAAAAATAAGTCTAACATGCGCTGCCATTACTCACAAAATGAATATAACTGAATATATCAGATAAATAAATCATAAAAACGGACAAAATAAGTGTAAAATAATTCTTATTATGTCTACATTGCAGTTAGCATTGCATCTCAGTTGAGCAATCTTAGATTAATTTGTTTAAAGTAAATTATTCTAAACAAAGGGAACATTAACATTACTAGAATTGACTCACAATATTAGCAATATATAAAAAAATCTACTGTACCTAATTAGTAGTTCATAGACGCAGACTGTCGGCCACAATGAGTTGTGGCTCAGTAATTAATAAAAATTTATAATAAATGCACAACAAAAATATAATTTAAGTTGCCTTTGTCTTTTATGTTTATAAAAATATTTTTTAACAATTTAGAAATAAATATAACAGTTTTTTATATAAACAATTTGGAATAATATTGCACAAGCTAAAAGCTAAATTATTATGTGCATTTAATGAACTATAGTTATAAAAACAAACCAACACAACATTCTTAAAAAAAAGCAAAGCAAATAGCTATTATGACTCATTTATTGGGACAGAATTAATTAATTAAATTAGAATAAATCGACAACTATAAGCACACCTTAAAAAATCCTCTTCTAAAAAATTGGTATCATTTTAAATTGGTATGTATATAATCATGAGTCTTGTAGAAGGTAAATTATTTAATTAGTTGCTTTGAGATCGGGGATAGCTTGTAGTTGTCAATCTACAATTCAACACAATGTGGCTGACTTGACTACCATGACTGACTTAACTTACATTTACCTGGACTTACCATATAAAATATACTTCAAGTATTTACATAACATATTCTAAATGTAAGTCCAATTGAATATATTATACTAGTATTCGTAAATTATAATTTTGATTTAACTATAGCGAAACAAATCAGACAGAGCTGCAACATTCAATAAAAATTTTGATATGTTATTCCCTATAACCACTATAAATTTTATTTTAAACTCTTTTATAAACAATAATAACACAACAACCACATTGTGCCACTGACGAGCTTTCGTACAGAGTGTTGGTTTGACAGAATTCGTCACAGCACGGAACAAACATTCTGGACCCTGGACTAAATAAAATCTGAAAAATTATAACAACATTTTTTTGTAAGACTAGCTAGTAATTTTGGCACTACGCTGTGTCGTCGGAGCACAGTGGCATGTTGTTCAGATTATACACAATTTGTTTGACTGCTCTGTGAATCTGCGAGGAGGCGGAGGGGCCTGCTTGGACTAGTGGAGCGATGGTTAACTCGCGGGTTTGCTTAGGTTCCGGTACCGAGACGCCTTCACCTCCTCGTCACAATTAGGGTTTCACAAAGCCCCACCCACCATTCAATCAGGAACATTCAATAGATAACAAACAGCAAGCAAAGAAAACGAAAAGCATACAATTTTAATACCAATTATGTAATACATATTTGTGCCCAATATGTCATGTTCGATGTATCATTTTTTTAATTTATTTATGAAACCCTAAAAACTAGTGACCGATTCTATCGCTCACAGTTACATATGGACAGCTGCCATTACAATAATAAAATGCAAAATAATGTATAGTATTAAATTTTAGTGTAAAATTAAAGTAAATCATAAAAAAAACTTATTTGAGTAAATAAATTCTCTTGTTCCATTGCTCTTTCAGTGCTTTACATAACAGAGTGTAAAAATAACAGCACGCCACATCGAAGCTATCTGCGTAAATACGTTCCTGGCGAAGAGTATTTTGGCATTTAGGAAGAATTGATATGGTAATTTGGAAGAGGTGGACTATTCTAGGGTATCGCTTTCAGCCGGCCAGGTCCGCAGCGCCTTCTTAAGGGCGCGGACTACGTTTATTTTTACACCCTGTGTCGCAATGAGTATTTTACCTCAACAACATTCCTAATTCCATCCACAATACACACCTAACACTTTCCCTGTATATAAATATATTACGAGTCTTGTAAAAGAAACATTTCGAAACCTCATAGGTCATTAACACTACGTGAGAAATTACGCAAGAGCATTAGGATACGATATATTGCTACGAGTTAACTTATCATTTGGCACTAAATTAACATATTGCATCTCGAGCATTCGTCACAAAGTATTTATACTTACAAAAAATTTTAAACTCTCGTTTTAATTTTCCTAACTTTATAATTAATTTTACTAATATATTTTATTTGTTTTGGCCGAAACTTCTCCACGATATTTTTGTGTTATCTAAAAGGAAATACACATTATTAAATTTGTTATTGAGCAACCTGTCCATTCCCCGTTCACATGAGTCTTTGGGAATGTTGGATATATCGAATTAAATTAAGACAAGACGCGCTTTCGGCAAGTTAAAATTTTGGCAAAATTGAGCATTAAGACTTTCAATTGGCATCGTAAAATATTACTATCAGTAAGATTTTACTGCGTAGCACTGCAGGACTACTTTATATATCCTAAGTCTGGTAACTGTAACTTATAGGTACACGATCTCATACAATTCTGTTCACTTGCATGTCACAATTACTTATATAGAATCAGTATGTCAGGTTCTCAGTAAAAAGAACAATTATGTTTTATACAAGACGAGGGAAGATTGGAATTGAATATAGTGTCATTGTCACTAAGATAATGTAAATGAAAACATAGAATGTCTATCACGGGGTCATGACTCCCCCCTATGAGCAGAGCTCTACTTATATTGGACTACACCGACCCGCTGTGGAATCGATAACGAGAAAAGGTGACATACTGTTTTCCATTTTATATTGTGACCATACAAAGTTCAGGTCTTAACAGGGAGGCATGTTCACTAACATCTAACCGAAAATAGTGTATTTTAAAACACGATTTATCAATAACTTTAACGCGTAGCTTCTAGCCTCATTACAATCTACGGTTGATGATGATGTACGATATGTACAAAATTGTAGACAGTGAAAAATCTAGTTCTGTATATTGATATGACAACATGAGTAAACGATTTCGTTACCGTTCAAAAGAACTCTAGAAACGTGGACTTCACAAGACCTTTCCGATTTACTAACTACATTTTTACAACATGGTTAAAATATTTATTTTAAAAATGAAATATCGTTATTTTATCAAATAATAGTTATTGCTTTGTTTTGATATGATATTGCATCCGTGCAAACGTGAGTAGGACCGCCATATCCAATTGACGAATTTCATCTTCTCCGACCGAGTAATTACTTCCCGCTACGTGCCTCACCCCGCACTATTCACATAATTACGTAATAACTCCTTATATATACTTTAAAAATATGACTGCTTTATATCCATCATGATCACAGCTCTCCAAAGACTTTACAATATCCAAACCTGACGCTCCAAAATAAATTCTTTATCATTACACCTATAAAACGAAATGACTACGATACGTCTACACTTTAGCTCTAAAATTATGCCATTTTGATAATATTACTTTGCAATTGCAACGGTCCCTCGTACAGCACTTAAATGCCTCATATACAAATTTAAAACGTAACGATGAAACTGACTCGATTCACTAACACATAAAATTAAGATATTTAAGATAACGTCATCCATGAAATTATAAATTTAGAAAGAAAGCGGCAGTGTTCGCGAAATATTCGTGCAAATAGAATTCTAACTACGAAACATGTCTTAGGAACCTGATAAATTATTGCTAGAGCTCCGGCCGACCTCCTTACAAACGACAATGTGTCGCGGCGCGGCCGCGGACACATAACGAGATAAAATCTTATTAGTAGCCAATAGAAAAATATCACCTAAATAAATATTAATATTTTACAGGCGAGCCGCGATACCGGAGTCAATCGGGCGCTACCACCGCGCGCTGCGAACTCTACGTTCTTAGGGCCACTGCACAACCTTTTTTTACGACTATCCCCTGAACTTAGCCGTTTGAGTATTACTACGAGTGCATTGCTGTGTCAAATATAAAAGCTAATTTCAGGCAACAACATCCAAATAATTTCGCCTAACACCACAACGAATCTTTGCAAAAGATTCCAAAATCTATTCGCCATTTATATAGCCCTCTTTCCAACCAAATATAAACGTACGAGAGGGCAATACAAATGGCAAAAATTTTAAAAATCGAATGCGCGCGGTTTTCTTCGAAATAGTTTCGATGCTAAAGTCGTAAAAGTAGGTCGTATACGTGGAGTATCGATATGTTTTTGGTAAAATTAAAAAAGGTTATGCTGATATGCTGGCGCGCGGCAAGAAGCGCCCTCATGGAGCTTCGCCCTCGTCGTCGCGCGGGGTCTCGCAGCCGCCGCTTTTCGGGGTGTCACTGTTGACAAATAAATTCAAGTTAGAGATGAGTACAACTACGAAACAAGATGGCGTTACTGTGAAATTCTAAATCCCACTGACGCAAACTATGCTACTAAGAGTGGGAAGTTCGTGAAACGTGTTTTTTTTTGGTACCTACAGGATCCAAACTATTTCGATCCCTATTTCGGCGCACCTGGGACGTGGAGGCAGAGCCACATATTTATTTTACACTACCACCCATTCATGTCACTTACCTCTATGTTATACTGTTTTTGTTTTTCGCTTGTTAATGTTTTAACTCTTTTTGTACCTGTATCCAAATAATTGTTTTTTCTATCCTTTTTTTTCTAAACTAGTGAACAGACCCAACCCAAGATGAATAAGGCAGCATATGGCTAGAAATTCGAGTGAACAGGGACGAAAGTATCATGATCGTGATTTCTCATATTTCTATGGAATTAGGTTCAGCGCCTCTATTGAACAAGCACGAAACTACGCAAATTCCTTTAAAAAATGATGTCACGATAACTTATCAATACTATCGTCAAACTGACACATTTTGGTATTTTACCTTTTGATTAAGGGAACTACAGATATGAGGGACGAGTGCCAAACGTGTCAAGGTTTAAACCAATAAATAAATCTCTCCGTGCAAATACCACCCGCACGTACTATCAAGAGTTTCTATGACTTTTAGCCGATTATCATCGTAAAGCGATTGGATAACAGACACGACCCCCGGGCTCTGGTTTCCACCACTAATGCTGTTAAAAACAGTGTGTGGACCAATGCCTGTTGAGATTGAGGTAGAAATACACCATCACACTATAATATTATAAATGCGAAAATTGGATGTATGGATGTTTGTTATCTCTTCACGACAAAACTGAAGAGATCGGGCAGAAATTTCACAGTAATTCTAATCCTGGAATAAATAATACTTTTTATCCCATAAATATATAAATGGATGGATGTGGAATAATACAATTAATTTTGTTTTAAAAAACTATAAACCGACTTCAATTTTTACAGTTTTTCATGAATTTTCATGGATGCCATTGTCAGAACTGAACAAAATTAAAATGGGACCACACGGGAAGCACCAGCTTTCATATAAAAAAAGAATCATGCAAATCGGACCACCCAGTCAAAAGTTCTGAGGTAACAAACATAAAAAAACAACAGACGAATTGAGAACCTCTTCCTTTTTTTGAAGTCGGTTAAAAATAGATATACGTACTAGTTAGAGTAGGGCGGCCGCGCACTGCCGCCGGGCGCCTCGTCGCAGGGCGGGGGGCGGGCGGCTGCGCTCAGCAGGTAGTTCGTAGAGTCGCTGAAACAGTTGGACAGCCTGCTTCAAATTGTATTACTGTCTCGAGTCACAGGGTATTGAGCACATACATCAATAAAGGCACACAGAAACAATAAAAAATATTCGTTATTCTACCGGAGGATCTAAAGAACCTATTTTGAAACTAATAGATACTAAATTAAAAAAGGAAATATTTGATTGTTTGAATAGGCTCCGAAACTTATGGACCGATTTAAAAATTCATCATCATTAAAAAGCTTACTTTTCAGGTACTGACATAAGATGATAAGATATTTTATCCCGGAATTCCCACGGGAACGGGAACTACGCGGGTGAAACCGCGAGGCGCTGCTAGTGTATAATAAAAATATCTATGGAGTCTAATAAAATAAAGTATAATTATCATTTATTATCCATAAACACAAGATCTGCTTAGCTTGGGGCTAGATAATGCTGTGTGAATTGTCCAACATTATTTATTATTGATTTATTTATTTACTTTACATTGCTTTGTTGCTTCAACCTCAACTTCAACAGGCTGTATAGGTCAACTGCTGGACGCAGGCCTCCCCCCTGATAAGCGCCTTATTGGCGTTTATCTCATGGACGGTAATGCCCATAATCCCCACGCTGGGCATACGGGTTGGGGATCGCAGTTTGGTGGTAATATAATTGTTCTACAGGGGGCGCTGCTGCCCGCCCCCCGGTGGGTTGCTTAGTCGCCTCTTACGACACCTGCGGGAAGAGTTGAGGTGGTGCAAATTCTAAGTCAGCACCACACAGAAATTTTCTTTGTTAATAAAGAAACCAATAACAAAATGACGCAAGAATGGGAGAGTCAGATAGCATTTTATCACCATACTCTACAGTATGGTAAACACGACTAGTCAACAATATGAATCAACTGATATCAGTATTTATTATTATGGTTATGGGCCATGCTATTGACTTGCTATCATATCATGTACATACTTACTAGTTATGGTGATAAACATGCCATTGTTTGTGTTGCCATAATAAGGTTCATCGTTTCGGCGAGCTTTTTTGTTATTTTGAATTTTTCTGTCTTTTACAAGAATTGGTAAAGAAAAAATTGTGTGATTTTCCCTTTTACACCTAGAGGTAATTTTTGAAAATTAGATTTGCCTATGCATCTAGAATCCAAGCTATCGCACAACGCATACCAAATTTCATAGTTATATACGGATATACATTTACACAAACGCATTTATATTATTAGTAGGTTTTATATTATATTTATTTCCTTTTAGATGTCTTTGGATACTTAGTAGTCACTTCTATAACCTTAAACCACAACTCATGACGTTCACGTTACCCCCTTATGCAATAAATTACATCACACTAATAGCAATCATAATTTTGCGTATTTTTTCCAAAACCGCAAATTAGTCTGCAAGTTACAATTCTGACTACTATTTGGTATTTGACCACACGCTAAACTCTTGGAATAATTAAGTCGTTTAGCAACAATGGAAACTTAACAACATGGTTCCAGTACTGATAACCCCTTATGTTTTAAGACTGATAAAATAACCGTATACTTACCCTACTTATGTTGTTGTCTGTTATGATTATGAGTATGTTCAGACAAAATATTATATTGAGTTTATTTTTATTTTGAGGACCTGGAGCATTGGGAAAGTCCGTCTATGACGCTAGAACATTCGCATCCCGCTTCGAGACAAATGTTTGTACGATCTGCAGATATTTGTTTCGGGTATTCTGTGTCTTATTTAATTTATTATGTTTCATAAAAAATATGTAGAATTATGTATTTAGTATATCAGGTATCTAGTAGGTAACAATGGGTACAAATAACACAAGCTCCGCTTAGCGTAGGTAGGGCTAGATTGTTGTGTGAATTATCCAGCATTATTTATGTATTTATTTTTTGCTACTCAGTAAATAATGCTCGAAATATCAGTGTTTTCTAGTCACCTAGCCTTAGACAAAGAAGAGCTTGACAAGGCAACTAGATTACTTTCAGAAATCCAAAAATCATTGTTATTCTAACCTTATTTCTCACCTCATGGCGTCTACTATGTATTATTCTGAATTGGCGTCAATAAACCTATTACCGTCTACGACATTCAGATTGTCTCAGAAGTTACCAATAATACTATTTATAAATAATTCTTACCATTAAAGCATTGATTAATTAAAAAGGGAAGATGAGGTACTGGTTTCTCAAAAATGGCAACCTCATATTGTGTAAAATTGTGTGCTCCCACCTCAGTCACCGTCGGACCGGCAGCACGGGCGGTCGTGATTCGCGTGAAATATTGTTGTCTCGGTCTAACTTCGGTCTTAGATACGACTTTCCGTTTTTGTTCTTCTTTGTATTGCACAGGACTGGAAATATAACTGTGAGCGTATGTGTTTGCGTGTAGTTGTAACACATGCCAATTTTTGAGTAAGCGCTGGGAGAACGTAACCTATCTTCCCTTTTTAATTAATCAATGCATTAAAGTATTATAGTTATTTAAGTTTCTAACCAACATGCTTCCGATCAGAGGCCCAATTCTGCTAACCAATCACTTTACTATGACAATGGGCTATGGTGGTGTGTTTGAATATAAATATTCAAATTAGTCCGTCAGTTAAATCATCAGAAGATGGACACGTATTTTTTCTTTTGTCGATTAAACTAAAAAATATGAAGACGTAGCCAGTTATGGTTCAGCGTGACGACACACCGAATTTTTTTAGCAAGGTATGATGTCACTAGCTTTATCGTCCATGGGTGAAAGAAAATCTCGATACCTAGTCTATGAGAAATTAATATAATAACCTAAAACCTTTAAATCTTGGCACTTTTGACACGAGTTCGTCAGATGAAGATCTGTGATAAATGCAATTGTCTTTAGTCTCTGGGTCAATATCAAAATAACAATAGGTAATCATAAGCTTACTTTTCAGGGAGTGACATAGGCTATATTTTGTCCCGGAATTCCCACGGGAACGGGAACTACGCGGGTGAAACGGCGAGACGCTGCTAGTTGATAATAATTGCTTTGGAAAACTGACTACCTTCTTACAACGATGCTTAAGAAGATAGGTACGGAGAAATATAATTCAAACCAAGAGTCAAATCTGATTTTTAACTATTTTATTAATGAAGGCCGTTTTTTCAGTAGCCGACCTCGCCCCGACGAAGCTAAAATGTATGAGAAGGTTATCGGCATCGACACCAGTTCAGTGAATAATTAATTTTCATAGTTTTTTTCATGGATATTCATGGACCCCATTGTCAGAACTGAACTAAATTAAAATGGGAGCACACGGGAAACACCAGCTTTCCTATAAAAAAAGAATCATGAAAATCGGACCACCCACAGTCAAAAGTTCTGAGGTAACAAACATAAAAAAATAGAGTCGAATTGAGAACCTCCTTCTTTTTTGAATTCGGTTAAAAAACAAAACGCCTGGCCGCCGTTCCGTCGCCGCCGTTCGCCGCGCCATGAATGAAGAGTAAAAGAAAATAGCAGAAGAGAAAATTCCAACTTTAGTGAAATTTCAAATTTCCGAGGAGACAGTGTCTGACAGCGAATGGGCTCTAGGGAAACACTAGCCTGAATCCGAAGACGAAATTTATTTTTATTTCTTACTAGCAACTCGCTTGTAGCAGACACATAATCTCAGGCAATTTAACTGAACCTTAATGAAATATACTAAGCCACTATTGTATTGGCGGAAACCGTATGAAAATCTGTTCGATTATATATTACTTAGCTGCGCCCCGCGGCTTCGCACGCGTTGTTTCTATAGAAACATAAAAAGGTGATTTTCATCCCACGGGAACTGATTTTATGTTTGATTCCAGCATTAGAATTACCTGTATGCAAAATTTCAGCCAGATCCGTCCAGTAGTTTTGGCGTAAAGAAGTAACAAACATCCATCCATCCATCCATACAAACTTTCGCCTTTATAATATTAGTGTGATCATGTTTATAACCGTTGTTCTCAAAATATAATATCTCTGCAGAACAATTCTACCACCGAACTGCGATCCCAAAAATGCCCAGCGTGAGGATTACGTACGGGGATTACCCCCATGAGATGCGTTAATAAGGCGCTCTTCAGGGGGAGACTTTCGTCCAGCAGTGGACCAATACAAGCTGTTGAGGTTGAGGTTGAGGAGTACAAGTTTAACAGAGTAACCGAGTACCCAGTTGACTCGGTTTGATGTTTGCCAAACCGACATAATATATAAAAAAAAAATCACATATTTAATATAAATCAGCTAGAAGGACATCGTACGAAGGTCGGAAAAAAAAAGTTTGCATGATTAACTGGGCGGCGACGATGCTATCCGTTGTGAGACTGGAGTCATAGAATCGCGCTATGGTAGAGTACGTGTCTATTTAGATAGTAGGTATCAATTCGATTTGTGAACCAATTTATCAAGATACCATTACGTAAACGACCGATGTTTTATAGTCATGGCATTTTGAAGTAAACATGGACGTCAGAACCTGATAAGTGTTGATGGGTGCTGATATAATTGGCGAGCGGACAAAGGCTTGTTTGTGGTTTCGGAGTTTTGGTATATTATTTAATGATAGATTATTTTGATTGAATTTTTTGATGTCTTGATGAAGGGAATAAAAGTTCATACATGGTCTACCTATGTATGAACGGATAATAAATATAAATAATCTATGTTCCAAAGCGCGATACGAAATTATGTGGGAAATTGGCTTGTTACTACATTTTTTTTTAACAAATAGTTCTGTACAGAAACGTTAATTGTTCGATAGTCCCCGTGTTAAGTTTGAAGTAATTTTCTATTAATATAGAAGAAAATGAACACTAGAATCATTCGGTTGTTTCAAATAGCTATGTTTCAAATAAAACCAACAATTTTAATGTAAACAAACCAAAACTAATGTAATTTCGAGAGACTTGGAACCTATCAAGGGTAACCTAACTATGAACACGGTAACATAACTATGGTTTATCCATCCAGCATGGAGCATGTTAGTAAATAAACCACGATACAAATAACAAAAACTCACTTGCTTGGCGTCGAGTTTCAGATATAATTGTAAGCATTTTTTATTGAAGGGATGGGAAGGGATCTAAAATCGACAAGTAATGTAAATTACGTATAAAAGGACGCGCCAACAAAGTGAATTTTAGGTTAAGTATGGGCGGTTTGTATACGTTTATGCCTCATTCAAAATGGACACGGTATAGAAGAGCTAGTAAAGTAGTAAATAAAGCAAGGGTCACCTGGCCGTCCTCATGCGAAGCGCCGCGCAGTTCTCCTTGCACTTATATGCCAGCACCTGCTTGATCCGGCTGACTTCAACATCAGGGAAGTGTCTGCTGACGTAAGATATCAGCGCATGCACTCTACGCCGGTCCAGAGGCGGCTTCGTAGGCCGAGACTCCTGCCCCGCCCGGGACCAGCGCTGTCCCGTGACGGAGCAAGTCGCCAGCTCTATAGGAGAGAACAGTGCGGCTGCTAGGCCACGCGTGACTTTCCTGTAGTCACCCCATTTTACACCACGGAGAAGTTCTTCGCGGATTTCGACGCCTTCGCCGAGTTTTATCTAGAAAGAAAAAGATAATTTTGATTAGGAAACTGCGGGAATTGAAAGGGCTTACTGCATACATACATACCTCAGTTTTCTTATGTTAGATATCTAAGTAATTTTATTTTTATAAGCAAGTAGATGTCCAAGATGTAACGCATTGGAGTATAGTCTGTAATGTTGTCTGGTTTAAAATAAACGAATTGAATCAGTTCTGATATAAATGAACTGCTAAAGCTATAATACCTCGTGTGTTCATAAGTCTTGAGACACAGTAAAACTAAAATATTTTTGGAGCTAAGTTGAGTATTCATTTATTGGATATTAAAATTAAAACTACTGACATCTAGATAAGTATTTAAAAATAAATCATTCAAAATGGCCGCCTTTGCATTCAATTCAATGCAGGCCTTCAAACGCGTGCGCCATTCATCTATGGCGGCACGAATCTTTTCAATGGGAATCCGTTTCGATTCTTTAATAAGGGCTCGCTTGAGCGAATCCAGGTTTGGGTGAGACTTTCTGCATGCCCTCAGCTCCAATTCCGTCCATAAAGAATAATCCAAAGGATTCAAGTCAGGGCTTGACGAGGGCCAATCTTCGCTCCGAATGAAGCCTGGCAAATTGGCCTCCAGCCAACGTTGGGTAGTCTTAGCTTTATGGGAGGGAACAGAGTCCTGTTGGAAAACCCAGTATTTTCCAGCGAATAGCGTATCACTTAATGGTTTAACCACCGCTTCCAATATGTCGGTTTGGTAATTTTGTGCCTTCACCTTGACGCCTTGCTGGCAAAAATGAAGCGAAGTGACCCCCTCGTAGGAAACACCCCACCAAACCATCACACTTGCTGGATGATGAGTGCGCTGGACATTGCGTACAAGATGGCTGGACGTCCTTTGAACTTCTGGCGTAAACCTTATTGTTCTGCCGGTTAAACTTTTCTTCCACCGTGAAGATCTTTTCATCGGTAAACAGGATATTTTTTGGATCGTGTCTCAAACAGTGAAATTACAGTCGCACGCAATCTTTTGTTGGCGCCATTTTCACGGAGAATGAAACAAATATTCAAATGTACATTTTTCTGATTCAAAACATTCGAAATTTAAATTTTTTTTGCCAGTAAGGCGTCAAGGTGAAGGCACAAAATTACCAAACCGACATATTGGAAGCGGTGGTTAAACCATTAAGTGATACGCTATTCGCTGGAAAATACTGGGTTTTCCAACAGGACTCTGCTCCCTCCCATAAAGCTAAGACTACCCAACGTTGGCTGGAGGCCAATTTGCCAGGCTTCATTCGGAGCGAAGATTGGCCCTCGTCAAGCCCTGACTTGAATCCTTTGGATTATTCTTTATGGACGGAATTGGAGCTGAGGGCATGCAGAAAGTCTCACCCAAACCTGGATTCGCTCAAGCGAGCCCTTATTAAAGAATCGAAACGGATTCCCATTGAAAAGATTCGTGCCGCCATAGATGAATGGCGCACGCGTTTGAAGGCCTGCATTGAATTGAATGCAAAGGCGGCCATTTTGAATGATTTATTTTTAAATACAGATCTAGATGTCAGTAGTTTTAATTTTAATATCCAATAAATGAATACTCAACTTAGCTCCAAAAATATTTTAGTTTTACTGTGTCTCAAGACTTATGAACACACGAGGTATTATAGCTTTAGCAGTTCATTTATATCAGAACTGATTCAATTCGTTTATTTTAAACCAGACAACATTACAGACTATACTCCAATGCGTTACATCTTGGACATCTACTTGCTTATAAAAATAAAATTACTTAGATATCTAACATAAGAAAACTGAGGTATGTATGTATAAAATGCCCGTCGTTGCTGATCGTGTCTCAAACAGTGAAATTACAGTCGCACGCAAATCTTTTGTTGGCGCCATTTTCACGGAGAATGAAACAAATATTCAAATGTATATTTTTTCTGATTCAAAACATTCGAAATTTAAAATTTTAAAAGTTTAAAAAAGGTTGCATGAATTACTTTATTTTTAAATTAATTAAATAAGTTCGTCTCAAAACTTATGAACACACGAGGTATAGCCGGAATTACAGGGCGTAAGGTAACGTGACACATAGCGAGAGGTCGTGGAAAGAAGGGGCTCACAACGAGCTATGACACGGATCTTTGACATTTCATGCTCGGGGCGAATTACATTACGCCCTGTAATGTAACACCGGTCAGTACCCGGCTTAACGGGCCGCCATTTACCGAAGCGGGGCGGGGCGCACATGACAATGTGTCTACATTATAGATTAAGATGTAACCAGCGTTACATGAATACCTCAACATAATTTCGACTTAGATCCAAAAATGCTCGGGTTACGTGTTTGGCTCCCTACTCGTAAATCTCGTCCGAATCTAAAAATCGTCCGCGGACGAGTTTTTCACTTCATTTAAGTAGGGATGCATCTCGGCTGAATCTAAAGACTCTTGGTTTTAGATTCGAAGGAATCGTATTGTACCCCTACACGTGTCCTTTTCGCTTTCGTGGAAAAATGAGCGTAAAGATAGGCGTAAACTAGGGCCTAAGTGAAGTCGGGCGTATGATGAGAATACAAAGAAACACTTGAACCTACGTAGAAAGATACTCTGATTAACAAATACCCGTCCTTTCTTATAAACAGTTTATATAAGATTCCACAACAAATAAAATCAAATTTTTTGGTTGGCTAGGTACTAGTAGGCGAGTTAGTTAAACCCAAGAGCTATAAAATAAACCTCGTTTCCTACGGCCATACCTACATCATTCATTAGGTACACAAAATCCATCGTTTATAAGAATAGCACAATTTACAATTATAAAACCGACTGAGTATCGAACGAAATTCGGTTGTCTGTACCAAAGCACTTTGCCCTTGTTCAGGGCAAGGGCAACAAAATCGTTCTCCCGCCGCCAAGGGCATTCCACGACGTAGAAATGATAAATGAGCAGACATTTTTTTTGCCATGTTTGAAGGACTGAAAATGTTTGCCTTTGTACACACGTTTCAATAGAGTTCAAACTGTGGTTCAAACTAGTTTAGTGAAAATTTTGTCATGCAGTTTCACGTTTCGAATTATACTTTTGCAGTTGTTTCTTTGTGTTCTCATTTTAAAGGGTTTTTCAAGGTAAATCCGCTGCGGTTGAATCAAGGAAAATGCGTAGTTTGCGAATGCCTGTCCGTTTTAATTTATTTGTTAATTACTACATGGAAAGGCCTGGTTTCCATTACCATTAACGTATTGTATTGTATGAGCGATTATTACCGTAAAATCACAGCCGTCGTCGTGAGCAGTTGTTGAACGCGACGGGCTAATTCCTCAACTAATAAACTAAATGAGATCAAGCCGAGTGGTGATTTTTGTGATAAAACGCTGAAAACCCCAGACGTATAAATCGAGCCCCAGTAAGGCCAAGGCTTAGCGGTACTTTAAAAAAGGCAAAAAAAAACTGACGTAAATGGGACCCGTTTGGAACCAATTTTTGCTATTCATCTAGCGGACTTCTGAATTTATAAATAATTATTTCATGATATCTTAGCTTTAAACGCCCAGGTAGTATACCTACTCCGTTCTTGAATTTTATTACCTTATTTTTATTATTTTTTTCGGAACCTACTAAAGAAGATAAGGGAAACTAAATAAACATTGGTGTATGGATATTTTAAAGACACTTGGTATCATCGAAGCAAATCCCAAATTTTAGTTCTTTTTTGCTATTTACAGCTTTCATATTTCGTGTCTCGACCGGTTCCGAGCTCGAATTTGCACCCATTTCTGCAATAATGCGATGTAATTTTTATTTAGTTGTCGGTTTAACGTCCATCACGAAAACGTACGTCTCTATTTATAAAAAATGTCTTAGATTCTAGAACCGTTAATTGATGCAGGAAATTGAGCAGAAATAATTTTAAATAATTTTTAAAACGATGTCATCTGCAGAAGTTCAACACTATTTCGCAGAATGACAGTATGGTATATGTATCTAATCTATTATTCTTTGTCAGGGTACTTTTTGCATAAAACATTTACCAATTTCAGAGGCGTAAGAAAGGTTTTGTCATGTAAATATCCATAGACAAGGAAATGTGACGTTTTATATGATTCGGTGGTAGATAACCCATGCCTGCGATAGCGTACCTAATGCGTCAGATAAGAATAACATTTTGTACAGAATAAGTATTATTTACTCTGTATATCATGGTTTTTGGTTTGGTCCATATTACCTTTATATTGCAAATACTAAAGTAACTCTCTGTTTCTCTGTTTGTCTGTTAACTTTTCACACCTAAACAGCTGAGCGGATTTTAATGAAATTTGGCATTGATATAGATGATAGCCCAGGGAGGGACATAAGCTACTTTCTATCTCTGAAAAGCGCATATGAAGCCGCAGGCAGCAGTTAGTAATATATTATAAATTTGAAAGTAAGCTTGAGACTGACAGATAAAGTCGCAACGTAACTTTCGCTACGTAACGTAACGGGAATGATTCCTCTGTCTATCTGTTACCTTTTGAAGAGGTTACAGGTAGACATAAAGATAGAGTGTGAAAAGGTCCTTTTCACACCTAAACGACTAAACAGATCTCAGTAAAATTCGGCAGAGAGGTAAATACTATCGCGGGGCCGCCCCCGTTCTACCTAAAAATCTCATATGCTGCTTATACACTAACACCTTCATGGCCTAAGACGCAGGTGCCAGTCTCCAGCACGTGTCGCACCGCAGAGGCTGGGCAGTGAATGCGTTGAATATCGCGCGCTTAGCCCCGGGAAGCAGCATAGTAATTTATAAACTAACTAGCCCACGTAGGGTCACTCTCTGAAATGATGAAATATTTTTTTCATCCCACCATCTCGGAAAGAGTATTTTTAATCTTCAATATCTGAGTGGAAAAGCCGTTTTTATTCTCTAGAGGATAAGGTAAATTGAATTTAGAACATCGTGTGCACTAAGTTTGTGAATTAAAAAAAACATTAAACCTATTTACTGCTCCTCCGCTGCTCTACCTCTATGTTGCCGAATATATCATACAACTTTTTTTTAATTTGTTAAAAACTCAGACTCGGAACCTTCTTGGTGTTCTTTTGTCAATTTGCTTTGTACGCGGTTCTTTACGCGGCATTTTTTCACGTCATTGTTAAACCTTATATTAAAAACAAGAAACTTGAAAACAAGTGAAAAAACTAAAATGAGTGATTCTCTGAAATAAAAGTGTACCTATCTTGTGATTGTAAACGTTTTTTTTGCATTTAGTCATTTCCTCGCTGAGGTGGAATGAAATATTTTTTTTAATCGGTCTAATAGTTCCGGAGCCTATTCAATACAAACAAACTAACAATAAAATCGTAACGAACATCAGTAACGATTCATCCAAACTTTCGCATCTCATTATTAGAGTGATTCAAAGGTAACTCTGTCTGTCTGCCTATCTTTTCACGCGGAAATGGCTGAACGGATCTTTATGAAATTTGACCGGGGGTTCGAAGGTATCTTCTATAGTTCTGTTCTATTTATGCCAGTAAAGTGCGTGCGGAGCCGCGGGCAAAATATAAAAAAAAATGGGTGTTTTAAAAAAACTATAAACCGACTTATATTTTATGGTTTTCTCATGGATGCCATTGTCAGAACTGGACCAAATTGAAATAGGGCCACAAGGGTAGCACCAGCTTCCAAATAAAAAAAGAATCATCAAAATCGAATCACCTAGTCATAAGTTCTGAGGTAACAAACAGAAAAATACAGTTCGAATTGAGAATCCTCATCCTTTTTTAGAAGTCGGATAGCGGGAAAATACATAATGCTGAGTTCCGAGTTTTGCTTAGTTTTGTTGTACGGATACTTTGTGTTTTGACGTTAGTTATTTATTTACAGATATACTAAAATAACCTGTCAATTGATGTTATTTATGACTCTATTGTGAAACAAGAGACACAGTTGCGCCATTCATAGATTCGTAACGTGTGCTAGAGTCCGCGCCACGACTCAAGTCTTACGGCAAAAGGGGTGCAACTACATAATTCCCGATCACGGTAGGGAAATAACAGAAAGCTGCGACCGATTTTGACTTCGAAATATCCGGGATAAGACCTCTCAGACCAGAAGAGCATAATTCATTGTAAATAAATCTGAAATATTTGTTTTATTTACTATAGTTCTGCGATAGCAGCGCCGCGTCTAAAGGACTTGAGTCGTGGCGCGAACTCTATGTCTGTAATCCTACTAATATTATAATCGCGAAAGTTTGTAAACATGTATGTATGTTTATTTCTCTTTAGCGCAAAAATTATACATAGGCTACTTTTTATCCCATAAAAAGGTTCCCGTGGGGTAGGCATGCGAAGCCGCGGGGCGAAGCTACTGTTTCTATATTTGACACACAAATCCATAACTTTATTTATGTTTGTTACTTTTACAAAGGTTCTGATGACATACCTCCTCATCTTCAACAGCCAATAATGGTCCACAGCTGGACTTAGGCCTCCCCCTGATAAGCGCCTTATTGACTTTTATCTCTAGGGGTAATTAATACTTGTAATCCCCACGGTGACATAGCTACCGAATAATGAAAAAATCAAGTCGAATCGAATAGAAATAGAGTAGGCAACTCGTGCAATTTTCTTATTATTACAGTAAAACAAATTCTTCCTATGTTTACCACAACTTTTCAACTGTATTGATTTAAAAAAAAAATGTTTTATGTTCTCGAGCTTAGGCTAGAGGCCTTAAAAAAAAGTTTTACATTTTATCAATGCAAAAGTCACTTGGTCTGTCTGTATTTAATTTAATATATTTTTTTATCTAGAAGACTCAATGGATATTAATGAAGATTGACAAGAAGTTAGATAGCATCGTGGGGATACAATCTATCTCTTAATTTCTGCTTTTTTCACAATGAAAATATTGATGATGACAGTTCTTTTGGGAAAAGCGCGTGCGAATCCGCCAACAAAAGTTAGTATCAGGAGAAATCACATAGCAAATTGACAGGGACAAAATGCTATCTAAGAATTATGATCAATGGATTTATTGATAAAGCCATAGATATAAAAAACACTTTATAAATATAAAACACTTTATGGTTTAGTTTTTTTTTGATAACCACGAATAACCTTGCTAGTTTTTCATTATCGTGTTTTAATAAATTAGGAACCTCGGAAGAAAGATAACATACGTTACGAAGAAAGAACAAATAAATAACTTTGAACTGTTGCGTTGCGGGCATCGAGGTTGCGGGCCATTATGTATAGGATTTCGCGTTTATAGGAGCGGGACAGAGCATACCTTTTTGATAACATAAAGTGAAAAACCGAATACGTAAAATTTGTAAGCAAGCGTTCAATGCTGTTCCAAATAAATATTACCGAATAAAAATTATCCATCAAAGGAGCAAAAAATCATAATATTGTTTGTTGTTAAGAATTCTACACTAAGAACCTGGCTTAGAGTAACCAAATTACATAATAGATTCAGGCATTACTTTGCGGAAATCCATTGTTAATTTGATTGGAAATCCAAAATATAAGGATGAAAATAGTATATTTCGCGGTATTGTTACCAAATATTTTTATCCCTTTATTTGAAACCAAATTACCTAGAAATGAAAACCTTAATCATTTCAATAGATCTCAGGAACCCTACAAACTGCAAGGTTACTGAGATCTCGAGCAAATAATGTGTGAGACAGAGCACTGTGATTATTTTAAACTTATAATTTTTGTTCGTTCGTTTTTTTTAATAAATAATTTTGAATTTTATTTAATTTCCGTTTTTTTTACCAAAAGGATACATAAAAAGATTAGGCCTAGCTGGACCGTCGCGATTGTATTTTGTTTTTTCTGAGAACGCTGACGTCACAAAATTTTCGAAAGCTCATCTAATTAGGCTGCTAGCTCACAATGTAGTACCAATTTAAAATTACAGTAATGCAAGCGTGTTACGTCACCACGGTCACGTGAGGCTGATCTAACATGTTAGATCAGCATCACGTGACCCTGACGCAAATTTATCATTTATTTTATTACCCATGCCAAAAAAGTACAAAACGCCGCTAAAAAAGTTTTCACTTAAAAACAAGTACTGGTTAACTACAAAGAACAACAAAAATTTTATTTATTTATTTTTCGTAGTAACAGTACAATTTTCACTTCTTATCCAACCCCTTTCTCCGCTTGCATTTAACTTTTAACACGTAGAAGGTGACTAACTCTCGTGCGACGGTAGGTAAACGTTACATTTGAAGGCTCAATATGTTTTCCTCATGGGCATACAGTCTTCGAGTAATACGACGTTTTGATGAGTATAACGGTTAACCACTTGATCACAATGACGGATGACTAGACTCTTTGATCGCCAACAATAGAGGACCATGTTTATGATTGCTGATTTATAGCCGAGATGGTGTCATGACAAACCAAGGGAAGTCCGCAACATATCGTAAATTGGTAATCGCTTTCGAAATTTTCAACACGGTCGCCTTATATCTATTTTATTCTAGCTTGTGCCCGCGGTTTCTTATGCATTTTCTCAGAATTCACCAATACCTATTCATCCGTTTATGTCTGAGAAGGTAGACAGACCAACATCAGAATTCATGATAATTGTACTTAGGTTAGTCCTAAGTCCACATTACGTAGCTGAAAAGAGCACCTAGAGCCTCAGCAATTATTTGCGCTGGTCTACAGGAGTTTTCCTATTGTATATTACACGGAAAAAGCTTTATTTGTGTGGTAATAACCGTCACGTTTTGCCGTCCGATCAGAGCCGATGCGAGCTATATCATCGTAAGTATAACGTAAAAATAAATCCTTTTCTGACCGATCTATGAGCGTCGACAAATGTAGTAAGATGAGTAAGATCATGGTGCATGCTAGATCGTGTTCCAACGCAGAGCAAAGTGACCAATCATGATACAGCGTGATGACGTGATGTTTTTTCAATTGAACGTGATTGGTTGACTCCACTCCGCTCCGCATTAGTAGTTTTTTTTACATGCTGGACAATCCACACTGGATTATCTATCCGAGCTTGTGTTATGGGTACTTACTAGATGACTGTTGTCTGATGATGACTGATATATATTTTATATAAAAATTGGTTCCGGGTGTTCTGGGTATTTTCTATTTATATAAAATACCCAGAACACCCGGAACAAACTTTTGCAAATCGTACAAACATTTGTTCCAAGACGGGAAAGCGAACCCGAAATCTCCTGCGTTGCAGGCAGACCGGACCTTCACCCGCCGATGAACCATTAACTCACATAAAAAACTAAAACCAAAGATATAGGTACTCACAAGTCTAGGCGCAGCAGCACCTCCCCGTTCATTCTCCCGTTTTAAGACGAAAGGCAGCGCCCTCCGATGTTGCTCCAGCCACACCGCATCTGGAACCGGCCGGTTGCGTCGCCCGTCCCACCTGCCCACAGCTGCACAAAACTCATGCTGAACACTCCAGCCAGGAGTAGAGGCTACTGCTGGTAATGGCCACTCGTTATTAGACGCAGAAGTAACAAGATACCACGAATAAACCGCTGATGGCTGAACGAAATATTACATCTACCTGTGATTTGGCTTATCAGTAATCGAAGACATTATGAACAAGACATATTATTTTTATATGAAAATGTGTCAAAATTCGATTGTAAAGATGGATAGAAAGATTGAATATTAGGTATCTACTGCACTAGGCATTATCGTTGTTATGAAAGTACGATTTACGGAAACGTTGAGAGTACTTTTTACTTTTAGAGTATAGGTACTCTAACGTCTAATAGCGAGTGGTTATCAGTGTAGTTGTCCGTCTACTCCAAACCTTTAATTGGTGGCTGTAGAGTTAAATTAACAAAGAGATTTCTGCCACCTTTAGAGAACCAACCCAATCTTTGCTTACAAGGAACTTAGTAGGTACTTAGAATCTGCTAAATGTTGAATTTACTGTATCTTTCGAAGTATTTTCTAAACCTTACAGATAAATAAGTACCTAACACTCAAATTCGTTAATCGAACTGTGATGTTGTGATGTCTGTGTTGAGCAGATAAAATAAAATGTTGTGAAATCGACAAGAGTAATTAAGTCGACCATAAAGTAAGTAAGAAAGTCTTGCAAACACATAAACTTGATAACCAAGAACGGTTTTTAATACCATCTGTACACTTTCAACAAAGTATTATTGATACTCTCTCATTCCAAAGAAAATTAATTTACTAAAATTAAAAATCACAATTTGTTCGCAATATTTTATTTTCATTAATTAGTAAAAAATGATGGATGCTTCGACCATACTGTAAAGGACAAGAGTACTATTTTGATAGCAAACGAATTTTTTTAAAATACTGTTCAACATAACTGTTTTAACTGTAAAACATTTCTCAAAAACACAGCTTTCGTCTCAGCTTGATCTTATCAAAGCGAATATTTGATCTGAAATCTGAAACATATCGCGTCGCATGTACTTTCACTTTAAAGACTCTGAGCATATGAGAAACTTTATATCCCCATACAATCTCTCGAGATGGTATTGTGAAATTAAAACTAGCACATTCTTTTAATTTAATTTTATGTACCAATTATAATATGGTCGAAGAATTCATCAAACAATAATTAAACTGTACAAAGCGTTGCACAGTTGAACGTGGTTATACCAAAGTATGTGTAACGGACAATAAACAAAAACAGTAATAGGAAACCTGTGGTGTGGCATTCGAAACTCACTTGGTTGTTATTGTAGTGTTCAGACAAATAAATAATGCAGGGAATGCACTTTAAACATTCGAAATTTTAGGACTTTGAACATTTACACTTCGATACTTCTAAATTATTATAAGCGCTGTATAAAGTATCTTGAATCTTAAAGTACAATTTGAGGAGAAGGTGTTGCCAAATTGACTGACCGCCGCCATCGCAGGCCAGCCGCGTCAGTCTGTGAGTCCCTTTCTGGTTACGATAAGGATAATGGACATTCCTAATTTTGAGCCATATAAAACCATAACAATATTTGAACTACAATTTATTAGAATTTTTATCATGCTTGTGAAATTAAAATTGTGGTATTTTTCAGAGGAAATTTATTAATTTAGGGTGTTTATGGATTGCTTTGAGAGTAAAAATACTGGTAATGAAAGGTCTGTTATACGATAGCAATTAAACCGATTCAGTTTTTCAACATTTTGTAACAACCAAGGGAATTTCAAAGCATTTGAACATGTAAAAATGTATTATTGTAACAGTATCTATAATTATATTTTGTATAGTCAACATTGAATATTGTATAATTCAACAGTGAAATAAATATTTATTGTATGTGTGTCTATTTGTTATTAACAATTAAATTCTGGTTTTAAATAAATTGTGATGAGTTAACTTAATTTCATTGTATATAATATTTTATTCATTGCATATTATATTTTTAGTTAAGATTCAATTACACCATAAATATTAATCTATTAAGTAACTATTCAATTTAGCCGTGTAAGAGATTCTTTTACTATATTTTTTTTATTTATGGTAATCGTAAGCTGCGCCTTAATATATTTGGGATTAAAATTATTGAAGTGCTTTTTTAATTACAAATCCTAACGTACGTACAAGCGATTATTTTTAAAGGTTTAAATTATTATTGCAATTTATATAATAGTTTTTCATTTATAGATTATATACCATTTTAAAATAAATGCAAAGTCAAAATTTAGAGATCATGGAAAGAAAGTCTCCTGAGATCATACTTCATATCTCGATTTTTTTTACAATAATTTTCAATGTCGAAATATTGTAATTCACAACCCTAATCGTTCCTTCTTAAGAGTCCTTTCTAAATGCTTTTTACAAAATGACTAGATGTTTTCATATTTTCATGGCAAACTTTTTTATAAAACTACACAAAGAAATAATCCAATCAAATTCTCAAATTAAAATAACATACGCGATAAAAATACACTTTTCTTAAAAATAATAATGAAATTAGTAATGTTGATTTAGTAAAAATCACTGGATTCGCACAATAATGGCAAGTATTTAGTATTATAGCAACGTACGTAATATCAATGATAATCATCAATCATCGCTAATAATCTTATTCTTTGACATCGCATCATAAATGTTATTTGATGATTATTGGTCGTCTATTACGACAGGGACGTAAACTTTTAAGTTTAGTCGTTATTTCACGCGTTTAAGTTATCCATAATATGATGACAAAGACAAACGCAACTTTCTTCGTAAAAAAGAAAATGAGCATAAGCCGTTTTAACAAATGCTATCCACAACTTATAGTATATCAATACATTAGAAGATTATTACTTATTTATTACTCTTCGATACATCTGAGTTTTTGTACAAACTATTGACCGGGAGCCTCAATCACTCAACAATAACACTGTGTAAAGATAAAAAACTACTTGTGTATAAAAATATCACTATTGCTTACAACGAACCTATGCGTTTCATCTAAAACTGCATAAACTCGGGTGTCGGTAAAACAAAACGGACGTCACCGGCGCTTTCTCTCGCATCTCCAGTACAAAACATTATAACTCTATTAAGAAAATACACCTTATTTTACTTCTATTACGGCAGTGGAGAGCGTCGGTGACCATTGTAGGTACGGTAATCGTGTATAATGTATGTATTGTGTATAAATATGTAACCAGTAAATAACCTATGTTATGCTTATGTAAAATCAGCACCGGTTGCAACAAATGCTTTAACAATCAGTCTATTATCAGAAAGGAAGGTACTATGAGTCGCCAACGAACTCCCATTAGCCATTTGAGCTTCAATCCTAAATAATTGAAGAAATATTGCACTTAGAACATGGGTTCGCACCTTTGTTCCCCCATTGAAAGATACGGGACTGAATAGACAAGATAAGCGTTGTGATATGCTATCAGTAGTCGTAGGTCAGGGAGAGTGACTAGCTGAGGAGAGTTCGCTGAATCAACACAGATGGCGGTCTATCGTAGAAAGGCACACAATAAGCGGAGATGTGACTGACAGGCCCCCGGCGACGTTCCGATCACAGACTAGATATAGATACATCTATTGACAGTCTTCTGAGCGACTTTATAAGCCGCATCCACTCTTCGCCATACCAACGCTGTGCCTACCACCACGCGTGACGTAACACCTCGATACGTTATCGCCTCGCTAAATATGCTATTTTGTTCACAAATCTATGTAGACGGGAATACAAAGGTTATCTATAGGTTGGAAGCGATCAAAGCCGTAAGTTTCCAGTTCGACATTCAATTAGGTTGAATCGTTCAAAATAACTATGGGATCAATATGGACGTCAGTTCATCTATAAATGATCTGGACTCTGTTAGCGATTTAAAAGAGATTCTAACTCCAATTGCAGTCGCTGACTAAATGCGGGTAGAGTTTCCATTTAATAAACTTTTAACGAGGGAATCGACCAGTTTTTACGTAAATCTTTAAAGGGATTTAGGGGATATTTAGCGCAAAATCTGTTGTCATCAAATACTGGCACAACAACAAATGCAACGGTCGTTAGTTACAAACTAACGACCATCCATCTAGACCGGTTTTAAACTATGATGAGGAATGAGAAACAGTTCAGACAGAGCGTTAAGGTACTTATAAGGGTAAGACTACGTCAAATAATGGACTTGCATAGCCTACTGATGATAATGCGATAGTTTACATTCTGTCCTGTCCATAATGATGGACCGCACTCGTCATATGTCCCACAGTGGATTGGCGCTTAGGCAATTAATGTTGCGGTAGTTTACATGCAGTCATTTAGGCTGCTCTTTAAGGCCTGTGTCCAATACAGGACCTGCAAAGGCTGTTGCTGATAATGCCTGTCGATGGTTGATGATTTGATGCGATAGTTTAAAATCTGTCAGCGTGATTGTGGATTCGACTGCAATTGGGGGTAGATGTTATTTAGCGGGGCGACACCGTTTGATGGGTAACAGCGCGGGCAGAGACATCGTCAGTCGGCGGTAACGCAAGGGCTACTGGAAGGGCAGCGGGGTCTCCTGCTTGAGGCGGGCGGGGGTATGTTGCGCCAGGGTGTGCCGTCGCAAGTACAGCGGGGTCTTGAAGCTACGGCCGCAGGTTCCGCACGCGACCGGCTGCGCCTCGTGGATGAGCCGCACGTGTTGCCGCAGGTTGCTCGCGTTGGAGTACCGCCGCCCGCAGACTCCGCATTGCACGCCCGGCGGCCCCACGCCACACAGTGCTGCCGCAAACAACACAACCATCGCACCAGCGCACCCCCACGCTACACTACTACCCGCATCCAATCGCATCAAGGTGTTCAAATGCTAATACTGACACGAAAACTGGTCGTTCTACGACAATGGTCTGGGCCTGACATCGGGATCTAGGATACCTGTGTATCAAGAGTCAGTTCCTTTCCAATAATGGAACAGTAATTTGTTTAAGAAACAAAGATAAGAAATTGCAAAAAAATATAAAAGTGTATAGATAGATCCGTACTCATGTTGTCATGGCTGAGCCATCGCAAATGTCAGGCAAGGCTCGGTCAATATAGGAACAGATTAAGATACTTCCCTTTGTACGTTTTGCAGACAGGTATCTTTATTTATAAACTTGGTATTTTGGTAAGGACCTGATTCTTGATACACCAGACAAACCTAATTTAAGAGGCAGTCCTTTATTCGCATGATTTTGATTATTTTTATTCTTCAAAGTTATTACTGATGACAAGTCATTCCCTTATTCAGTGATGATAAAATGACCAAATCACTTTACGATAAAATCGAAGTTAAAGATTAATTTTGATAATAGACCAAGTGCCTTAGGAAAAGAAACCTAGCATAACAATCAGAAAAGGAAAGGTTGCACAATGTTAGTAAATGAAAATGAAGAGTTAGTTTATATTATTTACATAGAGTTACCAAATCCGAAGCTTATTGCAGATGTTAATCTCTGTTCCCTATATACCAGGAGTTCGAGGTCTGTATTAGCATTTGAATGAAGGTACCAGGCAGAAAGGCAATGCCTCAACCAGTGCCTTAGCCCGAGCGAGTGCGAAGGATTGGGGATAGCGTGAAGCGGCGAGGCGGTCGCCCGACACCCGCGCGCCTAGCCACCAAACAACGACACGTATAGACAACTAAACAAGGCACAACAGCCTGTGTAGCAGCTATACAAGTCTGTCCTTCAACCAATAGACCGCGCGTTACCGAGTGTGGAATAACGAATACGAGTAAACCGGAGGTTCGCCGGGGGCGCGGCTGTCCGAGTCGACGTGTGCGTGTGATATGACGTGAAAGTGACATTAGGACTTACCATCGGCGTTTTCATCGCGAAGGTCCGCTGACATTCCTGACATGAGATCCACGTTACCTGGTGAAAGAAGAGAGTTAGAAATGTTATAAGGCGTTCATGGCTGATTTGATGGGCAAATGAGGTTACGGTGTTGATTATTTACCTTGAAGTGCGGCAAAAGGATTAGCCAGTGTATTGTTATCGCCGTAGTACATGTGAGGGAAATTGGAACGTTCTTCGTCACTGGCTTCTTGTTCCAATACTTCCATTTTTGGTTCTAGGAGATCAGACGCATTAAAATCCTGACTTTTGTCCCTCTCCGAGTCCCCGGGATCCATCAGAATGTCGTTCTCCTCGTTTTTCACCTCTGGCGCTTCGAGATCAGTTTTCACCCTCAGAGACGGGTAGTTGGATATTTCACTATAGTCGTCGTTATTAGGCCTCGTTTGACTAGAAGTTTGGAAGGAAGCTTCATCGTTGAGATTATTTCTGGCAACATCGGGAGAATTTCTCGTGGAACGGCGGCTCCCGCTTGGTTCGGGGTCGTCCGCTGCTGTCGTCTCGACGGTTTGGCTTGCGGCTTTGGAAGAGGAGGTAGACGGAGACTGCGACGGTTTGGCGCTGAGCAAATTACGTAGTTGGGAAGGGGGCGATTTCCGGTTTGTTTTCTGCAATGAAACATGATGTTAACATATGAAACTTATCGATTCAGCGTTGATTTCAAAGAACTTTCGTGAAGATTAACGGCATCCCGGAGCCACACTGCCTGTGTAGCTCTAGATTTTTAGATGTGTAAGGCCCAAAAACCAAGAAGCGTTTAATCCTAACAGTAGAAGTGTAGAAGTGTCCCAGAAGGGAAGACACACAACCCACCTTATCATTATGCTGGCTGCAGTCAGTCAAGCCCCGTATCTGAAGCGCGTCCGCTGTGCGCAGAAACGCGCTGAGCTGCGCCTGCGCAATGTTCACTTGTCCCACGTACATGAATTGTAGGAGCGCGCGCACGTGGGAGACCTCGCAGTCGCGCATGAAGATTATTGGATGGGGGCATGGGTTGTTCTGGAAACGTATGGAAGGTTTAGGTGCGTCCCCACTGACGCACAGCGGAGACGAGTGAAAGGTTACTCATGGAAGACCTGCCGCTTATTGGTGTACTAGTGAGAAGTGTGGGAATCGAATCGACTCGATGATATTGGTTGAAAATATGTAGATCACGTCATGTCGCTGGTTTCTGATTGGTCGATTCAAACCATTCCACCAAACTCTGCTGTGCGTAAGTGGGGTAAGAACGCACCTTTATTGCGGCGATAGAGATGGTAAACTATGTGCAGTAGGCATCTGTTTTCAAAATATAAAAAAGTCCAAGAATATGTAATTTACTAATCTTGTAACCAACTCTTCCTCAAGGGATCCTCGACCATGGGCTAAGTCCTATAGCGATAGGTAGTCATCCCCTGCGGTATGAGGCGAGTGGCCCTTATGCTAGTATCAATTTTGTTGCACCCTGTACCTATAAAACTTTGACGATGCAGCCTCAAAAAACATGCACTAATGCACCGCTGTAAGTGGTGTGGGCGCCCACTAATAAGGTAAAAAGTGGTGCGCTGTTCAAGGCCCATCGGATACATTACTTATAGCGAAATAAGACCATCTTACGAATACCACATCAACGTCTGCTGCATTGTGCCTGTGGTAAATTCCCGGTATTTCATGCATTCAGATTTCTACACTCATATTAGAGGTTAAATTTGTAAGTAGTTGTAGCGTGTTATAGTTTTAAAGGTGATAAAAATAGTGTCTATCTTTTTGTTTATGAGTTTGTGAGTAAGTGGCCATATCTGGAATTACTGTTACTGACATTTTATTCATTGACAGAGTGAACGAAGCCAGGAGCAGAAACTAGAGTTTTGATACAACGCAATATGATACGTGTACCGCAAAAGCTATGGACATGGACAGGTCATGACAATATTAACATGCGAATGACCCAATAATAATGAATTTACGCAGTAGCTCGATGCGTTGTCACCGAGTTAAGACTGTTTACGAATGGCTTCTAAGAATAAGGGTACACCCTAGACAACGTCACCTCTTGGAACTTTACTCAATACCTAAGCTTTCTAGAATTCTATAAGTGTCTACGTCAGAAGACAATCACTATAGTTTCTACTTTCCTATTACCTACCAAGAAAGTTTCTTTAGTTCTATATTTATGTTACTTTCGGAATTCCCCTTTCTACGTAAGCCTTCGTTCGTATTAGCTTTTTTAAACCAAGTCCAGATTTTCGTGGCCCAACGAGTCAATAAGAGAGGCCTGCACGTTACGAGTGATTAATTATTTAATAATAATAAAATCTAGCCCAAAGCAAAGTTTGTGTTATAGGTACCTATAAAATGCACATTACGTTTGTTTGATTCGTTGAAAAAGAATTTTAAAGTGTTATAAACCACAAATAGGTAAAACTAAACCTTTATCGCTGAGGCGCTTTTTTTTCTGATACCTAATTGCACAAATTAGCATTAAAATTCCAAGAAGCTTGCCATAAAATCGACCTTGTGCAAAACGTTTGCGAAATGGAAACACCATTCGCCGATGTCTATAGTTTCTTAAAAGATCATGACTCAGATTGCTTAATCTCAAGGTGATTTTCTGCTACTGATGGACGAAAACAAGAATATTTAGTTGACCTGCAACGAAGTAGAGCAAGCTAATTTTATGGTAAAATTTCAATATAGGCAGACCGATATGGATTCTTTGGTGATTAGCAAGCTGGCACAAGCCGTGGAAGGCCCCATACATGAAATTAGGAATCGACGCCTCCAACTGGGCTCCAACGTAACCCGTGGATGTCGTTGGAGGCAACCACCTCTCGAGGAAGGGTAGCAGCTTCCATCTGTATATTATTAACCGTTATAAAAAAGAGGAGGTGCTCAATAAGACGGCATTTCTTATGTTTGTTACCTCAGAACTTTTGACTGGGTGATCATTGCGATCACTTATTTTAGATCCGGTTTGCGGGACGCATGTTCGGGAGTCGACTGTGCTTTTAAGATACTGACAGACTATATCGGAATGGTCACATGTCCGTGAGAAGTCCAGGGAACCGAATTTCGGAATTTGTTTTATGAAAACGTATGGTAATACCATACCTCAAACACATGAAGGTCAGCTGCGGTCATTGGAATCATTGTTAGTTCCTTTATATATATGGATAGGATAGATTCAGCTGATATCCGATGATGATGTATCACCATGTACATCGGTGGAATAAAGTGAGCTAAGTACAAGGATTATTTTAAGTCAATACATAAGGAAATTTGACCCTTGACTGTACAAAAATTCGTTGAGATCGGCACTCCTACTCCTACGAAAGCTTAAGATTTGTAGCGAACTATTAGTACCTATGTGGTAGATAATTAGATATAAGATAGGTAGCGATCGTAATTTACAAGTATGATTGTGTATTTCCCTTATCAAACTGGATTAACGTATGGGTTTTGAGAACAAAGTCCAGCCTAGCTATAAATGTGCAAAATACATTATGGTAATATAAGTCTGGCAAGCAAGCAAATTACGATTCGCTGTTTTAAATTAAGCACCATAGTGTTTATTTTGCATAAATAAGTCTGCTGGCCATGATGTCTGCTGCAATTATAATAAAACTCCATGGTCAGCTTGCGAAAAATATTAATTCATTTAATTTGCATTCAACTGTACATACCTGCTCCATTTAGGTATATATATTTTTATGCCGCAAATTTTATAGAAACTGCTATTTGAAATTGAACTTTATACCATTTGCATTGATTCTACAACAGTTTAACACTACTTTACAGCATCAGTAGGTATTTTAAACCCATGGTATGGAACCTGACACATGTTTAAAATTTATTCAAATTCACATGTTTTAGAGGTCAATAGAAAAGATAGTAACTCCCTCTTATACTTCATTTTATTTTATTTGATTTGATCAAGATCAATTGAGATTTTGATCAAGTCGAAAGAAATAGATCAATCGCTAATTACCTTTACTATGGACAAAGTATTATTGTATGTACTTTTTGTTTGATAGAAACATAAGGGCTCTTAGACATGAATGACAAGTTGCCAACTTGCACTGAATGCAAGACAACTGCACTCACCGACTGCAGGTGCAGTCAATGACAGCTGTCGAGTTAACTCCAGTCACTAGTGCAGTTGTCGTGCAGTCCGCTTATTTAAGATGTGGAGTCCGAGTATATGACTTCTTAGGTACCTCAAATTTGTATCATAAATATAGAAACACCATTTATAATTTTGCATAAATTATATTTAAACAATAATTATCTAAAAATAGATATTATACAAAATAACAATTATATCTTTTTAGATTCGAGCCTGTTAGCCAGTTTAAGATAAATGTACCGATATATCAACTAAAAGGTTATCACTAAGATAACTTTAGTTTAGCAGAAATCATATTTCAGTTGTGCTAAAACTTTGTGCGTAAAACTTTGAAGTCTGTCTTTTGGACCATGGATAAGAAAAAGATTAATGTTTGTAACAAAACATCATTACCATGGTCAAAGATAATGTAGACAATGGAAATAAATAAAATGAAATTTATATACATTTGTGACTTTTAAGTGATGGGATCCAGGTGCAGGAAACTGATGAGAATATAAAATGGTAGTTATCTAGTAAGCAATCAAATAGTTATGTTGCTATGTTCTAGTTGTTACTATGTTCAGCCTTTGTTGTGCTTCTGTTGTAAATAAGGCTTGATTTTGATTTACCTCTAAACAAAAATGTATATTTCAAAAGCAAAAATGTTATGTTTACTTGTGCAGTGTATGTGATTCCAATTTATACAGTTCACTTTATTCCATTACAAACTGGTATAAGGTACTTCTGGTTTGGTTGAATCTTTACCTGATTATCCACAAATTATACAGTACCATTTTGTGAACCAATCAACAAGCATTTATGTGTCCAAACAAATGACTATCCGCTAAACAATAGCAATTATGTTAAGCACTTCAAATTAGACTTTAATCATTGATGGGTTGTCAGAATCATGTTTTACACAATTTCAAATTGTTTTTCCATTGTTTGATACTCTTTTGTTATCATTATTTAAGAAAAGATAACAAATGCTTGTGAGTATCTTGTATGTAGACATTAATGGTTCAATTAAATAAACAAAGATTATTTCATCAACACTACACAACACTTAGTTATTTTTCTACTTATTGCCAACTATTTGTATGTAAACTGATTATGTGAAATGTAGCCAATGAAAGTTCACATATAATTCTAATTTATGGTAATTCACTGTTAGAAAAAGTGATTCAGTTATAACATATTCGGACTCGGACACCTAAAAATTAGTCAACTTGGGTCAAACAGTTTAGACACAGTCTAGACTGCTATTACAAAACCCTATATGAAATAGAGGAACCATGCAGGCAGGTCTGTTCTAGCATGTATTGTAGTGATTACATTAAAACGTAAAAGGCATCAATTTCTTCCAAGACATAAATGTAATCCATAGCCCCAATGGTAATGAGTTAATTAGAAATTGTGAAACAGAATTTTAAAGTAGGTACAAATAAATGAAATCACGAGTACTTAACCGGAACGCGAGACATGGCATTTGTAAGTAGATCAAGTGTTTTATACATAACAACTTTCACTAGAGTCATTGTAATGGTGACACATCAAAGTGTGGGGAGTGAAAGATGGACTTACTTTGAACAGTTCCTTGAAATATGGACTACAAGCGGAGAGAACCACCTTGTGGGCCTCCAGCCTGTGTCCCTCGCATGCCAGGGTGACATCCACGAAGTCCTCATCATCGCGCAGTGCCTCGAATTGAGAAGTTATATTTGCTTGAAAATTGTTCCATCTCAAACAAAATTGCTGGTCGCCACCCAGTTCTGTACCTTCCATTACTTATAGACATAACTCGATATCCCTGCTCATTTAATTGGTTGATAAGAATAGATAAATAACGAAAATAAATATATCACAGAAACTTGCAATTTCAGTCGCCGTCTGGCCGAAAATCTTGTGAAAGAAAACAATCAATAAAATCTCGTACCAACAAGAGAAAAATAAAACTTTTTATTTTGTCATTTCGATAGTACATTCACTTTGACGTTCCGTTCCACGTAACGTTTCTACCGGTTTTTGTAATAGTGTTGCCTTTTTATGTCGGAAACTACCGATTCGACTATAAATTTGTTAAGTAGATTATTTAGAGGAACAAAATGGCACAATTTGTACCCTCTAAACAGTATTTTTAGATACTAGGAAAGGCTAAAATCAATCGGAGGCTCAGAAGAAGGATACATTTCCTGTGATCGGAGGTCTTAGTTGCATTATATCGTAAATTTCACCCTCATTCACCTTGAGTTCTCAAAGGCCATTGACCTCTACACCATTCCATCCCACGCAGAAGACTCATGTTTTTTTATTCAATAAAGGCAAGACGACGGATTAAAATTAGAGGTTAAAATAGTCAATGGGTATTTACTGAACTGAAAATCTTGAGATGTTAATGATGTGAGAATATGATACCAATACTAATCTAAATTTAGATTGAAGCTATAGGAACTGGGTTCTATACCCTCTGAAAAAACTACAGCAGTTTTATAAAAATAACATGTAACAATATTTATTTCAGAATTTTACAGAGCCTGTTCACCCTCAACCATTTCCTTCAGATTTAAAAGTTCAAATTGCCCAGTGCCTTTTGTTTCTGTCCTTACAAGCTCATCTAGTACTCTGAAGTTGCCAGGGTCAATCAGGCAAATAAGATTTGCGATGCCAGAGTCCCAGTTTTCTTCTTCAACACTCATAGCTAACTTGACTACCTTATCTTTAGTTTTTCTTGCCTCTTTCCCTGTAAGTAAGATTCTTACTCTCATCTGAGCTCGTTCAAGTGGTATCTCGTTTTTCAAAAGCTGAATTACATCTAATGCCTGCTGCTTTGCACTCTTATTTACATTGACTGAGAAATGTATGTCTTTCATAGCTTTCTCAATGATTGAAACTGGATAAGGCCGTTTTGTTTCTGGATTCACACATTTGTCTGATACAGTTGTAGCAATATCTTTGAATAAAGAGTCAATTTGTGAATGACGCTCCTTGTCTGATACTTGTAGCTCTCCTTTTTCTAGAATCTCTTTGCATATTTCAGTTTGATCATCTTTACCAAAAACCTTTACTAGGTCTTCCTTTTTAGCCACTTGCCCTTTGGAAACATTGGTGAAGACAGAGTGTGTCTGTAGAACTTCATCAATATCCTTTTCTCTGAAATAAATAAAACATAGAATGTGATAGATTTATGCGTCGATTTGTTATTATTTTTAATGTTATGTCTGGTTTAAATAAACGAATTGAATTTAATGATGCATTTCTTGCAAGAATTTAATTTAATTATGCATTTGAATACGGAAGAACCAAAGATTTTCTTTGGGTAGGACTTACACTTTGTTTCGCCAAGAAATAACTTTGTTTCTGTAGCATGCTATTTCGAACCTCTTTCCGCCTTTTTTTAGTCTCACAATTGCTACATTTGTGAGACGAATTTGGTTCGTAGGTGTAAAGATTTTCGACATTTTACTAAAAATTCTTGCGAAACGAATTTTTTTTTTCTTTTTACAAACTTTGTTATTATTAGCAATTTTTTTGAACTGTCATGATTTTATGAATGACATTACCTATACTTCTATATCAATGCAACAACAACTTCTTCTTTCCGGCCCTTGTGGGGGCACGGAGGGGGGCCTCGAGGCTTGGCCTCTTTACCCCGGCTTCAACTCGATGGGTGACGACCCCTCGGTCCTTGGGTTGAGGCAAAAATGCTCTTTTTTGCCTATATTATTATTGTTTTTTTTTTTTGGCTGCATATATATATATAAATATTTTTTTTGGTTTCAATTGTTTTTTTTATTATTTTTTTTTTGTACTATATTCAACCCAAGGACTCATGGTGGTTCCGGCGGGGTAAGGTCCCGCGGGAGATGTCGCCACGGGCGGTCGTGGTCAGGGGGCCGGGTCTGGGGCGGCGCGATGTGATGCAGGTGTTTGTGGTGACCGTTGTCGGCTCGGTCGTACATCCGCCGCGCCGACTTCACGACGAAATCCTCGATGGATTGGATCTGCAGGTCGCGGGCGATGACGTCATTCCTGACGTAGTGGCCCGCGCCCGTGCAGATCCTCAGGGCGACGTTCTGCAACGCCTGGAGCCGGTCTCTATTTGTCTTGGAGACAAGGGCATACCAGGCTGGTGCTGCGTAGGTTAGTCGAGACCGAACGTAGCTCTTGTAGACCCGCACTTTGGTCCTCAGAGGCAGGCGAGATCCTAAGACAGGTCGGAGGAGCGCGCGGGCGACGCGCGCTTGGTGTAGCGCGCGGTCGACTTGCGGCTGCATCCTCAACGACCTGTCGATCTCGATGCCGAGGTACCGGGTGTGCGGGCTCCATGCCACGTCCTGGCCCCGAAGCGTCAGTTGTGGAGGGTGGCGGAACCGGCGGGAGACAAATAGCGCAGCCGTCTTTCCCACATTGACGGCCATGCGCCATTTGTCTAGCCATGGCGGCAGGATGTCGAGCAGCCGCTGCATCCTGCTGACTGCGATGGTGGGGCTGGAGGAGGACGCAAAGTAGGCGCTGTCGTCCGCGAACAGCGCTAGCGACACATCCCTTTCCCCGGGGCGTAGGTGGCCCTCCAGGGTGGGGATGTCGTCGGTATAGAGCGCGTACAGCGCGGGCGACAGGCAGCTACCCTGCGGTACACCAGCTGAGATGGTCCGGGGGGTGGAGGTGGCACCCTCAACCGCGACGAAGAACCGCCGGTCTTCGAGGAAGGATGCCACTATCCTGATGAGGGCTGGAGGCGTCGGCGTCTGCAGGAGCTTGTACAGAACGCCGGGGTGCCAGACACGGTCGAAGGCCTTCTCTACGTCGAGAAAGACCCCAACGGTGCAGCGCCCGGCGTTGTGCTCGACTGCTAGGTGGTGAAGGACCCTGGTGAGTTGTAGCGTGGTGGAGTGGCCACTCCTGAAGCCAAATTGCTCCGGGCGCGGCTCGATGGTTGGAGCCAGGCGCACCAGGAGCAGGCGCTCCAGGAGTTTGGCCACAGTTGGTAGGAGTGTGATGGGGCGGTAGTTAGCCGGGTATCGGTGATCCTTGCCGGGCTTGGGCAGGACGATGACCCGCCCGGTCTTCCAGGCGTCCGGGAAGTGGCCCGTCCGGAGGATGCCGTTGTACAGGCGGGCGAGTGCGGTTACTCCGCGGCGGGGCAGCTGGGCTATATCAATGCATTACCATAACACTTTTACGTACTTCACTTTTCTCCGTCCGCTCCTTTCTGTTTAAAGAACAGTCTGCCTGCACTGGTTTGACCAAAGGCTTGACCGTACTGTTTGTTTGCAGAATTTGAATGATTTTGCTCCATTTTAGTAGCGATAATTTCTGTAATTAATTCTTTGAAAATAAACAAGTTTGGGGGCGTGCCGGAGAATACCTTGATCGAGATCTACCAATCGAGATAGATTTGCTCGCGTGTACAATTTTGAGCTTGTCAGTCACTCAAGCGCACATCAGGCTCGGTGTCATTGAATCAGTCAAAATCAATCGATGAAACAAAACATCTGTCAAACGTACGTATCGCACGACCGCGACGTGTATTTCTTGTGAAATTGGTCGTCATTTTGATATTTTTGTGTATTTTGTCTGCAATTTTATGTGATTAATCATCAAGATGGCGAAGTTGGTTGATTTTTTTATTAGCGAAAAGGAAACTGTGATAAAACGACGGCAATTACCGCTAACTATCTACGCAAATCTCACTGTAAGTATCGTTCTGCACTTTGACATTACCACAAGCGTAGATAAACTACTGATTGATTTCTACAAAAATGCAATTGTTTTTACATAAATTACAGGTACAACACCCTACAATTTTGTCTGCAAAGACCCTGGATCTTGTCCATGCAACGGTTACAAGTCTATTGATTAGCCCTGATTTGTCACGAGTTCATTGATTTCTGCCGATGCAAAGACATCTTTTGATTGACCTTATTTTGTGTAATATTTTCTTTGTTGTGATATTGCGTGTTGTTTTTGTTGAAGATGGTTATGGACTTGAACACAATGGGCTTGATCTGCGACAATCCTCAAGTGAAAGGCCGTGAATACGATGATTTTATGCGTAAATACAGAATTCTAACGACAGACGAGCTAAAAGCAGCCCTTGATGTGGACGCAAACGATATTTATGAAGTATTGAATCAAAGCATTCCATGTGTTGGCTGCCGGAGAAGGTAAATACAACCAAATAATTTCCCATCCCTCATTTTTCCTTATAAACAAATTTCTTTCTTATTTACATGAATCTAGCTTACATCAATAAGATTTCAACCATGTGAAGACAATCGATAAGTAAAAAAAATAGATGTGGTCTTGGATTAAGAAGTCTTAGATTAGTATGCATGCCAGATTCACTTAACTTTGTGTGAATCATCTACTTTAAATATGACTACTTATTAAACACTTCATGGGGTCTACTCTATCATCTAACATCACCTCACATCAATTTGCACAATCATTGATGCATACAACCATAGAACAATATAAAAAAGAAAGTTCGTCATTTTTAAATCAATAAATATCATTACTGTTGCATATTATTATAAATATTCATTTCTCTTTTTGGGTTATGGAATCTAGTAATAGCTAAGTGTACATGTTTTGTATCTCTTATGAAAGGCAAATCCTATTAACATAAATTACTACAACATGCCTTCTTAATGTTTTTACTACCTACCCTTGGAACACAGATATGAGCTTCTATGGCCTTGAACATGTTATCCCCTATTCACCAACTCATAAACAAAAAACTTCATTTTACCTCTAAGCATATTATAAATAGTTATATCATTCAGACTACACCTTTACATAGACATATGGCTTGGCTATGGCTTTATACATAGTAAAGCCAAGCCAAGCAAAGTCACAGGCCGATCAGTCTTAAAATGTTTCTTTCCATTTCCTATTTATATTGCCAACTGTACTGCATCTGGCCAATTGCAAGGCCATGAAATATTTCCTCTAGTCATGCTATCAGTTCAATCTTTATCTTTACTACTACTACTTACAACAAGGAAATTCATTCATCTCACTGACTTGGAATGTCAGTCACAGAAGTATTGCATTTCAACAACCAATGCATATCTAATTACTCTCTACCAGGAGTTTGAATGCAAACCACAAGCACTTTTTGAACTATATTATTATGTGGAAAAGTATCTCTCAAGTTTGTTTCTGTTGCATAACATACATATACTTAAGGTTATTTAAAGCAACTTGAGCCTATTATGTAGGACTTTATTTGCTTGTAAGAGCTTTAAGCTTGCCTTGGTTACCTGGATACTTGTCAATGTTAGAATGAAATGCTTATTCCATCACCATGTATGTCAGGTCTGGTTACAAGCTCTTCTTACTTTGGGACTAGATGATGCTGTGTAAAAAATATCATCCAGTATTATATATTTATTGAGTCACAACTCAATATTAAACTTTTGGTTGTATGGTGCCGGCTCTTTCTTACTCTTTCCACGTATGTCATATGAGACAACTAAGGGATATACACCGGGAGCAGGCAACACCTCCTGCGGAACAGGAGATAAAGGCCAAAGGTGTTTACCAAGGGAATCCTGAGTCCTGCTGTGGACCAATATAGGCTGTTGTAGTTGTGTGTGTGGTTGCGTTATAGTTGAATGAAAACTAAGATAACAATTTTCATTTTCAGTGTGGAACGCCTATTTTATCAGCTGTGTAAATCAGGACACCCCACATTAGACCCCCTAGTTCTAACAGAAGATGAAACCATAAAAGTTAGAGCAGAAAAAATAGTACATCCACAATCATTAGCAACACTGCTCAATGGACACAGGTTTGTTGAAATAAAAACCACATGGATCCCATGTGAGGAGTAATTCTACTCCAAAATTCAATGATCATGGAAAAGAAAGTGAAAGTTTGTCACATACAGTAAAACTGTGGGGAAAAAAAGTTTAGTTCCCAAAACCTCCAAGTTTTGGTTTTGACGCAACTAATGCAAAATAATTGACTCATTTTCACCCTAACTACTTTATCGAAACATGATATTATTAATTGAAATTGTAATTAGACAACAATTGTGATCGATTCCTCATTAAAGTCAACTTTCCATTTATTTTTTCCAGTAGCGCCATAGAATGTCTAATACTAAGTCAACCCCGCTGGAAAAAGTCTCAACGCTGCACGCTCCATTCCCTTGAAGCTGGCACAGCTCGTGGCTGGACCCAAAATCACACCAGTGTGCAGAGCGGTCCAGGCACCCATCCAGCGTGGATGACGTTCAACTATGTCGGCCGCACAGCGTGGCGGACCGCCTGGGACGCGATGAGAGCCAGCACGAGGGAACATGTTACTCTGGTTCATTTTAATACTCTACATGACACACTGCAGAAATATCTGAAGAAGCATAGGTTCTGTGCTGATTGTAAAACTAAAGTTAGTATCTTAGCTAAGCATTATGATCTCATAATCTCTTTGTTCTCAATTTCCCACTCCAGTAAGCCAAGCTCAGGGATTGAGAAAAAGTCACTGACGATGTAACGTCATATTTCTTTGAATGTGTAAAATATATGAAAATAATTTCGTCATCCTTATTAATTTACACAATGTGTAACGATGCAATATTATGTTTATCTATTCTACTTTAGACAACAATCCCTGTGGACTAACTACAGGATAAGGGGTCTCTCTTCCCATTTTCAGACTTAGGATTAGGGATTCCTAATGCATATTTAGAGATGCAAATCTCAAGTGGATTACAGTAATATCTATGCATTTTACCTTTTAAGGCATGCTAATTTCGGAATATTGCAATCAACAAAATAAACTTTCTATGTTAACAAAGAAACTCTCTTTTTGCCGCAGGGAGATTAATCTTCCTGCAAAGTCAATAATTTGAGAGTGCTTATTTTGATTATGGGGCCTCTGTCGTTTATTATCCCTCTAAGAGTTATATGAAAGAACTACAGTAAAATAAATGATAAAAAGTCTGTGAAAGATAGCAAGGACCTTGCCTACCCATGCGTTATCTATCTTATCAACTTTTATTTTAGCTCTATCGGTATTTGTATTTCATACACCTTGACAACTAAAACATAAAGTTGTTCACAAAATGAACTAAGCTGCACATAGTCTATGTGTCACAGTTTCAGCATGGTTCAGCTTTATATTTCAGCTGGCCTAAAACAAACATATTCTAAATAGATTACCATTGTACCTAGTGACTTACTGATTATTCTTGGCGCATCCTATTTCGCTTGGTATCCCGCCGTGTATTTTAGTGAATATACTTACCCACTAGGCTTTTGTAACCGCGAATACTACCTTAACCTAAACCTTTACTATTCACGGGTATTTGTCGAGTTTATGTCGAGTTTATTCACCTATTTTTAGGCATACCACTTAAGTTTGAGTAGGTACCAAGTAAAACGGGGTGAATAGAGACTTAGGGGCAGCAAAACATCCTTTTGCAGAGTTTAGATCGACTGACACGGAAGGTCCAGGCAGGTAATGTTTTGCTCCAGTATTACGTCCATGTCTGTTCACCCTGGAGCCTCTATTCACCAAGTTTTACGGGACCCTAGTTTATTTCTTTATTGAACCACCAACAAAAGATGTGACACATAAATTAAAAAAAGAAACTGAAAGAATAAATACTTGTTCCTAACATAATCAACTTTATCTCCAGGTGTTAAGGGCATATCAACTGCTAGTTGAAGAGAAAGACCCACAGAAAGAGAAAGGCTACGTCGGCGCACTCTACGGAGGTATCAAACGCTGTCTCCAAGACAAACATTTACATCTGGAGGCGAAGACAGACTACATGTCGCAACTAATAGCCAGGGCGGAGCCGGAGTTACTCGGCAACCATAGAGAGAGGCATGCGAAGACTATGGAAATTGCACAGGAAGAGGTGAGTTTATTTATTTATTACATGGAAAACCAGATGCTTTTATATACAGAGTTAAAAATTGATAAATACCAGTAGTTGAGAAATATGGTAACGAAAAATGAATAGTTTTGTTTTGTGAAGACTCAAAACACTTGTCAACTAAATAAGGTACATACACGTCGTTCCGAACCCTGCGTTTTCGTCAGCGCGATCTAGAGCTCGGTCACAATTACTAGCGACATCTAGTTATAATTTCAGTAAACTTTTTACCGTTCGACAGGGAGCCAGATTCACAATTACAAATAATTTATTCTTTAGATTTAATATATTCGTTTTTAATTTAAGGGAATCTTTTCTTACGATACATACATCTTCATCCAAGAAATTTGTGATTTATTTAAGAAAAAAATTATATAGTCTTATTCTATGTAAAGTCTAATTAACCTTTGGTCTGTGTCAACAGTACAAACAAGATCACCCCTGTCTGTGTGACGTTTTTGCGAGTTTCCGCCATTGGGCTCATTTTTACGACGCTACTTTACATGACGATTTACTCGTGAAATCTTAGCGTTAGATGGTGTTGATTGGTTATTTACTTAGAAAATATATTTAGTTATCCATTTCTAAATAAAAAAACAATCATTTAGGTAGGGAAACCTATTTTATATTGATAAACACGAAACAACTGCCCATAGGCAAGCTTATTTTCAAAGCAATTACACGCAATCTACCATAGGCTATTTTCGAATGTCAGAACATAACCATAATCTAAAAAAATAGGGCTTTCTAACGATACGTCATACTTCTGCTAATTTTATTGGATTATCTACAAAATAATAAATAAATAAACCCGATAATGAAATGAGAAGTTACTTGGGGCTATGATAGATGTGCGCATGTGTGTGTGCATTTCAAATACGTTCGTCTGTGCATGATATGGATCCTGACTTACTGTTAATTCAGTCAAGAAGCAGTAGCATGTGTATGTTACGGATCCTGACAGATATAAAGGATGTTTTACTTTTATTCAGAGGTGTAATAAAAGTATCAGTAGGTATACTTGACTATAATTCCAACAAAAACAAAAATAGTAAAGGAACAAAATATTTATTTCAGCTAAGAAAAAACTTAGTATTGGTAACAGTGTTTTGTGTTGTCATCTTACATAATTTACTACAGGAACTTACTACTAATGCATCAGTTGAGCTACCTTTAGACTGTTGGCAACAGTCTGCAGTTAGCTAATTTTTTTCAATTATAAATATTTTTTTTCCCTATTGAATATATCAGCAACTCCTGAATCTATATACATTCATTGACCCATTAGGATATCTCGACCGCCCTAGCTACAATCAAAGGTCGACTTCGGCCGGAAGGAGTATGAGGCATTGATGGCTCCATTTTCATCTAAAACAGTTTGAAATGATAAAGTAATCCTGATCATTTATAATTAAAAAATATAAATAAATAATGAAACCGCAACGTTCGGGACCTTCGCTCACGGCGCCAGAGGTAGTCAATATTATAAATATCATATTTATACAAATTATTTTATATAAATATTTGAAAACTGACTATAACAATCTCTAATTACAATGATGGTAAAAAGTAGCGCAAAAAGTAGCATCCCCCTATATCTCTGTCGGGATCAGTATCATACACAGCAGACTACAAAATGGCTCTATCCATGTACGTATACACGTCCGCCATTTTGAACTTGCGCATGTGTGAGTGCGTTTTTCAATTGAAACCAATAGATGTTTCCGAAAATATCCATTTTGATAAATATTTTGGAATTATTGCGTACCATAAAGTAGATATCCAGAATCTTCATAAAATTTCAGATAAAATATATAAATTACGAGAACATACAAGCTAGTATAACAACAAAACTATTTGAAAGATAATCACAAAATGTTGGTCTGAAAATTATGGGTACTTTGTGATTCGAATAATTTGAAAATAACAATTGGTTTTGTGTCAAAATTGAACTAACATGACCAAAAAAACAATAAAGAAGCAATAAAATGTAGCATTTACTTACCAAATTCAATAAATATTCACCTAAAACCAACTTTTCTCACAGCGCGACGCTCACGTACTCGTAACGGTTGATGAGTGACTTTGACAGCTCATAGTCGACAAACTATTTGAATAATTTATAAAAGATTTCTTTTCTGTGGTAGGTTTATTCATTCACTTTATTGTTCATAGTGTAATCTACCTTATATATGTAAGAATACAGCTTAAAATCGTAAAATTAGACAGGTTTACTAATTAGAAGGATCCGTAACATACACATTGGAACAAGTCTGTCAGGATCCTATACCAACTCAGATCAAAGGTTAAAGGATTAAAAACAAAAAAGTCTTGAAATGAAGATATTTCTCTAAATATTAGAACAAAGTTGAGAATAAAATTGTATCAGAGCAAGAAAAGTAGTACATATTTTTAAAAGTAAAAATATTTTATTAATCTTAGTCAATATGTTTTTGAATCTACCAAATATTAGGTCCTTACATATGAAATTGGCGTTTTTCGTACTGGCCACTTTAATCACAAATTTCTCCTCTTTGGTAAGGAATTCCAAATTCAAATTTGTACAGCTATAGACTCATGTATTTGTGCTTCGATGATCGTCATTCATTTGTTTTTTTTCTTCTGTTTTTTTCTGTTTGCGTCACTCATTTTACAAAATGGAAAACTTAAAATATCGCATTATTTACGAGTACGAGTTCCGCCGTGGCACTAGTGCTGCGGAAACAACTCGAAGGGTGAATGATGTGTATGGCGGTCGTGTTGCAAAAGAAAACACAGTTCGTTTTTGGTTCCAACGTTTTCGTTCTGGAAATTTCGACCTGCAGAACAAGCCCCGTGGACGGCCTGAGACTCAAGTTGATAATGAAGAGTTGAAGGCTATTGTGGAAGCGGATCCATCGCAAACCACGTCCGAGTTAGCTGCAGGCTGCGATGTTAGTGATAAAACTGTTTTAATTCACTTGAAGCAAATTGGGAAGATTAAAAAGCTTGAAAGGTGGGTACCTCACGAATTGACTGAAGCAAACCGGCAAACGCGCGTCGACTGCTGCGTTACATTACTAAACCGGCACAATAATGAAGGTATTTTAAACCGAATCATTACCTGTGATGAAAAATGGGTTCTTTACGATAATCGGAAGCGCTCAGCGCAATGGTTGGATCCTGGCCAGCCAGCCAAATCCTGCCCCAAGCGAAAATTAACCCCAAAAAAGTTACTTGTAAGCGTTTGGTGGACTAGTGCCGGTATTGTTCATTACAGTTTTCTCAAATCTGGCCAGACTATTACGGCTGATGTCTATTGTCAGCAATTGCAAACCATGATGGAAAAGCTAGCGGCTAAACAACCTAGGCTGGTCAATCGCTCCACGCCACTGCTGCTTCACGACAACGCTAGACCACACACTGCGCAACAGACGGCTACTAAATTAGAAGAGCTTCAATTGGAAAGTCTAAGACATCCTCCGTACTCCCCGGACCTTGCTCCAACAGATTACCATTTTTTTCGAAATTTGGATAACTTCTTGCAAGGGAAAAAATTCAACTCCGATGGGGCAGTCCAAATCGCCTTCAAAGATTTTATTGATTCCCGTCCGACTGGTTTTTTTAGTAAAGGGATCAATGGACTACCTATAAGATGGCAAAAGTGCAAAGAAAATAATGGTTCATACTTTGATTAATTAAATATATTATATTAAAAAATATTCGACTTTTTGTTCCTCCCATACAAAACGCCAATTTCATATGTAAGGACCTAATATTTTGAGAATCTGCTCTTTATAATTTTAAGAATTCCTTTTTACCAGTGTGGGTTCGACACCCATACTATATCTTAGGTCGACGACCGGGACACTCGAGAATCTTCTAGACTGAACACGTAAAGTGGCGATCACAATTTTGTCATGGCCGTAGTGACACGAATGCCACATAGAGCAGATTTAAAAAATATCTCTGGTTTATTTATAACTACTTCTGCCCGCTCTGCAGCAGCGACTATCTTCTCCTTATCTTTATATCCCCTTGCTTAGTTTCGTTAAGATCTGTCGAAAGTTCAATAATTTACTTGGATACATTAGATCTAGATATCTACCATAACAATGATCTTACCATGTTATTAGGGTTCTGTAACCAAGTTCTCATAAACCATGATAGTTAGACAGTTGAAATTTTCACAGTTGATGTATTTCTGTTGCCGCTATAACAACAAATACTAAAAAATAGAATAAAATAAATATTTAAGGGGGCTCTCATACAACAGACAAATTTTGTTTTGTGTCTATTCATTACTGTGCACTTCGCTGTGTGGTGCTGGCTTGGAATTTGCACCACCCCAACTCTCTCCGCGGATGTCGTCAGAGGCGACTAAGGGATATCCACCGGGAGGGGAGCAGCAACACCCCTTGCAGAATAATTATACCACCAAACTACGATCCCCAACCCGCATGCCCAGCGTGGGGATTATGGGCATTACCCCCAATGAGATAAACACCACTAAAGCGCTTATCAGGAGGAGGCCTGCGTCCAGCAGTTGACCAATACAGGCTGTTCAGGTTGAGCTCTATTTATTATTATAAAAAAATCACTTTACAAATTACATAACATCTTTTATTTACCAAATCCAGGTGCTGATATGTATCGGCATATGCATCTACGAGCGACTCCAGCGCATCTCCCTGCGCCTGCGCGAAGAAGAAGCCACCTGCCAAACGCTGACTGCGGTAGCCGTCGAAGCGCTGTACCGCAAGTTCGAAACAGCGGTAGAAAAGAAAAGTGGCGTGTCTAAGCTACAGTTGCTGTACGATGAACTAACACAAGAAGAACAGTCCAGGCAGCAGAGGAAGGAGCAGAAAAAACTCAAAAAACGCAAGAAGAAGGAAAAGCTCGTTGTTGAAGAGAAATGCAAGGTTGGTTCTTTGATTTGTAAATTCCCAAGTCTTGTTGTAAGTTATCCGTTCGAATGTTTTGCATATATCATTATTATATATCAACTTTATTCTTCGTAGTATCAATCCATATGCTAACTTTATTATTAGTATTATTTAACGGGTTTTTATCGCGTTTATTTGAACGTCGGAAAAAATCTTAATATCATAAAGTTTGTAAACATGCTCTTTCACGCAAAAACTACTGAACGGATTGGGCTGAAATTTTATACAGGTAGTTCTAGGCCTGGAATAATACATGGGCTACTTTTTATCCCATAAATCAGTTCCCATGGGATAGGCGTGCGAAGCCGTGGGGCGCAGCGAGTTAGGAGTAAATAAACGCAGTAAATGCCCGTTCAATAATACTAATAATGTGTTCAGATCGCGTCAGTTTAAAAATAAACATAAGTTAATTGCTGAAAATAGGCCTGACCAAGAGGAGGGTCGATTCTTACGGCGCAATTTTGCATTTTGTAGCAAATCTTCTAATACTTTCATTCTCCTCTCCTGTCTCGTGGTGCGACGCGCCTCTTCCGGTCGCACAGAAGAAACTCGGCAGTGAATGCGTTTACTTTTTTCTCTACTTTACTTTTCTGTTGAGCTGTACATTAAATTGTATCATCATAATTGTTACCTATCTGAGTTTTCTCTTCTGTAATTACAGGAAGCTGACCTAGACTCAGAGGAACCCGACGAAAAGTGCCAATGCGAGGAATGCCAACTAGAAGAACTCGACACGCCGACAGACCTCTCTCCCCGGGACTACCCTGCCTCCTGCTCCCCGCGCGAGTACCCGCCCCCCTGCTACCAAGCCAGCGGGGACGCGTGCTCCTCCTGCCTTGACCCACCCTGCTCCCCCAACAAAAGAAACAAAAAGAAAAACAAAAGCGGTCAACAATCACCCATATACTCCCAAGACTGCGGATATTCCTCTGGCAATGGACTTGGTTGCTGCGAAACACTCTCCGGCAGTTCCAGTCTAATGTCGTCTCCGGAAGGGTCGGACGTCGCGTGCTCAGAAGGTTTCTGTAATCACGAGAGAGGCGATTGCACAGACGTTAAAAGTCAGGACGATAAGGCACTGTGTATGGATACAGACTTCACGCTTTCTCTACAGGAAATGTTAATGGTGAGTCGACTATTATGATAGTTATGTTTTAATACTGAACAAATACATACTAACATGCTGTTATGTGAAATAAATTACGTGTATTGAGCTCAATACGCACAACGCATACAAAGCTGAGGGCAGAGGCTAGGTGGTAATATTAACTGGAGCATAATCGTAAATAATATAGGCATATTACGATTATCGAGCTCAATACACCTAATTTGCCGATTCATGTATAAATTACACACCAAAGTAAGACCTACCATCAATTAGTCACACAATGCATGCGTTTTCTGTATGTGTAATATTTTACGAAGTATAATTAATTAGGTACGAAGTAATAGTAGTCATTACTGATCAATTAATAAATTTATGAAGAATCTAGATTCTAGATGATGCCGAGTGAATTGTCCAGCATTATTTATTCATAATTTTATCACGATCCCTTTAGTTCTCTTTCGCATTTATAATATAAGTCTCAATTCAAGCCCCCATTTTCTTAGTTTTTGGAGAACAGAGCACTTGATTTATTCAAATCTTTATTTCTCAGGAAACATGTTCATCTGACGAAGAACAAGACACCAGTTATATTCCAATAGAGGATGTATTAGAGTTCAAAGCGAGAAGAAACATCAACGAGAAAAGGGAAGAGTTGCGACAGAATCTAAGGCAGAAGTTTGCGCAGTTATGTGTCAACACGACGGCAACACCGGCTCTCGCGAGGAACACCTCGTAGGCGCTACATTGGCTATTTCAACTGCACTAAGATTCCCTATTTGTTTAGTACTTGGAAGTGTTGCGCTGCTCTTTTTTAGCAGTAAATGATTTATGCAAAAAGAAAATATTTAATAGTTGGCTAAATGAAGGATGCATAATATTCTGATTGATACTCTGCTAAACTATGCCATCCAAGATTCGCCATCTTGGTTTAAAGTTAATCAAAACTCAATGTTCCAATGTTTGTTTTATATTATTTTTGGTGAATTTCTTTTGAAAAGCGGCGTAACACGTCCAAGCTGATCCTAGCACAAATCAGCTTCATGAATAATCCCTTTGATCAGTAGTACAGTGTTATACAAACTTATAGGCATAACATATTGCAGAACATCTTTGATGTATCTAAGTGTTAAGTAGTAACCAGGTTAAGTTCTTAGACAATACTCATTCAATTATAAAGCAGAATATTATAGATTTCGGTATATTTATCAATAGTTGTTATGGAAGTCGAAAGTCGACTAGAAATTTCCTGAAATAGTTTATTGGCCAGTGTGGTCTTTCTCAAACTTTGTATAACCTAAAATTCAAGTCATTGGTCAATTTAGGCTACGCCAAATCAAAACTAAACTAATTTTCATAGTAAAAATTATGCCATCCTTTTTATTTAGATCATTAAAAAATGGACAGCAACATTTTTATTACTATAAAATGGTTGATTTAGTGTTGGCAACATCTGTAATTGACCTCGTATCATGACTTGTCAGTTGATGTTCTAAGAAGGTTCTGAAATCGTTTTACATTATTAAAAATCAGTAAATTATGTTGCAAAAGTCCAGAGTTTATTTCATGTTCTTTATTAAATCAATCATAATAAAGTGCAGAATAATTCCACCTATTCCAATATTAATATTATGTAAATTTAATTGACTGGATAGAAACCAGCATTTAAAATATATTAAAGTGTTAGAATGCTTAGTTTCAATATGAAAGTAGCAATTTTTTGATCAAATTATTTTATTGCTTTTTGTGACTCAATATTATGTGGTACACAATGAAATTATTTCTTATGTTCATAAAGCTTTGAAAAAGTCTGGAGTTACCTAGGCTGTATTGCCATTGTTGAATTCTAAACATTTGTAACTCATTTTAAATATATTATGTAATTCAGTGAATATAATTATTTAGTTTTTTTTTCCTTATTGTAAGTTTTTAGTCTAACATATAGTCAAGTAATGGTGATAGTGATAGTACATAGATAGTGATAAACAGCAGATAAATTATAAAAAAAGTTATTTTAACAATTTCTAAGGCTTAAAAGTACTTCAGAAGAGCATTTCATTTTTTAATATAATTTATTTACTTGAGCTATACAAAGAGTGGCATTAGTGCCACCAAAACCAAAAGAGTTCTTTATAGCTATTCTTCTCTCTGACTGCCATTGCTTAGGTTCATTGACCACATAATTCAAATCATCTACTGGCTCTTCTAAGTTTATGATTGGTGGAACAATGCCATTATAGCATGAGAGTACAGCAAATATTGTTTCTAAGTTCCCTGCAGCACCCAAAAGGTGGCCATGAGCACCTTTTGTAGAAGTTATAGTAATATTTTTTGCATGGTCCCCAAATAGATTTCTTATTGCTGTGGATTCAATACCATCTCCTATGGGTGTGGAAGTGGCATGAGCATTTATGTGAGTGATTTGTTCTTTGTCTAAGCCACTGTCCTTCATTGCTCTTGTCATTGAAAGAATGGCCCCACTTCCATCATCCCTTGGTGCAGTTATATGTGATGCATCCCCTGACAGTCCATAGCCTAGAATTTCTGCATATATTTTTGCATTTCTCCTCAATGCATGCTCATATTCTTCAAGAACTAAAATAGCTGCTCCTTCCCCCATAACAAATCCATCTCTCTTCTTGTCGAATGGTCGAGATGCTTTAGTTGGGTCATTATTGAAAGAAGTGCTGAGAGCTCTTAGCCTACTGAAGCCTGCAATAGCCAGGGGACTGATGCAGGACTCTGCACCCCCGCACACCATGACATCAGCATCTCCATTTCTGATAAACCTTGATGCATCTCCAATAGAATGTGCTCCAGTAGCACAAGCTGTAGAAACAGCATGATTTGGACCCCTAAAGCCATACTTAATGCTGATTTGACCAGCTGCCATATTTGGCAAAATTCTTGGCACGAAAAAGGGGCTGACTTTGTTGTATCCCAGCTTCAGAGCATCATTTGTGTCACAGACGTCTTTCAGATCTACCATGCCCATGCCAATAGCTACACCAGTTGCTTCTTTGTCTAGTCCTGTATCTGGTATCCAGTTGGCATCTGCCAATGCTTCTTCTGTTGCAACCAAGGCAAGGCATGTAGCTGGGGCCATCGATTTTAAGTTTGTTTTAGATAATGCTTTTATAATTTTTTCATCTTGTGGAACGATACCAGCTATTCGACTGGGCAATTTAGAGTATGCTTCGTTTGTGAGTGAAACTATACCACAATGCCCTTTCAAAAGATTTTTCCAAACCACGTCAGTGCAACTTCCGAGAGGACAAACGGCTCCAAGACCTGTGACTACCACTCTTCGACGATTGGGAAACTGCGAGAAGAATCTAAGATGCCGCACTGTGTTGGACGTCATTATGACTGAGAAGCTTTTTAGTACCTTATTTTCTTAGAGTAAAGAATATACAGAATGTCAATTGCTTTCGTTCGATTCGACTTCAAATCAAAACAATACAATACAATCAAATTCATAACCTATTCGCTTGCTGACTGACGGACACGTCAAAAACAGCTGTACAAAATAAACAAAATAAACAACGTCAAAGCAAAAGAAGGTCAATGACATGTATTATGTTGCCACCCAAATGAGTTTTCCGTCTAATGTAGTGAATTCAGAGTTGAAAAATTTCCCACCCAAGTTGTTGGTGATCCAACAAAAAACTTGCCCTGCAAGTCATCCCAAAGTACGGGCTAGGTGGTAGGAGGTAAAGTCTTAATCCTCAAAAAAAGAAGGCACAGGCGCGTGGGACGGGCCGCGCAAGTTTTAACATTAATTAAGAACGAGCGACTTAATAATAACCAAGACAGGAACCACCATAAAATTTATTCTTTTCCGTTCATTTATGTGCAATTGATAACTGACATTGGCTGAATGAGAATCAGTAAAGTTCTATAGAGCTTTGAGAACAAAGCAAATTCAATAGAACTAGTATCCACGTTATTCTATAGGACTTATGAATGATAATGTATTTTCCAAGTTATCCAAATCTGACTATTAGGTACTTACGAAGATAATACATAAAAAACCACCCGCGTACATTCCCGTAAAATCAATGTACGCGGGGTGACTTAGAAAAAATGACGTGTCCGATTTGTGTTTAACTCACCTTATTAACTATGTATAAATATTATAAAGAACCAAAATATATAAAATTAAATACTCCTTATAAAAGGCTAGGAAAACTATTTTTTAACATACCGAAAGACCCAAAAATTGGCAAAAATGGTTTTGCGTTTTAAAACGAACGAGATAATAAAACTCCACATCATCATCATCAGCCTGTATCAGTCCACGGCTGGACTCCCCTAATGAGCGCCATAGCGCCCTGTTTTCAGCTTGACGCATCCAGTTTGAAGTCTTTCGCAGATCGTCATGCCACCTGGCCGGAAGGCGTCCTACACTACGTTTTCCGAGTCGCGGTCTCCATTCAAGAACTCTTTTACCCCAGCGGTTGTCGGTTCTTCGCAAGATATGTTCGGCCCACTGGCACTTCAGTTTGATCACTCTGTGAACTTCGCTAGTAATTTGGCCATAACTTTTTTTAAAAGATTTTTTAGCTCTTTAGATCTGCGTTCTCAACTAAAAACGTTACGGAACCTCAATGTGTCAATCCATGACGTAGCAGAGCCAAAAATTAATAAGAAGACCAAGGACAGGACGTAATTGCAAAGCTTTGTTGGAAGCACTGCCAAATGTCAATCAATCAATGTTGTGTTGTGTTGACTTTTCTTTCTTTTCCTTATTTTCCATTCCGTTGTTGCGTTTCGTGTATTGCAAAACAAAAATAATTGATAGGTGCAAAGAGAGAGAATACAATAACTATAGGTGCACAGTTCCTTGGCACTGTTAACGGCTTGCGAATTAATTAATAAAATCGGTGGCTTGGTTGTTCTGCTGAAGGTGAAGCTCCTCCGACAACAGTCTTCGAAATCCCATCTTTCTAACGTGAAGTGGCCTGTCTCAATAAAGGGGGAAGAGATTTAGCAGCGGTGATTGTTGATCGCATTAATTATTTACACTTGAAAGAAACAGATTGATAATGAGGTTTTACACTAAGATCTGGAATTATGTGCTGTTAAGATTCTCATTACTTCACTACCTAGTTTTTCTAGCAGGTGTCATAAGTATATTGTACAGTTACTACCTAAAACTGTCGCAAAATGAAATACAGCATTATGGTGACTCTTACGGAATTTACACTGAAGAATTACTATCAAGTTATAATGGGATAACCAAAGAAAAGCTCTATTTGGCTGTCTTGGGATCAGTATTTGATGTTACTAAGGGCTCCCAATATTATGCAAGAGGAGGTGCATACCATTACTTTGTAGGTAAGAAAATATGAACCATGTTCAGACCATGTTATAAAATCAGTTGAATACCAACAGTTTTCAGTATCAGTTCTCAAATACCAACAATTTATTCAACACAGTTCTATTTCTTTCCAGGGAAAGATGGCTCTAGATCTCTTATAACAGGGGACTTCAATGATGAGAGTGAAAATAAAGACAATGTCTTAGATCTGTCCTGCACAGACCTTGCTAGCCTGCTGAATTGGAAGGCAACTTATCAGGAGAAATATTATCATGTTGGTGAGTCATCTTTGCTGTATTTAAAAATTATAATACAAAAGAAACAACAATTACTACTGTTTATTATGTTGTTTGCTTAACCTGCTCACTTCCAAACAAACACCTACTATCCTCCTGCCTTTGTTACTGATGTAAATCCACAATGTGGTCTTCAAAACATCCAAAACATAGAGCCTTCAATTTATGCACATCAACTGATATTTATTGACTTGGATACATATCCAAGTCATTTAAGATATTTATTGACTTGGATACATACCATCCAAGTCATTTGACGACCTCTGTGGCGCGATGGGCGAAGGTCTGCCTGCGACGCAGGAGGTTGCGGGTTTTATTCCCGCCTCGGGACAAATTTGTGTATGATCTGCAGAAATTTGTTCAGGGTGTTCTGGATGTTTTTCTATGTATGATAAAAAATATCTATCTATGTAGTGTATTGTATTATGTATAGTATATCAGTTATCTAGTACCCATAACACAAGCTCTGCTTAGCTTGGGGCTAGATAATGCTGTGTGAATTGTCCAACATTATTTATTTATTTATTTATTTACATTATCCGAGAATATACTTACACACTCATTGCCACTGCAACGACAATGCCAGTCGCACTGCAGAGACATGGCACTAAATGTAATCTGTATTAAAGCTATCAGTTAATAAAAATACTTTTAATTACAGGGGTTTTGGTTGGGAGATACTATGACAAGAATGGGAAGGAATCAGTCTATCATAAAGAGCTTTACCACAGATTGAATGAGTGTGAAGAAGACAAGAAAGCTATGAAAGAGCATGAAAAACAATACCCACCATGTAATATTGCATGGAATGCAGATGAGGGTACCAAAGTTTGGTGCACCAAGACAAGGTAATAAATATGTTGCCATAGTGGGGCAATGCAGCCAGTGACTTTGGGATGCTTCCGACTGGTATTTATATAGATCAGTTGATCTTGGTAGATAGTTTGTAACAGCCTGCAGTTAGCTTTCTTTTATTTGACTGTAATTATCTTTGTCAATAAAGGTACATTGAATACATCTCAGCCGAAACACATCTGCGGGACATGGCATCCACCAAAATTATAATTGACACCATTATCACCATGCTCGACAGAAACTGAATGACTAAAATACACTCTAAATATTATAAAAACTGCATAATACTCCATAATTACCGAATAAAGACTGAAATATGCAGTCATTTCTGGCTGTGCAGTAAGAGCTAGTAAAGCACAGATATTGCTAATAAAACCTATTCCCAGTAGCCATAATAATCTGTACCTAGTTTAGCAAAACAAATGAAGTATTATTACAGTTACTAACTCAAAATAAAACAGGTTATTATTCATTTCAGTGGTGGTATATCAAGAGATTGGGTTGGAGTTCCTCGGCAGATGTTTACACCTGGCAAGGAAAAACCTCACTGTGTTTGTGTGAATTTGGACAAAGAGACCTCGACTGGATTGAAGCAATTCAAAGTCTATGATGACTGTCTTGAAACACAGACTAACTGTAATGTTGATATAAAATAATTATTTGGTTTTATTTTGAATCTTATTATCACTATAATAGTTTTGGAGTCAAAACTAAGGAGATACTTATCATTAAAGACTTGTTTTTTTATTTATTTAGTATTAGGAACCTGTATTTATGATTCCAATGAATCTCAATTATTGTTATATTTGTAGCATTTCTCATTTTAGTAACGTACAAATGAAAGTATTTTGTTTTCATTGTTTATCTGTTCTATTGATCTTATGAAGATATTTGAAATATTAAAAAACCTTATTACATTACCAAGATCATGTATTATTTTATAAAATTGGCCAAACACAGTACACAAGCAATATACCATTGGGTAACAAAATTCAAAGCTTTATCTCTCAAGCAGATTTACCACAGTTTTGGAGTTCCTTATCAATAATGGCTGGTTCATCCAGCTCCAAACATTCAATTGTCTGCAAGAAAACTTGCATTGGTATCTTCTTTCTATTCAGAAATGACTTATTACCCAAAAGCTTCTTGATCTTAGCCCTGCGCTTCTTTATTTTGTCTTTAGTGTACTGGCTACCTAGAGGGAATGTCAGCAGTCTTTTGATTTTTCTCCCACCAATAAGTGTTTCAGTGGTGTTAGTCTTGGGCTCTTCAAATATTGTCTCTAAAGTTTGGGATGTAGGGTTCACTTTTTTGTTTAAGTATAATGCCTTGATTTGTTTAGGATTTGCGTTTTCTGTAACTACATGTTTACGGGGTTTCATGCTTACTCTACGGTTTGTATGTTTGGTAATTTCAGGTGCTATGGACTTTCTTTTTCTCAAACTTCGTGTTTCGGGGACATCGTTACTGTCTTGGGCATTGTCTTTTTTTTCGTCCACCTCCATTATACCTAGATGCGCCATTTGATGCGGTAATTCAGCATCAGCTCTGCAAAAATACCATACGATTTTTATAAATACAAACGATATTTTTTTACGGTAATTATAGCCAGCGTCTAATTTTTATTTACCTCGAAACTTCCATTGTGTAAGCTTGTAGTTTATGAACACAAAATACGATTACTCCCTAAAACAACCATTAGAATCCATTTTTGTAGTTAAATAAAAGTTAGAAAAATATATGTACCAAAACCGTTGCGTGAGAATTGTTCTCCTCTAGTACCTATAACCATCCTTTAACTTCATTTCATTCTTCAATCAATCAATAGTTGGGGTCAGTGCTGCCAACTGTACCATTATCTCAGAAGCTAGATTTTTTGAAAATTAGCGAGAAAATTGGGTATGTAGGTAGGTACCTCAAAAAGTATATCATATATATAATATATCATAATGTTTGTTTTAAATAATTAAGCTATTGCATAGCTTCTATCGCGGGCCTTGAGCGCGGGGACCGAATCCAGAACGTTTATGAGTCCATTGCAGGCCGGTCGTTATGTAGCACGGCCTGCTTTGGATCCATATTATATATATATATATATATATTTATATAATTATTATATGTATGTTATGTTATATCGTTGGAAAGCTCTGTTCCTGTAGAATAAGAATAACTAAGGGGCTACTCCCGGTTCGTTGTCCGTTTTGAGTAATTCCACTTTGAAAGTTGTTTAAACTAAACAAACTGTAAATTACAATGAAAGCGAAAGCAAAGCTGAGTTATTAGATGGAGAATTGGGTGAGGGAGACACATGTGCCGTATAAATTATCCGAACTATGTCCAATATTAAAGTTGAATTCACCACGAGGCTTTAGACGAGGAGCTTAGCTGGCATCCTGGTGCTCAGAAATTCCGTAACGAAAAAACCTTGACGTTTGTCTCTTTAGTTCAGCAACTCGCCTCTAGATGGCATTGCAATAGCTTTACCGCGGCAGTCCCCGAGTGCCACGCGTCTTTTTTAATTCATTAAGAATACTTTTCATTGTCATGCAATTGAAATTCATGTGACTATGAACCACCTACAAAAAACTATAAACTAACGAAAAAGGTGAAAAATAGACAAGCCTTTTAAAATGAACTTGCTTTTACCCGCCGCTTCGCCTGCGTAATTTTAATCTACTGATTAGCGGAAGCTGACAAAAAGTTATGACTCATCGTTGCATATTAAAAACAGAAGAGCTGACGTGGCGGTAGCTGAAAAAATTATAATACTCATCATTGCAACCTTAACATATCTAGCCGGATTTTTTATAACTCATCACCGCATACTTGACATAGGTACTGAAAAAAGGAAAGGCTGGCGCGTACAGACTGCGTTGGCTGATAAAAATTATGACTATGACCCATCATTAGTACCTACAGACTAAACATTCATAAAAAGAAGGACCAACAGACGCTGCGGTAGCTAACAAAAAATTATGACTAATCATTATAAGCTTCACATACTATAAAAAGGAAGGGCACATAGACGCTGCGGTACCTGCAAATTGTTGATCACTTATCGTTGCATACTGAAAACAGAAGGGCTGACAGACGCTGCGGTAGCCAGTACAATTTTACTTGAGACTCACCATTGCAAGCTAAGCTAAAGTCAGGCTTAAACGAAAAGCCTGACAGGCACTGCGTAAGACCGAATTTTTTTATGACCTATCATCGCATACTTGACATTGGTACTGAAAAAAGGAAAGGCCGGCACTGACAGTCGCTGCGGTAGCTGACAAAAACTTATGAGTCATCGTTGCGCACTAAAAACAGAAGGGCTAACAGCCGTTGCGGAAGCCGAAAAAATGGTAGGTATGTACCCATCATTCCAATTTAACATACCATGAAAAGAAATGCCGATAGACGCTGCGGTAGCCCTAAAAAATGCATGAATCATCTTTTATTCCAGACTTAGAATTAAATCTATACAAAATTTAATCCAGAGCCATTTTCATAAAGAAGTTAGTTCAGTAGTTTTGTCATAAAGAAGTAGATTACAATGATCTCACTATTGTTTTATGGGAACGTCCTAAGGTTATTTACATTCCTAAGGGAACTGAATTATGGGATAAAAAGTAGGTAGCCTGTTTTATTCCAGGCCTAAAACTACACACATCAACATTATCTAGGGATATTCCATTTCGAAATGATTTGCCTACAAAAATTAAATATGACATTTATATAATACAAAAAGTTTATAATAATATGGAATTAAACCTCTTTCGTTCCCTTTTCAAAATCTGTAAAAAAAATGTGTTATCAACGTCAGAGGAGACAACACCGATTATTAAATTGTGAAAAGTTAATTTTATAAAGTCATAGAAACGTTAAAATTGTTTTAACACAATTTACCGAACTTTGTAAATTTTCTTATTTTTCGAAATTTTGTTCCTACATAACTTTTATTTAAAAATTTATATGAAACAGTTGTGATCTCGGGAACGGCTCTAACGATTTTCATGAAATTTAGTATACAGGGAGTTTCAGAGACGATAAATCGATCTAGCTAGGATTCATTTTCAGAAAATGTAGTTTTATTAGTTTAATTATGTTTTCAATAATTAAATTTATCGTATTCAATTGACTCTTCCTGACATATATTGGCGCATAGTAGTACTATTTTATTCGTGTTTTCAATAATCAACTTTATGTTTAATAACTTATAGAATTAAATTGAAAAATATGACTCTTCCTGGCATCTATTGGCAAATAGTACTATTACAATTTCCATTAAGCACAATTTACAAAAAAACCGAGTGAAGCTCGGTCACCCAGGTACTTATTAATAAAAAACACAAAATAAAGATTCTTACCATACCTAGTTTTCTAAAGAAATTATTTCCAGTTTTTGTAAAAATTATCAAAATATTGAATATCCTTAGACAATGTTGATGTGTGTATGTGAACTGAAATATGGGATAAAAAGTAGCCTGTGTTTTATTCCAGGCCCGGAACTATATCTATTTTAAATTTCAGCCCAATCCGTTCAGTAGTTTTGTTTAAGTAGTTTTGGCGTGAAGAAGTAATAAACACACCCATCCATCCATACAAACTTTCGCATTTTTAATATTAGTGTGATATGATATGATTGTGTGATTAATGAATGAGAGCAAGGCAGCACAATGTTCTGGGGCACAGCAAGCGAACCTTTTTGAGAAGTCCCCAGGCTTTCGCAATGACGTCCACAATGGTTCTATCACGATCGTTCGTTAGCCCTCGCTTGCTTGGACTGTACCCGGCATAAGACGAAATACCGGGACCATCACTTACTAATCCTGCCAAATTGGACTGAAGACCTGACAAAAAGAAAACTGAAAATCGCATACGCATCCTTTCACTATGTTTTATTTATATGACGTGTGTTAATACAAAGTCGCTTTAGAGAAAAGTTGCCTAAACAATGGCCAAACATCTAGCTATAATTGGCGTAACGACTTAAATATGATTGAGAAAATAAAAAATATGTGTCAAGCCAGTCCAATCTTCTGATAATATAACTGACGGAATAATTATAATTTTTAGTCGTCTGGACTATTTTGTTATTATATATAACTGATGGGGGTGCAAAAATTGCTAGATATAGCTATAAATTAACTTAGATGACATTACTGGTTTGGTAGATTGTTATAGATTCAAATAAAAGGAATGACAGCTGGTAAAAAAATTGTATAGGCTTTTTGTTATGTCATTGTCAGATCAGATGTCATTGGGTGGAGCTTTCTCGGCCGGCCGGCCGGCCGGGGGCGGCGTCGTACGTTTAAAGCACACCGAAGCACACAGACGCTTATTAACGCTATCGTGGCCCACGACGCTGATGGTCACATCATCGTCGTTCCTGCGTGCGGGTCGCACCACCGAGGCCGGGCTGTGAATGCGTTAAATAGCGCGTCTTGGCAGGCGCGATTTCGGCAATGTTGTAGCGCGATTCCTTACACACTGTGGCATATTTTTAAGCGCGATTTCGGCGGCGCGCGGCCGAACTGGCCGCGCGCCGACTGAAACGGGATCGAATTCGAGGCAAAAGGCGGAAGCACATGTTACGCAAAATTAATGTGTATTTTACGGTAAAAATGTTGTGTGCCCAGGTATTTGGATGTTCCAACAAAAATCCAACGCAATAGTGAGCGGAGCGAGCTGAAGTCGTATCTAAGCGGAATTGTACACATGTTTCAGACTTTTACAGCTGCTGGCCGATTTTTTTGGTTAAGATTTTAGTGGACGTCTATCGTTAAACGACTTGTAGTCGCACTTTTCTAGCCTGATGCGGTTAAAATAATGTAGGAAACATTAATAAAAAAGTGTTTTTTAATAACAAAAATGTAATAATGTAAGTAAACTAGACTCTGTTCCCCACACTAGGTCTGGACGACCTGTATTGTGGTTCAGCTGTCGAACTCTATTATCTGAGACTTTGGTGAGGTAGGTATTAGGTTATTTTTTTTATTATATTTACATTTTCCGGCTTTAAATACTTCAGGCTACTAAAAAAGTAGAAATCTACCAAAAGTGGTCACTTCGTCAAAATATTAAATACCAACGAATAGGTACCAACGTAGTTGGACTTTATTAAATAGGCATTTATTCTGTAATACCAGGTCCTGAAATTCCTTTATCTCTCGAGGTAATAATTTAATATAATAACAACTTATTTCTCGTCGTATAATTTACATTACGAGAGAGACTACCCTAAATAGAGCTAGATCTAACGCTGAAAGCGCTAAGATAGATATAGAGAAGGCAGCCCTGCTAAACGGATGTTTCAACTCGTGTCTGGCGCCTGGGTGAAAAAAGAATCGAAGTAGTTTTAATCTTTATTTGTAGTAATGTAATTCTTAAAATTGCATGCAACTGCAATTAAATCTTGCCATCTGTCGGTCAATAGAATTTAATTCAAACACTTATTTTATCTTATTATTGGATAGTTTGTGATAGGTACCATCATAAGCTTTTTTTAATATCGCTGTAATAGTTTTATTTCGAATAGTTTAGGAAGAGGTGCGAAGTTGCAATTAGTGGCCACCAACCTCTGTTTCCGCCGTCAATAAATTGGGGGCTAAGGTATCCGTTCCGTTCTTAAGCACTTTAGATGCAATAAACGGTGTCCGTCAAGGTAGCGTACACATACGCAATATTACGTTTATTGATATGCCAATTAATAGAGTAAAACAGTGTATGAATTAGTGTAAAAGTGAAATAAATAGCGCCTCTTTGGTTTGAGAAATAATGACCATACTTAGTGTGTACGCCAGCTTGACAGTCAAGCTGGCGTACACATGACCATGCTCGAAAACTACGTATACTATAGCGACAAAATGTATACATATAAATAGAGTAACCATACCGTACGAGGTATGCAAAATATCATATTGATTGCTTTTATAGGAACTGAGATATTGAACAAGACCTTGAAATAAATTCCGACCAAGCGTTATGCCAGCGTACCCATTAAAAATCGAAATAGTTCCTATAGAAAGCGAGCTTTTCTTATTATGAATGATATATGTAAAAATAATGCATGAAATGCCGCTTCTGCCAGTAGTCATAGTTTATGAAAATTCGTACTGCAACAATATAAAAAGTTGATGTGAAGTGCTAGGAACAAAATGCACTGTGGTACAGTCGCACACATAAAATCATTTATTATATTAGGGAAATTATACACCAATTTACACCATGCAATGTTGGTAGGTGGTAAGAATAGGTTTGATAAATTTATGTGAACTTTTACGACCTAGGTATTTTTACCTATATTTAGCTAGTTCTAAGGCTAAACATTCATAATATAGAGAGATATAATTTATTTACTCAAAAACACTTAAATTGGTAGGTACTATACAGATATGTAGTAAATAACTCAAAACAATTTTACTGAATACCTATGTATTAACAGTAAATGGGTCTCTGCCTCAGCATGTTGCAGTATCAGGCAACATAAGGTTTTGTTGATTTAATTATACCTATTTTAGAGGTAGGTATGTTGTTTTCATCCACCACAAACAAAAGTAAATAACATTAAACACAGAAACCGGTATGCACATCGTGCGTGAGGGGGACAACGCGATGTTAAACCACGTGAGTGCGAGAGCTGAATGAATTTCGCAAAATATCGCGAATATTTTTTCTTTTTTATCTATGAATTGAATACCTACCTACTTAGGTTATTGGCAGATCGTAAGTACACTACTATTATAATTTTTAACCATGTAGGTAGGGTATAATAATATGCTGTAGGCAAGGCTGTATACAGGCTAAACTAGACATAGGTAATATAAATAAAATACCTACCTATCTACCTACCTGAGTTATTATTATTAATTATATTTACTGAGAATTTACAACCACTTTTTAATTGCTTAACGATGTAGGTTAGGTCTACCTAGGTACCTACTTATGAAATCGTTTTTTATTCTTACCTCCTCTTTTAGCTAAAAATTTACAGGGTTGTCTTGATTTAAGTAGGTAGGTTGTAAGAACCTTTCTATGTTATGTTCATTCACCCAATAATCCTAAAATATAATTATATTTTCAGACAAGAGGCTTTGTTTTGTTTATCGAATGGAATTGCGTTCGATAACATTAATTCTAGATCTGGGCGCAATCCGGTAAGTAGAACAACCATCTTCCATATTCCATAAATTAAGAAGTAGGTACGGAAGTTACCTGCATACAGAGCTTACTTTTATCCTACTTGGGGATACTAAAGTTGTATGGAAATAAAGCAACACAGTAATACATTATTTACGTACCTTGGCTATATTGTACTATCCACAAAAGCACATCATCAATCAAAAACAAAGGGCATAGTTCTAGTAATAATATACAGCAGTGCCTACAGAGATATACCTTACCTACATGGTTAAGCTTTACAATAGTAGTGTACCTACTTACGATCTGTCAATAACCTAGGTAGGTATTCCATTCAAAGATAAAAAAGATTTTGCGATGTTTCGGCCGCATCCTCTCAATCACGTGCGGTTTAACATCGCGTTGCATCCCCCTCACGCACGATGTGTATACCGGTTTCTGTGTTCAATGTAATTTACTTTTATTTTGGTGGATGAAAGCAACATACCTAACTCTAAAATAGGTATAATAAAATTTTTGTTGTATACTTTAGTCTTTGAATTTACGTATTGTGGGTTGTTTGTAATAAAAGAGTTATTATATTGAACTGAGTCTATTCAATACACAAGACACACGTACATGAAATTACAATAATATGATTATCTTTAATCCTTATTCAGGGTATGACTACTCAAATGGGGCTCTCTGAAGTGACTTTAATATAATCTGTAACCCATAAGTAGGGTAGGTGTTTTCTGGGAGAGCTGAATGACTGACGAGACACGGCTTAACTGCTGAAAAAGCTGAATTAGCGAAACGCCTTTGCGCCGCGTACTGCCTTTGCGCCGCGTACTGCTAGCTAAACTGTGTCACTACAAAATCAACAAAACCTTACGTTAAGAATGTTTAGCTTTAGAACTAGCTAAATATAGGTAAAAATACCTGGGTCATAAAAGCTCACATAAATTATCAAACCTATTCTTACCACCTACCAACATTGCATGGTGTATAATTTCACTAATCAATTATTTGATGTGTGCGACTGTACCACAGTGCATTTGTTCCTAGCACTTCACATCAACTTTTTATATTGTTGGAGTACGAATTTCCATAAACTATGACTACTGGCAGAAGCGGCATTTCATGCATTATTTTTACATATATCATTCATAATAAGAAAAGCTCGCATTCTATAGGAACTATTTCGATTTTTAATGGGTACGCTGGCATAACGCTTGGTCGGAATTTATTTCAAGGTCTTGTTCAATATCTCAGTTCCTATAAAAGCAATCAATATGATATTTTGCATACCTCGTACGGTATGGTTACTCTATTTATATGTATACATTTTGTCGCTATAGTATACGTAGTTTTCGAGCATGGTCATGTGTACGCCAGCTTGACTGTCAAGCTGGCGTACACACTAAGTATGGTCATTATTTCTTAAACCAAAGAGGCGCTATTTATTTCACTTTTACACTAATTCATACACTGTTTTTCTCTATTAATTGGCATATCAATAAACGTAATATCGCGTATGTGTACGCTACCTTGACGGACACAATAAACGCCATCTAGCGACAAGTGGCAATCGCAATGTAAATTTTTGTACTCATCTGTACTCTGCTTAATGTACGTAGCTGTTCAGAGCCAAATATCTCGTATCGTAACGTAAACCACAACGGGTCTAATTCTAAGCTTTGCAGGAGAACTAGGCAGAACAAAGTAACAGTATAAATAACTGTACGGCACAGTTATTTAGCATAGTTCACGATTCTTATCTCGCTATAGTTTCGTCGAAAGTGGTGCTGCTAGCTTGAAATTTTGCTTGACGTCAAGATAGCAGCCACAGTGAAAGACTTAAATATCTCATAAAGTACTGGGGCACTGTTTATCTTACTTAGGCATCAAGAGGCACAATTATTGGCATAGTTGAAAACACCAAATTCCATGGTGTGGCTGCTAACTTGACGCACACTTTAAATCTTTTAACATTAAAAAGCTTCCTTACCGACATAGGCTACATAGCAGTTATAATTTATAACTTTATAATATAATATATAGCACACGTTTTTCCTTTGGAAACGTATAAAGGTGATTTTTATCCCACGGGAACTAATTTATATGATAAAAACTCAGACAAAAAGTAGCCTATGTTTGATTCCAGAATTAGAATTACCTGTATGCAAAATTTCAGTGTGATGCTCCCTAGCAGTACCACGGTCTGAATCAATAGTTTTTTATACATGAAAAAATTTTACGTTTTAGGTACGAAATTGTACGTCTAAAAGAAAAATAGGTACCTACTACAAGTTTCCATACCGAACTAGAAAGTCGGTTTGGTACACACAGCCGTCGTGCGTCAGTATTAAATATTATATTATTACGAGCTACAGCCACATAATAGTTGTCTTGATCTTTTGCCGATGCAGCCGGTGGGGCTGAAACGAAGAGTCTTTTTAGGCACAGGCACCGCTTGGATATTGGGAAGGACGCCTGGACCATAATCCTAACTTATTTATTACCAGTTAGGCACTTGAAATGAAACACCCGTCGTTTTATAACGATTTATTGTACAAAACAATAATACATTAAAATGTACAGGTATGTTTAAATTTTTGGACTCAGGCAGGTCCCAAACACTGGACAATCATGTATTTATCCTTCCCTTACAGACACCATATTGCTCGTCGAGGCGTCAGCACTAATAGAAACAGACTCGGCTCTAGGTAAGCAAACTAGATTATACGAGAATAAAAATATAACAATAAATTAAAGTGCTCTCAACTTAAGTACTCATCGTCTATCGCACTGTTGTCGACGGGCACCATGAAGTCTTTATTTAGAACAACGTAATTAACAAATCGATTAAACCTCCTAAGCATACTGTATTATATACACATTATGAACAACATTAGTCCTCTCTGGTGGTGGCGCAGCGGGCAGGTGGTAGCGCGCCGCCCCTACCTCGGCCGCTCGCTCGTACCGCACACAACTAAAGCACAAGATCACAACATCGGAAGACGAGGTGCGAGCGGCGCGCGGCGGGAGCAGACAAGCGGCTGAGGAACTATGTATCGATGGCGTTTACCACTTGTCAACGACTTGTTCGTTCACTGCAAAACAACCAGAGCGTTAGTGTCGTGTGCGCCCGAACGGAGGTGGCCGTCCGAACTTACTGGGTCTTATGCAGATATCACAACCGTGTCGTAGTTACTAAATGTGTAGTTTCACTGCGGGATCACAACAAACAATGAGTGTTCATGGAATATGTGCGTGCAGCAGCGGCGGTGTCTCGGCGGCGCTTACAGGTGCCGCGACGGCTGGGCTGGGGACAGAATGCGTCGTTAGTGCATGCGGGGGCCCGGGGCCTCCCTGACCCCGGCCCGGGGGGCGACCACAGCGCCGGTACGGACGCTTATAGCGTTTTTGTAGCTTGTAACACTTAGTTAAGGAATAGGTTCACAAACATCTAAACAGACAACATTGTATTGTGTGCTGATAGAATATATTGTTCAGAGGGTTTACATAACCAAAACAGAGGGAGTGGGGGCATAACATAAGTGCAAATGTAGGGCGGTGCAGTTTGAAGGTACAAGTAAAGGAGGAAAATGGAATCAAATGCAAACATTATTGTTGACTATTTTAATTAATTGTAAAATAGTAATGTATAACAACTGTACATTTCAATGAGTTATTTGAAACCAAACAAGTTAAATGGGGGATTGGGTCATCCAAAAATGTTTTGAGCATGCCCTGAAATTGTGCAGTGTAATTGTATTTTATATCTGACGGTATACTATGCTGACGACCTCCTATCATAAATATACCATTGGGCAACATTATTACATAAATAGTATTTATACATTTCACTCAATAACTTTGATGTCATTTGTATAGATCACCTTGTTGTAGCACCTTGTTCATCAAAGGCAATTTTAAAATCAAGAAGGATCAAGTGGAACAAAGTTATGAAGTAAAATGTTAGATTATAATTTAATTCTAGGTTATTAAATCACATCAAACTGCATTAATCATCAATAGAATCATGCAATGCACTCATGCCAGACAATCTTTACACTATAAATTCAAAACTTATGTACGTACGGACCTGTTGTACCACTACAATTTTAAAATGGACCAATTTAGATTCAGTTATTCAACTTAAAATAATATTATGTCTCATTCATAAAATAAATTGATGTCTTATCCGCGATCTACAAAAGAGACGAAACTTAAAATTAAATCCACAGTAAATACGTAATAAATAAGTTTTACACCAAATACCGATAGTTTGTAGTCACTAATTTATGTTCGTACATACATTTTGTTATTGCTCGTCTCGATAAAAACTAGCGTTAGGTTCATGTCGGTAGTTATGACTTGGGTATTAGAGAAAATGCACAAGTTGCAGACAGTAGCTTTGTCAACGTAGGAAGTCACCAAAGCTACTGTGTGCGCGGGTTATTTGCAAAAAATCATTCATTCATTAGTTGTTAAAGGAAATTCACAAGTGCTCACAAAACAATATACATTATGAGAAAACTGAAACGCATTACGGAATGTTAGGAAGCGACCACAGGTGACAGGACAAAGAGATAGATATTCTCTAAGAGATATACTGAGAAAGTTAACTATTACCACGTCCCTAACCATACTCTTACGATAAATAAAGCTAAGATAACAATGCACATACTATATAAATAGTAAGATAAACATCTGCGGTCCACACGGACAGGTACATGCTATGTGCGAGTCGTAATCAATTGCAATAAGGAGCTTTATATTACTATACATAGAATTACCGAATGCAATAATTCTAACTTATAAAATACGATTTAAATAACCCAATTTTTGGTGCTTCGTATTAGAATTATGAAGGTCTTCACAGCCACTTCACATGAAATAACAATTAATTGTATAAAGATAGATAAAAATCGGTAAAGGAAGAATAATACCTCGCCTTCTGTAAAAAATGAGCTCCCATTTATTGTCTCGCACACGTTAAAATGTATATAAAATGCGTAATAATAAACGGCGGAAGGGTATCCGCCACTATTCCTAAGCAATACGGAGACACTAGACTTATCGTATAGATTCACTGTCGAGTCATTCGTCCATCACCGGGCCGTGCAATAGGGCCACTTCACACGGAGTGCGTCGGATTAGCATTCCAAACGGTTAGGTACTGTGGTGAGCGCACAGCTCATAGTTCATGGTTCCACAGGGGGGGTCCGTCGCGCCACTGGCTCGCGAGCGAGTGGTGCTAGGGAGGGTATTAGGTGTGAATGGAACGGGCGGGGGCGGTGTCACACTGCGGGCGGGCCGGCTTATAGGGGTCCGTAGATGATGATGCCAAAGAAGACGGCCCACATGAGCACAATCCACTGCATGCCGTGGAGCCAGTCTGACACGGATTTGGTCTCACCGTCGGAGATCTTGCGCGCGACGAACTTGAGCACCTCGTCGAGTAATACCACGGGTACTGAGAACTTCATCACCACCAACCACTCGTCTATCGACAGCGGCGTTACTTGGAACACGGCCTGCAATCACACACGCAATACGCATATTTTTAAACGTTTCAGCGCTGGCTGCGCTGAACAACATGGACGATGATGATGGATGACTCTATGAGATGGATAAAGGGTGCTACTATTTGTGGGGTCGTATGGGCCTATCTCCAGCCGTGGAAGTGTGTGGGCAATTGATATACTGATGATGTCCTCCGAGCCAAAGTTCGGCTACAGCGGGCGGCCAGTCTCGACGGAAACTAGCCATGCGCGATACATATTATGGTGTACATTCTGGACTTGGAATAAAATATAGGCTATTTTTACGGCTTATTCCACAAATCTTTAGTTCCAATTCCCTCAAAACCTCAGTTGTTAAAAAACCCCCCTAGCAGAATTTCCTCAGAGCGGAAATTAGAACCTTGGGTAAAAAAGTTACAGAAATTTACCATTTTGCCATATTCCACTTTTCTCCCCATCAGAAGAGAATCGGAACCAAAGGTCAAGAATATCAAAAATAGCTGGATCCTCCCAGAATAACTAGCCTTCGGTAGAATTGATTTAAAAAAGATGAAAATATTTAGTAACTATTCCGCGAAAAAAATTATACGATAAGATCTTACAAATTTTAATTTATACAAAATCAAATTGCTTCTATCAAAGTAAGCTGTCTACTAGTTTCGTCTCTCCGCGAGAAATTATTAGGTTTATAAGTAAGTTTATAGTAAGTTTAAAGTACTAAATTTACTTACCGAGAGAACTTCAATATGCAAGATGACGAAGTGAAGAGTGAAGGAGAGAGCCATGGATCCGATGAGCCACAGGTTGGTCCACGGAGGCATAGCGATGAGCGACTGGTTCTCAGACAGGGAGTTCATGGCGTTCAACATCTCAATGGTGACCAGCACGGATAGAGCCATAGTCATGGGGTGGGGATCGGTGAAGATCTTGCAGTCGATACCCTGGAAAAAACGGGGTGGTGTGCTGAATTATAAGGGTGGTGTAAATAATGCTTCTTAACCACCAGCGCAGGAAGAGGGGCCAATGAAAACCTCAGTTTGATGTCATTTTCTGCAATCTTTCAATAAATATAGCTTACTTATATCTAAAATTCGACACCAAGCGAGTTTTAGTTTTTGTGTCGTCTTTGTTTCCAAACATTCCACATTCAGTTTCGCTAGTGTATGTACAAGTATTTTTGTATATAAGTGGTGCATTTACCTTGAAGTCTTCGTTTCCATCACCAAGGCACTGCAAGTGGTGGGTGAGTTGCCAGTAGGTCATCTGAGGTCCATACGGGGAGTAGAGGAACCACCAGGAAGCACCTCCCACGGTGGCTGCGCCGACGTATCCACCAATAGCCATGTACCTGAACCACAACGAAACATTTCAATCATGGGCTCTGCACCCTTGCAGTCGGCACCGTGCCGTCCGTGTATATGAGCCCTAACCTCAACCTCAACAGCCTGTATTGGTCCACTGCTGGACACAGGCCTCCCCCTGATAAGCGTTTTATTGGCGTTTATCTAATGGCCATAATGCTCACTCACGGTGGGCTCGCGGATTGGGGATTAAAGCCCTTAGAAAAGATATCGCTTTTTCAGTCTTGCCGTGGTAGTCGCGGTGGGTTTCTAACTAGTTTGTGTGTAGTTAACCCTTTTACACCTCCCTGCCAAGCTTTACTAAAATCCGTTCAGCCGTTTAAGCAGGAAAAAATAACTAAAGAAAAAAAACTTAACTACGAAAGTGTTTATGGTTTATACTACGCACACGGACGCCAAGTTGCATTACAGTCGGCAACTTGTCGTCCGTATATTTGAGACGTGCAGTCCGTGTGTATGACGCATAAGAGTACAAGCGTTGTCTGCCAGTTAGCAACCGTTGATTTGTTTAGGTATAGACCTAAACAAGCCTACTATAGCATGATACAAGCAAGTTTATTGGATTTCTGTGATAAAGCTAAAATCGTAAACGTTTCTGGCGCTAAAACAACAAAAACAGCACCGCGACTATGCAAGACGTAGAAAATTACGACGGGAAGTACAATTAATTATTAGTTTTACAACTCGCACATTGTGTATGTGTATTCAAATTTGTGTTTGTTGGACTGGCAACGATTCTAATTAATTTTATCGCTTTATTTACGTCATACATGAGTCATAACTACATCACAGACAATGTCTCTGATACAAAACCCATAAACCTAAATTTAGACTGAGTTAGATAAGCGGCAGTAAATTTCAAGTAAACGGTGTTAATTTGAGGTTGAAATTTACAGTATTTAGTTGTTTGTGAGTCAAAAGGTGACTGATTTACATTACCTAATTCAAAAACTAGAAATATATAAACTATGCTAAATAGGAAAACTACCAAAGGAACAAATAGAAAAAGCGCATTTGAAAAACGTATGAAGTGACTCATGTTACTTGGTCTACATTACATACATTCCTAATTTCTGCTGATTTGCATATTCTGTGTGTATTTTACCGTTGTTACCATACTATAATTTGGATTGTTTTGAAAAAGAAAACGTAGAAATGATTAACATGTTACACAGAAAACGCCGCCGATCATAGAACCTCTTGTTTTCGAGTAGCTTTAACGGAATTGTTACTATATATTATAATGTGACTTAACCCATTCACCGCTGCCGGCTTGATTACAAGGTTTTTAATTCAATCTCACCTGAAGAACAGCCATCCAGAGATAAGTCCCTCATCAGCCCTGCGGGGAGGTTTGTCCATGATGTCCAGATCGGGAGAGTTGAAACCGAGGGCGGTGGCGGGCAGACCGTCAGTGACCAGGTTGACCCACAGCAGTTGGACGGGGATAAGAGCCTCGGGCAGACCCAGGGCAGCAGTCAGGAAGATGCAGACAACCTCGCCGATGTTGGATGAGATCAGGTAGCGGATGAACTGCTTCATGTTGTTGTAGATGGCACGACCTGGGTGACAAATATGACTAACATTATAACGGTGTTCTAATCATCGGTGCGATCAAATATCTGTCTCCTCAGACTTTGATATTTTATTTGTGTACAATAAAGTTTTTAAGATTTCTATTAATGAATTTATGTTCATCATCACAACATTGGCATTATCCATCCTTTGTCTGGATCTAGATTCCAAAGTTATTAAAATAAACACGCTTTTTTACATAACACATAGAGCAATTTGTAGATAAAACATTGTGAGAAATAGTCTTTTGGTAAAATTCGTGTAGATTAAAATGTAGATACATAATAGATTCAGGCGTTGCTTTGCGGAAATCCATTGTAAATATAAGGATGAAAATGTAGTACAAACCTTCCTCAACAGCAGCGACAATGGATGAGAAGTTGTCGTCAGCGAGCACCATCTCAGCGGCGGACTTAGCGACGGCGGTTCCGGAGCCCATGGCGATACCGATCTCGGCCTTCTTGAGGGCAGGGGCGTCGTTCACACCATCACCAGTCTAGAAAGGAAGGACTAAGTCAGACTTTTCATTGCAAAGATTATCTAGGTTTACGGGAATGGGACATTGCATGGGTGTATTCGAAGTGTTATTTATTTGTACATCAAAAATATTTTTAATAACTTATAAGGTCATATAATAACAATACACTAGCATAGTTCGTTGTTATAATGATTCATGATACAAATTGTGAGTTGTGCATATTTCAGACAATACTTATGTGAATAACAACATTTTTCTAATTATACCAGGATAGGTACTAAATATAATAAAGATACTAAATAATCTCAATATGTTTCTAATTCTCCACAATAGATAGTTTTGTGACAAGACAATTTTATAAAATTCGTTTATGCAACAACGAACCACGTATAAAAGTTTTTGGTTATTATAGTTAACAATATTACTAGCTACAAAAAAAAATATTCTAAGAAATAGGACATAATATATCAGACATCACAAGACACGGCGCGGGTTCGAGTTCCGTCGAAGTAGTTTTTTTTGGGATATTATTTGAACCATGTATTGCGATACCTCCCACTTCAACTTCATTAATATCACAAAAGATGTAGGTATGAACCTACATCTTTTGTGATATTAATGAAGTTGAAGTTTACTTTACAACAGTCAATAAATTATTCACTCCAGACATTAGGAATGATAACTTTCAACCATTCTAGTACATAAACAACACCCTAACGTAAACAAGGGGCCTACCAGCGATGCGGTGAATGTAAACAATCATACACTGTATTGGCCTAAAATTATGAAGACACTTGTTGCAGCAAATTAAACTGCGTTTGTTATTTCCGATAGCCTTTGAATTGTTTCATTTGGCTCGGCTAGACGATACAATGAATATAGGTACGTGATTTAGTCTCTTAGAGTCTAATTCGGTTTATTGCTTCTACAGAAGTGAAGGTAAAAAAAACACAAAATGTAGTAAAGGAAAGTTGAAATTCTATATCCGTAACTGGGCCAATGTTTTGTTGCTCAAAAACATTATGATATCTGCAAGTTATTTTATTACAATGTTACTGTTATCGCCAAAATTATAACAAGTTTTTCCTGCTTTAAATTTTACCAATAACCTTGGGCTCTGCAAGAGGCACGGTTCCGAGAGGGCCCTGTTTAAGAGTCAGATATGTTGGTGTCAAAATCAACAGATATAATTATGAAGTTATAGTAATACTAGCTAAATAATAGATTCAGGCGTTACTTTGCGGAAATCCAATGTAAATATAAGAATGAAAAATATTAAGTAACAATTCCGCGAAAAAATTATTATACTGCTCGCGTCTTCGCTCAGGTGGTATACCAAAACAAAGCGTAAGCTACATTGGGATAATAGGGAGATTAACTTTTCTCTCCATATAATACTAGTGTAAGGGTCTATTTCATAATGTTGTGTAGTCGTGAAACGTAACAATGATATTTATCGAACGGATGAGTAAAATAGCTTATATGAACAGACACTAAATAAGGTGTAGTGCTCACCATGGCGGAAATTTCATTCATGCTCTGCAAGTATTCAACGATCTTGGACTTGTGCTGAGGTTCGACGCGGGAGAAGAGACGTGCGCGGGCGCAGGCGGCGCGCTGCTCGGAGATGGAAAGGTCATCGAACTCGCGACCGGAGTAGGACTTGCCGGTGGTGTCTTCATCCTCAGTGAACACGCCGATACGTCTGGAAAGCCATATTTCTGTTTAATAGTAGAACTTAAAAGAAAAAAGGCAAAGAAGACTAATTTTGCTGTTAAACTACCTGTTGATGTTACGGGAGCAAAATTGTGAGAAAGTTGGTTTTGTATTAGATATCTAGATTAATTTAGTAGATTCTGAGTTGAAAGTACCTGCAGATAGCTTCAGCGGTGGCCTTGTTATCTCCAGTGATGACAATGACGCGGATACCAGCGGCGCGGCAACGGACGATGGAGTCGAACACCTCCTTACGGGGCGGGTCCAACATGCCGACGACTCCGATGAAGGTCAGGTTCACTTCGTAAGTGTAGAACTTGGTCGAGTCTCCCAGGTCCATCTCTTCGGGCTTCAGAGGGTTGTCGGCGGTGGCGAGGGCCAGGCAACGCAGTGTGTCGCGGCCGGTACCGTATTGACGGGTCAGCTCCAGAATGCGGTTCTTCAGGGTAGAGTTCAGAGGCACCTTGCTGGTTCCGACGCGGGCGTGGCTGCAACGGTCCAGGACGCCCTCGGGCGCTCCCTTCACGAAGAGTTTAGGTCCGTTTCCGAGGCGGGAAGGCTTCAGGGGTGTGCAGTATGAGGACATGGATTTCCTGTCACGAGAGAACTCCAGGGTGAATTCTTTCTTCCACTTGGTCTCAATCTCCTGGCGGACGACGATGGCGGAGGAGCGGCGGTCGAGGCCGGTCTTGGGCACGTTGAAGGGGTTCATTTTTTCCGCGAGCACAATCAGGGCAGTCTCGGTGGCCTCTCCGACCTTCTCGAAGGCCTGCTTGAACTCGTTGAAATCAATAGCAGAGTCGTTGCACATGATGCAGATGGTTCCCAGTTCTTGCAGCGCGTCGAACTCGGCCGACTTCACCTTCTGTCCCTTCAGGTAGACGTCGCCGATAGGCTCGTAAGTGGAGCCAGTGATCTCGAACTCGACGAAGCTGCTGTCATTGCCTTCGATCTTCTCGAAGATGAACATACGAGATACGGACATCTGGTTGGTGGTGAGGGTTCCGGTCTTGTCGGAGCAGATGACGGATGTGCAACCAAGGGTCTCCACGGAGGGCAGAGACCTGACGATAGCGTTCTTCTTAGCCATACGGCGGGTGCCTAGAGCGAGACAGGTGGTGATGACAGCGGGAAGACCTTCGGGAATGGCGGCGACGGCGAGAGCGACGGCAATCTTGAAGTAGTAGACGGCGCCCTTGATCCAGCTGCCTCCGTGGGCAGGGTCGTTGAAGTGTCCGATGTTGATGGCCCAGACGGCGACGCAGATGACGGAGATGACTTTGGAAAGCTGTTCGCCGAACTCGTCGAGTTTCTGCTGGAGGGGAGTCTTGATCTCCTCGGTCTCGGACATCTCAGTCCTGATCTTGCCGATGGCGGTGTTGAGGCCGGTGCCGATGACGACGCCGCGCGCCTTGCCGGCGGCTACATTGGTTCCTGAGAAGAGGATGTTCTTCTTGTCCTGGTTGACGGCGCGGGGGTCTGGAATGGCGTCGGTGTGCTTGATCACAGATACGGATTCACCGGTCAGGATGGACTGGTCAATGCGGATCGTGGTCGAGAAGATCTTGATGAGGCGGATGTCGGCCGGGATCTTGTCTCCGACGGAGACTTCCACCACGTCACCGGGTACGATTTCTTTCGCCCTTACTTTTTGAACGCCGGATTTGTCGCCTCTGACTACTTTACCCATCTCGGGCTCGTATTCTTTTAAGGCTTCGATGGCGGATTCGGCATTTCTTTCCTAAAAGAGAGTGCATGTGGTCAAATGAGGTAATTTTTTTATTAAGGTCAATATGGTTTAAAGCCAGTATCTTGTGTGTATCTTACCTGCCATACTCCTACAATGGCGTTAGCGATAAGAATTAGTAAAATAACGAAGGGTTCTACGAATGCTGAGAAAGCATCTTCGTGTTCTTCAAATAAAGCTAAAACCTGTAAACAAAACATGTGATTAGCTACCTTATCAATAACAAAACAAAGATTAGCTTCACCAAATATTATTTTTTACTTACGAATGAGATAATAGCGGCTAATAGCAAAATCTTGACTAAGAGGTCATCAAACTGTTCCAGTACTAACTGCCATATACTTTTGCCTAAAATAAAAAGAGATATTACAAAACACTGCGCTCCTTGTAAATGAAAGACTTCGTTCTAACAAACAAAACATTGCACTTTACTTTCATAAGAGGGCCGAGACAATGGCAAACATTATATACATATAAGTACATCCGATCCACTAGCTTTGCTTTGCCCGCGGTTTCGCTCGCGTTTTTGGGGATAAAAGTAGCCTTATGTCTGTCCTCGGTATGTATCTCTTTTTTTATCAATTCTAATATTATAAATTCGAAAGTAATTCTGTCTGTTATGCTAGAACAGCTGAACGGTTGTTAATGAAATTTGGTAGGGAAGTTAATAATATCACGGACACGGAGATCTGCTACTTGAAAAGCGCGTGTGAAGCCACGGGTAGAAGTTATTACCTTTATATTTTTCGTGTATAGCTATGTTTTTATATGTATACATTTCACTAAAAACATTTTACTAATTCTATAATCATAAAACTAAATAATAATGGTCTGTAACCGGTAGAACCGGCTGTCATTAAATTGGTCAGGCTCTATATGCGTCAAGATCTTTAAATTCAAGGTTTTAAGGCAAGACAGCGAGCGTGTCATACCTACGTAAGTTAAAACCTTGCGCCATATATACGACTTTAAGTGGCTTAAAGGTTACCTTACAACAATGTTCATGTTTGTAGATGCTTACCTTCCTCAGTAGGCAGTTCTGAAAAGAGAAAAGAGCGATAAGAATTTTGAATACAACATCAAAGGACGTACTTTAGATTGCGATAAACTAGCCAGAACAGATGTGGTACCTATCTGAGCAGTAACGATCGTACATAAATACACTACAGCTTGCAGAGCGCGGCCAAATCCAAGAAAACGTCGAGAACTCTAACTCTCTTAGCTCTTGGTGATGTGATGCATGATTAGAAAAGGAAAATTTTACTCGAAGATAGGTATATACACATGTCAATTTGACATAGAAAGGGTTCAGAAGGGTTTTTTTCTTAGTTTCACGCGTAATGAATTAAGTAAGGACTGTTTTTGTTTTGAAACAATGAAATATAAAATAATAAACATATTAAAAAAATTAAAGCGAAATTTAGAGATGTGATTACCTGAGTCAATTTATTTTGCGTGCATAAAGTATAAGTCGTGAACTTTTGACTGACTTTGACTTTGAACAGGAACGATTCCCGTGTGACATAGACTAGGTAATTAATTATCATTTCTTTTGTCTTTCGGATGTAATATTAATAAGTAAACAGCAAGAGAATGCTCATTCCAGTGCCAACTGGGTCTTATACCGATAGTGTGGAATGTACATGCTCGTACATAAGTCGTGTCAATTTTATACGGCTAGCATAACCATAAGTTTAGTTAAGAGAAGTATATTTAACGAATACACAATAAGTTACAAAAAACACTGACGTCATACAAATGTTGACGTCTATTTCCACGGTGGAATTCTCGGGCTACGTTATCATCAGTGCCTAAACAGGTTTTCTGCCGACAACTACGCATATATACAGTTATCGAAGTAAGAATCTTATGTTTATAGTCTGGCTGGATAAAATCATAGTCATCATGTGCCAATTTCGTGATAATAGCCGATAAATATTTATCAGGACAGCGTTCTTTTGTGATGGGTTGTAGTCTGACTATGTTAGGTTACAGGTGTCAATTACAATGAGAAGCGTTTCATATTTTTGCAAGTTGATGAATACAGTGGAATTGTTTTTGAGTTTAAATGATGAAGGTACTATAATTGGGTTCTGTCTCGATGAGTTCTTGAATGGTACATTTCATTCATCAGGATAAAAAACTCGACTCAAACCAAGCATTTATTATAACTTCTTATCATCATGTTTCTAAACCTAAACGCACCTTATCTCGCTAGACGACTACGCATTAAAAATAAGGACAATAACGAATGCGATAGCTGTATGCAAAAAGCTCAAGATACGACAATATTACATTACATTCGTCTCGCTTGATTGTGAGCGATCGCATTGGACCACGCGTACGACTCGCACAAAGATATACGTCATACCACGATGACGACTGTTAGAACGTAAAGATACTAGTCTTTTTATCCGCGCATCGATTAATATCAATCGATAAATAAAGAGCGGCTTAATTGTGCAAATAACTCCCGGGGATCGGGAAGTCAATGAGAATGCGAGATAAGATCGCCTGTCCTAATCGTGCAGTGTAATCGGGCAACGTGCGGTTGGTCAATCGTTCGACTCTATTTGCGTTTTCAGTCCGAATGCCAGCCGAGAGAGTAATGTAAGCAATTAGTCAACGCGTCGATAACGCAGTGTCAGCATCTGTGCACACTCACTGATGTATCGAAACTAAGCATTACGATATGACAAGCGCGATTTATCCATCCTAAGCATTACAAATTCCAACTAAGCAGGATCAGGCGATCGTGCTTCCCCTTCCTCCAAGACCGACGTCATCACAACGTTATGCGTGGCCTGAATGTCAATAACATAACACAATAGACAATATTTGATTAACTTTTAGAGCTCCCGAGGTCTCGCTTTACGACTTCGATGCCGGGTAAAATTAGATGAGAAACAAATCTGTTTCATAGCTTGTTATCGAACAATTGTAGGAAGCCGGCGGCGATCCACTTAGTGGAATACCACAGGTGGTAAGCAGCTACCTTGGATTGGCTTGCTATTTGTTTTCCAACATGCAACAGGCAAATCGCTGCAAACTATAAATCAATGAGGTAGTACTGTTTATCGGCAGGTAAATTCAGCGATTATACCGTTATCTTTTCCGTAGCTCGTAAATATAAAACAAATCCTACAGTCTCGGGTGATATTGAGGTAGAGGTGAAAGTACGATAAGAACGGAATGAGATTTTTAGAGCTTTGTTCCTTTTTTGCGCCAGGAGAAAGTAAAGAGAAAACGCACAAGGAAAGTATATTATCAGACGTGTCTAGATTATGTTCAATATCAAAGTTAATAGCTCGATCGACACATAAACTAATTCATCTACAAACAATTGATGTTTATGTTTCAATAGCTGCAGAGAATTAATAATTTAATAGACTGTTAAATTAATAAATTCTCTGCAGCGTTTAATAATTCATACTATTACTAAGATTGACTGATAAATTAGATTAAGGATTCAATAGGAAAGGCCAATCAGAGGCTCCCCCTCTGATTCCCATTAATTTCTTGCCCTAATTTGCAATAAATTTCACAAAGTTGTTAGACGAGATGAATCGATTGTGTACGTAAGTGTACGTGAAATATTTTGCACAGAGAAAGATTTTTACGTGAATGTTGAATGTAGAGAGAGCGTCAGCTTTTGTAGACGCAACCCGCCAACGGACATCTAAAATAACCCCGGGTACCTACGGTATTTCACGGCACGAGTTTGCAGCCAACAGCGCTTCCAACTCAATATTCTACCTAATTGACTCGGCAGTGGTAACTCTATCGACCTACTAAAGCTACCGTGCTCTTAAACTATACAAATTGTATTTCCGTTGACAACCCTTGAACAACATGGTCTACTTGCGGTTAACATTGAACATTTGCTTTGCTAATACCGTACAAATATCGTGGTATTAGTAGGAACCTACGTATTATGTAGCTTATGCATACACGGTTTATGGGTTTCGAGGACGAAGCGTAACAGATGAGTGTAGAAGTTATACTTGGTATGTTTGTGTTGCGATTACTGATTATTCCGCCATAAAATTCTAGAAAGACCATAATAAAAACTCCTTGATAATACTATGTAGACGTCACAGATTGCAAAAGTAGTCTGGTAGAAATCACAGTTTAATCCTTTGTTAATCAATTGTGGGAGAACTTGGCAAACAAAGGAATCTTTATTTGATTGAACAAAGGATAATTACTGGTAATTCGGATAATGCTATGACCGTCATCAATAGGGAAGTTAATTTTAAGGCTTAATCAATCAATATTCAGGTGACACTACGTATGGTGTATTATTGTGTTGGTCAATGCATTACCTAATCAAAACCAGACGTGCAAAAAACTTATAAACGTTATCAATGCTGTTCATTCAAAGCAGCAACATATTGATGTGTTTTTCACTTTAAACTAGTCAGAATTCTTGTAATGGATATACCTTATTATGATTTATGACAACTCTGACACGAAGTTTATACGATATTTACGAATTCAAGCAACTACGTACGACACCGGTTGTGAACAAAGATAAACAAAGACGATGTGTTTGGACGCTTCTTTTTGTGGCGGGCAAGTAATGAAGACTCAAATGCTCGCTCGTCGACAGCTGTTTAATATGCAAAATAAATTAACTAAAATAATAGCGCACAGCTGCTAGATCAATAATGCATGTTATTTTATTTGTTAAGAAGATTATCTGATTTTACGCGTTGAATACAGCGAACATAATGAGCTCGGGAGTATGTTTAAGTAGACTTAGAAAAGGTGTCTATATTTACAAAAAGGGGTGTGAGTGTTAACCTGGGAGGCTTGTACGCAACGTCGGGTTGTCACGCCTCAAAGAGCGTACCCCTCTGGTTAGGCACACGCACCACTGGCCAATGAAGATGACCCACCTACTGCTTATAAATAACCATCACTCCAAGCCTGGGGCATATTGATAGGCCTTAGGTATCGTTCATCATCGGGCTGAGCCTCGGCCAGCTACGATCGATCTCGTACAGTACATCAAACACATCTTGCTATTTATGTGCACCTACAGCGATACACAGATTACAACTTGAAAGGAATGCGTAATTTTATTGGTAAGCTCGGCGCACGTGGTCTGCTTTACAGATTTATCTTTGAACTGTGTATTATTGTAAAGTGCGATCGAATTAGTCAATGTTCCTTTATTGGGTTCCGTACCGGACCCTTTACGGAGGCTTAGTAATATCCCGAAAATAAGACCACTGTCTGCCCCGTATCTCATGAACCGTAAAAAGTAGAGTTGAATTTTTTATGAATGTGTATTTCTCTTGCCGTTATAACCACAAATAATGAAAATATAATAAATTTATTAATTAAGGGGACCAACGTTCATATATCACGTCGAGTCACCGAAATTAAGCAACGTCGGGTGCGGTCGGCTTTTGTAATTCTGTTTTTGGGGTTTCTTTTGCGAACATCAAGTATTGTACGGAACCCTCCGTATGCGAGTCGACACGCACTTAGCCGGCTTTTATTAGTTCTGCTAATAAATGCAAACGTGAGAAAGCTAATTGATTACTTTATTAATTCAAGTATCATAAAAACAAACAACAGAAGATGGTGACTATAGGCATTGTTTCAAAGACTTTTGCAGTATTAACTGCAAAAGTCATTGAAGAAATATTCCTGATAATCAGCTAACCCTATTCCTTTCTTTGAACTATTCTATATTGATGATGAATTGATAATAACTATTATAAGATAACATTTAAAATAATACAATAAGCAACAAAAACCTATTCTTCTTCTAACATTTTAGACACATTCATACAGTAGTATATAATGTTGATGCCTTGTGTACTGTTATGATCTCTCTATTTAACTATTTTTTTGATAAAAATACTTGCATAGCTACAAATTTGTGTCAATACAACGAATGTCAAGGTGAATCTTTTCACCTTCGAAAAATGTGACTGTTATGTATGTTCTTTGAGAATGATATCTTTTACCACAAAATTATGTGCATATAATAGAATTACAATGTTAAATGACAATGTACAACTACACTACAACGCAATGTACCCAATGTTTCTCAGTGATTATTCAAGAAGTTCTCAAACTATTTGAGAACAGTTAATGTGAAATGTGATGGTGTCAAACATAAATGGGTTAGAAGATTTTAGTATGGAGAGTGGGCATAGCATTGGCTGTATTATTTTTTCAAAATCACCACAAGATAAGTTATATATTCGGTAAGAGGGCATGTAAGAAATAAATGTCATTTATTATAAGGATCTAGTGTCTAGCTCGGGATTCAATATCAAACACATTCAACCAAATATTTTTACCCAATTATTTAACGAGTAACTATTATTGTGTGCGGAGAATTATAAAAAAAACTGTTGTTGTGGGTTGATGTCAGAGTCAAAAACTTCCCTCGTACTTAGACCATAAAACTAAGATATTAATTTGTCTGGACAGTGTGGTTTTTTTATTAACAAAAGAACAATACTTTATTTTCAATTCCCTTGTCAATAGTGAATCATTCACAGTCAAACTTAATCATCTGGCAATATTTCAACAAATGCATAGTAATCTAATTCTAATTCTAAGTGGGGGAACTAAGATCTGCACGGACGTCTCACATAGGAGTGTATTGTGCATTATCCCCCTGCCTAAGCAGGCCCTAACCAGCCCAGCTCCAATGCATAGTAATGTAACACAGACGTTATGCAGAATAACATAAGATGGATGATGGATGACTTTGTTGAGTAGCCATGCTGTATTTGAGTCAAATTGGATGTAGTGAGTGAGTGTACTCTTTTTCTACACTGAGACTCGCCATGGTACATTGTGACAAATGGACAATTGGACGCAACAAACAGCCCATACTTAAGACTAAAATTTACTTGATTGGCACATCTTCCTATGTACAATTAACATTACTTGTCGATTTGAGATTGTTTCTTCAATAAATTGCGAAATCAATGCTAAGCTAGTCAGTTTTCATTATTAATGTGTCATGATTTGTTTACAAACATTTCCAATCAAGTTTGGCTAGTGTATAGTTATACTGTTCAGCCAATTCTAGGAAGTCTTGCTATAATCGGCAAATGACCCATAATTACATACAAAAACGTGCACATGGGCCTTACGCGGTACGAGTACATTTTGCTTCAAATATTTTAGTTTAAGGCCTGTATTATGAAAACTTCCACAGATATAGATCAAGGCTTGAGTAAGTTAAAGAAAAGCATAACTCAAGCATAGATTGATGACTGAGCAAGCTTTCATAATACATGCCTTAGTCTCTTTTTGTTTTTATATTAAAGGGAAGAAGAGAAGCAAAATAGGTATTCTTTGCAGCTTTTGATGAACTATCTTTGTTTGTAAATGATTAGCCAAATGATAGCAGATTGCTTTCATTAAGCTAATCATTGATAACACCTGTTACCTATTGTTAGAAGGTATTGATCGCTGTAAGTATAACTCAGGGTAGAAATTGCATTTGAGATTCCTAGAATTTTTATAACAAGTTTACAAACTTATCCCTTGGTTGTAGTATATTCATTAACAAGGATTATGTAGGCAGTTATTCAGTATTGAAACAAGTACTTCAACATTATCAGCTGACCTTGTTGTCTATGTAAAACTGTTCTGACTAGTTTATAACTAAGATAATGTACAGTATATGTTAATGAGTACTTAGCACTGAATAGACAACAAACTTACCATTTGGGCCATATTTTTCCTGGTTCCTTTTGACTTGGTCTGGGCTTAGACCTTTGTCCGGATCTGTGCCAAAGTAACCGAGGATTTCATCCACGGTTTGTGAATGAGCGTCATCCAGTGCCATGGTGGAGTACTACGTTGCCGTCAGTCCTAAAAAGAAACAGATATAGGTTAGAAATGACGAGTCATCATTATCAACTTGAAGTTTTGAGGTTATAAATGATTATCATTGTATTGAAATTAAATAGAGCTAGATTCTGCGTTTAAGCCGGTTGCTATTCGGCATAAAGCATAGCAGCTGATAAAAAGAAGAAAGCACCTTTCAATGACAGTAACCCAATTTTTTTTAAGAAATGGGCCACTAGGTTTTTTTTTAAGTTTGAGGTAAAATATTTTAATTTTTTATATCACTAGTAGTCCACAGACATAGGGGCATTATTCAGCGACAGCGAATAATATTTTGAATATAATTGTTCAGAGTTCCGAACCCTCATCGTCACTGACTGAAAAACCACTCACCAAAAGTTTTGATTTGCATGAGAAATAGATTTATAATACAGTCTTTCACTAAGTTAACGATTCTGTATCTAATTTTAATTTCTACTAAATTATTACTTTGCTCGTAAGTAAATATCATAAACTACAAGAACACGTATCCAACAATCTAGCAGTCATTTTTTCCTTGACTGACGTTTGTTGTGCAGTGTTGCCAGGTGAATATCTGCGCTTGCCTGTCATGTGTTAAAAAAATAGAGAATCGTAGTCAATACAAAACTAAACACTAGTTTAATTTGTGTTTGCTATTTAGTCGAATAAGTTTTTTAAAGATCTCTTAGTTGCTTTTGAATCATTACAATTCAAATAAAATATTGTTTAAAATACTGCACTTGTCATCAAATTTTGATGCCTAATGTATCAATCAATAATAAAACCGATGTAGTTTTAGATCCAGTCAGCTAGAAACAAAAACTGTGACTAATAATAATTTTAATAACGGTCAAATTCACAATAACTTGAAGATGCATAGATGTTAGTAGTTTCCTCAGTATTAGGGGGTAAACCATCGAATCTGGCATCACCTAGAGATTGTAGAGCAAAAAGTCGATAGAAGCGCCATCTTTAATTTTATCACTTGAACTATTTTAGTCAAAATAAAATCTTTTACTGATAAATTATCTACTTTTTTGGTAAGATATTCATAATTCGCTGCAAAATAAAATTTATTTCCTCATATTGTTATTAAATCGACCATCAAGGTGGGTTTTAACATAATTAGCATTGAAATAATGTGGAGCTATCTCATAGGTCGAAACCGTACCACGTGATACGAAAGCTATTTCGGTGTCATAGGCGCTTACAAAATGCGGTATTTTTAAAAGTTAAATATTTTGTCCGCGTTATGTAACACAAATCACTTCGTTAATAAGCACTAATTTCCTTTAAAAACTGTATATGAACTATATGCACTTTACGACGCTACACTTAGAATCATTGAATTTTATGGCATTAAGCAACTTACTGAAATATTTATTTTTCGACAGCGTCGGGAAGGAAAGAAGAAATAAAAGTGGCGCGGGAGATGTTTTCCCGCCGCGCCCCGAGTCTCGACTCCCGGGCGAAGAGCGACGATTTTAGAGCGGCGCGGGCGCGGTGGAGGGACACCGTCGGAGATTTCTTTAATTATTTTGGCAACAGTACTCGATGGCACAGCCGAGTCGCTTTCCAGGGTTGCATGTCGCATGGCGGCAGTCGCCGGCCGTCCTATGATGATCTTTTTATAGCAGGCGCTGCCCGGCTCGAGCTCCCGGTAGGTACTGGTTTGCGGTCATTTTTGTTTACGACTATTAAAAAGGTGCTTTTTTTCAGCTTTCATTTTACTGCCTTCGCGGCCCTGTCACTAACCGAGCTTGATTTTATTAAACTTGTGGTCTCATCAGGTTTAAAATTCACTACGATTTAGTAAGGTAGAGAAGGATACGTATGCCATTTGGTGCTTTTTAAAACAACAGGCGGAAGAAGATACTTAGTATAATGAACTTGAACTAGGCAGGTATTTGAATACCTGAAATGTTTTCCTGTTCCCATTATAATACCTAGGTCAAGGTCAAAGCTGACTAGATGAAGTGTTGAACCAGAAATGAGCTTTTACGTTGACATTTTAAGGCACTAATAAAATCTCAACTTTTGGCCTTATTTGCAACTGGCCATATCTACAAAGCATAATCTGGCCCAATATAAGTACATATATGCAGAGCTTTTGCTGCTTTTGTTACCTTCTGTGATGATTAATAGAATAAAGTGAGATCATAATATGATCTTCAGGTATTTGTTGGATAAAATGTTCTATATAATAGAATAAAATGTTCTATATATTAGAACATTTTGTCCCGCAATGGGAATCCAACCCCACAACCTTCTTTGTCACAGGCTACTTGATCTTTATTTCAAACCGGAACCGGAAACATTTTATTTAGGTACCTATTAAGTTTTGCAAAAAATCATATTGTATCTCTCTTTCATTTTTTATTTCACTCAGGGACGAAGGAAATTACCTTCGCTAGATTCATCGAGTTTTGGCTAGTACTATATAAACTCTATGGCTAGATTTCACACAAGTAGGTTTCTTCCTACAAACTTAAATAAATATTATTTCTACAAGATATTACTTTAAAATATTTCTTCAGTCTTTATGCTGGTTGGTAAAATAGTCGGTTAGCTATTATATTATTATTTATAAGGCAGTAGTAAAATGCTAGACCCTCTACAATATTGAACTAGCTATTAGCTGAATTTGTTGATGCATTTCTTATTTACTAGATAATTTACGCTGCTTATGTACGTAGGTATTATAAATCTAAAATATCACTACTACGTGGTATATATTTCTACAGTTCTAAGTAATTAAGTAAGTAACTAAAGAATACAATAGGCAGTCTCATCGCTTGGAAGCAATTACTTCCAATGCTTTCACATCCTTGCATTACAGAAAAACACTAGACCGAATGCCTTTTGTAAATAATTCATGTTAGTTTGAAATTTTTCTCAACAAAACAAGACTGCCAAGGTTCAGCAGTACTTAGCGGTAGGTGTTTGTTACCAGCTAGTGAGATGGATAGGTCAATGAGTTTTTTTGAGTCTCTTATTAAAAAATTCTATTGTTCAAAACATCGAAACAATGAGAGTAGTATTTTAGGGTAGCTTGATATGATAAAAACAAACGCCAATGGCATGGACAGCAGAAATTCTTCAAAGAATTATGCAAGAAAAGCTCAAAGAAGCTCATTCCTTTAATCTCGTAATAGGATCGTAACTAAGATATATGAGGTACGTACGTGTAGACTAAAGTTACCTACTACGAGTATGCTTACGAGTAGCTAGGTATATGAAGTTTCATTTAATACAAGTCGGTATACCCAAATTCTTTTCTGCTATGTTCAATTGTTATTTATTGACTTTAATAAATTAATAAACAATAATCTACGTCATAATTTGACGACGTCAACTTTTACCTAGCGTGGAAAGTTTATGTTCTACAGAGCCCTTAATCTCACTGTTCATGCAATGTCATTAAATCAGTGGATTAATACTACAGTATAAACACATATATAAAAGGTATTAGGTCGATAACAAAATCATTTTTTTTGGACTCGTTAGTTGTTAGCATTTTCCACAACAGACAGTAAAGTTTAAAATAAGCTTGGTAAAAAAGGTAAGAACCTGCTTAGTTTTTGAAAATTCAAAATTCAAACTTAATAACTGTACTGACGACGCTTGGTTTCAAAGTTCCAATAAGGTTTCAACCAAACGAAAGAGATTTTCTACATAGTAAATGAAAGCAAAGTAAGACAATCTCTTTGGTAAACATTGAAGTGGTTTGTGGGTTCGAAGAAGGTCTCTTACCTTCTCAAAGCTTTCCATCGTTGAATAAACATTGGGCTCGGAAGAAGCCTCTATGCGTCGTACTTATACGTCCCACTTGATGGATTTGTATGGACAAATTTATATTGGAAGTGGTGCAGTGTCGTAGTGATTTATAAGCCTAACAGTTGTTCTTATTTATTATAGAATGTTTTCAGCTTTCAAGAAAATTATGATAAAAACGCGTGGTTCCTATTGAGTACACACTCAGCTTTGTCAGTTAAGTCTACCTTACCTACCTAAACTATTGATAGAGTCTGTTGGTTTGGTTTGTTTATGTATGTGGTAGTTTGATTTTAGTTGGGTTATGTTTAGCTAAATGAAGTTTATTGTGGAGTCAATGAACTTTAATTTAACCTGTTTTTATCATCATCATCAACATGTTACATCCACCATGTTCGATGTCTCTTATTTTTCGTTTATGTAGTTACAAAATTTGTGGAAATTGAAACCAAAAGACAAAAGATTTAAATTTGAGTTGTTTTTGTTTTTTCCAACAATAATTGACGTGACGCTGACAAGCTTATTCTTTCCCCAAAAAACTGCCCCATCTTTCAGCTTAAAGGTTTCGAGGAGAGAATGGCATCCACAATATGGCATAGAGAGGGACTCACATTCATACGGCTCATTAAGTTTTGCCTAAATCTTATTAACCTTTGTTGTTTTATCGTGAGATTGAAATAAACCAATTCAAGCCTCAATTGGCAGCTTTTGACAGGCGCCATAAAGTGTTAGAGCAAGTTTAACGATCGATTAAAAATTACGCCGACTCTAGCGTACTATATTTACATTATTTTATGATCATCAATTAACTAGTCCAATATTTTAGGCGATCTACGTCATATGTTTAGGTAATAATTATTGAACGGCAATCGGTAATGGATAAACAATCATTTGTACATTTAATAGACTCGAACAAGCGTCCTATGAGAATAATGTTTCCTGTGCGTTCTTTTAGAGAATGGCTTGATTTATTTTATTACTTTTTCTGGTACACGTATGCTAAACTTCAGAGGAGTTTAAAAGGTGAAGTTCTGACAGCCCGAAATGCCCTGTGTTGTAAGTAGACATAAACAAAGTTGTATTGTCTTCCTGCCCAATATTGTTATCAAGGTAAATCTGAAATTTTCTTAGGTATGTGCTTCATACACTCTTTGCTTCTTTAGCGCCTTTTCACTAACGAAAAGTCATCTTAAACTTTTCCGCATTAAGTCTGAATAGAAGAGTAGGATAGGCAGAATAGATAGGTTCTTTATGCCAGAATATCGTCTTACATTTTGCGGCCAAGAGGTAATTTCCAACAGCTCTTTAGCCTACTATATTTTCTATATACCCAAATACACCATTGTAAGGTATAACACGGTTAGATAATACCTTATCGTACAGGCTATTCAATGCGCACTGCATTATTTCCTCCCACCTGCGAATGGGATCAAAGATACCGCAAATATCCGAACAACATTCAAACCATCGCAGAGTGGAGGTGTGTAGAAATAGCTTTTAAAATTCCTAGATAATGTAACGTGAGTTTGAATGTACTCTACGTAGTTAACTTCTCTGTTTGGGATGCTATTCGTCATCTCCAAATAAACAGGCGAAGGTAATAATCGAAATAGAATTATCTTGCTGAGCCGTGGCGTAATCACTGACGATGCCAGAACGAGGAGGTTGGCTTAGGGATTTGTACAAACATATCCAAATCCCTAATAGTCTAGGCAAGGTCGGCTCTATTTCTAGGTTGTAGCTATTCTTCGTTTAGGTACAGACTAGATAATAGTTTGCTTATTTAGGAAGATGCTTTATAAACGTTTTCAAAGAGGAAAAACATAAGCTGAGAGCAAATGGCAGTTTTAATGAGCTTTTAATACTAACAAGCTGATGTTAATTTCAACGCGTCGCGTCTAAGACACTTCTGATAAACAGAAGCCAGATTAGATTCTTTGTTCGCATATTGAAGTTTTTTAAAATATTTAAGTAAAGCGGCGGTAACTGTAATTAAAAAAGTGATATTTACTGAAGCAACGTTTTTAGTGAATGACGACGTTTCAATTTCAAACAAAACATTCTAACATTCTACCTCTACTTTTAATTACTTGGTTCACGGTTTTGTTCACGATATTGTTCGTTCACGATATTGGTTAACTTTCATGTTGCTCTATAATGTTAATTCTATTTCATCAAATAATGGAGGAAACGAATGGTTGGAGACTGTAACTTAGTATTTACAATGTTTTACGTTAATCCTGTACCATACATAAATTTTAACATGCCTCAGGTACTCAGCGACTCGTTTACTAAGCATAACCGTGTGTTGACTCTACCTAGCCATTTCTCTGACGCGGCCGGTACAGTTAAAATTAGGAATACTACAATCTACATGTTAAACGTTTTCAGTTTCTATCAGCGTTTCAGTGCGTGGCCGTCTTCGTGACGTCGGTCACCGTTGGCCGTTATTTAAAACGGCCATGACAGTTGACAGTTGGCCACAGGGTATGTCTAATTTTAAAAGGCAGATGCCTACAGCGGATTAAAGTGCTCAAAGTCAAATGGCTATGTTCTATGCCAATTCCTCCCACGGGAAAATAAATTAAGCCGCGACTTTGTTTAACATCAGTTTAAACTGTTTGAGTACTTTTTACAGAATTTTCTTAGTCTACTTTTACCTACGAGTTATAATTTTTAATTTTACTTAATTTCATTTCAATATCTTGTTTTTGAGTTTTTCCTCAATAATTCAAACGTAAAATAACTAAGTATTTTATCATTATTTTTCCAAATAATTTATAGTTCGTTTGTGAAAGTGAATGTAATTTGATACGGTCAAGATGGCGCTGCTATCACTTACTCACTGTCTTAGAAGTAGGTGAGTTCGTATTATTCATGTACGACTCGTGTTTGTAGCAGTTTCGTGAGTAACCTTACAACAGAAGCCAGCAGACTCAATGAATTCATAAACATTCTTCTCATAATAATAAATAGCGTTATTTATTATAATTTAGTATAGTTTCACGTAATTTTAATATAGATATTTGCCGTGGCAACACTGACTGTTGTAAAGTTACCTTCAAATCTGCATTCTCTTCTTAAAACTACACAAGCACAGTCCTCGCACTTTTTCGCAAAATCCGCGTATCCTGGCAACACTGTCACTTGCACAACACAGTCCTGGTAACACCGTCACTAAAAAACTTACCGTATCACTATTCACTTGGTCCCTGACTTTTATAAAAAGTTTTTTTAAATAAATACTATCGAATGAGGTTTGCGCGCCCCATGGGGAGAGCGTCGTAGGAATGGCGCGCCGGGCGGCGTTTTACATCGCTGCCCTCTTTTATAAGCTTCGCTGTGAGCGGGAAGCTTGCCAGATACCGACCGACTTACCTATTCAGGTGAGAGAAATTGGAACTAACCCCACCAATTGGAAATCCCTCTCTTATCCTAATACAATTTTCGCCACTAGCGACGCTGTCAACCGCACAAATAAGTTGGTTGATAGAAACGCACACTCTCTCAAAACCTACCTCGCGATATTTTAATAAGACTTTAAGTGGATGGGATAAGGTTTTTATTTGTACTGCACTAGATGTTTTAGTTGTATTGCAATAGTGTTGCCAGTATTTGTTTCTGATATTGTGTAGAGTGACAATGACAAGTTTGATGTTTCGATAGTTATGTATTTGATTTATTTATGAATCTTCCGTGATAAGAGTCTGTGAGAAATAATAGGCTAGGATGCTGGTATAGAAATAATAAGGCCACTATTTACTTTTGTTCGCTTTAACCGAGTAGCTCTATGTATTTATAGAAATCCTAAACATAAAGATATAAAAGGGAATAAAGAAAATAAATTTCAAATAAATTAACAAGACAACGTCGCAATGAAAAAAAGACCGTAATGCTGAATTAAAAAATTATAATAAATTAGTTTGTTTTTAAAGTTTCAATCACAAAATTCATCCACAAAATCATTCCTATGATAAAAAACTCCAAAATTGGATAAGAAATAGTTTTATCGAAAAATAAATAAACATTAGTATTTTTTATACAAACAACTGAGAACCTTCTAAGACATTTTTCATTTAAACAGTTAACAAAAAGATTAGGACCTTTTATTTCGTAGCAGAACGGCTTCGATAATAGTCCCGTAGCAATTCGTAGCACCGAGTGCACTCGTAGCTGAGCGTAGCAGTTATGCTACGCCGTAGAGGCTCTGCTACGCCGTAGACACATTAATGTTACTTTTTAGTAAGTAGACACATTAAATTTCTATTCTTTCATGATATTTTGATACGAATACTTTCAGTATGTTAGTTGTAGGTGCATTACTACTTTGTGAAATTTATAAAGGGTATAGTACAAATTGGCCTAAAACTAAATACCTACCTACCTAATTAAGTAAGTATTTGTTTTATTAAACGCAATTTTTGAAACTACCCCTGGCCGGTCACCGTGGGGGAAGATGAGAACGACCTCTCAAAGGGAATAAAAATACTACATCGAACGTATGTAATATATTATATAACTTTGCCGGCTGTTCAAAGTTATATAATATATTGAAAAAGGACACGGAAATGTGGAAAATCTTAGAGCCCATATGAAGCCTCAAAAGTCAAGCTAAAAAAAACATAAGTGACGAATTGAGAACCTCATTCTTTTTTGAAGTCGGTTAAAAAATAGAACTAGGATATAGAATTAAAATAACAAATATGTATAAAGTCTCAGCATATAGGGCTTTTTTTAGTACAACAATACCAAAAGTTGATTTTACCAATAAAATCTTTTCAAAATCTATACAGTAGGTTTTTCAAAGTATTCAACGTATTTATTCTCAAAAATGTTCTGCACCAAATTTATTCTATTATTTCCTTAAATACTAATTAGTATGGTTAGTAGTAAGCTATGGCGCTCATTAGGGGAGGCCTATGTCCAGCAATGGAGTATAGGCTGATGATGATGATGATGGTTAGTAGTAAGAACCTTTGAATATGCTAGTGTCCCAAAAATTCTAGTTGGATTACCAAAAGATACAGGACACATTTTTTTATTCTAACAATATTCAGGAAATTAGCAGTTTACTTAATGATTACGTATCTGACTAAATACTGAAGGCTAATTTATAATTTTGATGAAAAGCGAATTAAATAATATTATGACGACTACGCTAATAGGTGAGAGAGAAATTCCTGTATCCTGTGCATGTTTAATAAACCAATTTTGGTTTATTAAACATGCACCAAAAAATTTACCACTCATTATTTTTCGTTTAGTGGGAGAACTAAAGAAAATATCCATATCAACCTCTCTTAAAAGAGAGTCCTCTCTTTTGTCGATTAAACAAAACATTATAGAGATTATAGCCGAGGATTATAGCAAGTTATGGTTCCGTGAAGTGGTGGATCTCTATAATGTTTTGTTTCTTAGACGTCTTTGCGACATTTTTTAGCAAGGTGTGACGTGACCTACTACCAAACTTTGACACGCTTTGTTTTTGTCATTGACGACCTCTGTGGCGCGGTGGGCGAAGGTCTGCCTGCGACGCAGGAGGTTGCGGGTTCGATTCCCGCCTCGGGACAAATGTGTGTACGATCTGCAGACATTTGTTCAGGGCGTTCTGGATGTTTTTCTATGTATAATAAAAAATATCTATCTATGTAGTGTATTGTATTATGTATATCAGTTATCTAGTACCCATAACACAAGCTCTGCTTAGCTTGGGGCTAGATAATGCTGTGTGAATTGTCCAGCATTATTTATTATTTATTATTTATTTTGAGTTCGATTGACAAAATAAAATATATGTATACATTATCTTCCTATTACCCTCGATCCACTAAAATCCTTTGCATAGACGTGTACAGATATGTTAAAAAAGATCTACATATCAAAGGATCCTCATGATGATCCTTTGCTGAATCCTTTTGAATCTTTCTGTACACTTTATTCCTTTAATAGAATAATATTTTATGTACTCAGGACAGTTTAGTGAAATAATGTTGGAAATCAACTTATTATTTATTAAAATATAAAGAAAATTACACTAGCAGGTATTTATAACACAATTGAGCGAACTGCAGACTGTTGCAGATAATCTACAGGTAGCTCAACATTACTTTTTAATAGTTATAGTAATGTTTATTAATACATATGAATTAATTATAGGAAAGCTCAGCTATAAATGCAAGCGACGATGCCCTGGAACCGCCAAGACGAGGTGTTACTATTCCTGTCCAACATTCCCCATATGTGCTCATTTTGCTTTACTAATTGTTTCCGTGTATAACGAGCCGATTCCATCTAGGCCCTGACTTTGAGGCAGAGATTAAGATGTTTTGAGGACGAGGGTAAATCGATAATATGCGAAAATAAATTTCAGTCAATAAAGAGCTTCTTAAACAGCCTTCAGTGCATACTTTATAACGCTTGATGTCTTTGTTTAACACTTTAAACCCCGTGGCCCCGTGTAAGACACCAGGCAGCGAATGCGTTAAGTGTGTGAGGAAAAAAAAATCTTTGGCGTTTTTACTGAGCGTATTCTCTGAATTGTCTAAGAGAATATGTTTATTAAGAGTAGAGCGAGAGTGAGAGTAAGTTCTCTAGTCACACATTACACCTACCTGTGCTGTGTGTTGGCGGCTTAGAATTTGACCCACCCCAACTCGTAAGTGGCGACTAAGGATATCTACCGGGAGCATCGCCCCCTGCAGATCAATTCTACCACCAAACTGCGATCGCCAACTCGCATGCCCTGCATACATGGGGATTATGGGATATGAGATGCGCATGAGATAACAGACAATGCGGGCGCTTATCAAGGGGAGGCCTGCGTCCAGCAGAAGACCAAATTTACCTACCTACCAACTTAAATTAATTTAAATTACGACCTAATTAATGGGTCTAGGACTTCCATGATACTTTACACATTATTAAAGCTAAAAAATATATAATTTTCCCTGCGTTTCAACCATAATTAAATTCAATTCAATATTGCTGTAGAGCACCGAATAACCCAATCTCATCGAGGGACTTAAGCAATCCCGGGCGAATTAACATAGCACATGGGCTCGAAGCTTGATACTTTCACCGCTGCCCAGCGCGATGCCTGCCGTCGCCGTGCGAAGACTGTCGCGACAGCATCACAATTACCCTTGCACGTGTAAAATTTTCTTGGTGTTATTTGTAAGGTTTTTGTTAAAATCAGGTGCCATGCTAATTCGCCCAGGTTATATGTTCTCATTAGTCTTTATCTGGTAAACCCCAGGAGTCAGAGCCGCAGCTATTCCTGGCAGCTCTATCAGACCATAGATCTACGGTTGGCACCGCGCACTGGCAGCGCGGCACCAGACACTTGCGCACACGTCTGTCAAGATGGCTATTAATCTTCACAACTCAGGGTAAACTCTTGAAGCGTCGTCATATTTGACGAGTTTTAAACTAGACTTGTGCGAATTGAAACTACTATTGTACAGGGTGATACAGAAAGGGTGTACCTACTCAGATGAATGGGGGTGATTCTGGATATCGATGGCCATTACAAGGATTTTTTGAACCTCGGCCATTTCTAAGGATTTACGTATTTTTTTAAATAATATTTTATAACAAAACTCTGTTTTTGCTGAAAAACAAGCAATAAACATTTGTGATATATTTTGTAATGTAAAATAATGCAAGAGTGCGTGTATAACGAATAATATGAAGAAAAACAACTTTTTTTTTTCATTTTTGCGAACAACTGTTTACCTACCCATTCAAATTGTTATAGCACCCAATAAGTATTAACCTACTAAAAAGTGTTTCAAAGCAAAGCTTATAGAACGAGGACCGGATAATTATCATGGTATTTGATAAATCTAAATTTAAACAAAATAGTGACAAAAATTCGTCCATATAGGGCAGGTCAAGAGTGCAATGTACATTTAACAAATAAAATCGAACAGTCTCGGATAACATTATCAAAATGTAGCATTGGTATTTTTATTTTCTACTATTTAGTATACAACTTGCTTTTAAGTATAGATCAAACTAATCGCATTAAATTTATATAATAAAGCCGATGGCATTTCCTGAATCAAGTGCGTTAGGTACACTGCTAAATAATTGTCTTTAGTAAACATACAGGGGTCGTCAGGTGATTCCTGGCAACTAGCCAATTGCCCACGCACATTGCTTTACACAATAACGCACTCAATTCTCGAACCTACGATATCCATCCCAGAGATAACTTTCCCATGTACAAAATACCAGAACTCAAAACTGATGCCCAAATCACATGCATTAAAGTTTCAAACGTACGATGCAAATTTTAAAGATCAGTTTCCTATGAGCTTGTACTAAATCTTAAAATTGATGCCCAAATCTCTCGTGGCATCTGCCTTGAGCTATGTATTTTTATTTTATCGTGTTAATCGCAGGGCCATCGTTAGGCCGTCAATAAATCAGATCAAGTGTTGACATTGCTTTGAAAGAAGTGTTATGAAAGATCCATCCATCCAGGATGGATTGATGGAAGATAGGAATTATAACGTGTAATATCTCATATTTCAATACTGGGGCTGACCTGTTCGACAGTGATGCGATATTATGAGTCGAAATGATGGTAAGGTGTTTATGTTGTACATGTAATAACGTACTGACATGATAAACAAACGGAAAGAGGTTTTGCTTTTAAAACGCTTGTTCAAGTTCCACCTGATTTTCATACATAGGTTCGGTCTCGGTAGATTCAGGTAGGTACTTTGCTCTACCAACGGTAGGTTACGTAAAGCTTCTGTAAAAGCATTGAAAGAGCACCATTGAAATAATATTATCAATAATCAGAATTTCTGCTGGTTTAAGCTCTTTTGACAATACGAAGGCCGTTGCTGTCGTGCATGTAGGTCTTTCAACTTCTAAGTCATCTACGAATTCAGTGCCACCAGACAAATTCTACTAAACTATCAACTCATAGATGTAAATTTGAACTCTCGTCCCAATCTAAAACTCGTTTGCGGACGAGTTGTCCGCATCACTTTTGAGCAGGGGTACACTTCTCTGGTTTTTAGATTCCCTACCTAAAAGTAAAGTGGACAAATCGTCCGCGAGACGATCGTTATAATTCAAGGGTTCTGTAGCAAAATGTTTTATTATGAACATCCAGCCACAAATGCCACAACTAAGATGATGAAGGTAGTAACATAATTACAAATCTAATTAAAGCATGTCTTCAAAAACATTTTAGCTATTATTTTTATGTGGGCGAAGTACATTAGCGTTTGTCAGTCAGGGCTACCGGTCGCATTACAGCGGTATGCGTCACGCTACGTGGTCCGTGGGACGGGTGTCAATCCGACACTTGTATTTATTACCATCGATGTGAATCTAGGGGCTAACTGATCGATGGCCTAGTAATTTTCCACAATAAATATAATATTTAGCTTAGCGCCAGAGTGTGACTAACCAAAACATAAGCTTGCTCGGTTTTTTGGGTTCCGTACCTCAATTGGATCATTATGCTGGCGATCCTCTGTCGATCCTCTTTCTTAGAATTTCTTAGAAACGCGTGGAGGAATCGAATTGAAATTAACCAATGATAATCAAGACGTAGTTTCTTGGAACCACTTGGAACGTTCACGCTCAAATATTATAAAATTTCCAAGTGGACCTAGACTGGAACCATAAAAGTTGGCAAGATGCAAGGTCGTAGCGCAAAAATAAAGGGATAAATCCGAAAACCGTAAGTTTGTCTTTAAAACACAAAAATCATATTCTCGGAAGTACGGACTTCCAGTTGACATAGAATCATACAGTTTGGCAAGAAGCAGTTTCTTATAATTATACGGAACCCTCGGTGCGCGAGTCCCTGGTACTTGACGTTTTATTATAGCTAAACGAGCCTTTTGACTATAATACATTTCCCCGTTCAGCTGTGCATTTTAACTCTGGTGGCAGCCTGGCTAAAATTATTTACGTAACGGAAAATTTGATGAGGATTTTTCATTTGCCTAAAAAAAATATTTCAGTCCTTAAAATCAAATAATAGTTAGCAGAAATACGGTACATAAATAGGCGCATAATTTGGTAGAGCACTTTCATAGTCGAACTTTTACAAAGCCTGTATTGGCCCACTGCTGGACGCAGGCCATTTATCTTATAGGGGATAAATGCAAGCATGCATTTATCTTATGGGGGTAATGTCCATAATCTACACGCTCTGGGCATGCAGGTTGGGGGTCGCAGTTTGGTGGTAGAGTTGTTCTGCAGGGGCGGAGGACTTTTACACAATGATCTCTTAAATCATTGCCAGCAATAAAAGTACTAATAGCACTAAAATGTGACAGGCCGAAAGTAATCGAGGTCAAGGAATGGCACAGGCCTGAGCATCTTATTTTAGATGAAATTAATTAGTCATTAGTTAGAGTGAACATTCTTAGCACCTGGGACTTTGATGTGGATAAGATTATACCTACTCATTGGCCTGATTTCAGGTGGATCCAGGTGTTTTCTTTTCTAAAATATTAAATCCCACTGATGGGCAAAGGATTTTGAAAAATTCTTCCATGAATTGAATATTTTTCCATTGCTCCATGTTGAAATTTATTTCTTTAAAAAATACATTTAATTATAAAAATATGCTGCAGTATCATTATTGTTATCCTGGTTCTTGTAAAAATATCGAATCTTCAGTCAGTTTTAAAGAAAACTGACTGACTCTGTTTTTATTTATTCTTATGGTAAATGGATTTGCACGTCAATTGTTATTGTCAAAACATACAAATTAACCTTCAAGAACTTTGTCATTTTCCTTAGGTAAGTATTTAAATATTATTATTAATTTAAAAAACTCGTTATTTTAAAGAAAAAAACGAACATAATTTGCTTCAGCTCGATTCATTTTATGATTGACTGTATATATTATTAGTTTTAAATCAATCGACCGAGTCCGGCTGTCCCATAAAACAACATTGTTTATTTATCCAGTTCTGTTAAAATGTTGTTTATAATCTTTTGATTGCGATTGACGAGTCTAAAAATTTGTCGACCTTCGTGAAATACAAAGATTTCCGCTTCCGTCAAGTTTATAAGATTTTTAAGTTTATATTTATAAGTTTATAAATTACAGAAGCTTATCTACTAGGGCCATAGCGATATTTGCTTTTTAACAGTCATATAATTTGTAGTGCGAAACTAGTAGGGTAGTGTTTGTTCAACTTGAGAGCCTAAATAAGAATAAAATCTCGTTTTACCTATATTATCTCGTTCTCCTGTTAACATCATCGATAGATGATTTAGGTAGGTGGTTTGGTTGAGAATCTTTCACGAATTGGGACCCAATCATTGCTATTCTAATAAAATATACTGAAAAATGAAAAAGTTGTAGTTACTACCTACATAATAACAACACCTAACATAGAGTTAAAATGCTATTAGGTAAATGTTTATTTTTATAGAAAATTAATTGGGCATGTAGGTACAGATCAGTAATTTGAAAGTTCAACCTTGCGATGGCCTATTATATCCACAAATTGAGTGAGCTTGTGGTGGGTAGTTAGTTTAAAAGATCGTGAAGAGCTGGAAACATCGACATTATCATTTTGATCCAGCATGTTTTTGATTAAAAGTGCAAATCAAATGATCGTAAATTTAACGAAACGTTCTCTACTCCCACTCCTGGTATGAGTGTTGTTATATTAGAATGCTTTAGAGTCTGGTATAACAATAATTAATTTAAAAAGAGCCGTTGGCAAGTGGCCATTTTGAAAATTCCCGGTAGCTGTCGTGCCCGCGCCGATATTTGATAACTTTTAACCGGGATCTTGTTGGGTAAATATCCACTATATTTTTGTACTGCTGACTTCTTGGTTGAATGCAGTCACCACATTCAAAGAAGATTGAATAAGTGAGTACCCTGCAGCAGTTTTGCTATACCTCTCGAGTTTGACGAATTTAATAGGACTATAAGCGGGCTAACTCGTTATTGTTCTTCCAACATAAACTGGGTTCGAAAGCTGTTTGTGTTGGAAGAACAATAACGACAATGATGTCCCTCGTTATGGGATGAAACGTTGGTGTTCTTCCAACAAACTGGCTGCTTAATATTGTAAGTATATGACATTGTGTTTTCTTTTGTTCTTTTAACTACCTACTAACTTGGTATTTGCCAACCAACTAACAGATAAATAGAAAAATAAAATTTATATTTCGATTCAGATGAAACAATCCACAACGGGTAAATTTATTAAACCAGTACAAACATTTGGTTTCTATAGATTTGACGTAAAATAACTTCGCACGAAGTCTTTCGAAGTATTTTCACTTTCACATTGAAATTCCATTCCCACCCATTGACAAGGTATAGGTAAATATTTGAAATTATAGACGGCAATTTAGCTGGATTTATTAGAATACGCAAAAAATAAATCAGTCTAAGACAGCGTAAGTGAATTTACTTCGTGTGCGTCAACGTTCCATTAGAACCGAAAGAAAAATAAAGAAAACTATGTAATGGCGTCAGTTTATTTCGAGATTGTGAAAACTGAGGCTGTGTCTAATTGCTAACAGGAAAACCTGTTTTGCGTGAATATAGGATACCCATAAATAAAATTCTTTACGTGAGTTAACATTGATATTCCCATTATCCGCAGTTAAGGCGCATACCCGAGCTAATCTGACAGCAATTCCTATTTTATCATATTTTTACGTTTATCATAGGAATTTTTAAAAATCCTACGTTCAGTTTGTGGTATCTATTATAAGCTATTTTTTAATATCTCTTTTATAATTTTATCTCATATAGTTTAAGAGGAGATGCAAAAATAGAGTTTGGTGGCCAAAAAGCGCAACTTCGTATCTCTTCCTAAGCTTTACAAAATGAAACTATTACAGAGGCATTAATAAATAGCTTATAATAGATACCACAAACTGAACGTAGGATTTTTAAAAATTCCTGCGTTCAACGTAATAATAAGATATAATAGTTGGGGGCGCCACTTTCGCTGGTGTATGGGCCTTAAAGCACGAACTTTACCAGTCGGCAACGCGCCTGTAATGTCTCTGATGTTGCGGGAAAAACCACAAACCAAAATTCAAAACTCAAACCTTCGCAACTTAATTCAGTATTCGAATCTTTATTTCAAATCGCTGAAACACAGATTCGAAATTCAAATAGAAAGCTACGGTTATCGTTTTCCATCAGTTTGCCACCTTAGTGGTAAAAAAAAATCTACTACTACTATTTATTACAGTGAGTGTAGTATTATCTCATGAAAAGAGCTTCGTTATCGATGCATTTCACCGTGTACCAGAATGTATTCTCATTAATTCTGAATATCTTTACAGCATACGATTTTGTTGTTGTTCCACCTTCCTCCTAAACTACTATTGTAAGAGATTTATGTACTTAAAACAGTTACAAAGTCTTGATAACCTACTATTTGATTGCATATTTCATAAACCGCACGCTTTCTCCTTCCCAATTGTAGAGCCATTTCCGATGCCATCTTACGAGTATACATTGGCCATGCAATCTCTATGCAATAAAAATCCAGTTGCCAGCTGAAGAAACAAATAGGGATTATATCGTAGGGTGTAAGTATTAACTCAGCTGGCACTGGAACACAAGGTCCCAGGTGACCGCCAAAGCTATAAATAACTAGTAGGTATAAATACCTAGGCGCTCAATGGCCGGTTTTATGGCATCATTACTGCATTACACTCCGTAAGCTAATAACACAGGATTTGCAGAATAGCGGAGTTTCTGCGTACCACGAAAAGATTGTTTAAGCAAGCTTTATTTTGGACTCAATAAAAAAAATACAAAATTGATCTTTATATTTCTGTATTAAAAACATATTGAAAATGATACCCCACGCGTTAGCAAGTAATGATAGAACATATCACGGCAATACATTGCCGAAATATTGGAAAGCTCCAAACCCAAATCAAGGTAAACATTCCGTTTTAATGACTTTTTTTATTTTTTGTATTATTTATTACACAAAATCTACTTTAGAGGTAAAGTTCTTTTAAGTTATTCGAATTCACTCCTTTCTAATTACATAAATATTTTATTAAAACTTAAATAACATTTTTGCATGTAGCATACCAAGAAGGTCTACGAATCTCTACAGTTGCTGTACAAACAAAATAGGGTTTAAGATATCCCGTAATGTTCAGTGAGATTGTTCGTTTTTTTTATAATTATCCTGAGTTATGTTATAACACAGATAGATTAGAATGGTTAAACTAGCCGTTCTTCAACCCTAGCCCAAATCTCTGTTAACAGAAATGCCTGCCGCAAACGTTCACAAACAAACATCTATGTTGATTTTCTGATGCTTGGTATGTATGTACTAATTGTAAATGTGTACCTTTAGCTAGGCTGTGTACACACTATTATGTTTTACTACTGTAAACTATGGCAGGGATAATTAAATTAGCAAAATTTATGCGAAAGACAACTTTTCGAGATTTTTTACTGACACCTGAGAGCCTTACACAGGTTTACAAAAACCTTAGTAAGAAACATAAAACTAACACGGCATTATTTGAAAAGAATAAGTTTTTGTAAATTTTGAGAAGGTTATCTCTGAAACAAAGTGAATCGGGTTTCGCGTGCTATTTTTTATCTTAGTAACATGTAAGTAGTACTTAATTTAATTATTAATTATTAAACTTAATTATTAAGTAGTACTTAGTAACACGTGAGCTAAGATGGAGGCAGACGCTGGTACTAGAAACTTTTTAAAAATAAAAGCTCAAATGTGAACACATTGTTTAAGTAGTTAGAGCATTAATGGCGCAGGTGTTGTTAAAACACTGCAAAGTTTTGAAACTTGGGAGCTTTCAGTGCTTTCACGAGGAAACTCAAACTATTATAGCTTTATGGCGTCTTACACGACACAGATATGAATAACTTGAAATTTACAGCAGGTATGTAGGTATACGAATTTACCACTTTAAGATGATATGTATACTAGATTTGAAGATCCATTTTTGACGTACCTATACTACCTTATTTGATCGAAGTATACTACACACGTTATTCTTGATTTTATTTAGTTTCTTAATGTTGATTTTAAACACGATTAAAGTACTTTTTTAATATGTTTGTCTCAACTCCAAGCACGTAAATTTGGTTATTTTTTGGTTGGATTTGTTGACATTATTTACAGATAACTCAAACCTCGACCTTAGGTGAGGTAGGTAGCCTACTATGTCGGGTAGTATGCCTAATATGACAGTAGAATTAGGTTCAGAAACGACTTAAAATTTAAACTCAGGAGTGTCTAGTTGTAGAACACCAAGGAAAAATATTATCAAGAATAGAACACATTACTGAGACCGTAGGCAGAGACACTAGGCGTACAGTGTCTCTGTCTACGGTCTCATGTTTACTGAGACCGACACTAGGCGTACCTATACCGTGTCCATTTTGAATGAGGCATAAACGAATACAAACCGCCCATACTTAACCTAAAATTCACTTTGTTGGCGCGTCCTTTTATACGTAATTTACATTACTTGTCGATTTTAGATCCTCCCTTCAATAAAAATTGCTTACAATTATATCTGAAACTCGACGCCAAGCAAGTGAGTTTTTGTTATTTGTATCGTGGTTTATTTACTAACATGCTCCATGGTGGATGGATACGGTATAGGGTAGACATGCTACTATTACGAAAGTGAAAATGTGTTTCTATCAGCACGTCATGCCATAATTTTTTAACCGCCTCCAAAAAAGGAGGAGGTTCTCAATATGTTTGTTACCTCAGAACTTGACTTAACTTTTTTTGGGTGGTCCGATTTTCATGATGCTTTTTTTGTTTGAAAGATGGTACTTCCCGTGTGGTCTCATTTTAAATTAATCCAGTTCAGACGATCGGATCCATGGCAAAACTATATAATTGAAGTCGGTTTAGAGTTTTTAAAACCAAATCAATTTTCTATCTATAAATGCGTACCTATAGGTATTTTGATGTCTGCCATGAAAGTCTGATGTCAGAAAATATGTCGAAGCAAATTATTTTTGGCGATAAAAACTGTGTGTATCCATCTTCCGCTGAGGACTGGCCTATTACTTCTCAGTCAACGACTAAGACCATGGAGCAACCACTTGGTTCCTATGATGTCATTGCCTACGTCAAACATAGCCAGGCGATAACGTTAGTGTAGTGAAAACTAAAGCTACGTGTGAACTGATCAAAGGAACGTATATTTTTATTAGACTTCCATGAAACTGCTACTAGCTTCACTATATAGTGAAGCTTTTCAACTGTGAAGAAGATAATATTATAAAAAGAAAACATATTCGTAGACTCTAGCTTTCTAGATAAAATACTAAAAGCTGGTTTTATCTTATTTTATGTAAAATTAGAATATTCAGTAGGTAGCTATTCCTTTTTAATACCTAAATAGAGAGCATTAGAGAAGATTTACTTTAGTAGTTTACTATAAGTTCGGTTTATATGCATTTAACACAGAGTACCTACCAATATTTATGTTCATATACATAAATGCAACTTTTTTTTACGTGTAATAGACCTTACAGACCTTTATTTGACCGCAATCTCATCTGATGGAAAGCGAAGAAGCGGCCGACGGTGTATCACGAAGGTCTAGAAGATACCTATTCACCCTTGTCTTGAAGAGATCCAGGTTGTAATTGGCCGGAAAAACATACGCTGGGAGCGAGTTCCATTCCTTTGCGGTGCGAATAATGAAGGTGGTGGAAAATCGCTTAGTGCGAGTGAGGGTACATCCACCAAGTATGGATGGTCTGCTTGTTCTGATTCAGAAGGTAGGTCGTTCTGATGATTCTGATGATTCATCATCATCAGATATATCTTGAATGACCTTTTAGTTGGTGATCAACGAGCTGACCACGAATTTGCAACAATTTCGATAAACTTTTGTGTTCAACTCATTGAAAAATAGAGCAATTTGGTTTTGTAAAATTCAGACATTCAAAATGTTAGCACCTCGAATCTCCTACACGCAATAATGATTGTTTACTATGTTTTGGCAACGCGATCAAAGTTACCGTCTTTTCATTAAATGCGCTTTGAAACGTGGATTCTATTCTCATAATGGTTTTGAACTTAATACACTATAGATTTTGTGGAACAGTCTGTAGTTATTATTATTTTTTTATTTTAATATTTAACAAAATCAACAGTCAAAACAATTTTAACCATAATAATATAACTTACGGCCAATAAGAGATTTAAATTTTAATAAAGAAACATACAAAATACCGACAGTCTAACATAAACTAAATCAAAGAAACTTACAAAAATTCTTTAGTACAGTTAATCAGAAAATTTTAATACAATTTAACCTAATGCAATAAATGTATACATAATGTTGCATAATGTCAATTGTAAATACTAGATATAGGTAATTTATTTCTTTTATTCGATTGTAAGTTTCTTTTTCGATAAAAAGGTACCTCTACCTAATTAAAAACTTCATCAAGGATTTCATTGAAAAAGTAAAGGATTCTACCAACTAGTTTAGAATGATGCGGTTTGTGGTAGCTTGGCCAAACAGTAGACCTCCGCAATTTTTGAAAACTGGTCTTTTGAGATGTTGTAAAATGTAGTCTACTGATGTTTTGAGGTTGGCCGGCAGCTGAAGCCAAAGTACTTTATTAGACATTTATTTTTTGCTTACTAACAGCAATTATAAACAAAGCAGCTTAGTACATTTTACAACACAATGCTTAAAACTTTTAAATCCATCATGGTTATTAATCAAGTTATTTACAACGGAATATTTACCATGATTTGAGTTTTGAGCTTTCCAATAGGTATTTCGGCACAGTTTCATGCGCCATGATCACGGAATAACTGATCATGATGAATCATGGTAAATATCCCGTTGTAAATAACTTTAGTACAAAGCTTTTCAAACTCAGGTGCAAACCTGACTAAGGCAAAATCTTATATTTTTTATGTGCTGGTGGTGGCTATTGGATTCCGGACAGTGCGGGACGAAAATAAAACAATGTTAGCTTTCGGGAATAGACGCTGATGGAAATAGAGCGAGTGATGTGTCCTTGGTCGGCAACGCCCGGAATATGTCATTAGTCGAGCGCCGCGCTACGTCGCTGGGGAATCTTGAGCACCACACGAAGTAGTGTAGGTAAGTCTCTGCAGCACGAGTAGGTACCTATACTTACAAGCTTTTATCTTAATATAATAACCAGCACGATCCTATAAGAAGACGAAGGCTTCTAGCAATCGCCTGGATTGAAAGGGCAAGGGAACCAGAACACTTGGAAAGTCTGGCAGTTCTGGCTACGAGTAATAATTTAACTTCACATTGTTGTAATCTGGCCTTTGAATTTTATATTTTACTAGCTCTTTCTGACGGATTGTGCAGAAATACACTCGAGAGCAATGAATCCGGGTCACTTAAAGAATCCTAAAAATCGTAAATTGGAGTATTGAAGATTGGTCAAAAGTTATGTTCTCCGACGAATCAAAATTTATGCTCTACAAGCACGATGGAAAACACAGAGTGTATCGAAGACCAGGGGAAAGATTCAAGCAAGCATGCATCGAAGAAAAAGTAGCCTACGGTGGTGGGTCTGTACTTGTGTGGGCCGGAATTTCTTCTGAAAGTCGCACAGAGCTGGTGATCATAGAAAACGGCTCTTTAACTAGCGTAAGATATGTGGAAGAAATCCTCAATGATCACGTTGGTCCATTTATGGTCAATTTAGGTGAGGATGCTATATTTATGCATGACAATGCCCGACCTCATACAGGTAGGATTGTGAATGACTACCTTCAAGAGATGAACATTACTCGTATGGAGTGGCCAGCGCGCAGCCCGGATATCAACCCGATCGAGCATGCTTGGGACGAGCTAGGCACCCTCTCTGGAAACCCTCCCCCAATCACGCTTCGTGAGCTCAAAATTGCTCTCACAGAGGAATGGGAGAATATTCCCCAAAATCGTATAAGGAACTTGGTGTACAGCATGCCAAACCGCGTAAACGCAGTAATGGAAGCACGAGGAGGCAATACGAAGTATTAAAATTCAAGAAAATCGTAATAAAGTTCAAAAATTTCATGTTTCCTTTTTTTGTTTTAAGGAGAGATCAGCAGTTTTTTTCCTTATGTAATTTTGTGTTAATAAAATGTATGGTGACTCATATTTTTTTTACTTTCATTTAAGGAGTATTACATTGTCTATTAAATACAATTTATTGCATTAACCTATCATTTTTAGTTTCCGAGATTTTTAACATTCTTTAAGTGACCCGGATTCATTGCTCTCGAGTGTAATACATTTGTGACATGTTTGCATAATTTTTGGCGCTATCCTCTGCGATGCGTGGTGCAGCTACGACTTGCGGCGCGGGCACTAAAAGTATTAATTTGTATCGCAATTACAGCCTAACCCCTGTGGAGTGTCAAACATGGACCAGTGCATCATGGGCACTCTATGTACCTATTGATCACCGAAGAACCATCTGGTTTTCCGAGTTTTTCAAGTGAATTTTCCAATGAATAGTCCTAGTTTGAAAATCCATTTGGTAGACGTAGTGGATTCTTTCACAATGCTGCTTTTACTCTATCTCTATATGTCGCAATATCTCGTATGAAATCGAAACCATCATAGCTCAGAGTTAAAGCTATTTTTCAATTCGCTCGTCAAACCCTGGATCCAATGTAAAGTGTCTCGACATTATAAGATGCCAAACATTTAATTTTAAATTTACGTACGTATCGTAACGCAGACGCCTGTGACAAGTTCACGTAGGAGCCACCTGCTTCTCGTATATATCAACGCTGTTGGACGCATTTACATAAAAAGCAGGCAGACTGCTGCAAATATAATCACCAACATCCCATCCAAAACTTCCCTTCATTCTGTTAGGTTATTTCATAGCTACGCTGTCGAGAGATTTTGACGAAGAATATTTGGTCGAAAAAGGTTTCATACTCGGAATAAATTTGTGCATGATAGCTCAGCCTCAGATTTGCATCATCACAAAAATAAGATAACTGTTTTTAAAGCTCTGCTGATAATAAAAAAAGGACGCCTCTGTTTTCAATGTAAAATGTGTTTTCTCACGCTGACTTAAGATTCAATGTGGCACAGGTGCGAGTAATTTGGGTTCCCAAAAAAAAAACACGACATCATCTAAGATCTTGGAGACCAAACGACTCTGAAAACCCGTGTAAAAAGCCCTTGAAGTTTCATCACTGCTAACTAAACTCTATCATAAAGAGATTCTGACTTAATTATAGCTCTGTTATATTTTTAACTCTGTTGTGTTTCGGAATGTGGTCCGGAGTAGCCAAGGTGGAGGAGACGGATTTGAGCAGTTTTGCATTGGAACAGCAAGAGTGTTGCAGGACAGCATCCAGGCCAGTGTATCGGGCGGCTGAACATGGAGGGTAGCGGGATCCGAAGCACGGTTCTCCGCTGGCCGACCGCAGGTTGTAGGGGGCCCAAGTAGCGTGCCAGCCACACGTGAAAGGCTGCCCCGCCGCCTCGCGAAAAATCCCGGAATTCTCTACCATGCCGGTTGGCGACCGGATGAGAGGACCTGGTAGCCATTCTCGGGGGGGTTCGGGCGTCCCCGCAGTCTCCATCTTCAGCCCTCCAATGATGCACAATCCTGCTGTTAAACCTGTGCTCGCTGACCAACGCCGCGCTCAACTGCCGTCCACCCACTCACCTAACTCACCCTCCTCATGAAAAAGTTCAAAAATAATAAGTTGTGCTCACAGCGGAAGCACGTCCTCTCGCTTAACGTGCACCTCTGCAACATCCGAGGACTGCACTCAAATCTCGACTCAGTCCATCACCACCTAGAGACTGCGAAGCCCCGCTTATTGTTTCTCACGGAGACGCAGATACGAAAGCCTCCAGATGTTGCATACCTCACATACCCAGGTTACACCCTGGAGCACAATTTTAAACCCAAGGCCGGAACGTGTGTGTATGCCCGGGACGACATTTGCTGTCTGCGCCTCCGTGACCTCGAAGAACCCGGTTTTTCGTTGATATGGATTTTGGTGGACACTGGTCTAGATAAAATCATCTATGCCAGTCTTTATCGGTCACATACTGGAGATGTTGAGACAACCAGGCTGTTCGATCACATCTGCAATACGGCTGATGTGGTTCAACGACGCTACCCTGCTGCCAAACTGGTACTGTTAGGAGACTTTAACGCTCACCACCGCGACTGGCTCTTTCCGTACCAGAACACCGATCATGCTGGTCGAGAGGCCTACAAACTCGCTTTGTCACTTAACCTCTCCCAGCTCGTGCTAGAGGCGACCAGGATCCCTGACGTTGATAGCCACACCGCCAATTGCTTGGACCTACTGCTGACCAATGACCCTGACCGAAATTCAGTGTCTGTGCTACCCCCTTTAGGAAGCTCAGATCACTGCATGGTAAGGTCAGTATCGTCGTATTCGCCTCCAGATCTTACCCCTAAGGGTAACAGACGAATATGGCGTTACAAGTCAGCAGACTGGGATGAGATGCGTCATTTCTTTGCTTCATATCCTTGGCGGCAAACGTGCTTCACCTCCTGTGATCCATCTGTCTGTGCCGATGCTGTAACGAGGGTGATTAAAAGTGCAATGGAATATTTTATTCCATTCACTGATACTTCACCCTCTGACAGGACTCCCCTGTGGTTTAACTCCTCGTGTGCCAGTGCTGCGGCGCAAAAACACAGGGCTTATCTTGCGTGGGTCGACGCCCGGAACAGTAAAGCAACAGATACATCACTTAGGAAGTCAGCCTATAACAAAGCCGCCAAGTCCCTTAAGAAGACGCTAAGGAAGGCTCGCTTTCAGCGGATCGGACGACTGGGAGCTAGACTTGCCTCATTTCCAGCAGGGAGTAAGGCCTTCTGGTCGTTAGCCAAATCCGTCGAAGCCAACTTTAGCCGTCCTTCACTTCCCCCATTGCTGAACCCGGATGGATCGCTAGCACACACTGCGAATGAGAAAGCTAATTTATTTGTGACTCAATTCGCAGAGGCCTCACGTCTTGAGACCTCAAATGTTTCACCACCCAGCCTTCCTCGATGTAGTACAAACATGCCTGAGATCCGCATACATCAAAAGGAAGTGCTCAAAACTTTGCGTGGTCTCGACGTGAATAAGGCTAGTGGTCCGGACGGAATCTCGGCTGTGGTGCTGAAGTCCTGCGCTCCTGAGTTGTCTCCCATCCTTACCCGACTCTTTCGCCTGTCCTTGAAATCTGGTAAAGTCCCCAAGTCATGGAAGCTTGCTAATGTGCAGCCTGTGCCCAAGAAAGGTAGTCGAGCTGATCCCACTAACTATCGCCCCATTTCAGTCACCTCCCTGCTCTGTAAGTGCATGGAGCGTGTCCTGAATGGCAAACTCCTGGCATACCTCGAAGACAATGACCTCCTTAGTGACCGTCAATACGGCTTTCGCCGAAAACGATCTACAGGAGATCTTCTTGTGTATGCCACCCACATATGGAGCGAGGCCATTGAGAAGCTCGGTGAAGCCATCGCGGTTTCACTTGACGTCTCTAAAGCCTTCGATAGGGTTTGGCACGACAGCCTTATTAACAAGCTTCCAGCATACGGACTTCCAGACCTCTTCCGCAACTGGCTTCGCGACTTTCTGAGGGAAAGATCCATTCGTGTAGTCGTTGATGGCTGCTCGTCTGATCAATTGGCGATCAACGCCGGGGTACCTCAGGGGTCTGTTCTCTCTGCCACGTTGTTCCTGCTGCACATTAATGACCTGCTGGTACCCGGTATCATTGGGTACGCAGACGACAGCACCGTGGTTGAGAGGTACCTATCCAACGGGAAAGCCAGTCGGAATGACGTACAGGTGCAGAGAGAAGACATGCTGCAGCGCTTGAACTTAACTCTTAAGGCAGTCTCGGACTGGGGCAAAGCCAATCGGGTTAACTTCAATGCCTCTAAAACGCAAGCATGTCTCTTCTCTGCTAAAAAGAGTCCGCTTGTCCAGCTTCCCGTTTTCCGGAATGTACCGGTACCTATAAATGATCAACTGGAGCTCCTCGGTGTCACTCTCACACCAACTTTGAACTTTGGCACATTCATCGAGTCGAAGGCCAAAACAGCAGCCATGAAGCTAGGGGTCCTAAATAAGGTTAAGCGATACTTCACACCGGAACAGCTTCTATCCCTTTATCAAGCACAGGTCCGGTCTGGTTTGGAGTATTGCTGCCATGTTTGGGACGGCTCGGCCAAGTACCACCTTGCAGCCTTAGACTCGATCGAACGAAGAGCCTTTAGACTCATTGACGAGCAGTACCTTGCAGAGACTAAAGTTCAAAGTCTCGAACACCGCCGCAAGGTTGCTTGTCTCTCGATCTTTTATAGGATACATTTTGGTGAATGCTCACTCGAACTACATGACCTGATCCCACCATCCCCCTTCCACTCCAGGACAAGCAGACGCACAGCGCATTACCATCCATACTTGGTGGATGTACCCTCCACTCGCACTAAGCGGTTTTCCTCCACCTTTATTATTCGCACCGCAAAGGAATGGAACTCGCTCCCTGCCTCTGTTTTTCCGGCCAATTACAACCTGGGTCTCTTCAAGACAAGGGTGAATAGGTATCTTCTAGACCTTCGTGATACACCGTCGGCCGCATCTTCGCTTTCCATCAGGTGAGATTGCGGTCAAACAAAGGTCTATTTACCGTAAAAAAAAAAAAAAAAAAAATAGCTTAGTCATCTTTGTTAAAAGAGAAAATACAATAAATAATGCTGAACAATTCACACAGCATCATCTCCAAGCGAAGCAGAGCTTGTGTTCAGGATACTAGATTATATCCATAGACACCATTTATGGATATAAAGATTTCCTGCATTGATATTCCCTCTCGCTATCTAGTTTTCAGGTGACAACTAAAACTGGTTAAAACAAGCAAACACCAGTAAACACTAGTTAGAACCAGCGAAAATTATCAATACCCAGCATGTTCCTGCCCGGTGCTCAAGAATCTACGTTCGAACCATTGTTTGGCAGCGGCTCGACGCGGAAAACACGCCAACACGTTTGAATTGATGGGATTTCTGATTGCTAGCTCTAGGTCAGAATTAGAATATCTGGTTATGGAAGATTTCGGGATTTGGACTCGGCACTTGGCAACTGGGAAACAAAGAAAATACTTGTTTCCTAGGTATCGAGTGCCAAGGTGGAGAGAAAAGACTGACCAATCAATTAATGTAACAAAATTCGAAATAAGAGTTATGCAAACGCATCTGTTACCTGTAATTGCCGCGATATTTATGCGGCCTTAGTTATGCCGGGAATCCATCATTAACCTTAATTGGTCCAGAACTGGACAAAGGTCTCTCCTAATGATGCCATAGCGGCCGTCTTCAGCTTGCCGCATACAGCACCTGCCTGCAGTCAGTATTTTCACCAGTATTGACACCATTCTGCCGAATGGTGTCCTACACTACGTTTTCCGAGTTGCGGTCTCCAATCAGAACAATAAAGAACACGTTTACCTCAACGGTTGTCGGTATTTCCCAAAATGGTGAGATAACGGATAAGAAACAGTAGCGCAAATCTTTTCTCTTTCATACCTCTCTGGACTTGAACTAAACTAGAGAGTAGGAAGTGCGTAAAAGTCAGCCGGGTTGGGCGTGATCAAAACAAAAATATACGTGGGCTTCACGTTCCAGCAGCGACTAATAGTGTGCCGTAAGCTTACACTTGGCCTTGAGGTGACAACCGAAAATATCATTATCTAACTGCGTGTTTTGCCCTTTGATGCTACAGTGTCAAGTGCTGAAAATATTGAAGCCGCAATGACTAAGAAAATTGGATTGACTAAAGAACGATATAGAGACGAATGTTTAGGTACTGCAATACCAATGATGATATAATATTGATTGCAATGCAAATGCAATATAAATGCATTTTTTTCACAAGATATACCTACCTTCTTCAGATTGAACTTTGTGGCACAAGGTAGTTTTGTTTAATTTGTATGGTTCTTATTAGGTTCTTCATATAAACAGAAGTTGCCCACTGGTTGTCCGGACGTCCGGCAGACAACGACCTCAGCGTCACTTTAGCCACGCCTACGCAGAGAATTTGTGTGAAACTACGAAAGTTTGACATTTTTGCGGTCAGTTTTATGATTATGACTACAGTTCTTGTCACCACTTCAGTAGACTCAAAAGCACCCACTTTTGACTCTACTGAAGTGGGTAACATCAACTGGTAACTAGAGCCCTGAAAATAGTTGCACGAAACGAAGAAAACATGAGAGGAACGAATTGAAATCTAGGCTAGTCTTTCACTCAATTCAATAGATCAAGGCGATGCTCCGAATAAACATAACCTGGCATGTTATGAGTGGTGACTCACTGCAAACGCAAATCGAAGTTATGAGCAAAAATCTAATTTCATAGCCTTCTGTAACCACCTTATCAAATGAAAAATAGCTTTCCGCACGTCAGCAAAGCCTTCATTTTCAAACGTCAATAAAACAATACTGCATAACAAACGTAATAAAAATCATCGCCAGTCACCTGCTATATCCGAGCATAGCTGCCCACGCCGCGGCCAAATGAAAATATACTATGCCAGCTGCCAAAGAAATTAAATAGAGGAGATTTTTCAACAGGACAGACGTGAAGTGAACAATGGTCCAGCCACAAGGGAAGGTCGGTAGTGACGTGCCGCGCAGTAAATTCCGTCACCTTTGATACAAGCAATACGCAGGCACTTAGCTATATTTTTGTTTGTTTTTCTCTTCCTATGAACAACTCAATTAGTCTTCCTATAATTAACAGTAAATTATTAGTTTTCGAGACTTTTACGACGTAAATTCGAATCGCTAAGGTTTCAAATTATTTCTTCGTTGAATATTATTATTTTCTCTTAATTCTAGTGACTGTTTACTGTTCTTTTATGATCTCTGCAAATAACATTTGGAAATAGCTCAATCAATTGATTGATTCTTAACTATGCCAAGTAGAACGAGTCCAGAAATAATGTTTAGGGTCATTTTACGACGCTCGTGGAAAATTTAGTTCCCTTTAACCGAATCTCTACCGAAAGATTTTGATGTCTTGAGTAGAAGTCACTTGATTTCAAAGTGGTTCTTAAGTCAAGGCAAATGGGAATTATATTCGTTTACCTCAAATTAGTGCTGCAACTGGGTCAGACTGAGACTTTGATTTCAGCGAAACGTTTCCGCAAATACTCGAGACTTATTGCTTCTTCAATCAACCTTGTTTTTGTGCGTGTGTGTGTGTCTGTAAGCTATCTTCCGTCTAATTAGTTTCTATTCTTTAGTAGGTACCTACTGTTTGTGTTTGCGCAACATGCGTCCCAACAAAAAGATGTAGTCAAGATACAGTCTTTTAAAGTTAGCTCTCTGCACCCTCCATTCAACTCTGATCCACTTCAAAAAGGTGATTATGGCAATTCCAGACTTAAAAATAATTGAGTGTGTTTAAAAAAAACTATAAGCCGACTCCAATTATATGGTTTTATCATGGATCCCATTGTCAGAACTGGACCAAATTGAAATGGGACCACACGGGAAGCACTAGCTTTCAAATAAAAAAGAATCATCAAAATCGGTTCACCCAGTAGACGACTGTTTTTTTTAAAATATCTATATTTAAATGTTTGTTACCTTAGAACTTTGGACTGGGTAAACCGGGTAAACCGATTTTGATGATTTTTTTGGTGCTTCCCGTGTGGTCTCATTTCAATGGCCGGATCATTGAAATTATTATTATATATATTATAATTCTGATTGATCCATGAGAAAACCATATAATTGAAGGCGCTTTTTTTTGTCGAAATGTTTTAATTATTTTCCACTTAGATTCACTGATGGATTATTCACGCCCGTGTTCCGTCTGCTAATTAGCGTTCTATAGTTTGACAAAATAGGTACCTACATCATTATCATCAGCCTGTTAGTCCACGGCTGGACACAAGCCTACACCAATGAGCGCCACAGCTACACCAATGTCTTCAGCTTGCCGCAGGTAGGTAAGAACATTACCTATACCACAGCTGGGAAAAGACCTCCCCATTGCTGAATAGTTTGCAGCCTTCTAGTACCTTCTTCGTATATTTAATTCCTTGACCTTATCGATTGCGAGATTCTATAAATATTTTTATCATCTGGAAAACCTCAAAATTGGACGATAATGGTTATAATGATCGACGTGTAATAACCATCGTTAAACCATTAAATTATGAGGTTTATTTCAGAGTGAATAAATTATAGTGTAAGCTATTTGTTTATATTACATTGTATATAATTTTCTTTGCAGGTTTATTGCCTCGCAACAGGAAATATAAAGCTATACAAAGAGGGAAATTAGTATTAATAACGATTATTATCTGAGCTGATTATTTCAGAACTATTTATAAATATTCTAATAACTAAGCTTAATCTATTTTAATAATTTAATCTAAAGCTGGTGTAGTGTGAGTGTCATTTATGGTGCGTACGTAAGTAAGTATATGAGAGAGTATAAAAGTTTGTGTTAATGTGTGTGTGTGGCGTGTGAGTATATTTGTGTGGGTGTGTGTGTGTGTGAGAGAGAGAGAGAGCTATATTGTATGAAAATGGTAAGGTAAGATAAGTTCACATAAATAACCCCTTGTTAATTCGGCATGGAAAATAGACGCAAAATTCATTATCTGTCTTTTTTTTTAAATATGATATTTATTTAATATTTGAGTTGTTTCATAAATATATTATACTCACTGGTTATAAATGATCGACTCATTTATAAAAATATGAAATTTTTAATATTAGGTAAATGTCAGCCTCGTAGTCACGCACGCACTAAAGGTTCTACCAGAAAACCAGCGTTGCTCTACTTTTTTAGATGTGTGGTGCTGGCATAGAATTTGCACGACCCTAACTCTTCCCGCGGGTTTTGTAAGAGGCGACTAAGGGATATCTACCGGGGGGCGGGAAGCAGTGGCCCCTGCAGAACAATTATACCACCAAAGTGCGATCCCCAACCCGCATTGAGATAAATGCCAATAAGGCGCTTATCAGGGGGAGGCCTGCCAGCAGTGGACCAATTTAGACTGTTGAGGTTGAGGTTGAGAAAGACCTTTTTAGATGACATGGTTAAAATTATAGGTTTTTCTAATAATATGTAGGTACCTATTTGTTAACCCTTAAGCCAATAAATAGATTTTCTTTCTTAATTAATGATTATTTATATAGATAAAAAATACTTAAAGTGACGAGCAATCTGTACCAGACTACCTGGATTTAACGCGTACCTTTGTTTTTATTTCCCCTACGTTTCTACTGGACTTTTGAAAAAAGATCGCTGGAGCCCGTTCCGATCTTTTTTCAAAAGTCCAGTAAAAAAATTGTAATCAATAAATGTTGTTATTGAAGGAAACCAGTGAGCAATCACTATACACTAACGTAATCGTTCCAGGAAGTTGTTGATATTCAACAAACAGACAGTAATGCGAATTATAAATCTGTTACTGTAAATCAACACACGTGTCATAATGTTTAAGCGTGTTCCGGTGCTCAAAGGGCGTTTTACCCCAGCACTGGGAATTTATAGACGACCTTATGCTATATATAGAACAAACACGCGTAAACAAATGTAAGACAAAATTATGCAACTGTAACATAACTGCAGTTTTGTAAGGCTGATATTCTCAACATCAGAGTGGGTCAAGTGGGAATAGTGGTACGGCCTAGTGTATGCCCCGTGGTCCACCCAGGTGTAAAATCGCATGGACGCTATTTACTTATGTCTGCCTTCCTTAAGCTTTAAGCTAGAATAGGCTACCTCGTTCCTTAGCCGTTTCTACTTCAGAGCAAGTCGATTGATGAATAAATCCCAAATAGGTAGGTACTAAGGCAGGATCGATACGATTGGCATAAATAAACGTAAGAAGTGTCCAGCAGTGAGTGTAAAACGACAAACGATGATACAACTTATCCCACGAACACTTGGGTAAGAACTCAAGTACCCTAACTGGTACTTCTGCGTAAAATTTGCGTTTGACTCCTTTCAAAACGGACGACTGAAGCGCAGAAACAATACTTACCAAAACTTCTTAACGCAACCACTGCCCAGTCTCGGCGTCCCTGCGGGAAACTGGGACCTGCGTCATGGGCCATGAAGGTGTTAAACTGACACTTTCATGGCCCAAGACACAGATGTTCTCCTCCAGATCCCGCGAAGCGCACCGCCGCGCCGTGCTCCTGCGTGTCGCACCGCCGCCGAGGCTGGGCAGGGAATGTGTTAAAACAATCATGGTTATTAACACTAAAGTCATTTACAACGAGATATTATATCATTATTTGAGCTTTCTGATCCAATAGCGTTTCTTAACTTTTTGTGGAGAAACATTATGCTGTGACGGGACCTTTTAGCCGTGTTATAAAAAAGAAGTTGCTTCGGTATATTTTAGAATAAAACAAGTGCAGTACATAGTTGTTATTTTATGTTTTAGTTTAGTTAGTTATAATGAAGTTTGCTAGAAATTAAAAGTTTTTAGTTATTTGGAGTAATACATTTTGTTGTAAATCATACCTAGTAGTATTTTTAAATTAAGTAGTCGAAGTTTAAAAGGGCATTTCGTTTACTAAGTTAACTTCCACCTAACTTTACTACACGCCTTGATGCATAACAGCCTCCGAAGGTTAAGATTGATATTACAAATCTATTATCATGTTTTTATTTTATAGAGTTCAAAAACAGACGAGGTCGTTCATGAAATAAAAATATTGTGCGTATGGCGTAGGTATGCGGAGCCAATAAGCAGAAATATTATTTCCGGATCAATAAAACCTAGGTAGTTATGGGATGAGTTGATTTTACCGACAAGAGTGGTCCATCGACGAAAGATTATTGGTTGTATGTGAAAAATGGATAACAATTAATAAAATAAAAATAAAAATGGACAGTTAAATGGATAACAGAATATTTTCCGGTAAAAACTTTAACTGACCAACTGTGATATTAAACGTTAACTATATACTAACCTGAACAGCCTGTATTGGTCCACTGGCGTCTTACGGGCGTATCTCATGAGCGGGTATTGCCCATAATCCCCACGCTGGGCATGCGGGTTGGGGATCGCAGTTCGGTGTCAGAATTGTTCTGTAAGGGGCGCTGCTGCCCGCCCCCGGATACCCACGGGAAGAAATGGGGTGGAAAATACTAGCTCGGGTTAAACAAAAATGAAGTACATGCAATGGAGTCATGGTAAAGATATTATAATTCTCAACATTTTTATAAGGATCTCAAATCGACAAACAAAAAAAAAAAATTTTAGGTTAATTATAACAATACTCGATTTCATCATTCTTAAAATGAAAGAGTGAATGCAATTTCACTTAATATTTATTTACAAATTTAGAACTATTATAGAAGGGGTCAAGTTTAAAGGCGTAACCTAATATATACAGCAAAGTACCTTAGCCTTTAACCTTTTCATTTAGTTTACAAACTAAAACTAGAGAGTATAATACTAGTAGTATTATAGTATAGAATGTATAGTATATAATAATACTGATGACGTATAGAATTGACACTCCCCGCCCTCCACCTGACAGAGCTACCTCACCCCGCCGGCCCCTAGTTGCTGGCGATATGCTAGGTGGTGTAGATGTTCAACTGTGTATGTCCTGTTGTGTCCCAATAAAGGGTAGGAAAGGTGACGGAAGAATGGAGTCGGCGAGTGAGTGGAATGGTGGGCTCGCCGGCTAAGTATGGGAGGAAGAGGGGACGCCAGTCGGATCGCGGAGGTTATATGTTCCCGTGGTTCGGCGAAAACGGCGAAAGAAGGACATCGGAGAGGTTTTTAGTGGGTATTACGCCCTTCTCAGGGCGTCGAGACCCACATAATTCTGGTCTTCCCCAGACGCATTATTCGCAAACGAATTTTCCTCGCCGAACAAAAAAAAAAGGTGGTGTAGATGTTCCTACGGCGCACGAAGACACGCAGCATTTTGGCAGATGACCGTTCGAAGTTTTTCCGCTAATGCGAGGCAGTTGATGTTTTTGTAAAGAAAGGTATCTTCTAATTCTTCTTCTACATTTTTCTTTTTAGTTCCGATTGCATTCACTCAGAAACTTGAAACGAGATGGTTTCTTCTTGTGCTCTCTACGGCTGTAGCTCGAAACAAGACGAAAATATATTATACACTAGCTGCGCCCCGCGGCTTCGCAGTTATGGTGCCTATGGAAACGTTTAAAGGTGATTTTTATCCCACAGGAACTGATTTGAGGGATAAAAAGTAGCCTATGTTTCCAGGATTAGGCTTACCTGTATGCAAAATTTCAGCCCGATCCGTTCAGTAGTTTTGGCGTGAAGAGGTAACAAACATCCATCCATCCATACATCCATACGAACTTTCGCATTTATAATATTAGTATGATAGTGTGATTTCATTCACTCAGAAACTTGAATGATATGGTTTCTTTTTGTGTTATCTACGGCTGTAGCTCAAAACAAAGTGAAAATATTTTATACATTTCCATAAATTTTGTAGGTGTTATTTATTTTTTTGGACAAATGATGACTCTTTTTCTGTGGTATATAGTTAGAGGATCCCGAGATCAACCTATTAAAAAATGATTCCCGAGGGATTAGTATTTGTCACGCAAAACTTAAAAAGGATGGTTTTTTAGTTATTTTCCCGATATAGGTAAGTTTTTTTGCATGTATCTCATTCGCATATTCATGAAGTAACCCTAGAACACCCACACAGTTGCGTGCATGTATTCGTCCAGACACGAGCTTTCAATACAAAAAAGTTCGAGTGTCCAGGGTGTACTAAAACCAAATTTACATAATGGAGGTATATTTTACATCTTACAACTAAACTAGACTTAAATTTAATAAATTTTAATGACACATTTATAAAACAATGATTTTATACTGTAACAAAAGTATTTTTCATTTGATGCTGTGTCAAACCAAAAATCATTATTACGATTGAGTTATTTGTTTCCTTGATATCGGGTCATTGCGAGACTCGGTAGTCTTTTAGAAAGCATGTGTACGTCCGAAGTGAACAACATTTTTATTTTACTACTTTCAAATCTACCCAAAGATTTAAATCGATATGCTCTTTCCGTGGTGAAACCGCACCGTGTTTGTTGCCAACCAAAGTTTGTGAGCTCACAAACTTGTCTTTGTCATTTGGATTGGAATCAGTGAATTGTTTAATTATTATTATTTTATTAATGTGTTTTTGTGGTGTGCTTGGTCACAAAAATTGTGGTTGCATGATAAAAAGCAATAATAACAATTAGGTTTATTAACAAAAACACTTAGTTTTAACCGACTTAAAAAAAAAGGGAAGGTTCTCAATTCGTCTGTTTCTTTTATTTTTGTTACTTCAGAACTTTTGACTGGGTGGTCCGATTTGCATGATTATTTTTATATGAAAGCTGGCGCTTCACATGTGGTCCCATTTTAATTTTGTTCAGCTCTGACAATGGGATCAATGAAAATTCATGAAAAAACCGTAAAAATTGAAGTCGGTTCATAGTTTTTTTTAAACAAAATTTATTATATCTACTCATAGTGCGCTCGTAGGCATTTTGTTAACGCACGCATTCAAAGAAAATGCCACAGTTTTTGGGCGTAAGAGCGTATCTAACGATTTAAATCTTTGCGTTTACGTACATAACATAACTTACTAAGATATTTGGTGCCAATTCAAATGTCGCCAAAATTAAACTAAATTAATTTTGACAGGCTACGAATAAGAATAGACTATTCTTATTCGTAGTTGACAGGACTAAAATTGTCGCCGTCTCTGTCTAACGACTAAGCTTCCTTTTTACGAGATAGACCATTAAACTGCCAGTGATGATAGCTCCACCCCTGAAAAGACGACGGGAAATAAAAAGTATAAAAATACATAAAAAATGAAATTAGATAAGTATAATTCGACTTCGGAAGCGGGGGACTCGATGATCGATTTTTTTAGGTATGTGCACCCGAACCGAAAACAGCTAATAATTTTTTACGTATGCTTTTTTATATAGAAATATATTTGTATATTTATTTTTGTAGTTTTTGGTGTTTTTATTGTGTAATTTTATTATTGAAAAGTTGATATTTTAAATTTCTATCGAAAATTTCTAAACGCAACGCAGAAATGCTATTGGCATTTCAAATTGACGTCACACTTGTACATTTTTGTATTGTAAAATTGTAATTAAATATTTGACAGGTGATTTGAAAGGTGATCCGATCAAACGTCACAGAATGCAAGGACCAACATGGCAGCATTTTTATCACCCGAAACTGAATACAGTTTTACTTTTTGTTTTTTAACTAAATAATTTGTAAGTGTAAATTTTTTTGGTTATCTAACCTAAATATACGAAAATCTATCCATATATCCTACCTATTGTGGACAGATGATAACTCTTTTTCTGTGGTATAGTATATAGATAGAGGAAGATCCCGAGATAAACCCATAATAAAATGATTCCTGAATGAATTAGTATTTGTCCCGCAAAATGGTTATATTAATTTTATAAGTCGGTCTTTAGTTTTTTGATAACAATAACGCTTTGAACAGAAATCTATTGGAAATATTCACGATCTGAAAACCAGATTTGGATACCACCAAACCAATCTTACCAATCTCAATCTAATTTGCTGTCGTGATTGCAAATGTAATTGCTGTCGCTTGTTAAGTCCACTGTACGAAAGAAAGGTAGTTAAAATGTTTCTTGACAATTTTAACCTTTCCTTTACTAACATTTACAAGCAAACGCGACAGTAATCCATATGAAATTGACTCGCTTCTATACGTATAATGTTATTTTCTGTAAGAACTTGAAAAAATATTTAATAAACCTTTGATTGTAATCTAACAAACCCCTAAATAAATTACAATAGTAGAGTCGGTTCAAAAAGAGAATAGTCGTGGGAATTGAGGGCGCTCGTGTGCCAATTGACAACTTTTATTGCGTTGAACACTGCTCTGTCATTGCAGTACGACTAAAAGTGTTAGTTCACCGTAACGCCACGACTCTCTTTTTGAACAGACGCTAGTTTTCACACCTCACTATGTTAATTACGTCATTAACCAAAAAACCTAGTTAGGATATTAATACAACCAACAGCTAGCTAGATCATCAATTAGATTGCGACCTAGGCACAATAATACATTGCGATCCATCACTCCAAGGCCTGAGCATGAAGCCAACTATTTTTCACCGACAATGTACCTGGATTAATCGCTTTACTACCTATCAATATTAGTCGGGAGCGGATAAAATCAACATAACAGTTTTCTGTTCGGATTCCGAGCACGACCTATGAAATCTTTGGAAACCTTTCTAAGGTTGCTTCTAAAATATGAGCCTGCCTTTACTGTAAAATCCGGAGATTTTACAGTGAAAAACGGCGACGTGGCTGTGACTTCGCAGTCTGCGAGCTGTCTGTCATCTGATGCCGTCAATATGAAATACATTTAAGTGTAACGAGTTTAAAGCCCATAATTGAATGCAATTTTTTGTGCTGTGCTGCAGCGGTGCTTTACAGGTGTGCGACAAGCTCAACGCCAATTTCCTTCATTACATTCGTATTTTTTATATGTCCCTTATTTTTTTTATATATTTTTTATGATAAATTCTTATTTCTTAAAAAGCTCCTTACCAGAATGCCATCCGTCCAGCAATAGAGTGTCTGAACGGGTTGTAGTGGGATATCCGGTACTCTTTGTCCTTGTGAAAACCCTTCAGTATTCTGTCCACGCTGAAACAAATCATTTTAACAACATGAAGTATACACATTATAGTTTTATGACCGGTTTTACTATAAAAACTAACTTGTCTGTACTGAATTGTTGAAAAGCTTCTACTTTTTTGATAAAAATCAGGTCGGTAAAATTTAATGGTTTGAAAATTTCAGGCAGTTCCAATCAGTGGTTTTGGCGTTTCGGAGAAGCATCTAACAAACTTTTGACTTTATAATAACAATAGGATCGTAGTTTTAAAATTATGCAATATGTGATTCTACACATAAATACTGCATAGTTTTCTAAACTAAAAATAACGTACAAATAGGGTGTTTGATTTTTAGAGGCCTAACTGGGGCGTACTTAGGTTGCGATCTGCAAGGAATGGAGCGTCTTTAATATTGTTTTTTTTCGGTTTGGGGGTTAGTGATTTTTAAGCGACTTTAAAAAAGGAAAAGGATCTCAATTCGACGGTTATTTATGTTTGTTACCTCAGAACTTCTACTGCGTGAACCGATTTCGATCCTTTTATTTATTTAAAAGCTGATGCTTCCATGTGGTCCCATTTCAGTTTGGTCCAGTTCTAACAATGACATTCATGAGAAAACCATAGAATAATTTTATAGTAATAATAATGTTGGACAATTCACACCAACATTATCTAGCCTCAAGCTAAGCAGAGCTTGTGTTACCCATAACACTAGATAACTGATATACCTACATAATAATAATACACTACATAGATAGATATTTTTTATTATACATAGAAAACATCCAGAACGCCCTGAAAAAATATCTGCAGATCGTACACACGTTTGTCCCGAGGCGGGTGTGTCAGAATTAAAATCGGTTTAAACGTTTTTTTAAAACAAATCTAATTATATTGATGACGTTTGACATTTTAATATTTAAAACATTACTTAGTACTCAAAATATTCCTAAAACAGATATCATAGAAAACCTTTTAAAACACAAGAATGTAGATCTTAGATGCTAGAACCAAACGTTCAATAAACTCGATTTCATTATGTAATTGACGCAGATATATGTGTTTTTAACTGCCGCCCAATAATGTTAACGGCCGTATTCATGTTCAAAGAGCCATGAGAATTAGCAGCAAATGACACAATCGCACTTCGTAGGGCGCGCCAAGAAAACAAAGAATTTGGCCATTCAAAAAGTACTTTACATTTTTTGAAACTTTCGTTGCAGCATTGGTCTTTTAAACGACCTTTCAAGGCAGTCACTTTAGACTTATTAATTGTAACATGGGGGCTTTCGTGCAGTCAGTTCGGGGAAGAAGGCGTTGGCAACGCAACGAGGACACGACACGGCTTTTAGCACGTACATACCTCCCGTAACTTTGGTCAGTATACGGCTTTATATATGGACAAAAGGGGCTAATAAATTATTATTTTTATACTAAAAGAGCCTTAAAATTATGAAGTTTGTCAGCTATTATCTCATCGGATGTAATTTCCCTATTTAAATAAATAAATAAAAAATAAATAATGCTGGACAATTCACACAGCATTATCTAGCCCCTATTTGGTTTTAATTTAAACATATAAGTCGTCAGGGTTTCATTATACTGAGACAGACGCATTATTAAGGCGCATACCCGAGCAAGACAGCGTTTTATATAACATCTTATATAGTTTAGCAAGAGATGCGAAAATAGTTTGATGGCCTAAAAGCGCAACTTCATCTCTGCCTAAGCTTTACAAAATGAAACTAGTACAGATGCATTAATAACTTATAATAGATACCACAAACTGTGCAATGGATTTTTAAAACTTCCTGTGTAAGATAAAATAGGCAAGGGCGCCACTTTCACTAGTGTATGCGCCTTAAAACAGAAATGTTGTTATTAGGTCAATCGGCTGCATCAAGATTTTGGTACTTTAGTACCTCGTTTTACAAAATAACGTTTACTGACGGCCTGAAAACAGTCGTCAAATAAGTCAACCTTAAAGTTACAAGGCACTAAAGTGTTTTTAGTGCCTTGTCACTTACTCCGTTTAGTGCTTACTCTATATATACACACTAGTGCATTCAAATATACATAAACTGTCGTTTTAATCACCTCCCAGCGTCTACATGCCCTGTAATTTAGCACCAGCATCTGCCAATGGCTTTGCTAAGCCTACATCACTAAAGATAATTGAGCCATCTTTTAATAAAATCATTTCAAAATCGGACGTGTTGTTCACAAGATTATTACCCTCTTTACTCAAACCTTAGATCAATTTGAACTCTTCCTTATAGTGTAGACGACCTACGTTTTACCCGCAGACAATCCAAAAAGAACTCGGTTCTTAGTCAATAAAGTGAATTAAAAAGTATTTATTTCAGCAAAAGACAACCATTTAGATATATATCCTTACCTATAACAAGGTAGAGTTTTAGTATTTAGTTAGTTTAATATTAACAGTTAATATTTAGGTATGATTGTTTGTTATACCTAAGAGATAAAAATAAAATAAATTAGGTAAACTCACAATTTAAGACACAGAAAATTAAGGTTATGCACCTATGGTTTATCCATCCAGCATGGAGCATGTTAGTAAATAAACTACGATACAAATAACAAAAACTCACTTGCTTGGCGTCGAGTTTCAGATATAATTGTAAGCAATTTTTATTGAAGGGAGGATCTAAAATCGACAAGTAATGTAAATTACGTATAAAAGGACGCGCCAACAAAGTGAATTTTAGGTTAAGTATGGGCGGTTTGTATACGTTTATGCCTCATTCAAAATGGACACGGTATAGGTGTCTATTGCGACTATTGGTACCTAGTATTGTTTATTGTCTGTTGATCTCTTCACTAGAATAAGCCGGTATAGAAAAAAACATTTTCACTAAGATATATTGACTTATATGGATCAGTTGAGCTACTTGTAGATTGTTTGCAAATGACTCCATTTGTCTCAATTGTTTCAATTGTAAATACAAGTTTTAATTTATTTCTATTATTCGATTGTAGTTTTCTTTTTCAACTAAGATACCATTTATCTTCATACTTGATTTAGGCATAAAAAGTTAACAGACAGAGTTACTTTCGCATTTATATGAGTATAGATTCATCAGCTCAGGTTCGATATAGGTTGCTAATAGGGCAGACTGCCAGACTGACAATAAAAATACTTACGTTTTTTTCGAGGTGGCGGCGACGAGAGCTGACCGGGTACCGTGCGCTCTTACGTCTACGCTTCCGTAGTCAGACAGCATTGTTGCGATCTATGAAGACAAAGACACATGTAATCATTATAATCTTGTAAGTCTTTAAAATCGCCGTACACTTCTGGACATGGCTCTCCTGCACGGCTTATGTAACGGATACGTCGATTGCCCTAAACTCGTCAGTAAGATAATGTGTTTAAATGCCCCTATTACCCGTACTAGACATACCAAGTTATTTTCCGTTACGCACTCATCCACAAACTATGCACAAAACTCATTAGTTAACAGACTTCATAGAACAAGCAAGGGAGGTTTTAAAAGGGATATTATACACATATTATAGGACGATGCGTAGAAAGCAGGTACACTTGTACATTGTTTTAATACTTTCTATCATTTTTATTTATCTTTTCAATAATATATTGTAATTGTTCAGTTTTATTGTACATGTATCTTATTTAGTATTATTAAAAAAACGGGTTTTGATACCTATACGTATATGTCTACATTTGTAAATAATACTAGAATAATATTGAAACTTGCTTTTTGACTGTCTGTTTAAAATTATCCACCTATAAAATGAATCCGTTATTGGTCATAAGAAACACATGTATTTTGAGTTTATGTAGAATAAGGACTGTGGATTTTGTTAAATAAATAAAATAAAAAATAAAAATGAACAAATACAACGATTTATTATTGTTTTTACTGTATTTTTTTCCCACAAGCTATATGCAGTTTTGGGGTTAAAAGCCTCATTTACAGCCTATACTGGACACAGTAGGACGCAGGTCTCCTCTAGTTAAGTAACTTATTGACTGTTATTTAATGGGGGTAGTGTCGGTTTTTATTTATTCTTATGGTAATGTCCATTAATCCCCACACTGAGCTTTCGGGTTAGAGATCGTAGTTCAGTGGTAAAATTGGTTTGCAGGAGGCGCTGCTGCCTGCCTACCGTTGGGTATCCCTTAGTCGCCTCTTATAACACGACACGACCCAAGGTCAGGTTATCCTACTGAAAAGCAAAGGTCGATTTTCCGAGGGTCATTATCCTTATTGGATTGGATTTGTGTAAGTCGTCAGTAGATCTTCAGTCTAATACATTTGAACACCGTTTTTGATAGAGTTTACTAGGGGGTACTGATCACTAACTAAGAGACAAATCAAGTAGGTATATAACTTTCTAGAGTCTGGTCAACAAGCAAAGCTGGCAAACCACTTTCTCATGGCTTATTATGTATCTTGTATTTGGGAGAATATTAAATTCAGTAATGAAGAATACCTGAGACCTAATTTGGGGCACGTTCACACAGCAGTCCGTTTATCGTATACGTTTATATTCGGCGATGGTGGATGTATTTGGATGAGCAAGTTCTCACACATTATCGGAACTAGAATTGTGTAATGTGTGTGAACGATTACAACTCAATCCGCCATCGCTGAATAAAAATACGGGCAAGTAAACGTACTGCTCTATGAACTTATACCCTGGGTTATTCCATTGTGAGAGATGGGACATTCAAGCTCCTTGCTCAAACTTCTAGTAATTGGCGTTGTGTGAATTGTCCAGCATGCAAATTAATTTTATAAAACGTATACGATAAAACGGGTCTGCTGTGTGAACATAATGTAAAGGCAATCAATAAACTCTGTCAATAATTAGACGGATCGACAGCTACAGATTTTTTCATAGTCGTCCCTAAGTTCACTTTGTACTCACAAAAACATGGGCAGTACTTATGGTATGAAATTGGCGGCATAAGCCGTTGTAATATCTATAAATACAACCTATCGCATCGAAATAGCGACGAGCGACATCGGCTCCGGGTTATATTATTTATAACGTAACCTTTAATCAACCTTGGACCTTGACAATGGCATGAAAAATGATTTGAAGCTTCTAGTTTGCACATTAGTGAAATCAAACGGAACTTCACGGAATATAAAGTTGAATGCATACAGATGTTTCACTCAGATACCTATTAAATAGAAAAAAAACAGTTTCTTATGAAAGGTTTTAGTTTTTTTTGATATTTGTTTGTGTATTTGAAGCTTCTAGTTTGCACATTAGTGAAATCAAACGGAACTTCACAGAATATAAAGTTGAATGCATACAGATGTTTCACTCAGATACCTATTAAATTGAAAAAAAAAAAACAGTTTGTTATGTTTAGTTCTTTTTTGGTACGGTAGGGGCGTTGTGTATACCAACAAAGAATTTACGTAGTTAAAAATACGTTTAAGTGGGAGTCTTATTCACGCAATCAAGGTTTCGTAAACAGTGGTGCTAGTGAACACTAAATGCTAAAATACTCGACAACTCTATACGGTTATCAAGAGAGGTCCTAAGAGAGGCCTGGGAGAGGCCGTTAAGGCGCTACCCCGATTCACACTAGCATAGCGCCGCCACCTATTTTATCTATAACGTTAAACAAAGGAATTTTCCAAAAAATCGGTGGCTACCAAACTCTGATTTCGAATCTCCGCCGCAGAGGCATTAAAAAAACGCTATGATATCCCAAATTGCCCAATGGATTTTTCATTCTGTGATTAACGTAATAATAACATAAAATAGGCGACAGCACTTGGTGTAGCGCCTTAAGACACTCAGAATCCGTAGGCTTAGTAATAGCACAGCCTATAATGCATACGGTCGTTCGACGAAGGCATTTTGACAAGGCAATCGTGCCAAGGGACTGGTTGGAGACTATTTTAACTTCCGTTGCTTAACTGTATGCATGCATATAGCTAGGCTGTGGTAATAGGGTCCGTTCCGTTGGCATCTATTGCGTACGGAACCCTATAAATATCTCCAGGAAAATACGTCACATTACCTAAAATAAAGTTCCCCTTGTGACACTTGGGCATTATCAATCTATTTAACTAGCAACCGGGAAATGTGCGGCAATGCGAGTGGGTGTTACGAGCGAGCTGGCGTCAAGCCAACTGTCAGGCGTCGCGAATGACATCCGAGAGTTTGTATTTGTACATTTTGTACGTTTGTACCGACAAAGTTGGTTTGCCATTATGCCACAAACTTGTATTTACAGATGAGCGGTGCCGGCGCTGAGTTTTAATTAGAATACTAGCTACCGCGCGCGGTTTCGCAGGCATTTTCCAGGATATTAGCCTTAGCATTTAACAGCCTTTAGGTTCCAGGTCCTGTAATACATCTATGCGAAATTTCAGCCTGAGGCGTTCAGTAGTTTTGGCGTGAAGAGGAAACAAACATCCATCCGAGCATTTATAAGTTTGAGAGTGTAATGTGATGCGAGTAATTTTGACACAGCGATCTCAGTTCCAAATGTATAAATCTGCATTGTAATTAATACTGTTGGTTTCGTTATGGTTAACATTTAATTAAGTTTGCTGAAAAAGCCTCTGAATCTGCATGGTAATTAACAATGTTGTTTCCTATATCGATGACATTATTGTTGATTGAAAAATTTGAATTGAAAATTCATTTATTCAGACACAAGTAACATCCATTTCGTTAGTAAAACATTATTAAAATTCAGAACGTTCCGGAAAAGCCCCTAACTGTATTAATTATTTGTTGTAGAACCAGTGATTTTGTCCCATTCTCTACCCTGCATGCCGGATTTCCCTAAATGATTTCTCGATTATTAACGCCCTAAAGGTTTATTCTATTCCATGGGAACTGATTTATGGGATAATAAGTTTCAATATTTTAAAAACAAGAAAAGCTTTTGTGGTAAAATATTAAGTGCTTGGAAAGACAAATCCAAGGAACCCAAACTCGACGGGGGGAAGTCTTAAGTCTTTTCGTTTAGAAGTTCCTATGGCGACCTCCTGTCTCCATCATCAGATCATCACGTGCGTTGGTAACATGACATTGCAGTGTCACCGAACTTACATGAGTATACAAAATTTCAACTCAATCGGTTGAACACAGCTTCAAAATTGAGTGGCAAGATTCCACCCGAACAAACTACATACATAGATACATTGCAAGTTAAATAAAAGCTTTTAAAAAATTTGCCCACGATATATTCGAGGCCCGGACTACCTATATGCAAAATTTGGCATGACGAAGTAACAAACGTCCAACCAGACATCTTAACATCCAAACCAAACTTTCTAACTAATTAGACTTACTTTAATATTTAGCAAGTATTTCTAACAGGTAGGTAAGTATTATTTGTTATTGTTACATTTCAAGTGTATTAAAGTCATTTGATTTCTAAACTTCAATGTGCATATAATTACATTTGTATAATACATACTTTAAATTGTATAAATTTGAAATCCTACTAATATTATAAACGCGAAAGTATGTAAACATGCTGTATGTATGTTTGTTGTCTCTTTCACGTAAAAACTACTGAACGGATCGGACTGGAATTTTGCATTCAGGCAGTTCTAGGCCTGGAATAACACATATGCTACTTTTTATCCCATAAATCAGTTCCCATGAGATAGGCGTGCCAAGCTACGGGGCGTCTTTTTCACTTCTTCCGCTAGTGGACAAAAAATTTAAGTGAATTAGTACAAATGCACCTTATTTCTTGTTTGATAGTAATTAATATTTATCAAGCTGTTTATATAGTAAACAATTTACTCGTCTAAGTGCTTATTTTGTAAGTCTAAAGAAATAAACGATTTGACTCTGACTCTGACTCGTAGCTAGTATATTCATAATGTACCTAGACCACTGCGCTATCCGCATATTATCCACATTTCACACGGAGACTATTAATAAACTCGTAGAAATAACATTTATTAATACACTTAATTTTAATAACATACTCATGTTTATCATCATCGTAATTAATATTTTACGAGCTCGCTCGCTCACATAATAAACTGTCAAAAATCGTTCGCCAAATTACATATTCAGTCCAAACAATATCACACAGCTGTGTGTCCCTGGCACTGGTTTTGGCGTAGGGCAGCAAATCCAATCAGAATATAGTGTTGATAACTTTGTTTGATTATAGTACCATCTGGGTTTTGTTTTGACGTGGTAAACAATGCAGTTGATTCTGAGTTTGGTTTGAGGCCAGAATCTGATTTTGGCTGTGTCATTTATGCCAGCCCTACATAATTACCTACATACCCTACATTATTAATTAAACAGGGTGTTTGGTACATCTTTTGCCATATGAAAACTAGGGGTAGGTGGAACCAAATGCAACTATTCTCGCTTATTTTGAATATTTTTTTAAATAATTTTCTGAAATTTAAATTTTTAGTACCGTAACTCGATTTTTACGAAATAAAATGGTTTACAACCTTTTTTATTTACATTTAGCATCTTAGCCCTTACTGAGAAAACAATATTTACGTGAAATCCAGGTAAATAAACGCTTTAGGCTTATAGGTACACACGGTGTGTAAATTTAAAATTGAGAGTTCAACTTTGGGTTAATAGAATTGTTTTTTTTCTGTGACCTTCGAAATCGTTAAAAAAATCTACAGTTCATGGCCAATCTAACGGTATGCAAAGCGCCATAAAAACATAACAAAATAAGCATTTATTCAAAGAATCCTTTGAATACAACAGGTTTCGTTCGGTATAACTTGTGTTTAAAGGTAGGCAGGCGTAGATGCAACAGTATGGTGGCATATTTAACCCTCCTTTACGAGTTACTTTAGTATGATGGCTTTTTTATCCTCCAGTACATACATTATTCGACGATGGACCGATTTTTGAATTATTCTCTAATATATTTTCGTTTCCTTGATAAATCTCTTGCAATAAATTTGTTTGCCTAATGGTTTCGATTCTGTTGACATAAAACCTAAAATAACTAGACTAAGATCGGAAACATTCAAGGCTAGTAAATTCCGGTTTTGGTTCCATCAGAATGGACACCAAACAGTATTATTTTGTAATAAAAATAAAACTATTTTATTGTAAAAAATAAAGCGTTTCACCATCATCTCACATAAGAAAGTGAAGATGTGGCTAAAGTTGGAGCACTCTTTTCCTAAAGGAACTTATTCACTCTAGATTCAGGTGGAGTTTATAATTCATTGTTAAATTTTTAATTGAATTTTTGTTATTTGACTTTTTGTGTTAGTAGAAATTCTTAAACATAGGCGGGAGGCTTTTGTGGGTTAAAAAAGCTACCAACTGTTTGCATTTGGTTCCACCAACCTCCAGTTTTCATAAGGCAAACGTTGTACCAAACCCCTTGTATAACAGTTTTATAAGTAACAGTTAGTAACTGTTATATGAATATGTAGGGCTGACACAAAAGCAACATTAAAAGAAGGCTTTTCACACGTGGGTATGTGTGACTATATTTTTTTTTAAACAGGTGCTAGCACTATTCCTGCTTGCACACATACAAACGTTGGTTGTGACATATCTACGGTTGGTATTAATTTATCATCTTATAAAAACATTGCGTGTATAAATAAACGTAGTTACCTTTCCAATATCGATGACAGGCTCCTGTAGCGCTAACACATACAGCCAAGCGGGTCTCTGTCGGGGTGGGTCCTCCTCTGCCAAGTTCTGTACAGAAAGTAGATAAGTGAGGATTATACCATATCATATCATTTCTTAGAAATGACCCCGAGTGACCCTTAACCCCGAGTGACACTTACGCACTATAATAACAAAAACCATATCATAGATATATTTTACTATATGATTGAACTTGTGAAACTAGACATAGTTTATTGCAATTAATTTACAAATTGTTACGTATCGATTGTCTAGATGTAAGAAAACTTTTAAAATGTGCTAAACTAGATATCAGCACTTGACAAATTAACAGGCGCTAACGAAGCGTTTGGGATTCGAATAGAGGTATGGTTCGTTCGTGTATAAATATGTTCTTTTTACCACTTACAATTCTGGCGTTTCATTTCTACCGGTACGAAGATGCACATCCATATTATACTCTTTTTAAGGCGCATATACGAGTGAAAGTGGCGCCCTCACCTATTTTCTGTTATTATTAGGTTTAACACAGGAAATTTTGAAAACCCATCGTTTGTGGTATCTATTATAACTAATTATAAGTTATTTATTAATGCCTCTGTAATAGTTTTATTTAGTAAAGCTTAGGCAGAGATACGAAGTTGCTCTTTTTGGCCACCAAACTCTCTGCCTAAACTATACAAGATAAAACTATTTTATTTATTTACATATTTTTAGACGCACAAAACATAAAATAATCACATAATATACAAGGCTTATAACATATAGGGTTACGTATAGAACTTGATCATTTCACAAATTATGTGCATACAGAGAGAATCATGCGACCAAAACATGTAGGGCAGAGCAAAAAATTTAAAACAGAATAAAGGGATACCTACCTAGATCTGCATTGCAAGCACGCACCAACTTATCTATGTAAGCCAGTACGTACCCGTGATCAGATTAGATTGTCTGTAGGCATGCATAAATACTAATGTATTCATGCATGCTTACACACAACCACACTATTATAAGCTAAGAGTCAGGAACAACTAAATTTAATTGATTTTAGAGTTCTGGTAAATTGGCTCAATTTGGGAACAAACATATCTAGTAAAATTTCATCCTTAGCAAAATTATTTAATTGACGTGCCATTCTGGTTAGGGGGTTAAAAAATGAGATATTGTTTTTGTATGTCAATGAGGCAGAGGTTGGTCGTGTTGGATCTACGCGCACTATATCGCGTATTAACGTATTCACTGCCCAGCCTCTGCGGTGCGACCCGCAGGGGCGCGCCGCAGCAGCACGTGGTGGAGAATGCCACCTGCGTCTTGGGCCATGAAGGTGTTAGTGTATAATGTATAACGTATTCACTGCCCAGCCTCTGCGGTGTGACCCGCAGGGGCGCGCCGCAGCAGCACGTGGTGGAGAATGCCACCTGCGTCTTGGGCCATGAAGGTGTTAGTGTATAATGTATAACGTATTCACTGCCCAGCCTCTGCGGTGCGACCCGCAGGGGCGCGCCGCAGCAGCACGTGGTGGAGAATGCCACCTGCGTCTTGGGCCATGAAGGTGTTAGTGTATAATGTATAACGTATTCACTGCCCAGCCTCTGCGGTGCAACCCGCAGGGGCGCGCCGCAGCAGCACGTGGTGGAGAATGCCACCTGCGTCTTGGGCCATGAAGGTGTTAGTGTATAATGTATAACGTATTCACTGCCCAGCCTCTGCGGTGCAACCCGCAGGGGCGCGCCGCAGCAGCACGTGGTGGAGAATGCCACCTGCGTCTTGGGCCATGAAGGTGTTAGTGTATAATGTATAACGTATTCACTGCCCAGCCTCTGCGGTGCAACCCGCAGGGGCGCGCCGCAGCAGCACGTGGTGGAGAATGCCACCTGCGTCTTGGGCCATGAAGGTGTTAGTGTATAATGTATAACGTATTCACTGCCCAGCCTCTGCGGTGCAACCCGCAGGGGCGCGCCGCAGCAGCACGTGGTGGAGAATGCCACCTGCGTCTTGGGCCATGAAGGTGTTAAAAGATATCTGTGATAACAGCTTCCCCCGAGCTGTTATCACAGATATATTTTAATACTTCAATGGCTTCATCTCATCTCAATCAATGAATGAATCAATGATTATAAAGGTATCAATAAATAGTTTATAATATACTTATACCACAAACTGTACGATAAATTTAAAAACAGTTATTTGTTTAACAAGTGAGCAAAACGGTTTGTGTTTTTGCGCCGAGCATGTATCAATAGTCTCTAGAGCCTAGAAACCATTGAAATTTAGTAACACCATTCTAAATTCAAATTACTTTTTTCAACTTGTTGAATAAAATCCTTTATTCCACTTCGCAAAATTCGATTTAGCTCACTGGTTTTGAGCAGCAAAGTCATTGTTTTCGAGCGAGAGAGGTGAAATAGTTATTTTTTTAACAAGTGAGCAAAACGGTTTTATGTTGCACGTGCCGATTTTAAGAATAAGAATACAATTTATTTATTTGTACCAACAACAGACCCTTTTACACTTTTAATCCCGAGCTAGCGAAGCAGTCTCGAGTAGAGTCACGAGCGTAGCGAGTGGTTCTAAAGTAGACTGCTGAGCTAGCGAGGGATTTAAAATGCACGAAACAAAAAACATTTGCTCTCGAGTTAAACATACAAACTTTTTACCTCGATCAGTGAGAAAATGATAAGGTCCCATGTCACTTTTTAGTTGCGGTGCGTTCAAATACTTAGTCCATTCATCATGATATTTAGGTGCTACCAAAAACGCCTTAATAGCCACCTCTTACTCCACGGTCTGAGTAGGAGCGGTCGATTCTTACTAGCGCGCCACGGCTGGACACAGCTTATAGCAATCTATTTACAATTTGCGTACGTTACGTATCCATAATATACTCTTTTTATATTAGTTTAAAAATAAAGCTGGTGTAAGGATGCCGAATGCAAGATGCGGTAAGCTGAAGACAGGCCGCTATGGCGTTTATTAGGGGAGGCCTATGTTTAGCTGTCGACTAGATTAGGCTGGTAAACATGAAGTTATAAAGGCCTACCATGTTGAAACACATCGGTAGGGGCTACGGTGTGCTTCTTGCCTCTATATGGTAGCTATAGGTACTAGTAATGATGTAAAGGCATATACCTACCATCTGTAAATTAGCAGCTCGTATAACGTTGACCTGGTTGCAGTAGGCAGAGAGTCCCGATAACAGCTCCTTAGGGCTTACGGCCCTCTTCGTGCCGATATTCTCGCAAGCTGCCCAGTGGCCTAGTCTGATGAAGCAGTAGCCTGAAATACGTAGAAATTCATAATTATGCGAGTATAAGAGAGAAAAATTAAAAATTTCTAAAACCCCAATGGTTTTAGTTTAACGCATTTACAGCCCAAACTTGGCAGTGCGACCCACAGGGGCACAAAACTCCATCGACGCATAAAACCTACATCATCTGAATAACGAGAGCTTTTTCATGCAATCAAAAAAACAATCAAGCTTTTTATTTTGTTTACACTAGATGGCGCTACGCTAAAGTGAAGTGTCATAAACTAAACAAGCCTATGCCGTCCGTTGTCATGGGAACCGCTAGAGATATAATGAGTGAAATTATCATAAGAAGAGGCTCTATTCGGATAAGTTCAACTCAAAGTTCAACGAGTTTAACTAATTGGATTATTTTTTTCCAATAAGTTAAACTTTGTAACCACTTGGATTATTTCCAGAAAATTCAATTGACAGAAATAAATTAAACTTAACCTCAACATAGTTTAAGTTTTGAGGCGTGGAAAGAGAAAAGGGAGGCCTTTGCTAAGCAGTGGGAGAGCAATTGATTAGTTTTAAATACCTACTTTTTCAGCGCACACATACATTTCTCGTGAATTTTACTTTTTTGGAACCACTTCAAATTCAACCTAGTAAAGAAAGAATTATCAAACTTCGATGAGAATTGGCGAAGATATCACCAAAGTTGTTGTAACTAGTCGTGATTTTTCTAAAGTATGTTGTTGTTATTTAAGCTTGACGAGATAAATACTAATCCTTCGAGAATAAAACTTTTATGTGATCAATTCGGAACATACATACAAATAGAGTCAACACAATAAGAGTCAATTGCACCTTATTTCTTATTTGATAGTAATGACTCTTTATCAAGCTATAGTAAAAATTTGACTTGTCTATGTGCTTATTTTGTAAGTCTAAAGAAATAAACGATTTGACTCTCTGACTAAAAAAAACACACAGACGAACATAGAACCTCCTCCTGTGGTCGGTAAAAACAGCAAGATTATTGGTAACAAACCTGTACAATAAGAATCCCAGCCAGCGTTATGGTAAGATTGCTGAACGTCGAACTCTTTGCTAAGTGCGATCTCATTCACACCCCGCTGAAGTTTCTTGCATTTTCCTTCATTGAAGAACTCGTACAAACTGGAAATAAAGGGGAATTCATGAACACGTACGTACACATTTTTCAAAAGCATTTATTATCATCATATTATCAGCTGAACGACGTCTACTACTCGACACATTATTATTATTAATATTTTAGCTTCTGTCTTTGTTACATGCCATTTCTCACAAATTTGCACACTGTGACCGTGCTGTGACCGGTACAACATTTTGATACCGTTTTGGGCCGTATCCATCAAATGCAGGCATTGCTTTGCTACACAAGGTAGACAAAACAACATTTAGGTCGGTCAGTATGGGAAAGTCTGAAAGTATAAGACTTACGAAGATCTGTCCTTAGGAACCAAGTCATCGATTTTAGTAACAATAAAAATTCATACATTAAAAAAAACTTGTACTCAGCTCGGGAATTGAACCACCCTGTATAAAGCCCTAGCTATACCGTGTCCATTTTGAATGAGGCATGAACTTATACAAACCGCCCATACTTAACCTAAAATTCACTTTGTTGGCGCGTCCTTTTATACGTAATTTACATTACTTGTCGATTTGAGATCATCCCTTCAATAAAATTGCTTACAATTATATCTGAAACTCGACGCCAAACAAGTGAGTTTTTGTTATTTGTATCGTGGTTTATTTACTAACATGCTCCATGCTGGATGGATACGGTATATAGGTCATATACTTTACGCGCATGAATGATTGATGTAAACATGGTAACGTTTTAAGCTATAGTAAAGACTTTCTTGATGAAGTGGTAAAATAATCTTAATAATTATGATAAAAGCTTTGTCCAGAAGCGCAGAATCTTCCCGGAATCTCCACAGGCTTCGGGTGGTCGATGATTTCGTGTCGTATTACCAAAATTAGTGAAATTTACTACTACTTTCAATACCTATACCCTTGACTAACATCGGACCCCATTAGTAAACGTACACGGTGAAATAATAGTTGGTAAGTAGAACATGCCTGGCCGTGTGGTGGCTTAGAATTTGCACGACCTCAACTCATTTCGCGGGGTTCAAGAGGCGACTAAGGGATATCCATAGGGCGCGGGCAGCAGCGCATCCTGCAGAACAATTCTACTACCACCGAACTGCGATCACCAACCCGCATGCCCAGCATGGTGATTATGGGCAATACCCCAAATGAGATAAAAGCCCATAAGGCGCTTATGGGCGAGACCTGCGTCTTAGCAGTGGACCAATATAGGCTGTTGAGATTGAGGTTGTGGGTTAACATAGGAGCCCAATATTAGCGGTAAGCGTACAGGGCAAAATAAGTAAAGTGAGTAAAAAAAGTAAAATAAGTGGTAAGTAGAACAGGGAAAAACTTACTCCTGCAATATATTTGACTTCCAAACTTCATCATAAGTCAGTTTCTTTCCCATATGATACGATATGAGTTTTGTATCATAAATGAGGGGAAACATTGTGTTTATATTCTTTTTAAACTTCCTATAATCATGAGGCAGTGGTCCAATGAACTGATTGTGAAGTAAAATAGTGTCCAGGAATATGTTGTGTCCGACTATCGGTTTCTGATATTTTTCCAACAGTGAGATGATTTTTGAAAACCCAAGGATGCTGTTCATAAGCTTCTCTTCAAGGACTTCGAGGGGACAACTGGTCGCGCCTTCAACATTCTTGTCTTTGTATATTAGGATCTGAAAAGGTATAAAAAGCTGATTTTAATATAAGTACTGGATGATGTGGATGTCCTTTTTGGTAAATTTAGTTTTTTAGAAATTAGAGTATTATTAGCCAATAGATGTCAGGAAGAGTCTTGTTTTTCAGTTTAGTACTTAAATTGATTAGGATACAGTTGATTATTGAAAAGACGAATAAAATAGTATTACTATTCGCCAATACATGTCAGGAAGAGTCAATAGATTACAATAAAGTTGATGAAAGTTTATTGAAAACACGAAGAAAACAACATTTTATAAAAATGAACAATAGCCAGATACTAGTTTACTACTTACTTTAGGAGTAAACAACATGTTTAGTCTGCTGGGATATTTGTTCTGTTTTTTTAAGTTTTATGGGGGAAACTAGGCATCTACTTTATTCATAAGGTTCTTACTAAAACATATTGAACCAGCAAATAAAGTTTGTTACAAAAATTCTACTCCATAAATCAGATTTGCATGCATTAAATAAGGATGAAACAAAGTAAGCAAGGTTACTGATGACTAGTGTATTAAAGCTAAGCTAAGCTGGTCTAGAATCCATGGCATTTCTTCTTGTATTAGAACCAAGTAGACTGACTGTTTTTAAAATATTGACTTGCGTACCTTCTTGCCATTACCTAAGCTATCAGTGGTCAGGACAGTGGGGAACAGGCTGCGGAGCTCATTGTGAACCACATATCTCATCACTGGGTTCTCCACATCTAAGTACTTCATACCCTCAAGGATGTCTTCCTTCGAGTCTGATGTCAGCCACCTAGAATATTATAATCAGCACTCTATTGCTACAAAAAAACTGACATGATTTTTGAAAACCCTAAACAGTCTTTTGATTTGATTGACTTGTATTTAACTTTTAAGTGTACCTTAATATTTCAATATAAACCTTTAGGGGGACTTCTTTTTTTGTTTTGACATAATGTGCACTGGTTGGACCATACAAGATACACAAGGATAACATTGATAGATAGCATAGCCTCCTAAAATCAATAATTATAGCAACATTGCAGCCAAATTGATCTATAATGTTTATAGCATAATGTTTGTGCTTTATATTGAATTTGAGCTTGGAACCAACTGACTATCCCAAACTACCATTTACTTACAAGATGACTACAATTATATCGCTTTAGAACCAATAGATTTTCCTAATTTTACTTATTCTCTTACAATATACTACAAATCCTTACTGAGAAATTGTTGAACAGTGTTGCTGCAGTTCCCTTTCTTCATCTATTGTGAAACCATGGAGTATGGTGTTGACCATGGTTTTGTTTTTCAGGCGTTTTCGAATGCCTGCTTCCTCCACCTTGCTTAGATATGGCAGACCTAAGTAGGTGAACTGGAATTCATAAAACAGTTATAAATATCATTTTGTAGATACAAAGTTTTGACAATATTCAAGAAATTCGTTGAATGTCTGCGGGTAACTAAAAACCTTGTTTGTGTTGGAAGAACACAAGAAATTATTTTAGCTGAGAAGCTGAGGAGCTGGGAACACAGGTATGCAAGTAGGTTCATTTGCTTACCTTATTAAAATGGAATTTATGTTTACACAGAAACTTGAGCGTAGAAGCTTGGAATATAAAGGACTGATCCACATCCCCTATATCCTGAGGGCACAGGTAAAAAGTGTACCCGGTCCCAATAAATTTGTCTTGGCTTCGCTCATACCTAAACATTGTCAGGCCCACTTGGATCATTATCATTTTGCTTACTTCATTCTTGATCTTGTTGTACCTTTCTTCATTTGTGTCAAAAAGCCTGGAAAGGAATATGCTTTGATAATGTTATGACACATGAACCTTCCTAATCTAGAGAGGTAATAGCCTTAGTTATAGAAGCATAGAGACATCCAGCAGCAAGATATAAAGATATAAAGATATAAAATGTTTATTTCGTCTTAAATCACACATTTGCAAATAAAGGTAGGTACAGTTTATTATTCAGATAGTTGGTACCAGATGTGTGTAAAAGACCCAATTTAGGCATCGCTAATGAGTTCCTCGTTCTTACTAAGTCGAAACTTGTATTAAGAAACGAAGGGCTCCTGCTCTGGCTAACTCAGGTTTTTTCCTCACAATAGTGTACTAACGGTGATAGCCATATATTTATATCAAGGTCTTATAGTGCCTAAGATAATTTTAGAAAATAAGTAAATACATATCTAGTTACAAAAATCTAATTTATACAGAAATAACACCTAGCCTAAAATGGAAATATTTAGAAATTTATTTTATTTTCTTAATATTAATTTAGGAAATAAGGATATGCATCTCTAATTATACAAAAAAAAACTAATTATACAAAAAATCTAATTTATACAGAAACAACACCTAGCCTAAAAATGGAAGAAGGGTGGGAAATATAAAACACTTAAAAGTTACTAGGTGGATAATTTTGTGTAAAGGGGATTAGGATGGTAATTCAGGATATTCTATGAAATAAGTCCTCAGTCTGGTCATAGGTTAGGGATTTAAGGTAATCATTAAGTTTTAATTTACAATCGTTATATGACAGGTCTTTTATAAAGATAGTTTTATTATTATTATTATTAGATATATGGGGCTAGAAAAGAGCTTGTGCAAAGGTAGTTCTAGAGCGAAGAGTTTGGAAAGCTTTATCTCTACGCTTACTTTCGTTTTTAAGTTTTGGTAAAAGATGTTGTTTGAAAATTAGCTGTTGCGTAAAGATTTGTCTACAGGTGAGGATTTTGCATTCTCTATATAACTGTGTTGTCAAGTATCTGTATGGGAGAGAAAAAGCTACTTTTAAGATGGGCAGACAATAAATCCAACATCCCTTCACTAGCATTTTCAACACTCTTTTTGCAACTCTAATAAAGGCCTACAGGCTTCAGTTGGCTCAAGTTCCTGATATAGACATTTTCAGTGATAATTTCAATAAATTAAGTTTAAAGTGCTGGAACATTTCCGCCATCAACAATATGAACATGCTTCTTGAACATGATCTCAATTTTGGTTTGTTTTTTATTTATCTTTTAAAATAAATATGTTATGTAGTAGTTTATTAATGTTTCTTAAGTTTAACCATATCTTCTAATACCTACATATATTTATAATGTTTAACTTTGATCTCATTTTTTAATTAAGTATATAATTTTTTAGAAAGTATTTGTCAAACAATATTGTGTCCGCCTATTATAAGCATTTAAATTAGAACCTGCCTAGATATTAAGTTAAAACAAAATACTTGATGCATACGCTATTGGCATTTCTTTTTTTTAATTAAATAAATAAACATTGCAGGACGAACCTCAATGAGATTGCCGCAGGACAGTGAAGAGTGGCACAAAAGTTTAGAGGCCTATACCCAGCAGTGGGTGAAGTCAGGTTGCGGAAGATGAGATAGTAGACATGAGTAGATACTCCAGCGCCTCCTCTCTGTTACATTCTATTCTGTCCCGTCCTGTGCCATCCTCATTAGATTCTTTCAGACTATCGTAACAATGTCGTCGGATCAGTGTGCTGTGATCACATTAATTTTTGGTGGTGGTTTCGAACACCGATCCGCCGCCTGCCGGCATCCAAGCATCAGAGCAAGCTTATTGATTATCGCAATATAAAAAAAAATGTTTAGGGGGCATGTTCAGCAGAAGACGCACGTGTCTGATATATAAATACCTGTGTTTGAAACATTCTCTTGATAAAATTGCTGTAAATTCTCCATCAAACCCCACGAAACTGGAGTTTTTCAAATCGTTGGTTATGTTTGGAAGTTGTTCCGAAAAGTTTTTAAGCGTTATTTCCATTTTCTATGAATGCTAACAATGTTTCTCATAAAGTTTCGCTTTATTAAGTTTTCTTTATTAATCAGTAGTTTCTCTTTCTCGCCCAAAAAGAAACCATGTTTTGTTTGTTTGTTTTGAGACCGGCCAAGGAACCAACTTCAACTTCTTGTGTGTGGCTTCTGCGTCTGGGTTGGTCTGGGTTGACGCAATTTTGCCAATGTCCATAATCTCATTCTCATGACAGCATCGCAAGCTTTTTGGGAGTGCACAATAAACTTTTTTCAAGTAGGTACATACATTATTATAAGAATTATTTAAAATAAACAAAAGTAATCAATCCGAACAACAACAAAATAGATACTCTACAAAAAAAACTGGAAAGCAAAGAAGAGAATACAATAACAACATATGAAAGAAGAGACGGGACCTCCATACAGCGAAATATGTCTATTGGCTCTGACTATGTATACGTGAAAAACCAACCTATCAACTACAATTTGGACACTCGCAGACACATCACAAAGACATTCATGGCTACCAAAACAAAAAATAATATTGATTGTGATGATCTGCTGTGGCTTATGCATCTATATCGATATCGATAAATGTGATTTAGGGGTGACCTCTAAACCACATTCATCGATATCGATATTTATAGCTGCCCTAATAATTTGCTACCTACAGTTTTCGAAAAATATTTATTTTCTATAACATACCATCTGTTATTATTATTATGGATCAGTTGACCCAAAAAAAAACACCGTTTACCATTACAAATTCATTACAATACACAAATCCGAAGCACAAGGTAGTGTCATAATTCGAGGCATAAGACTATTACATGTTCCTTAAAATTATAATTATAATAAACCACCAACATTCCTTATATCTGTACTGTACCCAACCAAACACAATACAGGGTGGCTCTAAAATACGTTGACAAACAATTTTATGAATAATTTTATTGTTTATTTTATACAGTTCTAATAAATAGAAATACAGTATCATTTAACTTATATATCTATTTATTTTCAAAATGGCCGCCTTTAGCTTTGATACACAGGCTTAAACGTTTTCGGAAATTTTCAAGGATTTTCCGTACATCATCTTCAGATATTATATCCCACTCAAGTACGTGTTGCCTTCAGCGCGTCTACACTTCTGTGTGGAGTCGCACAGACCCTCGGCTCTAAAATAGACCATACGCTGTATCCATTGGGTTTAGGTCTGGTGAATACGGAGGCCATTCCTTAGAACTTATGAACCCAGGGAAATTCACCATACACCACTGCTGCACGCTTATGGCACTGTGAGATAGGGCAGGATACTGTTGAAAAATCCACCGTTATTCGCCGCTATGCTCCTGGCTCCAAGGTCAGAGTCAGAGTCAAATCGTTTATTTCTTAAGACTTACAAAATAAGCACTTAGACAAGTCAAATTTTTACTATATAAACAGCTGGATAAAAAGTTATTACTATCAAACAAGAAATAAGGTGCTATTGACTCTAATTCACTTCAATTTTTTGTCCACTAGCGGAAGAAGTGAAAAAGAAACCACTAGCAGGTTTATCGCTTATCAACTAATACAATCTTAGCATAACTAAGTCTAACTGTTCTTACATACTATTGTCGGTGTGGAACTGCCAAGCCTCCGGCCAAGTATTAACATCATTAACGTAATCATCTAAGGAGTAATAGGCTTTCATAATAAGATTTCGTTTTATATACAGTTTAAATTTACGAATAAGGAGCTCAGTTGCTTTGCTTTAGATGGAAGCTTATTAGAGAATCTTACGCAATTGCCCACAAATGATTTCCCTACCTTTCGTAATCTATATGACGGGATATGTTATTTGTTCTTGTTTCTTGTATTTTATTGTGAACATCACACCTTTTCATAAAATTATCTATGTTTTTGTGTGTATACATTAGATTTTCATAGACGTATTGCGATATTACTGTTAAAATATTTATTTCTTTAAATAATTCCCTCAACGAGTCGCGTGGGTTTAATTTATAAATAGCGATAGTATAAATTTAATAAGATAGTCTGGATGTCAGCTGCCTGTCCCCAAAGCAAAATACCATAAGACATAACACTATGGAAGTAACTGAAGTAAACTAACCTAGCTGTATCTTCATCGGTAGTATATCTAATTGTTCGAACCGCATACGATGCTGGACTAAGTCTGCCTGCGAGACCATCAATTTGCGGTTTCCATTGAACAGTGGAATCAATATGTAACCCTAGGTTAACAGTTGAGTCAACAATCTCATCACTTCTCATCTTAGTTGGGAGCTCTCTTACATTTGGTAACATGAATTTTATGCATTTGGTTTTTGAAGCACTGAGTAAGAGGTTATTGGCGGTAAACCAATATTTTATTTGTGAAAAAGAATTATTTACATCGTCTTAATTATGTTTATTTCTGTCAACTTTAACAACACTCAAAACTCAATGCCACAGAAAAATTAAATGCAACGATGCAATTAGGCATTTCTCAAAATTGCCTACTTCAGCACGAGGTAGATCAGTGCCGTTCAAGGCGCTCGCTTTGATTTACCGGTTTCGTTATTTATAAGTCTCTATGTTGCTTTGATTTTATCAGATGAGTTTACAATTTTTTTCCTCAAAAATAGGCATTTTGCTACGTTGCAGACTTTTTTAAATGTATTTGAGTAGTTTGATAAATACAAAAGAAACGCAGGATCAATTAACATAGCTTCTTTAGCACCATAAAGATCATAATAGTCTATTCCTACTTCTATAAATACCGGGAGTGGCCCAATCAGTAAATCCGACCCTGGCCCTAACTGTGCATGTTTTATGTTTAAATACTTCGCTGTGTTCCTTGTTTATAACACTTAAAAGTTTGGCAAAAAGATCATTAGGGTTATTCCGATAGAACAAGATATATTAGCTACTGCTAGTTCCACTTGAATTGAAAATTCTTAATACGGCTCTCTGTAATAGGACTGTAGGTATATTTCTCAACTTTATTTTTATCGTTAAGATTATAACTAAAATTAACACTCCGACCATAGTGGTCTGATTTGGAAATACTTGATTACTGCTTTGTTGGTTGGAGATAGACTTCAGTAAATATTATCTAGACAAGTGGCAGATGTTAGGGTACCCTAGTAGGATCATTAAAAAGATGTTGTAAACTAAAGCATTTGAATAAAAATTCGCTAAAATATCTAATTGAAGTCGCCACAAACAATGAGATCCTGAAACCGAGAATATGAACTATCTCGCACTGCCGTTTCCCCGCCTCATATAAAGAAATTATTGCTCCTCGTTGCTTAGACATAGTAATGTATAATTTATTTTTAATTTATTCTCTCAACAATTATCACTAAGTTGGCGCCAAAACATGTGAAAGTGCTACCTAAATAACAAAGACAAAACAGAATGTGCCATTTTTTTTTTTTTTTTTTTTTAATTTGTCGACGTATTTTAAAGCCACTCGGTAATATAGACTTTCAAAGCGCATTTTAGAACATAATGGGTATGTACCTATATTACATTTATTTATGATAAATTTACCTAGTCCAAGAAATTTATACAAAGTTTGGTTATTTAACGCATTCACTGCCCAGTCTCGGTGGCGCTGCACGCTGGGGCGCGCCGCGCCGCTTCACCTGGCTTTGTTGTTATTTATATCCCATTTCCCAGATTAAGATCTACTGCTATTATTTATCTGACAGGGTGCATGAATACTTACAAAACATCAATAAAAATACTGAATACTAATTCCCACGCTAGGCATGCGGGTTAATTCCGGTACTAATTTGAGAAAAATAAGATTTAGTTTCAAAGGTTGGCAATAGTTTCATCGCCATTGTAAAATTACAAGGACAAGCAAGCTGCAAGGGGCCGGCTGACAAAATATTGTACGGCGCAATAATTGGTCATCAAATTTGTACAGCCTAATAATTCAAGTACATGGCTTCCGATTATCGTGGTGTACATTATAGGAGTTAATGAGCGTATAATATCAGGCTGGGCTTTATTGACACGTCCGTGACGAGCTTACAAAACCAATTTTGGACGACCCAATACTGCACGACCTCTCGGGTCCTTCATCATTATATTCATTATCCTACCCCTAACGACCCCGTCAAAGCCCGTCCAAGCCCCGCGAAACGTTTTCGTGGCGACTCTATCTATGACTAAAAGAGTTGTGTTTTCTCTGTCCCCGCATAGCGGGGATCTATTATATATATATTATATCTATCATCCCCTCTTATGACTGTGCAAGAAATTGTCGTGCATTATAGTGACTATTGATTGATTGGTTACAATTCAACATTTTAGAAAACTAAACGTAGGTAACTTATGACTCATAATCATAAGTTACGTTTAGTTTTCTAAAATGCTAAACTTTAGCTGCAAAAGTTACATGAATGGTTTTTAATGTAGGTAGGTCATTGATTTAAAAAGTGAAGATAGGTTACGTTCTCCCAGCGCTTACTCAAAAATTGGCATGAGTTACAACTACACGCAAACACATACGCTCACAGTCATCTCACAGTTATATTTCCAGTCCTGTGCAATACAAAGAAGAACAAAGACGGAAAGACGTATCTAGGACCGAAGTGAGACTGAGACAACAATATTTCACGCGAATCACGACCGCCCGTGCCGCCGGTCAGACGGTGACCAAAGAGAATACAATAACTTCGACGGTGACTGATGTGGGAGAACACAATTTTACACAATTTGAGGTTGCTACTTTCGAGTTACCAGTATCTCATCTTCGTTTTTAATAAATCAATGAGGTAGGTACGTGTTTTTGGGGTTGAACTCCGGCGGCAAAAGTTAGCTAATCTTACCTAAGATATTCTATTCGTTTGAACCAAAACGACGTGTTACATTCAGCGTCAAATTAATAAAAACATGAAAGCAATTTGATATAGGTACCTACCTATGGCTATTTTTTTGTTAATGAGGAAAGTGTAGGTACCCAAAATAAAGTCTAGTTCATACCGAAGCATTGATAGCTCATGTGACATAAAGCTTCTTGAACACTATAAAGTCTAGTCTTTAAGTAGGTACATATGTAGGTACTTTAATTAAAATATTATTTACCTCTTAATGAGCCAGGTGAGAACTCTGTGTCTAGATAAACCTAATATAGGCTTTAATTTAAGACATTACCTACTAACCAAAATACATGTAACATTGTTTTATTACCAAATAATTATATTCTATTCTACTTTAAGGTGCATTGCATAGGTACCTATATGGCTTCTATTAGACACACTGACCTCTATTCAGACAAATTATTAGGTAAGTAAAGGAAGCAGTACCTAAGTAGGTAGGTATTATGTTGGACTGCGCAACTCTTTAATAGGACAGCAAGATTATTATAAGTGACGGTTGCACAATATAAACGTTACGTAACCAGTGAGAGTGCACAGCTTCGGCAATTTGCTTCCGAAACTGGACCAGAGCCCTGTAACACCGTAATACAAGCCTGAAGGTGCAGCTCAGGCGGTGTTGCAACTGCATGAGCCGCGACCACACGGGGCAGTCGCCGAAAGGTGGTAGAATAGGTCGCGCGCGTACACTCACTGTCACTTTTATAACAATGTAATAAAAGTGAGCTCGAAACCGTTCTACGTTCAAATCGGTTAGTTCAAAAATGGAGCCGGGAAAAAGCATGGAAAACCCTGTGCGTGTGCCGCTGATGAAGCCAAATTATATGCTTATGTCCTTGCAAAGGATATTGGTGTTATTTGTAATCGCTGCGTGTGTTTCAGTTGTGGTTTACTACACGCCGATGCCAGGTACGGAGTTAATGCAATGCCTGCATTTTGCAACTCATATTGCAATAGGTAGAGAGATACCCAAGCTAATAGCAGTACATAGGTACCTAGTGGTTAATGTGTGGTTGAGTTATTGACAAGCATTGATTAGCTACCTAAATACCGATTAACCACAATGTCCACTGACATGTTAAGTCAGATTAAGAAAACAAAATAGGTCCTATGTTGAACAAAGGTTAAGTTTATGTTTCAACTTTAAGGCGCATACACGAGTGAAAGTAACGCTGCCACCTATTTTATCTTAAAATAACGTATATCACAGGAAATTTTAAAAATCCATTCATACAGTTTGTGGTATCTATTATAATTTATTTATTAATGCCTTGGTTATATGCCTTGGGTATGCGCCATAATAATAAAACTAAATAATTTTAAAAGTGGCATGGCGAAGCAACCTTGGTAATTTCAAAGATTCTTGCCTACATTTTTTGCATTGCAGTCTGTAAAGTTAGGGTTATCGACTCTCCGTGCCAACTCGCCCAATGTTAAATAACGACTCCACTTAGCTGGAAGATCGCCTACATAGCAATCTCAAGGTTGTTTTTTTGCGTATTTGCATACTTACACATACCTTTGTTTACAGAGGAATATTACGAAAACTGCGACCGAGAATGCCACGAACTGGATTGGCCTATGATATGCCGAGTGAAATTAGTCATCGAAGTTTATAAAACTCTTAGCAAGTGAGTGCGACATTCATCAACTAGCTAATTAGTTAATTTAAACTGCGTAAACTAGCTTTTACTTTTAATTTTCAGGTCATGCGGAACGTGCACAGAGAAGGATGGACTAGATTGTCCAGTCACGTGTATTACTGCTGACGGGAGGGAGCGAGGAGTGCTGTCAGCCAACCGGGGTCTACCTGCCCCGGTTCTCCACGTCTGTCACAACGACATCCTCGTCGTCGATGTCGTGCATAGAGCACCAGCACACGCTCTCTCCATCCACTGGAGAGGACAGCCTCAGAAGGAGACTCCTTTCATGGATGGAGCTCCGATGCTGACCCAATGCCCCCAACCTGCGTATACAACATTTCAGTACAAGTTCCGAGCTTCAGCAGTCGGGACGCACATGTATCACGCACATTCAGCGGCAGACGCGGCTGATGGTCTTGCTGGAGCATTAGTTGTCCGCCAATCCCCTAGAATCGAGGCTATGAAAAAGCTCTACGATGTAGACGCTACGGAGCACACGATCTTCGTCTCCGAATGGGGTCACTCCATGGGACCCCTGGCTGGGATGATGCCCACGGTCCCTGATGTAGAAACTCTCCTCGTTAATGGGAAAGGGCACTCGATAGAAACCCCCGAGGCTCCGCTAACTAAATTCTTCGTATCGAGCGGAAAGAGACACAGATTCCGTTTAGCTTACAGTGGAGGCTCTAAGAGTTGCGCTGTTAAGTTTGCTATTGACCAGCACGTTTTGAAGCTGGTTGCTTTGGACGGACATGATGTTGCACCAGTGGAAGTGAACTCTATAGAGTTAGGTAGAGGCGAACGTGCGGATTTCGTTTTAGACGCTAATAAAGTGTCTGGTGTTTACAAAATCAGAGTTGTTGCGGATAAATCATGCCAGGAGGACCTTGATGGTGTTGCGGAGTTAGTTTATGACAGTGGCAAGCCTGTTCTCAGTAAAGTGGAACCTCCCCTAGTGGAGGTAGGGTTCACCACTTTGTTCAGTGATAAGTGCAAGATGGAGGAAGTGTTGTGTTTGGATGAAGTTCGTGCTACAGTCAAATTACCGACAGAGTTAGCGGCCGCAGACGAGATAATTTATGTGCCTTTTAATTACTCAACGAAACAAATTTCGGCGAAGCGAGTGGGTGAGTTGTAATTGTATTGTTGTAAACTTTCTTGTTTTCTGCTTTTGTTTATGGAAATCTCATAGAAAACGAATGTCTCATGAATAAATATAGACTTTGGCTACCAAATATTCGAGGAAATAACTAACTGAGGAAAATTCAAGTCACTTAAAAAAATATTACAAAGAAAAATAAACCACGCGTAAGATTCTTTGTAGGTACATATTAGATCAGATTGAGACCAATCTGCTTTCATAGAAGTTTACTTGTTTCACAAGTTTATTTGACCACCTGTAGTTATTCCATACTCGGTAGTTATTCCATACTCGCCATAATCTCACTCAACTCTTGCACTTCACAATGTGCTCTTCACATCCTTCAATCTTTAGAAAAATCTAATCTCATCAAAACTCTTTCTAGTCGAAAAACAATGATCATTTGAAAAATTAAATAAATTAATCAAAATTAAAAAAATACGTAAAACTAATTAACAAACTAAAATTTAGTCTCGAACCAGAATCACTCCTTTTCGGCTTAGTTTACATATATCGTGGCATCTATAGTATATTATGTATACAATATAAATTACTGATAGAATTTGTCCCGACTTATATGGCATAAAAATTGTAGGCCTGGATTATGATCATGCGATTATAAAAAAAGACCAATATGACCTTGGGCTTTTCTGCAGACCTTCTGCAGACACCATTTAGATTCATATCTCCCTCAAACCGGTCGACATACCATTAGGTTAAGCAAAAACCTGATTCTTGATGTGTAAGAAAAGGTACCTGTACTTAATGTGCGTTATGTAATTGACAAAGAATCATGTGGGTCGAACGAATCATTTCTTAATAGCGAACTGCTTGGTCAAAACAATAGGTCATAGCCTCAAAGGTTGGTTAATATGCCCTGCTACGAACACGTTATGTATGATCGAGTCCAAAGATCGATACTTGTAGATTGGCTACAAGTTTCGATCTTTCGTGGACTCAAAAACAAAAAGAGTATACTAGCCAATATACTAGAGCTAAGTAATAAATAATATTAAAAGGTTTATTTCAAAAGGTCTATAAAAAAAGTGTGGCACTCGGGGACTGCCGCGGTAAAGCTATTGCTTAGCATTTTTTATCAACTTATGAACAACCAATGCCACCTAGAGGCGAGTTGCTGAACTAAAAAGACAGGCGTGATATTTAAAAAAGTCATAAGAAGTTCTGCTATTCATAGATATATGGCAAAACTAAAAAGTATCACCGCTGTGCCGGTCGGAGTGGGGGATGTTAGGTTATTTTCGTTACGCAATTTCTGGATTCGGTCTCCACGCTCAAGGCCCGCGATAGAAGCTATGCAATAGCTTGAAAATAGTAACAGTACAGAGTTAAGACCTAGTAACTTTCAACCCCTCGCTCTAACTAAGTTTGAGACTGTAGTGTAGACGCGAGGGCTCTATACCTCGCCAATGGCTTATCTTTTACACAGTGAACCTTTTTATGTTACATTTTGAACAAAGCAAAACGTTATGAAAGATAATTAAAGAGAAAGAAATTAAAGAAAACTAAATGGAAAAAAGAAAACAAAATAATAAACAATAAAAAAGAATTAGGTGACGTTACTAGTCGTGAATTTTATTTTAATTTTATTTATTTATTTTATTTACTAGTCGTGAATACTCTCAAACTCTAAATAAACTCTCTAGATTAGATAGATTCTTTGATTGGATTTCTTGGTAGAGTTTTTATTTTGTATCTGAATATAGAAACTCTACCAAGAAATCCAATGGTAGATATCTTTAAGAAATCAAAGTCAATAAGCAAAATCAATGCATTTGTTGAAATACGAACGGAAGTAGTTAATGTTCAAATCGTAAACTAAGAATAGATAATATTGATTCTCGGTCTACGGTTCAAATGAAATGATATCTGCGATCGATAGAGGTTGACTTGTTTCGAAGTAAGCAAGTAGGTATAGGTTGTATTGCATATCATAATATAGAAGAAAGTGAAGCAATCAAGTCGTTCGGATAATCAGACAGCGACCGCAAATTATATGGTCCGTATTAACGTGAATCCGACATAAATAGCGATCGTGATATTTGCACCAAACCCTTTTCTAATGTCACGATTACGACCAAGAGAATAATGTAGAGTCGATTAAGCTACTGTACCCTACCATTTTGTCATATTGCCAGATTTGCCAGTCTAAATTGCGCTAATTAATACAACCACATTAGCGACTTTAAGCCCATTTTTAGCGGTGAGCCTTGATCTGCGACAACCTTTAGGCAAGTTGAAAACCGATTTTTTATTTACGTTAGTATATTTTAAATGGAGGACATTTTTGAATTTTACATTTCGCATTTGGAGTCTTTGCTTTTACCGACTATTAATATCTACTCAGCTCATATTTCACATCACCGACTGCGCATGCGCATGTGTGGTGTTAGTAGCTTATTATTATAGATAGCCCTTAGAAAAGAACCCAATAGTTTAGTCTCTTCTGTTATGGGTAAGGTGGAACATTCAATTCGTCTCTTTGGCTATTGGTTTATAGATTCGATATGATATCGAACGAAATGTTCGATGTCATATCGAATCTGCAATCGAGGATTTGAGCTATGCCGTGATTGCAGGCAGTACGCAACCTTTACCATGTAATTCCTTAACTATCGACTTGTACGATGCATTGTGTACACTTTTCGGCTTTATTATTTAGACGCAATGCACCATGCATTATTTTCTTATAAAATAAAAATAATACTTAGCACAACCGTTCAGACTGTACTTTTGATGGCTCATTTTAAAGTTGAATTTTCAAAAATGGACAAATACAAATAACTAGAATTTAAGTGTCTGTTTGTAATTTCATAACTAACTAGATTACTAGAACTAACAGATTTTTGGTATAAGCAAGTGCAAAACGGGGTTTCGATTGTAACTATAAATTAGTTTAGGACGACCTCTGTGGAGCGGTGGGCGAAGGCTTTTGCGACGCAGGAGGGTTCGATTCCCACCTCGGTACAATTGTGTGTGCGATCTACAGATATTTGTTCAGGGCGTTCTGGATGTTTTCTATGTATACTTAATAAAAAATATGTATATATGTAGTGTGTTGTATTAAATACATATGTATGTCAGTTATCTAGTATAACACAAGCTCTGCTTAGCTTCGGGCTAGATAATGCTGTGTTAATTGTCCAACATTATTTATTTATTTATAAAAAAATTGTCCGTCTACAGACAAAAAATAAATCAAGAGAGATTTTTAAGTTTGTTCCGGCTAATCTCTGAAACGGCTCGACCGATTTTGTAGGGTTTCTTTATTGATATAATACCTAAAACTGATTTTATAAAGGCTACTTTTATGGCAGAAAAACAATAGGGTATATGCATCGATTTTTTTTATTGTTTTAATCGATTCTTTAGGTCATTATTTAACCGAGGAATGATAAGACGCTCACTGAATTTCGCATTAACAAGGTAAAAAAAACAAATCAAAACTACAATCATTTTCGGGTGATAAAAACGCTGCCATATTGGCGCCATGTTTATGTGACGTCGACGTACACACTTGATTAAAACCTTTGGTGACGACCTCGGTAGTGATCATCTCAGGAAAGAGGTTTTCCGAAAAAACTGAAAATAATCGACAATCCGAAATGTCAAGTGGGCAGAATAGTGTCAAATCAAGGTGCAGCAAGCAGAATAAAAAAAGAAGAAACGTGTACAGTGATGTCACGTCCGCTCTAGTCAATGGTGTAGCGTTTTGAAATTTTGCGATTGAGATTTAAAATATCAATTTTTCAATGGTTAAGTTCTACAATAAAAACATCTCAAAATGCAAAAATAAATATGTAGATATGTTTCTATATCAATAGAGAATACGTATATATTTTTTTAGCCATTTTGAAATCACATGCATATACCCTATTAGGGAACCTCCCCCAAGAAATTAATCACACCAATCTCAATATTTAATAAACCAAGATAAAAAATTTGCATAAGTAATTCGAATCCTGGAATCAAACAAATACTACTTACTTTTTATCCCATAAATTAGTTCCCGTGGGATAAAAATCGCCTTTAAACGTTTCCATAGGAACAACGCGTGTGAAGCCGCGGAGCGCAGCTAGTAATTTTTAATATGAATTCTACACCGGCGAAATAATTGCGGGCGCAGCTAGTTATTCCTAAAAGCATATCAACTGAACGATATTCGATAACAATTTGAAACTTTTGCCCACGTTTTAATGACCTAAAACAATGTTGGCAAGTTGTATATTCTTTGTGTCAGGGGGCGGGATCCCGCAGTGCTCCTGATTACCACCTGAAGAAGCCAACTTCGGAATTACTTGCGTGTTCAATTACTTGTTTTAATTGGACGGAAATGTGGCGATTAACTAATTGGATGTTACCATAGAGTTGAGAAGGCCATTAAACCTTTTGTTACAGGTCTAATTCGTTTGGGAGGCATACATTTCCTTTTATTGCACATGCTTGTTATGTTATGTACCTTCTTTGAAAAGCCTTTGCACGCGATATGAGCAAGTTTTTAAATAATTGTATTGACAGTCTTGAGCGTTTTTGGTGCTTAATAAATATTGTAAATATTAGATTTTTTTATATTAGTTTTTGGAGTAAAAATATTCAAATTTAGTCAACTAGTTCTTGTTTCGAAATTTAAAAATATCTTCTAGTGTGTAATTGACTGTAGTTCGCTACGCAACGGGAATAATTAGCATAAAAATATAATTAAAATCATTTCCTAACGTGTCGGGAACGGTTCCTAGTATGTCTACCTTTTTGGGAGAGAAAATCCCTCCTGGATATCTTCTGAGTGGAAGATTTGTTTAACTCCTACTGACCAAAACAGGCACATGTAGTTCACCTACCTAGATCAAACTATTAGCGTTGTAAATCCTTTGAAGGCACATATTTTATCACCTACCTAGACATAAATAAGCTACACCAAAAAGCCTTACCTCATCATAAGTTCACGAGAAAACAGCGTACAAGCCATATTTCCTGATACTCCAGATAAGCCGAAAAAATATATGATAATCGATAGCTCTCAAAGACCATTCATCACTATCAAATCGAATAGCTCGTTGCCTGTTTGACCCGTAGATATTTTATCTGTTTTATCTCGATAGACGTTTTACACAATGAATGTTATTGTTGCACAGACTTCGAGTGTATTGCACTGTCATCGCGTATTATCGAGATGGTTACATAAAGCACTATTGGAAAGCTCTTCGGGTTTTAGCTTAGACAAAGGACAATGTGAATCGCATATGCCGTTTACCTACGACTAGCTGCGCCCCGCGGCTTCGCACGCGTTGTTCCTATGGAAACGTTTAAAGGTTTTTTGAATTTTTTTTTTTCCGGGATTAGAATTACCTGTGTAAAAAATTTCAGCTAGATCCGTTCAGTAGTTTTGGCGTGAAGAGGTGAGAACAAACATCTTTATTGACAGGAAGGTATCTTGGTTTTATAGATATGATATTTTTTTTATTTACTAAGAAGGACTCTATATCCAACCAGGAACACTTTTCCCAAAGTAACATACCAAATCAAATCGTAAGTTTTGGTAATAATTAAAAAAAACAATTCCCATACATTTCCTATGAAAAAACGAGTAAGTGAAAACAACAATGTCACTCATTCAATGGTTCTTAATTTAAACTCGTATGTAACTACTTGAAAGCGAAATTAATTAAATTTTTACTTATTTTTTAGTTTATTAAAAATCAAGTTATTTACTTACAAAAAAAATTTTAGTTTATTTTAACTCGATTAAAAATGACGTTTGTCAAAAAGGTAGTTACTAGGTAGATTTGTTTCTTATTTTGGTCTGGAGACATTTTTATGTATAAACCATCGTCGTTAGAGCGAGCTATAAGCCTTCAAAATAAGCCTAAGAACTTGATTTTTAATAAAAATAAAAAATAAGTAAAAATTTAATTCCTGAGATGCCTTCAAAATTAGCCTACGAACTTAAAAAAATAGTTACATACGAGTTTAAATTAAGAACCATTGAATGAGTGACATTGTTGTTTTCACTTAGTTACTCGTTTTTTCATAGAAAATGTATGGGAATTGTTTTTTAAATTATTGCCAAAACTTACGATTTGATTTGATATGTTACTTTGGGAAAAGTGTTCCTGGTTGGAAAAAGAGTCGATTAAGACCAACTTGTTTTTTTTGACAAATGTCATTTTTTGAGCGATCCATAAATTTTTTCAAAAAACTAAAAATGGCAACATTTTTTTCTTCAAAATAAAACAGAAGGTTCCTAAGAACAAAACCTTCTAACTACAAAAGAAACGGTAGCTACCCTTAAGGGGCCAAAAATTTGCCCCATCCTGTATAAGATAAAACTACGAGTATTACAGAGGTATCAAAAATAGCTGATAATAGATACCACAAACTTTACGATGGATTTGTAATTTCCTATGTTAAATGTATTAACATGATAAAATAGGTCATATTGACTCCTGTATGCGCCTTAAATAAGTAAATAATAATGCTAGGCAATTCACACAGTATCTGCTATTCTTAAGCTAAACAGAGTTTGTATTAGAGCTTGTATTAGGTTCTATACTAAGTACCTACATAAGATGGATGTTTTTATTATCATAGGTACCTTCATAAAATCACCCAGACACCCGGTACAAATATCTGCAGATCAGAATCGAACCCGCAACCTCCTGCGTCGCAGGCAGACCTTTGCCCGCTACACCACAGAGGTAATTACATGCTACTCAAACAATACTTTTCGTTTTCCAGAGAGTTGGGGCCAGACGGACGGTCACCGCTTCACCTACCCCGCGTCGCCACTGCTGACCCAAAGCATGGATGTCGGTCCCAGCAGCTTCTGCTCCGAAGCACCTGGCAACGGTGAAGAGTGCGTCCATGTGAAGAGTGTACCCTTGGACGCCACGGTGGAAATTATCATGTTCGATCAAGGTAAGATGCTATTGACTTTAATTGCTTGAAACTTTTCCTTATTGGCAGTTAAAGAATCTAGACTAGTAGTTTGTGGTTCATATTATTTTTATAAATATCGTATAATGATAAAACTTAGCTTAGACTAGCCAGAAAGAAATTAGACATAAGTTACCATAAATCTCATTATAAGTGAACTAATGTAAGTTTTTTTATGAGAATAAATTCTTTAAACCGGACTAGAAAATCTAGAGGTAAATGAAACAAATTTAAACACGTGAAATAAAATCGCAAATATTCGGCTGCAACGGAATTCGAACCCGCGTTCTCCCCTCGGTGCAGGGATGTCATAACCGCTAGACCACATCCTACCACATCCCGTCGAAGCCGAAAATTTTTGGGATTTTATTCATTTTCTTACAAATTACCCGCAGTGTGGGGATATAATAACAAAAATCTTAATCTGAACATGTTGCCGTTCCTTTATCCGATCTGAAAAAGTGACGGCAAAATTTTTAGGTTTGGTGTCAAGCTAACAGGATCGACAGAAATGTAGAGTCAAACAATTGTTTTTGAAAATCTTTATTTCTATCGACAAATTCTGTAGGTTTTCCAGCGGTTTCAGCGTTTTAGCATTCCTGAAAACAGGAGTTAAATTTAAGCAGTAGGTTCTTCAGTGTTCTAGAGTTTTCAGTGTGAGCGTGAGTGCTTTTTTGTAAAACGCGACTACATAAAAATAGCGAAACTGAACTTTATTCCTATTCATTTTTATTGTGGACACTGTGGAACTGGTTTATGGGGTAAAAGTAGCCTATGTGTTATTCCAGGCCTACCTGTATGCAAATTATAGCCTGAACCGTTCAGTAGTTTCTGCGTGAAAGGGTAACAAACATCCATACAAACTTTCGCGTTTCTATATATATTTTATATTTCTATATAGGGTAGGCGGATTACCAACATCTTACAGATAAGCATGACTCGCTGAAATATTACTCAAACTCAAACTGTAAAAGCGAAGTACTTTCTATCTCCGAAAGTAACTTGTAGAAAACGACACTTGTCTCTGCACACGGAAGTTCCGTGTCGTATAAATATTAGCTAACGCACACAAAGCTAACAGCTCTTGAGAAAATCGTTGAGGATAAAAATTTAGGTACTTAACTGTTTCTGAAGTTAGGCGCGATCTTCTTTTGTTTTTCTTAAGTGATAATGCTGACGTCACAAATCTGTCCGCATAGCCGACTCTAGTTTGTTCATCCGCAGTTGCGAAGTGCGGCCGCATAAAGCGACGTGTATCTGTATCTACTCTCGTTAACTTTCGGACTGGCCGTTTTGTGCCGCTTATTTTAAAAGCGAAATTTTTGGTGACAGATTAATTATAGGTACTTACTTAATTAAAAAATCGAACTTCCGAAAGGGAAAATCGGCTCAGAAGCTACCGTGAATTAAAAAATTCGTGACTCTCTCACTCGAAACTCGTTTTTCGTACGATTATAGTATCGATTGAACAAAACAGAGCAAAACATCGTGTGTTATGGTTTCTGAGGGGTGAGTCTATTTGACGTTAGCAACGAGATTTGATCGTGACGTCTCCTTTTTCCATAAAATCAACAGTACAGCGCAGCGCCTCTATCGTACGGACAGAAAACTACAACAAATCCCCATACAAAAAGTAGATGTTTCGTTATAAATCAAAAAGACTCACCCCTCTGATAAATGTACCTACATAATCGATTTATTCACTTAGGATGGATAGGTACCTAAATAGAAAGCACCCAGAACAAAAGAAAAGAACAACAAGACGTGCCAACTCCGGTTGCGCTGACTATAGCGCTTGAGAAACTCAAGCATCGGGGCTTATAATTTAGGTAACAGTTTCTAAAAGTTATTACAAGTTTACGAGCTTAGGCAGGTACATTAGCGACGTAAGTGCCCATAAACACCAGAATAAGCAGTTAAGTGTGTGATTCGCTATCTGTTGTCTGGTTGTTTGTAAAATTGGTGAATTCGTATGTTCTTACTAGATCCTATTGATTGTTAATTATTGTAATTTGGTATGCTGTGTGGTACCGGTTTAGAATTCACATCACCCCATCTCTTTCCGCGGGTCGTGAGAGGCGACTAGCGGATATCCACCGGGGCGGGCAGCAGCACCTACCGGACAATTCTACCACCGAACTGCAATCCTCAACCAAATTTAAATCCTCTCCAAAGAACACAAAATAAAATTATAAAATACTGTATCTTTATAAATACCTAACACCAACTAAAGAAATAGTAACTTAGACAAATGTATACATACTCAACTTGCATCTTGATAAGAAACATTCATTCTAACTCAATAAAATCAAACCTACAACTACGAAAAAGGAATAACCCTTACACTTTTAGAAATAAATATAAACTAGAATTATCTAAAGCACGTACTGATTACGGCAAGAAAACAATTGTTTACGAGGGTGTGCAGTTGTTCAATAGCTTGCCTAACGACATCAAGGAATGTGCTAGCATAAATATGTTCAAAACAAAATTAAAAAAATACGTTTATAGCCTAACTTATACTTAAGGTAATAATTAGCTTAAGCATTATTTAATATAATTTTTTGTATCTCATTGTAAGTGAACATTTCGTTTTAATCAATCAAACATAAAAATTACAAAAGCGCGTAAAAGTTGGGGAGTGGGGGCTGATGGTGATGGTGTGGTGTGACGTCACGTGGAACTTTAACTGGATATATATTCTTGATTTTTCTTTAATGGAGCCCGCTTGCACAGTTACAATTATTAATTTAATAAATACAAATCGCATATTAAATATTATTTTCGTTCTGCAACTCACACCACACTTTGTTTCCATTGAATTTATGAGTCCAGTAAAATTCTGTACCACCTTCCGTAGCACTATCACTAATTAGATTTTTAGTTTTCTCGCACTAGCGTCTGCTAGCAGCTTAACACGCGTTTTTGAGATAGGTACAAAACCTCTAAATAATTCCAGATCTAGAACTAAGTACATGCGAAATTTCAGCCCAATCCGTTCAGTAGGTAGGTACTTTTTTGCGAGTTTTTCACATCTCCATCTCAAAACTTCACAAACTTTCGTCTTTACGATTTTATGTAGGAAATATTCCTTTAAATTATAAAATACATAGTATATATACTATTTTGTATCGAGAATATTTGCAACAAGATACATGTATCTTATATATATATCTTGTTGCAAATATTTCTCTATAGCAAATTTTATCATCAATATTTTGATTTAAATAGGTACTAAAAACCTGAGTTCAAAATGTTCAAATGGCTTAATATTTTTTAAATTGAATTTTGTGTCGGGTATATATTATTCTCTTTAAAATAGCAAAATAATTATCCAAATCAATGCACAATTGACGGAGTATTTGACGAACATACTTATTTTAAAAACGTAAAAAAATTACGTACTGCCAAACACAGCACGTCGCGTCGGTTAAAAATAGAACAATCACGACAAGCAATATTTCCTAAATAAGGTTTGAATAATATTGAACATTGAGAGTTATGACAATAATAATAACTTAATTTACAGGTTTTTTAAACTTACGCGATCAGAACACATTATTATAAATATAGGTAAATTAACGCGATAAATACCCGTGAATATTTATAATAATTAATTTACAGGCTTATCACCCCCCCCCCCCCCCCCCCTCCACACAAACTATCTAAGTCGGAAAGATCTGTAAAGGTACATAATGGGCCCCGCAGATGCCGCTTCCTCCAACATACTCTTTCAGCAGCCAAACTCATCGAAAGAGTAATACGCTTCATTGACGAGTTACGTTATAAGTTTCAGCTTGAATGTCAAGTGGCTTGGCGATTCTAATCACACTATCACACTATCACACTACTATTATAAATGCGAAAGTTTGTATGGATGTATGGATGGATGTTTGTTACCTCTTCACGCCAAAACTACTAGACGGATCTGGCTGAAATTTTGCATACAGGTAATACTAATCCTGGAATCAAACATAGGCTACTTTTTATCCTTTAAATGAATTCCCGTGGGATGAAAATCACCTTTTAAAGTTTCCATGGGAACAACGTGTGCGAAGCCGCGGGGCGTAGCTAGTATTATTATATTCTGGCCAACGCACGTGTACCTCTGTATATGAATACCTATAGGAGGTATTCACGTATGGAAGTTAATCAATCTCGCATAGAGCTATGGAGAGATTAGAAAGGGCCTCCTAATTTGGAAGTGATGGAAGGTAAACTAGGCAAACAATCAGTTGGTAACTAAAGGCTATGTGTACACAAATGGGCAGAGTGTTTAGGGTTATGTAGCCAAACGGAAAACCGAAACACAATCGATATCTCTCTGGTTCGTGATATTATTATGCAAGGATAGAGCTTATAGAGATATCGATTGTTACAATATAAGATTAGTAAAAATATAGTCAACTAACGACATCAAGTTTAACATGAGTGTACTTACGGTGTTGTAAGATATGAAGATACCTAATATAATTTGATATTATTAGGGAATAAAGACACCTATTGGTAGCACTTAAATCAATGGCTAAAATAGTTTTTTTCTTGAGACATACCTATATAATATTGCGGATAAAGGCATTGTTTATTACAAAATAGAAAACCAAATTATGTCCTGTGCCCATGAAACATAATTTAGATTAAGTTAATTTAAAGCTATAAAAATATGAATAAGTTGGTATTTAATTTAAAATAATTGGTAAAATTGTGTCACACCCATGTTGATAATAACTTACAATATTTATGTTTATAAAACTTTTGTATCTATTTTCTCAAACAAGTATTTATCTAGGTTAATTTATAATTTAAATCATAGCGAATCAGTTACCTATGGTTGAGGCACTTTGCCCGCCTTAACTTATGTTTAATACAAAACATAAAATAGTACAAAATTGGAGAAATTCGTGGTATTTTAAGCTTCTATAGTACCTAGTAATAGCAACACTAGAATTAATTTTATAGATTGACCACTTTCGGTGCTCATTTTTGTCCTTAATTTTTTTATGAGCACATTGTTTCTATAAAACTTTAAAATTAATTACTTAAAATTTCTTTAGCCATGTACATAACAGGGAGAGCTTCACGAAATATTTAACCGTTAATATTTAACGTTATCGTTATTATGCAGAACCCATACATTTCATGTATGTATGACACGTGCTTGTCTAAATTCTAATTCTACTGTCACTTTCTCGACAATTATTTGGCAACTCTGATGAATGATTGTAATTGTGATTGCGACTCTGATTATGATTGATCGCCATGAAAGCTATTATTCATACGGCACGTAACGAGCGAGTGTGATTCGTAATTTGCTTAACACTTGCCGTTGATAGACTTTTCTGTAAAGCTGAGAGTTAAGTTATCAATGAAGTAGGATTATAAAACAATATTAATAAGGTATTATATTATATATAAATATATATATCTTCGGTCATCAGACGACCTCTGTGGCTTGGTGGGCGAAGGTCCGTGTGCAGGAGGTTAAGGATTCGATTCCCGCCGCAGGGCAAATGTGTGTACAATCAGCAGATATTTGTTTAGGGCGTTCTGGATATATTACGTCTATCAGTTATCGTGTACTCATAAACCAAGCTCTGCTTAGTTTGGGGCTAGATAATGTAGTGTGAATTGTCCAACATTATTTATTTATATTCATTATTTTATTGTCAAACGCCTTTGTGAAGTCGTCGTGGTGTCGCACTAATGCTACGTTATAGATATCTACCGAATAAGGAATTATTCCAGTTTTCCCCCATGAAATCACCCTAAGGGGTAAAAGTTCAATAAAAATTAATTGTAGTTTCCCCCTAAAAGATCCTAGGCTTCTTATTATGGTAGGTGAAGGCGTCCTCTGCGAGTCTGGTATATCGGTAACTAATGAAACATCCGTCTTGCTCGATAGCTAGTTTATTACTGAAGAGTTACAAGTATCCCCAGTAGTTATATACATACAGTTCAGAGTCACATCCAGTGCGATCTTATTTATAGATACCACTTATTTACAAACAGTAAATTAGATTTTGAAGATATCTCTCGTTAAGGGATGAAACTTTGGTATTCTTTCAACACAGACCAGGTTCGTAGTTAACCCTTGAACAGTAAATTAGTTGTATTTATACAGTTTCTGTTAGATACTTCTAATTTACAGCAGTTTTTAACAGTTGAGCTGATTGTAGCGTGCAGACTGTTGTAAAAGTCTTGAGAGCGCCTCAATGATCTGTATCAAAATGAACCGTCTAAAATTCGTAAAAATATTTAGCACTAGCAGCGCCTCGCGGTTTCGCCCTGGTTCCCGTTACCGGGGGAATTCCGGGATAAAATATAACCTATGTGACATAGGCTATATCCCTGAAAAGTAAGTTTTTCAATACAAACAAAAAAAAACAATCAAATCTTTCCTCCTTATAATATAATATAATATAAAAATAATTCGGGTTTTCCTTCCTGACGCTATAACTCCAGAACGCACGAACCGATTTCCACGGTTTTGCATTCATTGGAAAGGTCTCGGGCTCCATGAGGTTTATAGCAAAGAAAATAGGAACAACGCGTGCGAAGCCGCGGGGCGCAGCTAGTATTAATATACATTCAAACCCTTCATCCAAACGCCAAACAAGAAGACTGTCTGACGGTCAAAAAATGCCACACCCACCTTTCCTGCTATTCTAGTGTACGCACAGGCTGTTTACTGTAGGTTTGTGCTTTGAGAATTGGCAGCATTGCCTACGGTGTTGCCAACAACATGCTTAATATGTAGCAATGATGGGTGGTTGCCGGCAACAATATGAACTTGTGTGCACTCACCACCGATTTATGTTTTACTTGCATATTTTTAAATAATATGACATCATAGGGTGAACGATCTGTAGTACCTAGGTTATTGCCAGTCCACTGGCCTGTCACGTTTGGTGTAAAGTTACTGGTAACTGTTACTGGACAGCACGACCTGGTTGCACTTTTCAGAAGGAGAAAGTCGATCGACGTGAGGTCTCGTAAAATGTCGGTAATGGTTGTTATATCGCATTCGATGTTCGAGGTATTCAAACAAATCAACATTATTACTAAATGCTAAATGCTAAAGCCAAGTTTGTTAAGAGATGGGATAGAAAATGGTGTAGGTTCGATTTTCGGCAAACTACTTCCTTACCAAAACATTGAGATAAGGCGTGAATAAACTTTATTCAAACAACAATATATTTTCTCTCTCTAAATATTCTATATATTTTTATTGTATATATCTATATTTTATATATGTCTATATCTATATATCCCCAAGGTGCTGGCTGCACCCTGCTGATGTATGTATATTTCTCTTCTCTATACCATGAGTCTGTGTGAAGTAGAACGTTATAAAAATTACTTGTCCACGTTCTAGTAGATAACAAGCAATAACACAAAATATGAAATTTTTTGTCTTTGTAGGGATTGATTTTTCAAAAAAATCCCTAAACTGAAAAGGAGAAAATATAAGGTAGTCAATAACCGTACAACTATATAAGTATTAGTAGGTATTATTTATTAATTGCTGTTACCTACTGGCTGATAAAATGAAAGTGACTGTTTGTTCGTTGTCTTGTCAAGAATAGAATATTTTTAACGACCAAAGAATGATCCGACTTTTCATGTTTTCGCATAAATTTTACTTTCTTTGGTATCTTTCAAATTGTTATAACCACGATAATGGTTGGTAAAATTGCTTGCATATTCATGAGAGCCGTCTAAATGCTTTTGCTCTCTGAATTGATTTTTATCAGTGCAGTGATGAGGACCCAACGTTCTACAAAACACTCGAAGAACTTCCCAGAAAATACCTCTTAGACCAGGCAGAAATAAAATCATACAACCTTCATCAAACCTGTGTATGCACAGTACCGGCCCTTAAAAAATGTCTATAAAAATCTGTAACAAGTTACCAAAAATATTAAAAGACATCCAATCCAATTCCCTATTCATAAATAAATTAAAGCAATTTTTAATTGACCAATGCTATTATGACATAAATGAATTTTTAAATGACAAACTAGATAAACTGACATGATAAAAATGACTTAAATTTATTTGAGTAGGTACCTATTGACATTATTTAATTGTTTTTTTAACTTAACTTGTGTACCTACATACCTAACCATAATTCTTAATTATACGTGTCGTACGTATAATCTCTCAGTTGATATCTACTGAGAGATGCGTAAATGGCGACGTTCTACTCTTCTCCGCTCTGGTGGAGTCTGGCCTTAATTTGTACTTCGAAGAGCTTAGGTTATTTCAGCGCTCGAAATACTAGACGAAACAAACGAAGAATTAAAAGTAAGAATACAGAAGCAGATATTCTAAAAATGCACGCCAATTTTCGTGCATTTATTTAGATTATCTGTACTTAAATTTGAACGTTCAGTTGTCAAAAAATAAGTACATATATTCTTACTTTTAATTCTTCGTTTGTTTCTTCCAGTCTGTCTGAAATAACCTAAGTTCTTCGAAGTACATGTGCATGAAGTTTTTTTCATTGGGGCGCATAAAAGCTGGCGCTAGACCCTTTGGATTTTCGTTAACCGCAGAGACTTATAACAAGCTTATAACAATCATTACCTACTCATTCCGGATTTGGGTCACGATTAAATTATGCAAACATACTTATTATAATAATTGACCTATCGACTCATCATATTACCCTTTTTGAGTGACCTATCGTGAGCTATCTTAATTGTCTATTCTACTTAAATACTCTGTCCATGCATTCGTTTTCGATTTGACAGCTCGAGTCGTAAGAATCAATTTGTCATGCACGTCCTATCCTAATGCTTCACCGATTCGAGTTATGATAATCGATTTTGGTTTCTTGCTTTTGCCTGCGGCATTACACGCGTTTTTCTGTTGCAAAAAGACAGCCTGAGTGACTTTAAAAAAACTATTTTCAATAGATACATTTTCATGTAATCAACTATAATAATCTTCATTACATAATTTGTCGTCTCGTTAACAAGAAAAACTTTCGCAAGTCGCGATATTTTTTAATTGACTTCATAAAAAGGAGAAGGTTCTCCATTAGACTGTAATTTTTTTATGTTTGTCACCTAGAACTTACGACTGGGTGGTCCGATTTTCATGATTATTTTTATATATTTTTATTTGAAAGCCGGTCCTTCCCGTGTGGTCCCCTTTTAATTTGGTCCAGTTCTGACAATGGGATTATGGGATCCATGAAAAAACTTTATACATAATTGAAGTCGGTTTATAGTTTTTTAATACAAAATCAATTATCTAATTTATCGTATAGCGTGCTGAAAAGGTGCAATATCAATGAAGTTTGACCAAGATGAAGTTGGACCACGAGGAAATATAATTACTCGTGGTCAAACCAGTTTTAATAGTTTGACTACATGGAAGAACCATCAGATTCGCATCTCTATTTTTATAATGTGTCTATGAAATATTGCATTCTTTCAATTAGATTAGAGATTATGATTCAGATTATTTATTGACAAAACATTTTCCTTTTTGCAGGTGGTGAGACCGACCACATCTTCCACCTCCATGGCTACAGTTTCTTCATCACCGGCGTAGCACAATTCAACACCAGTCAACCAGTAGAAATCATCAGAAAGATGAACGAAGAAAACACGCTATTCCCTCACAAAAACCTCAATAACCCAGTGCGTAAAGACACCATTGTAATCCCAAAGTTCGGCGTGGTAGCTTTAAGGTTCAAAGCTGATAATCCAGGGTATTGGCTGATGAGGGATGAAAGATCCGCGCATTGGACGAGAGGGTTGGATTTTATCTTAAAAGTTGGACAGCAGAGTGATTTTGTACAAGCTCCGGCCGACTTCCCTAAATGCGGGTCGTACGTTGGACCCGAATATTTCCTAATATAAGCTTTGGTACCTACCTACTGGTAGGTATATGTTATTTACCAGTATTGTGTTAAATTTCGCTGAAAATTTAGTGATTAGGTATTTCGATAAAATTGCTCAGTTATTTATTTTTAGGAATTATGTGATATGCTTGTTTAGGTTGTTTGTTTTGTAAATATTGTTTTAGGAATGGTAAATAAATCAATTTCATTTTATAAGATGTTTGTCGAATTCATTAAAACATAAATGATGAGTCAAAAAAGTTTTACAACAATTATACAATATCCTTTTTCTTCCTAGGAACACCATTAGTACTAAATTTATTTTATTGTATGAGACCATTGATTTATTAAATAAATCAATGAATGAGACTATTGAAATAGTAGGGATCATAGATATAGGTAAAACTCAACAACTAGATATGGTACGTTCTTATCCCAGCGCGCTAACTTAACAAATGGCCTGTGTTTTGTGTAACACCTAAGCGCAAAAACACGCTATTTCCAATATTTAGCAATATGCCTTCTTTGAACAACAAAGATGGAAAGACGTAGGTTAGGTAGGTACAGAGACCGAAGTGCCACCGAGACAGACAAAAATATCCGACTATGACTGTGGTGGATGGCAATTAGGTAGGTAATTGGACCTAATTTAAGCGTTCCACTATCGAGAAGCAAGTACCCAGTCTCTTGAAATTTACTTACATACATCGATGAGTAGGACTAAAGTTAGTGCTAAAACTCTCGCCAAATGTAAAGATAGGTGCCTACCTTGGTATGTATTTACAACTTATACTAAACTTACTTCCTTCTAACGCTAAAGTTACATACATAACCTTTCGAAATAACGCGTTTCCGTCCACACTCAGTACCAAGTTTACCTTTGCGGGAAGTTTACACTTTACACCTATTTTCTGTAGGTTATTTGGGTCCCTATTCAAGAAACGATTCGATCTATCGAACGATTCGAACTGGGGTCTCTTGAACTTTACGAAACAAATCTAATAGGTCTCTTGAACTCATCGAGATATGCTTGAACTATACAAATCTGTTGGAAAAGGGATGGATCAGTTGCAGTTAGATTCAAAATAAAAGCAGTCAAATATATTCAAATTTCAAATATATTTTATTATACCTTGTCTATGAAAAGTTTGTAGTTGTCATCTTTGTGTAAATGTTTTTCGTCACTCATAAGGACCCTAACTGAAAACCAGCGCAGTATTGGGCACTTGCCTTATACTGCAAAATGCTGAGCTAGGGTCCCTTTTTACCCAATGTATAAGAAGTTTTTAGATTTAAGTACTTATTGGTTTTTATTATTGCATGTACCATTTGTACCTACTTTTAAGTCTTTGGGTAAAATAAATGATTTTATCTTTTTATCTTTAAATAATAATTTCTTAGTTAATTATAAGATTTTTATGTGAATTCTAAAGCGCAAAAGGCAGCTTTATCATTGAAAACTATTTGATTCCCTCAGGCAATGTTATTATGCTCAGAACAAGTAAGAACAACAAGAAACACCATAATGTTGAAGTTACGTCTTTTATACAATCAATGTAATGTTTCTAGAAAATTTGTATATTTATTTCATGGAAATTCTGGCCGCGAGAGCTCGTCTCTAAATGCTTTGCTAGGCACTATTCGAGGAACCTGCATTAGCACGTGTATGAATTTTGATAAGTTGCTGTTGCTATGCAATCAAAGCAAATTAATTATACCAAGTTTGATTGCTTCGTTACAATGTAACCAAGTTTCTGAACTTGAGAAACTCAGTATTGCTAGATGCAGTATGAGTCTGGTTTACCTTTAAATAAGAAAGATTGGTGATAACAAAAGAGGCAACACAACATTCCATCACTCGCCTTGATTACGTAGTTGCTAATGACGACCATTTGGTCCATCAATAACGTTACAATTTACGATTGCGAATTACCATCCGGGGCACTTAGGATGGATGAATAAAATTGAACATTTAAGGCACATACACGAGTGAAAGTGGCGCCCCCAAAAGTTTAAAAATCCTTCGTATCGTGTGGTACATATCTATAAGAAGTTATTTATTATTGCATCTGTAATAGTGTCATTTTGTAAAGCTTAGGTAGAGATACGAAGTTGCGATTTTTGGCCACCAAACTCTATTTTTGCATCTCTTCCTAAACTATATAAGATAAAACTATTAAAAATAGCTAATAATAGATACGACAAACCGTTTTTTTTCTAAAAGTGCCTACTTCAAATATATACAAAAATATAAAACAAATAAAGAAATCACATCTTGATATATGTAGCTTAATCTACTGAACTGCTTTGACATAATTACACTCCTACTGTCCGCCCACCCGCTGGGGCCTGTAGTTATTTTGAAATACTCGCTAGCTAAGATGATAAATCTCCCAAATGATTACGGAAGCTGCTACTATTCAACAACCACGTTCCTCATAATGAAATGAAAGGTTTGTTTGGTGACTGTACATCATAGATCTGCAAATGAGTAGAGGTGACGAGTAAATAAGGTACATGTGTATTAAGAAAAACTGATTGGTTTTATTTTCTTTTACAAAATTGGTGGAAAAAGTTGGAAATAATAACCTAATAATTAATTAAAATAATAATGTGAAGTCTAAAGGAGCTGCTCTGAATTTTTTATATGACTTTAATATATATGTATAGTAAGGGATCTACTAACCATCAAAATGTAAATATCTATGGTTTATCCATTTTGAATGAAGCATGTTAGTAAACAAAATACGACACAAATAACAAAATCTCACTTGCTTGGCGTCGAGTTTCAGATATAATTGTAACAGCGGAGAGGGTAAGCAATTTTTATTGAAGGGAGGATCTAAAATCGACAAGTAATGTAAATTGCGTATAAAGGGACGCGCCAATAAAGTGAATTTTAGGGTATTGGCGGTTTGTTAACGTTTATGCTTCATTCAAAATGGACACGGTATAGGTGTAAATTTGTAATAATGAATCTCTGAAACTACTAGTCTTATTTAGAAAAATATTGCAAATTATTCTTGAGTGCTATAAATAAGGCAATTTTTTATGGATGCCTGGTGAAAGGTGCGAGCAATTCCTAGTTGAGACCACTTTATTTAGTTCGACCAACGTTACTTCATACCCATTTATTGCGTTTGAAGAAGGCTCACCATGTCCAACAAAAGATGGTCACGGCCTGTTGGTACTGATAACCGTTGCGACAGCGTCTTTCATACAAAAAACAGCTTCCATTGAATAAATCGGGTTAATTTTTTCGGTAAGTAGTGAAAGTAATAATTCGCTACCGAGCGTACAGCAGTGCCCATTTTATGTAGGCCGCGGAGGCTGACCAAAATTAATGAGAGGTTTCACATAATAATAATCTTTACCTTCACGCGTAGGTAACTGAGGCACCTAGGTACAACATAATTATTGAAATATTTTTTGTTGGGTTGTACTTCTGTAGTTTAATTATGTCTATGCCTAATGTGTGGCGGGTTTAGCTTTAAGCAACATCAAGTTCAAATGTTCATGATGATGAAAAATTGTTTCATCGATCCACTGTTGGGTTTAAATTATGGAAATACACTACACAGTATACTAACATTGTTTATCAATGCAAATTGATGTTTTGACAATCAACCTCTATCCAATTTAATATCAGTGTTAGGTGCCATTTGGTATTATCTAAACCGAAATAATTATTAGCTGCGTAGTGAACTGGGCAATACAATGAAATGGTTAAACACCTTATTCCATTATTAATTTATTAAATTCGTGTAAGCGGATTAGAATATCGTAGAGTCGGCGAACTACGAATCGCCACAGACACAGCCACAATAGACAAATCGTGAAGACATTCCAGAATCATTTCTTAAAAATAAGTAGCCTAATAGTATTTATGTTAATCCAACCCCAGAGCCTTATGTGTCCAAAGCTTTGAGCTAATGTAGTTTTGCGTTGACTTCGCCCAAACATCTTCACAACAATAACAAACTTTCGCCTTTTTATCATTAATGCTTTGTCGAATATTTTGCAATAACACCTATTGTATGATCCTCAGTAAAGTATTGAAAACTTCACTTTCTTTACCTACAAAACGGTACTTGCACCTTTCACTTTTTAAGCTTATAAGGTATATTTTTATGGTATTGAATTGCGTTATTCCTCTAAAGAATAAGGCTCAAAATTACTTGGCAATAGTCTTTTGACCCATAGCCAGAGGGAAACATTACGCGGTAATTAGAATAGAAAGCTTTATAATAATACTTCCTGATTAGTGTTAAGTAGGTGTCTTCTTATTTCCGATGAGTACTTATTATTGATAATGTAAGTATTTATTGACACAGCATTAGGAGAAGCGAGTGTGAAGTGTGTTACATACATAATTTGGTTGGTATTTATTTAAATGTAGGATTTGGGAGATATTATTATTTATATTTCAGAGCCTATAGTCAAAAAATACGTCCATGATGATAGATTGCTTCATCAATCCACTTTTCGATATAAATAATGGAAAGACCCAACAAGAAAGACATAACATAGATTCTAACATTGTTTATCGATGCAAATTGATGTTATCACAATCAGCCTCTATCCAATTGAATATCAGTGTTGCTATTCGGTATTATCCGATCAACGATATGATTATTAGCCGCGTAGTGAACTGGACAATATAATTAAATGGTCAAGTAATACGTTTAGTGACTCAAGAATTTTTTTTTCCGCTTTGTTTTTTATATTTAAATTATGGTTATGTTTATTAAGTTTCATTTAAATATTTTCATTCTCATTCTATATCTACTAACAGATATAATTAAAAAAAGTTTTCTTAAACTCTAAAAAAGCGCAGTGTTTTCCACTACTTTAAATTTGTAAACTAGACAAGTGTAAAAGCAAAACCGATCGGGCTGCCAATCAGTTTGAGTAGCAGGTACCTCTATTAATTAATTAATTACAATTTGATTCAATCAAATCGACTCATTGGGCCAGATTATCTCTTGATGGTTATTATATCACCGGTAGTACTCGTACTTATAAGGCTGGATGGCCATTTCTAAGATCTTGAACAACAGTTAACCAATTTTTTCCAGGTTGTAGTCCGATGATAATCATCTAACAAAAACGCCAGCAGCACAAAAAACGGTTCCTACGTATTTAAAAAGTGCGTATTCTCCGGAACAACTCTTCTGATTTCAAAAATTATTTATTCATAAATCCTTCCACTCAAGAATTCGTTTACCCCAGTGGTTATCGGTTCTTCGCGAGATATGGCCGGCCCACTGCCACTTCAGTTTGCTAATTCTTTGAGCTATGTCGATAACTTTGGTTCTCTGTCGGATGTATTCGTTACGAATCCTATCCTTCAGAGAGACTCCGAGCATAGCTCTTTCCATAGCTCGCTGAGCGACTTTAAACTGGTGGACCAGCCCTATCGTGAGAACGCGAAGAACTATAGTTGCCGACATATAGATCTCAGAGTTAGGAGACTGAAGGCGATGGGCAGGCCATATAGCTCGCAGAACCGATAACTGATGGGGAGTAAAGGTTCTGGAGTGGCGACCGCGATGCAATGCTAATCGAAGTGTGGGAAGACCTCCCACTCGATGAACCGACGACATTGTAGCGGTCGCTGGGAGTCGGTGGATGGAGGCGGCTCAGGAACCCTGTTCGTGGCGTCGCGTCGTTTGGGGGAGGCCTATGTTCAGCAGTTGTCGTATAGATAGATAGAAAATTCTTTATTGCGCACTTATTAAAAGAAACAATACAATAGAAAAGCTTAAAAACTAAGTGACAAGTGGCGGTCTTATCGCTCAAGACCGATCTCTACCAGACAACCGTGATACATGCTGATGATGTTGATGTTGTTTATTTTTAAAATAGTTATTTGCATATATATTTGTCTATTTATTAAATTGATCTAGTATTGAATAAAATAAAACTCAACCATAATAGCCTAAGCACAAAACCCAAACTAACGACCATTTCCGTTTCATAATACGAAACTAACGCAGTTTTCACAAGCGCATAATTTGATGGGTATCGCAATAAACGTGTTATCTAACCTGCGGTTTAGCAACTCATTTCTACGAAATATTTACGTATGCACCGTAGAAGCACATTTAGTTTCACATAACCGAAATTCGCAAAAATGGGTTGTAAATTATACCTACATAAATGAACGATATATTTGTTTTAAAAAGTGGAACTTCCTCCAGGAAGAACCCATATCGCAAGCTCTACTTAGTTTGGGTCTAACCTGGATGCTGTGTGGATTGTTCAGCATTATACAGGGTGTAATCGTTAAGTGTGCACAGGCGATTATTCCGTAACTATTGCAGATATCAAAAAACTTTAAACTGATATCGAAAGTACTTTACCTAATGAGTAAAATGACATTAATAACTTTTTAAAAATAAAACGAGAAATATCCAAAAAATTACCTTAATCACTCCCATACATTTAGTATGAGATAGTAGAAAGGTTTTAGTTTCCTTATTTTAAGTGGCATAGTACCTACTCATTTTACCCTTGTCATTTTATAATTATGTACGATATGAAGGTATTAATGAATTTCAAGTAGATACACGTGTAGATTAATTATCTTACCACTTCAAATTTATAATAAACCTTGTTTCAATATTGTATTGATTTGAACTAGCTGAAAAGCAACATACTAAATAAAAACAAAAAGAAAGATACTCTTTGGTGTTCGTTCTAAATTCAAATTCTTTATCGCGGGTTCTCGTTCCCGCCAATTTATTGTATTTTTCAATTTGCGTTAATAATCGTGATTGTTGCATTTATTGATTGAAAAATGGCATATTCCAATACAGAAAAGAGGGACATGTTAAAAATGTACTACAAACATGATTGTAACAATAGGGCGGCCATTATCGCCTACAGAAGAGAGCACCCAGATAGAGAATTTCCTTCTGGTACGTATTTACGTAAGTTGGATAACAATTTGATAAATTATGGATCTTTTAACAGAAAAAAAGGTTCGAGAACAAGAGCTCCGGAATTTGATAATGACTTAGATAACAATATTATTAACTACGTAGTAGATAATCCACAAGAATCAACGCGTTCAGTGGCCCGATCATTTCCAGTGTCCCACAATTATGTACACAAGTTATTAAAAAAACACAACTTCAAAGCATTTAAGATAAAACCTACTCAAACGCTGCACAACGATGATCCTGCTCGTCGGCTGGTCTATTGCAATTGGCCAGTCAATAATTATGTCAATGTAAGGTCAATTTTATGGACCGATGAAAGTAATGTTTCAAACTGCGGCATTTACAATAGAAAAAACTCGCATTATTGGTCAATTGACAATCCTCGCTTAACTACTGAAGTTAGAGCTCAGGTGCGATTCTCAATTAATGTGTGTTGTGGTATTCTTGGAGATCGGATCATTGGGCCATATTTTTACAGTGGAACCTTAAATGGACAGAGATATTTCTCCTTTGTACAAAACGATATGCCAAGTCTCTTAGGACCAATTCCAGACGATGAAAGAAGGTCGATAATTTTTCAACAAGATGGAGCACCTGCACATAATACAAATGTTGTAATGAATTTCTTACGAAACAATTATAATGGCTTAATAGCCAATAATAGTGCAACCCCTTGGCCTGCCAGATCCCCGGATCTCACGCCTTGTGATTTCTTCCTATGGGGATTTGTCAAAGACCACGTGTACGCTGAGAGAGTACACAGCCTAGAAGAGTTAACTGTAAATAGAGCTCGTCATTGTATTGCACAAGGAGGACGTCACTTCGAACATATGCTTTGAACACAAAATTTTGTACTTACTAAGAAATAAAATGTATGGCAGTGATTAATGTAATTTTTTTGGATATTTCTCGTTTTATTTTTAAAAAGTTATTAATGTCATTTTACTCATTAGGTAAAGTACTTTCGATATCAGTTTAAAGTTTTTTGATATCTGCAATAGTTACGGAATAATCGCCTGTGCACACTTAACGATTACACCCTGTATACATTTTTTGTAATATTTTCAGTGAAGAATTTAGATGCAGAACTTTATCCACTATCGAGCTAGAATTAAAATGAATTTGGGATTTTAAAACGCAGACAAAAGTTTTTACGCTCTCCGAAAATTATACTTTCATTGACAAAAAAAAAACAATTTAGGTATTTCTAGACTGTAAAATAATAAAAACTCGTTATACAGAAGCAAAAACTTGGTGCATAAGCGGTTGTATACAGCGTGAGTTAGCAGTTAAGTTTTGAAGCTGTTAACTTCTGTTTATTTTATTGTATAGCGCGGGCAAGTTATTCGAAGGGCCCGTAGAGGCAAACAATTTCGAACGTGGTCAATAAGGCTGCGACAAGCTGACATCGGGCGCTACGGAAGTTAGCCCTATTATTTTATGGCATACTGTGTAAGTAAAGAATACACAGTATGCCAGTTATGGCATACTGTCGCCAGAAAGTGTCCACTGATCCGTACCGTACCGCACGGAGCGGACGCATCAGAGCTGACCAGGCATTCGTCGGCAATAAAATAAAATAATTATTATTGTTTATTTCAAGTACAAGACTGCAATGCCAGTGATATTTGCATCCACACTAATCGGTACGGATGATGACATTATTTTTTTGCAAATGCAAAAGACCGGCGCAGCCGCTTCGTCGTCATCGGTCCGACTATGACTGATACGGATGAGGACCTAACTGTACCTAATTTGAGCGTTCCACTTTTGAGAAGCTAGTACTCAATCTCGCTAAGCACTCGGGTAGTTCAGTCTTGGACAAAACGTTATATTTAGGAAAGTAAGTATCAATTTTCTTGGCTCTACCTTCGATAAAGGGATCAAGAAAGGCTTTTGACGAGGGTGTCCTGAAGAAGGGTAGTTATATACTCTTGTGTCGCTATTCGATATAAGATGATAACGGTTGGCAAATTGACTTTGATCTTTATATTTTTGCTGTTTTTCCTTTGTCATGGTCACGGTCATAGGTGGCTTCTAAAAAAATATCTTCGTACGTTGATAACATTATGGAAAAATGGTATTTTGGACTTTCATTATTTATATTAGTTTTCTTTGACATTTGTATTCAATTACTAGCTGCGCCCCGCGGCTTCGAACGCGTTGTTCCTATGGAAACGTTTAAAGGTGATTTTTATCCCACAGGAACTGATTTATGGGATAAAAAGTAGCCCATGTTTGATTCCGGGATTAGAATTACCGCTACTTATTAATTCAGCCAGATCCGTTAAGTAGTTTTGGCGTGAAGAGGTAACAAACATCCATCCATACAAACTTTTGCATTTATAATATTAGTGTGATGTGATGTGATGTTTATTTAAATTTCTTGCTAGTTTTGTGTTTCATTGTTTGTTAATAAATTTTACATATTTAGTTAATCAGTAAAATTGGCAAACGCTGTTCTAATCTGGAATGTACACACAACATTAGCCATTCGTTACGCTGAGAATAATTTTTATTTAATACAGGTGGAAAAAATACTGAGGAGATAAAAAGTAAAAAATATGAAGGATACGAAGTTTACGGGGTCATGCAGTAATTTTAGTCAAATAATTTACTTAATATAGAAGAAAATTAAATTTATATTAGTTTAGGTTTATTGCTTGAGTAATTGCACTAACCCAGTTGGTTCTAACTAACCGAGAGAAGCAAATTACCTAAATCATAATAACTTGGCCTTTTCTACTCAAACTCATCCCAACTTTACCGACCCTTATAATGGCTCCCTGGATACTTCTTACTCGTCCTCACTTCATCACAGGGTGGAATATAAATGAAATACTCTACTAGCTAAACGAAATATATTACCTAGACAGAATATCTCTATGCATGGATCTGGAATATTAGATATTTTTTGTAAACAAAGCGATTACAAAAATAACGAAAAATTTGTGAAAAATATTTATAGAATAATGTTATGTATGTATCACTGGAGTGAATTTGTGTTGAAGTGAAGAGAAATTCGAAACAATTTTATGATTTGACAGCTTTTTTTCATCGGACACTCACGTAGGGGTTGGTCTACCAGTTCAAAGTCGCTTAGCGAGCTATGCAGAGCTATGATCGGAGTCTCTCTACTGACTACAGGATTCGTAACGAACACATCCGACACAGAACCAAAGTTACCGACATAGCTCAAAGAATTAGCAAGTTGAAGTGGCAGTGGGCCGGCCATATTTCGCTAAGAACCGACAACCGATGGGGTAAACGAGTTGTGCTCCTCCGAGTGCTCCTTTATTTGAAGTCAGTTTTCTTACGAACTCGATTATAGTTTCCGAATGATTTTGGGTGATTTATTTTGTAATAAATTTACATTTTAAATAGACAGCGCGACAGACAGTCACGTTCGATAGACTAACAACGCCACGCGGTTTTACCCGCGTAGTTCCCGGTACCGTTCCAGGATAAAATATAGCCTATGTCACTCCCTGAAAAGTAAGCTTTTTCAAATTGAAATATTTTTTTTAATCGGACCTGTAGTTTCGGTGCCTATTCAACACAAACAAACAAACAATCGAATATTTCCTCTTTATAATATTATTATAGAAGTAAGCAGATAGAGTACAAACAACAGTGCATGACCCGACTGAACTATGTCCAGGGACTCACTTACTCAGCACGGAATGTCGTCGTCGTCGCCTCGGACACAAGTCGTCACCAATCATAACAAAAATAAAACTCACTGAAACCTTAATAGAAATGCCTGTGGTGCTTTAAGAAAAATAAGAACAAGGTGGAAAATATTTCACATATATAGTTCTACTGTTAATGTATTATTATTTGCAATTAACGTCACCTACTACCAATTTCAAGGTTTCAATTTTCAGTATAGTGAAATAATACTCCTGATTCAATCACCACTGTTCTAGGACATCAATGGTTCTCGAAAACTTTGAAGAAGCCTACAGTTTTTGTGAAGTTGTTTCTTCAAATGCCTTTCTTAATATAAAAAAAATACAGTCGAATTGAAAACCTCCTCCTTTATTTGAAGTCAGTTAACCCATTATGGGCTGAATTAATTTATGGTCGTTTTTATTTATGCGCTTTACATATGATATAAATATGGACCCCCTAAACATAAAATAGTAAAAAATAAAAAAAAATATCTTTAGGTTTTCGAAAAAATGGCTGATGCCATATGGCATCGCTAGCCACTTGTGTGTTCTTTTACTTTTCTTACCAAAATCAGGTCTCTCAACACAAAAGGTTTATAAAGATTATTATTAGAAATGTTCTATCAACAAAACACAAAAATTACGAAAAAGAAATGTTTTTTTTATTACTTCTATCTACTTATGTGTTGCAAGCAACACATGGGCCAACATCACACTTACGGCACTCCGTTTTGGTTTGCCTCTTGCATGACCCCAGGGCACATCTCCGGTGTTTTCCATCCTGCGTAGTAGGTACCAACAGATGATTCAAGAACTGCGATCACCACGGTGACTACCACGAGTACGACGTCGACGAGTTTGACCACGACCACGAACAGTTATGACGCTGGACGAGGGCAATGACTCTGCTGGATATAGCAGAGGACATTGAGTCCTCTGCTGTTATGCCGTCTTGCTGTGAAGATCTTGGAGCCAATACTACTTTACAATCAGCATTAAGTTGTCGACCAGTGAGGTTATTGACAAGACTTCCTCATCTGCAGTCTACGCCGGGAAGGATTGTTGGGTCAGGGGGTACAATAAACACCGAGAAAGGTTCCAAACTTTCATCATCTTCGAGAGCTGCTAATGCTTCATGAAGCATACAATCCGTATGTCGAAAAGAAATACAAAATTGGTATCAAAATCGAGCTCGATGATTTACCTATACGTATCTTGGGAACTACTGCAATACATTTTGAAAAGACAAGATATTGGGCTAGCGATGCCGTGTGGCACCGTCATAGTTTTACGCTATATATCACGGAATCCGAAAAAAAAATCGCGCGTTTTTAATCAAATAACAATTGTTGCATCTAATGAGAATATTATTACACAAATAACTACCATGTAAAACAATAAAATAAATAAATATGAATTATTTACTTGAAGCGCACGTCCATTTTGCCGCAATTTTTTTCACCCTGAACTTTGAATCGTTCAAGCTAATAATTATTTGACGACATGTTGCTAATTTCAGTTGAATTTCAATAAACTAATCTGTCTAGCATTAAAAAAGCAATGGGTCGGTTACCTAAATTGCACAAATAACAAAATAGACGTGAAAATTCAAACTACGCTAAGGCGATGCCGTACGGCACCTCTAGCTCATAATGGGTTAATAACTTGGATTCTAGTACCGACTGTAGCTATAAAGAGTTCAAGGATGCACATTTTCATTCCACCAGCTATAGAAATGCTTATAGCACTCGTAAAACGGAAATGTCGTCATTGCTGTAAATTTTTACTTGGAGATAAAACTAAAGGTAAACTGACTCAGCGAAGGCAAAATGTCGGCAAACTGCATCTGACAGATCACCTAGACGTAACCACGTAAGGGTAGGTTTAGATCTATCAAGTGCATGTTAAACAAACACGTCTATGTAGACCCAGATCTGTTTAATCAATCTATTGAAAGAAAAACTTTATGAACAAAGAAACTTAACTTAACTAACTAACTGAATTTAAATTATAAAAACAAAGTAGAACTGCCGTGTATTAACCGCCGTCACTTGTCATTCCACTAGCAACACTCACTGCCCAAAAAAGTAAGGGTTGCTATTTGGCGTCTAGTTAGGTCTCGTCGCAGAGAACCAAAGTTATCGACATAGCTCAAAGAATTAGCAAACTGAAGTGGCAGTGGGCCGGCCATATCTCGCGAAGAACCGATAACCGCTGGGGTAAACGAGTTCTTGAGTGGAGACCGCGACTCGGCAAACGTAGTGTAGGACGCCCTCCGGCCAGGTGGGATGACGATCTGCGAAAGACTGCAGGCAGATGCTGGATGCGTCAAGCTGAAGACAGGGCGCTATGGCGCTCATTAGGGGAGGCCTATGTCCAGCAGTGGACTAATATAGGCTGATGATGATGATGATAGGTCTCGCCAAAACTAGACTAAACCAATTTGAGAGGACTAAAAATATGTCGCCGCCCCTGTTAGAACGATTAAAATAATAAGGATGGCATCATTTTAGTTCTGGCAAATTCGTTTAGTTTAGTTTTGGTAAGTATGATCTGAATAATTGACACTATGTATTGCAGTCTATCGCTAATTTCTTCAAGTACTTTGTGCCCCACATGATAATAAAATAGTAGTAGTAGTAGTTACTTTTACAATACAGGGTTTTCGGAAAATGATGCTGACAACCTGGGAATGGCTGTAATGGCTATCAGTTTGGTAAAGAATTTACAACTTTATTTTTCTTTAGCTTGTAGCGAACGCTGTATGATGCTGGCTTAGAATTTGCACCAGCCCAACACTTCCCGTGGGTGTCGTAGGAGGCGACTAAGGGATATCCACCGGGGGGAGGGCATAGCAGTGTCTTCTGCAGAATTATTCTACCACCGAACTGCGATCCCCAACCCGTATGCCCAGCGTTACACCTCGTGAGATAAACGCCAACGCTTATCAAGGGAGGCCCGCGCCCAGCAGTGGACCAATACAGGCTATTGAAGAACGTAGGCTGCTCCGAGCTTTGGCTTGTAAGTATAGATGACCTAAACTATCACCCGCTTTAGAATTGCTGCACAAGATAGCTAGCAAACAGAACAGCTGCATGCATTAGTGATGACACTTCTGAAAATCCCGGCGTAAGAAAGCGGTTGCCGGTAAATTATTCAGAAGCGCCCCGAGCGATAAGTCTGACGTAGCCTGTTGTAGCGTTATTTTATTTGCACTTCTTGGATTTCTCAACGGTTTTCCAAGAATAGTCCGTATACAGAAAGAAAGCTGGAAACTTATAAGCGCTTACCGGTGCTTGACAGCGCTGGTAAGCCGCGCTGGAAAATATATGAACGCGCGCTGATAAACACTGAACGGTGCCGACAAGTGCCGACAAGCTTCAACACGCGCTGGTCAGCGCTGGGCGCTGCCATCTAAAATTAATAAACAACTGCGACAACCAGCTTCCTTTGTGTAGAACGGACCAGCGCTGTCAAGCGCCGGTAAGCGCTTATAAGTTTCCAGCTTTCTTTCTGTATATGGCCATATTGTGAAATGTAACAAGCATGGTGTATAGACAGAGTCTTCGTGCCTTTAGGCATTGTACACTGTCTGGTTCTCACGCTTATTTATGACAAACAAGTTTATGTTAAAATTTGTTTACTTTGGATATAAATATGGGTCCAAAATCGTTTGTTATGACTATATAATTACCAATTATGATCCTAGAACTACGTAATTAGTTGAAAAGTAAATTATTTGCATTTGTAGATCCATTATAATTACATTCTATCGTCACTCTTTTCTATGTTCTCTTTTTTATAGGTGGTATGAAGTGAACTGATGATAATTTCTATACTTAGGCTTATTTTAAGTATTTTAGATGTACATAATTTATTGCGTAATTGACTATTCTGAGATATGTCGTAAGAATTTATGAGGTTACGACTTTTACAACAGAGTGCTAAATGACAACCGCAAATTACCTATGACAACTGTTGCATTAACGTTAATCATGCCAATTAGTGCTGTTGGTAAGCCCAGTAGGCAAACAGTCTCTACTTAAGGCACATACACCAGTGAAAGTGGCGCCCCCACCTATTTTATCTTATTATTACATTAAACACAGGAAGTTTTATAAATCTATCTTCTGTGGTATCTGTTATATGTTATTTTTTAATGCCTCTGTAATAGTTTCATTTTGAAAAGCTTCGGATAGATGTGAAATTGCGCTTTTTGGCTACCAAACTTTTTGTTCTAATTTTCGCATTTCTTCCTAAGCGATATAAGTTCTGCGTCTGGTTTGACGCAAGTCATATGTACTCACCACTCAATTACAGCGTGATGTAAAATTTAATATCATACTCTTATTATAGTTTGCATTCAATTATTTCTTTAAAATAACATAGATTTCAGTAAAATATTTACCATTTTTAAATGATAACAATTTATGGTACTATTTTTTTCTTTAGCTACCAATTCATATTAGTTTTTTACTTTCCTTGTATTCGTGATGAAAAGCACAGTGTTTACCTCGGGTGAAGTAACTTATGTATTTAGTCCCTCGAACTATTAGCGCCCTCGCTACGCCCGCCCGGGCGCTTAAACACCGTCTCGGGCCTAAATAAGTTAATTTCACCCCTTGGGCAATAATGTACTATTAGTCGCACTGAAATGACAGAGCAGTGTTGTCAACGCAACTAAAGTTGTCAATTGGCACACGTCCGCCCAAATCAATAACCACGACTCTTCTCTTTTTGAACAGACTACCTACTCGAAAACGAACCATTAAAAAATGAAAAAAGTCCGTTTCCATTGTCCCACACTATGCCACAGAAAACGCAACCGGAGTCGAAAGGAAACTAACCTGAGAGATTAAAAGTACCTAGTTATGTAAAATACCTCAGGCAAATATTGTTTCCAATGACTTGTCTTAAAGGAAAATGTTCAATAAACATGCTGTTTATTTAGACTGTGCAAATGTCGAACGTTTTACGTTTTCGAACACGATGTGAGGCGGATATCTGTTTATTTGCATGGAGTTTTCTCTAAGCAAGCAATATAGCTCGGGAATATCGAATGTCGGTCTTCTGAAACACATCGTGGAAGATTTAAAAATATATTTATACCGAATCTATAATTCAGGTAGATAGCCCGGCTTCGAGACTACGAACTATTTGCAGTATAAAGTTGCAAGAACAAGGTAGCTTCAAAGCTAGAAAAGCCACTTCTATATGCATTTACAGAGTTTGCTGAAAGCCATTAGGGTTTTGGGGAAATTGGAGACGACTGATGCGGAAAGATTTAAGCCCATAATTATTTTATTATTTTTTGTCTGTGAGTATTGAAAAAACCCGACGCTTTAGGACATAACACATAATGCTTCAAAGCGTCGTTGGGTCATTGGGCATATTATATGTGTTTGGTATAGGTACCTAAGTGTCCTCTATCCAAATATGTATTCTTAACTCTTATTGTAAGCAGTAATTTAAAAAAAAAACAAAAGTATTCCCATTTAGGGCACCAATTTCATTACCAGTTTGTGCACCCACAAAGAAGTAAGAAGTCTCTAATGATGGGGTTTTGATATAATTAACTGTAACTTTTGCAATATGTGGAAGCCGATATTAGGGCCACCCTCCATACTGAACACTTAAAACCCCATGATGTGTGTAGAATCAACAGTCTACACACCAAAATCTGCGCCACAGCCCAGTTAGTCGGTGCGACGTCTTAGTGTATTATTATTGTGTGCATCCCACAGAGTTTTGTCTTCTCCTCGCTGAATTAAATAGTGAGAGTTGTGATAGACTAACTTTCCATTACTTCACATACTTAAACATCATCATCGTTATCGGCCTTCATCAGCTTGCCGCATCCAGCATTTGGCTGCATTCTTTTACAGGTCATCAATTTATCATCCCGCCTTACTAAAGGGTATTCAACACTACGTTTACCTGGTTGCGGTCTCTACTCAATAACACTTATACATATATATTTGTAGTTCTATTAAATCAAAACAGACACAGCACATACCACCAATCAACATGCAAGGTTCCAACCTACGCCACGGCTCGCATCACTGGGTGTTCGCACGCAATTCTACCATTCGACCTTACTACGAACTAGGTTAATAGACTGTCTAGATTTACTATAACATTGCGCTCTAAGCCCTATTGCGAAGAAATAGGGGTGAATTTGTGTAGTTATTTCGGCGGTCTAGGGATGCTTTTAGGATCTTCTACATTATCGGGTTACCTACACAGCCTTTGGGTGAATAGTAGATCCAGGTGGCTGGGTTTTACGGCAACCTCGTACGGGTATAATATCTGGCCTAGTTCGCTCGGTAGCGTAATGTAAACCCTTTTCCTTTACCCCTCGATAGATACTATAATTCTATGATATAATTCTTTAGATACATCCTGCTCCTTAAACTTACAGAAATTTATATACGATACAGATTAGTATTATTCTTGGTTATTATATATTCTTTTAGGTTTCTGATAATCAGCCATGCTGCAGTTAAGCCTACAAATTACCGTGCTATAAATTTAAAAGGCGTTGCTTTATCATAAGAGTATAAATAATTCAGCAGCCTGGGCCTTTTTATTTTTATCAGGCTCACCTACAAAATGATAAATCGGGTCATTTGCCTAGCTAGAGGGTCACAGTAAATTCTTCTAATTTATTGTCACCGTTTGTTCTGATATTTTTTGTAATTTTTCGACATAACTCTACAAACTAAAAAGAAAAACATGACTTTAGGGTCATCAGGTTGACATTGCAAAATGTATAAATCCCAAAATGTATAATTTCCCAGAATGTTAATATTTTTATGTTTCGCAAAAAGTTGAATTCTTAGAATATTGAACGTTGTTGAATTTCTATAATGTGTAAATTTTTGGGATCACATAGTTTTATCAATCACCGAAGCGATCAGAACTCGTCACCAGAATCAATATTATTTCCTTGCTTTATCTAAGTCGATATTGATTAGATGAAGTAGGTATATATTTTTTAAAATGAAAAAGTTTGTGCCGATCGCATTGATTTAAAAAGGGAAGATAGGTTACGTTCGTTACGTTCTCCCAGCGCTTACTCAAAAATTGGCATGTGTTACAACTACACGCAAACACATACGCTCACAGTTATATTTGCAGTCCTGTGCAATACAAAGAAGAAAAAAGACGGAAAGACGTATCTAGGACCGAAGTGAGACTGAGACAACAATATTTCACGCGAATCACGAACGCCCGTGCCGCCGGTCAGACGGTGACTGATGTGGGAGAACACAATTTTACACAATTTGAGGTTGCCACTTTCGAACAACCAGTGCCTCATCTTCGTTTTTAATAAATCAATGGCCGATCGATATTGTTTCAGCTGTCCTCTGCAGGCAGAAAGATCTGCCTGTCACTTTTATCGTCTGTTATCAAGGTAAAAAGCTCCCTGTGGTGTGCTTTGCATGATTTAAATATCATAAGAACGATATCGCACTGCAGCCCAAAGGCTTTCCGAGCCACTCTAATAGCTTTTCATCCATCACGGTAGTACCTATTTTCGTTGAAATTACATCGCTTCTACCGTATTATATTCGTACCTACAATTCTAATCAGGTACAAAAGTTACTTCGAGATCTATTAATGGAGCTACCGCGTTGAAATTACCATCGTTGGTTGGCTGGTGGCCAGACGCGGTATCTCCGGTCTTTCGTCTTATCATCTCAGCACATCGGCGCTAAGCTATCGCATCAATGTCATTATATTTATCTTTTCAGATGAAGACCAGCTTCCAAAATGTGTTAAGATTTATGGGTCACGGGCGATTGGCAAGATTATAGAAAAAGTATAAAGGGTGGGGCAAATTTTTGGCCCCTTAAGCGTAGCAATCGTTTCTTTTGTAGTTAGAGGGTTTTGTTTTTTACTTTGGGAAAAGTGTTCCTGGTTGAAAATAGAGTCGATTAAGACCAACTTGTTTTTTTGACAAATGTCATTTTTTGGGCGAACCGTACTCCAAACAAAAATGCCAATATTTTTTTCTTCAAAATGAAATAGAAGGTTCCTAAGAACAAAACCCTCTTACTACAAAAGAATCGGTAGCTACCGTTATGGGGCCAAAAATTTGCCCTACCCTGTATATGAATCTCCTAAAGTTCTTAAGCGATTCAAAATGGTGCAATATACATGTGGAGCCTACGTTGTGTGACCCATGTATAATGAATCACCACCACCATAAACAAAATCAGTATGCCCTTTTTCAAATACATGAACAACCCAGATATATAACATGTTACATAATCTGTACCTTAAATTAAGGGCATATATTAACTCAGAATAAACAATTTATAAAACTGTTGCTCAGCTGAGTTATTTCCAACGTCTTACGGCTGATGATAAAAATAAATTGAATATAAAGTGCAACTAAGCAAACTCCTTGAGAAACATAAGAGCAATCGCGCGGTCTTGCTGATTACATTTTCAGGTGCACTCGTAGCGTAAACATGAGGCGTTTCATGGACGAGAACGTGCTCCAGTCTGCGACCAACTTTTGTAATTTCGAAAGAGAAGACAAGGGATGCCTGGAAAATATCACTTGGGCATCGAATAACTATATTAGTATGAACTTGATTTTGTCAAGAACTTAACGGTGCTTCAAGTCTTACCCTGATTTATTCTCGTTTACTTGATAGTACATTGTTACGACGCTAATAGTTAGAGGGACTGATTATGTTACTTTCACCCGAGGTAAACACTGTGCTTTTGATCACAAATACAAGGAAAGTAAAAATAAATAAGTAGGTTATAAATGGCTAAGTAATACCTATATTATTATAAAATAGTCCTTAAAAAATGATACATATCAATATTAGTCGGAAGCGTAAACAATCAACAGGTAGCTCAACTGATCCATATCAATACCAATCAGAAGCGTAAACAATCTACAGGTAGCTAAACTGATCCATAATAAAACCATTCGGAAGCGTAAACAATCTAAAGGTAACTTAACTGATCCATATCAATACCGGTCGGAAGCATAAAAATAAAAATATGAATTAGCTAAGGAACAGCAGGGGTATTTTAATTCATTCGATTCGTTTCCGAAGCGAAAACGTCGGATTCGTATTTGAATTCTATACCGAAGGAATTTTAGAACGCTATTTAGATTTGTGAAAAGTTTCCGATATCGAATCCGCCTTTCCGGCGAATTAAAATACCCCTGCAGATGAGGGAAACCAGACTCATTATATTATAAATCTCTGCTTTATGGAAGTTTAAACAAAACTCTACAACTCGAAAAAACAAATGCAGATCCGATTGCCACTTTACCGCTTTTTATCCTTGGGCATAGACTAGTCTCTGTCGAATAATGGTAGAATACGAGTAGTGTCATTTACTTAATTTTATGGTATATCAAATTTACATTGCGCTGTAATTGAACGGCTGTATGAATTGCGTCAAACCAGACGCAGAAGCCATCGCACAAGAAGTTGAAGTTGAGTGGCTGTATAGAAACTTTGAATGCATGGTTCAATATAAATGTGATGTGACAGCTGTCACTATTTGTCAATACTTTTCGTCCCTAGGGGCCCTAAGGATGATAAGTATTACTTTCATCCCGCTTCCCAGACAACTTCCGACCTACTTTCCGAGTATGAGTGATGAAAATATATTTATGTCCAATTTCATCGTTGCAATTGAACGCGTTCAAAATAAGATAAACTCAGTTGAGCGATCTAAACGAGTTCAGCGCATTTTACCGACATGAAGATGATCCGGTCCAAAAACTCAATAGAGTTCAATAGCTATCGATACGAATTTCAACTCGATCAACCTAAATTTAGTTTTGTTGATCTTAGTTTTGGCAGTATTCGGTGAAATGGGCATAACAGCTACAATACAATACAGCTACTACAATCTACTACAATACAATACAGCTAGGTACTATAATACAGCTACTATAAGTCCGCGCCATTTAAATTGAGAATAAAGTTCATTGACCTCAATTTGGCATTAAAACAGAAGAGGTATAACCCAAAAATTATCAATTTTGAGGAAAAAATCATAATTTTAGATGTATTTTTTAACTATATTTTAACCATGTTTTAGTTCATAAAGAGATTCAATATGCTTAGTTTTTTCATTTTCTAACTTTTGTAAAGGAAACAACTGTATCAAATGCACATTATAGAGCAATTCATATGATTTTTTTGCCAATTTTTGACTTTATAAGAATGATTTTTGATTTTTCAAAGTTCTATTTCAAATAGATGTGCTTAAAACATATCATAGCAATTCATTTCACACTTTCAAATTAAGTTCGTAAAAACGAACAAAACTTGGGTTACACCTACATTCTTACACAGCTTTCTTACTTGACACTAGTTGACACGCCAGGGGCTCGCCATCTTTGGATTGCCGTTTTGTCGCTTGTTCAATAATTCGTGTTTGGATAGCGCTTGCGTGTATACGTCTTCGAGTATTCCATAAAACTTGATAACATTTTTGTCGAACTTTTGTTGTTAGATCTGTTACGTTTTTTGTTATTAGTATATCTGTTTTTTTTTGTTATTGATTTGTGGTTATTTATAAGAAAGGGAGATATTGGTTACGCTATGGATTCGGAACAAGCTGGTCCGTCGTCAAGTTATCGTGGGCGCACGCGCCGCTGCCGTCATAATATACTACCTACCCTACCCGCGGCTGTGGCAGGTTAGTCACAGATTTATACAAAAATGCAGTACGTTTAATTTATATAGAGAACTTGATAATATATTATATCTATTTCAGTTCGTAAAAGAAGATTATTCCGGGTTAACATTTCCAGAATTATTTAAAAAAATAATGCTCTAATGCAATATTGCTCTCCGTACATACGGGATACTACATATATTGTGATAATGATTTTTAGGTTCCTCTGGCGAAGCACCACCGCTTACATCTCCGAGAAAGAAAAGAAGACCCCACCAACCTAAAGGTTGGGGAATAAGAAATAATTATAAGGATAATTTTGTATCTTCTATTTAAGGTATTATGTATCTGTACATTTTATGAAATTAAATAAAAATTTCATAACCGGAATTTAGATTTTATTTTTTAGATTGTTAGCAAATATAGAACAAAATTAATGTATTAAATTCGATTCCAAATGTTTGTCACCTCTGACTGAACGGACAAAAGGTCAACGAACTATATTCTCAATTTAACTGGCGCGGACATTACCATGCTACTACTGCTACAATACAGCTACAAACATAACAGCTACAACTGAAATCCTCTTGATAAGATAAAAAGACAGATAGGTAGTCATTACGACAGACTCAACTAGTGCCTAGATAATCGCCTTTCACCCCTTGTAATAAGAAACCTCCGGGACATAGGTAGGTCATGTTTCTTTTGTCTGCCTTCGGAGACATCGTTAGTTTTTACGCCCCAAGGCACATTGTGATACAATTACATTAATTGAGGAAGGAGAGACCTTGGATGTCAGAATTATGCTCTGAGTAGCATTGATTTAAAAAGGGAAGATAGGTTACGATCTCCCAGCGCTTACTCAAAAATTGGCATGTGTTACAACTACACGCAAACACATACGCTCACAGTTATATTTCCAATCCTGTGCAATACAAAGAAGAACAAAGACGGAAAGACCAGTATCTAGGACCGAAGTGAGACTGAGACAACAATATTTCACGCGAATCACGACCGCCCGTGCCGCCGGTCAGACGGTGACTGATGTGGGAGAACACAATTTTACACAATTTGAGGTTGCCACTTTCGAGGAACCAGTACCTCATCTTCGTTTTTAATAAATCAATGCTTAGTAGATATAAAATGTAGAGGTAAAATATAAAATTGATTAAAGCGCTGCTGAATGGGATCATAAGAGAGGCGGGAAAATAGATGAAAATGGAAAACGACATTTTGTTTTTGATGGTACCTAATGAAACTCTCAGCGGAATAACCCAATTTTTTTATGTTTTCTATTGAAATAAAAAAAGGTGGACACTCACGAACTTTTAAAATGATTTCGGCTGGTAATCTTCAGGGTGGCTCATTTAGACCGGTCAGTATGGAAAAGTCTGCAACTTAAGACATACGAATATCTCTTCTTATGAACCACGTCATAGATTTTTGTAACAATAATTAATTTTGTTTCATCATCATCATCATCGTCAGTACTTTGCGACCACTGCTGGGCATAGGCCTCTCTATGCTTACGCCATTCGCCTCGGTCCTGCGCCAGTCTGGGCCAGGTGTAGCCCACGGTCTTTCGGATGTCGTCAACAATTTTGTTTTAAAAGACTATAAACAGACTTCAATTATTATAGTTTTTTCATGAATTTTCAAGGATACTATTGGCAGAACTGAACAAAATTAAATGGGACCACACGGGAAGCACCAGCTTTCTAATAAAAAAAGAATTATGAAAGTCTGACCACCCAGTCAAAAGTTCTGAGGTAATAAACATATATTAAAAAACAAACAGTTGAATTGAGAACCTCCTCCTTTTTTTGAAGTCGGTTAAAAAGAACTGCATTCATACATTTAAAAAACTTGTACTAGGCTGGGCAATCAAACCCGGATGATTTGAAAAATAAAACAAATATTATTATTTATACTTAGATATCGATAGTGTAGGTTTTAATTGTTACCTACCATGAAACATGAATTCTAAAATGAATAAAAGGCATTGTTTTCATATCCTTTAATTTATTTAAGTAAGTTTTCGAAATTACTACTATTTTTTAAAATGTTGTATTGAAAAAAAAATCAACTCGTTCATTTGAAAAAAAATTGTCTCAACAATGGTTGTTTGTAGCTTTTATGAAAAATATTTTATTCATTATAGACATCATGTTCCATAAAAATATTGACTGCCCTACCTACACAATAGGTATCTAAATATAAATATTAAGTACCTAAGTATTTTTTTTCAAAACGTCCGTGTTCGATTCCCGAGCTGAGTACAAGTTTTTTTAAAAGTATAAATGCAGTTTTTCTTGCTACTCAAATCTATGACATGGTTACTAAGAGATCTTCGTAAGTCTTAAAGTTTCAGTCTTTCCCATACTGATCGATCTAAATGTGCCACTTTGTATATTAACATGGGGTAACATGGGTTGCATCATTGATTAATTAAAAAGGGAAGATAGGTTACGTTCTCCCAGCGCATACTCAAAAATTGGCATGTGTTACAACTACACGCTAACACATTCGCTCACAGTTATATTTCCAGTCCCGTGCAATACAAAGAAGAACAAAGACGGAAAGACGTATCTAAGACCGAAGTGAGACCGAGACAACAATATTTCACGCGAATCACGATCGCCCGTGCCGCCGCCGCGCCGCCCGCGCCGGTCCGACGGTGACTGAGGTGGGGTGGGAGCACACAATTTTACACAATATGAGGTTGCCATTTTCGAGAAACTAGTACCTCATCTTCCCTTTTTCATTTATCAATGGGTTGCATTAATTAAATTGCACTCCATACGTTGTGTGCATGACACGCACACTACGCGAAATTTTGTTTTTATTTTGTTAACTGTGCGTGCGTGAGCTTCGATTGCGACAGTAGGTTTTGTACTCAGTGCACAGGATTGGCACATCTCTATAGCTCTGTGATTCTACCCTAGACAACAATCCCTGTACTAGGCCTACAGAGGGAGGCTTGCGTCCAGCAGTTGACCAATATATAGGCCGTTAAGGTTACATAACTAACTCTATAAGTTTCAATGCCCACTTTCACCTAGTTCACTATTCGCACGGTCAGTAAAGTCTTAGGGCTCTTATACACGGACTGCACGTCTCAAATACAGGGGCAAGGCAACTAACTGAGTTGACTCGATGGCTGCAGCATTACAAGCGGTTGTTCATATTATTGTGGTCGATAATCGCCAAAAGGCTTTATTCATCTACATAAAAATACTAATGCATATGCAAATTCGTTAATTTGGTACCAGGGATACATATTTAAAACATGACCGCGTTACAGGCGTAATGTATTGTGTTAAGTTCCGTGCAGTCGGTACGGGGATAAAAGACGTTCACAACGAACAATGTATGTGATTGGAGGGAATATAATCAATAATTATCGTAATAATTATGTAAATATTTAGATTTTCAGCTTTCTAGAGACGAAATAAGAAAAAAAATGATATGACACATTTTTGGTCTTTAGTGAGTGCGCCACATACCTACATTCATAAGCTGATAAACACAGCCCTCCTCCTTTGCGTTGCGTAGTCGGGTAAAAATCATTCAATCCAGTTGAATAGCTCCATTCGTATTTCAATAGGTTTCCTTCCTTTGCGAATGTAAAGCCCTATAATAATGCCTCGTTATGACTATTTCCGATCAAATCAAATAGGTTTTTTTGTCGATGAATCGGATACAAAGTTATAATCCATCGGGTTTTCTGCGTTTAGCGATAAAGTTTTCGATACTAAAATTGGCTACAGATGAGAGCCTACGCCGTAGCATGGGCTACGAAAAACTTGCGGACAAATAATAAAAAAATAAATAAATGTAGACACAGAAAGTTTTTGTTCTTCATATGCCTCTATTTAGTCATTTATTTTATTACGCCGTTTGGGGTGTCAACCTTAGATCCTTGGGCTCCAGCTCAAACGGCGGGCACACGCGATATTATGAAAAACGAACAAAACTTCCCATCCTTCTCATCATGTGATTTGAATGCTTGTTTCTATTTCGGTCAACCGAAATGGCATTGCCATTTAACGTGGCAATACCGGCAGCATTCTGGGCACTCTGCTTCTGCCGGTTTTTTTACTGAATTTCTTTTATTTCTATTTTGTATAAATAAATGTGATTTACGTAGCTACATTTAATACTTATTCTAGCACACTCAGCTGGTAATAATTATGGATCTGGATCTGGTAAGGATGTAGCACTAATAGGTAAGATGGCTTCTAAGATAAAATTAATAATCGTTTTAAATTGAATTTATTACTAAAACTATTTGCATGATACCAAATATGTACCTGTAAGTATATATGGACGGACAGTTGTAACACATATCTACCACGTTTAAGGCAAGAAGTACCTAGGTCTTGGATATCAACCTTTATCCTTTTATAACCGACTTCAAAAAAGGGTTATCAATTCGACTGTTTTTTTTCTGGTGCTTCCCGGGTGGTCCCATTTTAATTTTGTTCAGTTCTAAAAATGGCATCCATGAAAATTCATGAATAAACTATAAAAATTTAAGTCAGTTTACCTATAGTTTTTTAAAACAAAATTGTTTATTAGCAAGAAAAAATCACAGTAGCATCCCGGAGCCAAAAACTTGACTAGTCGTAAACTCGCGGACGTGAAGCTCGCGGATATCCGCGAGTTGGCACCTTCTGATTTTACCTAATTTGTGTTCTGTCATCAACTCGCGGACGCATTATAAACAGGGCGTCCTACATTCAGATAAATAAACGCAAACTGCAGACAACAATATCATTGTTTGAGTTCCTCATCAAAAATACCAGGTTATCAGAAATATATCGGAGGGTGCGCAAGTGACCAATGACGGTGTTACATCTCCATGCCTCGGAAAGCAGCGATGGTCCACCGCCTGACCTTCCAATCGTGTCGGTCTGCCGTCCCATCAGATTATGAGAATAAGGGAATAGAGTGCACCTGTATTTGCGCATACACTTATGCACTATAATATTGTCTTGCGCACCTGGCTGGTCGACGTTAACACCTTCATGGCCCAAGACGCAGATGTCTAACTTCAGCCGGGTGAAGCAGTAGCGCGCCCTTGCGGGTCGCACCGCCGAGACTGAGCAGTGAATGCGTTATGTCTGGCCGCCATTGTCGAAATTCGGCTAGAAGACATCATCATCAGCCTCATAACCTCTATCCTGCAAGAATAAATACGCATATCCATTTTAACTTCAGTAAATCATGATTAATCTTTGTTATTATAACCACCTTGTGAATATCAGCTATGTCTAAAATTCTCATTGAAAGCTTTTTAATTTCCCTTGCGAGTCGGTTAGGGGAGCGGAATTGCCTCGAATTTGTACCTACTATTCAGATTCTACGGGGTTTAAATGATTCAAGATTTAGCCACTGTGGGATCAACCAATGGAAAAAGATTTCGAATAATGTTGAAAATCATTGCTCTTTTGAAAAAAGTACAAAATCGTCATTTTATATCAAGTTCTGCCCACGGCTTCCCGCCGTTGTTTATATCGATATATTTAAGGGTTCCATGGAAAATCATTGTGGGATAAAAGTACCTAACCTACCTATGCCTATGTTACTCATATATATCATGCCAAAATTGCAGTTACCTTGCAACCGCTAACTTGCCGTCCGTGTGTCTCTATAGCTATAAACATCTAAACTTTCGCATTTTTAATATTAGTACTTATGATTAAAGGAGGCTAAATTTTTACTTACTTTCATTGTTTTCATCACGAAAACAATGAAAGTAAGAATAAATAATGTAAGTAATAAATGATTATAATATGGTAATAAAAAAAACGAATCCATATGAATACCAGTCGGAAGCGAAAACAATCAACAGGTAGCTCAAGTGATCCATATCAATCACAATTTAACCGTCAAGCATTGTTTTAAGTTTTATTTTAATTAGACTTTCATTTACTTTTCGTCGACTCGACTAAAAAAGTATTGCTTTCATCCCGCTTATCAGGCAACTTCAGACCTACTTTTCAAGCATGAAAACTATAATAACCAGAAACTTTAGAGTGATTAGTGTGATGTGACGTGAAAAGTGCGATTATGTGCCAAGTTGATGGTAGGTATACCTACCATCATTTCTCTGAACTTTTACCCATTTATTTACCAGCGCTGGTTCAGTAAAAACAATAAAAATGAGTCCCTCAAATATTGACGGCTCTATAAAGGAAGCTTTGAAACGAAATAAAATAGAAAGCCAACAGTCATCAGAACTCGTTTACGATCACACTCACATCCGAACGCTAACGTACCTAAACCGAAACAGATAACAGAGAGCTTAGTACCAGTTTAGCATAGTTCACGAAAACTATAAAAGTTTTCTTATCTTCCCTTACATCTATACCATCCATAATAATAAGTAAAATGTTATAAGTAAAGTAAGTAAAAAAAAGTAAAGTAAAAATTTATTGTATCCAATACATATACCTAAATAAAGTACATAGGTTGTGTTTATTTAGATAAGATTGACAGAATGTATTTCCACCGTTGCGGCTTGCAAAATCTGGGTACAATGTTATTAAATATAAAGATAACAAATCAAATTGAAAGGAAGAGTTGATAAACATTACACTGAATAATTATTAAAATTGTAAATTTTAATAAGGACGAAAAAAAATCTAGATTTGTTAATTATTTATATGTAAAAATGTTTGTTCGTCATGAAAACATGAAATCATTGATATTATGTTCTAAAGTGGTTTTTAACTTTGTCCGAAACAATGTGACTGGTAGTTGTCTTAGTGATGTTAGCAGTTTATTGTAAATACCCTAACCTTCCCAATAGGTAGAAAGATTTGTATTTTGATATGCTTGTAAAGAGTTATCTCCAAAACTACTTCAAAAATTTGTTTAAAAACAACCAGTCTAGTCCATCCGTGCGAAGCCGGAAGGGGTCGCTGGTTTAGCTGTACATAGAAACAACATTACAAAGAGACTTTACCCAAGACAAGTCCAATGGGCATAGAGATATGTACAATAGACGGCAGCATCGCTTAAAAACGATCTCATCCAAGTAACATTTTGTGCCTTGTACCGCCTAGAACCTAAGTACGACAGCGCGGTCCAATAGTTCCACATTCAGAGGCTTCATTCATACGAACATGATTATAGTTTTTGAATGATTTTGAGTGATTTATTGCATTTTAGCAGTACGACTTTGGCAAATAAGCGGTAAACATGAACTGCCTGTGGTAATAAACGAACATTTTTCTCTTGTCATCGTGCAAACTCATACTAGACACTCACCTTTAATCGAAAACCAGCACAAAGCCTTTTCGCTGATAAAATCTGAGCTAACCCTAATTTAAAGTTGATATCATATCATATTCATGTAACGAGCGCTGTGTAGTTTAACTTTGGGAGGTTTCGTGAACAATGGTTTAAAGTGTCACAAAGGGCGCGAATACTAAGCGAATGGAGGCTTCACGGCGGCGATGGGCGGGCGGGGAGCGGGGGTGGACGCAAGCCGAGCTACGGCAGGGTTACCAGATTATTCCATTGCTTGGATTAGGGGAAATAGTTAATAGGTAACAGTAAATTAGTCCGCGAATAGTTTGATGGTTACTAATTCCAATGCTTAATGTAGGTAATGTACAGTTTTATTCAAGAACTTTGACGATTTTGGAAAATTTAAATATGTCTCAATCTGTATCATAAAATCAATTGCCGTTCGTTAGTATCGCACAAACTTAAAAACAGCTTGACCGATTTGAATAGTTTTTTTAATTTATTAGCTCTAAATAATTAGAGACGGGGTCATCTAGTGCTGTATAAAATAGACTAAGCCAAAATGTACAAATGAGGTTATGGATTGAAATAAAATAAGTATTTATCTTAACTTATACTACTTAACTTACTTATACTTACTTATCAAATAATTTATTAACATTCATATGCCAGCTTTGTTCTTGGCCTGGATTTCATGTCTAATACAATTTTCAAGGCATAATTAAAATAATCTTATAAGTAGCTAATAATAATATACAAAGCTCAGATTAAAAAAATAGAACAGAAACTCAAATTCGAAGCCCATTCAGTCTAGATTCGGGGTAAAGTCCTAGCAACCTTATCCCACGCTACCTCATATTCAAACCGCATCTCCCCAAATCTACCCAATTTACCAATGTGGCAAAACCCGCAACCAACCCTGGCAACCCCTGAAAGGCGGGCAGATTCGAGCGCGCTACACCGGCGGGTGAACGCCGCGCAACCTTCGCGGTCCTCCACAAAATAACCGTGCTTACCTACTCTGCGTGGGACCTAGGTACCTACACCCTAGTGTGCAAACCTCTTTAGTGCAAGACAAATCCGGACTGAACTTTTTATCCGCGCCTGTTGCGTTCGAGCCCGCGAAAATACCCCAAAACGGAGACCGCGCCTTTGGACCCCAGTCGATAAACTCGTAAGTATTTCTTTTGTTGTTGGAACCTTTGAAACGGTGTTTTTATCCGACTCTTTCCGAGAATTCCAGCAGGCTATTAATTCGGGAATGAATTTAATTAATAACGTCAACTTTCATAGAATAATATTTCCGTTTATTGAGATATTTTTCGAAGATAATTAATTAGCAACAAAGAGTCCGACTTACTTCTAAAGAAAATTAGGGTACATATTTGAAATAGGCTTAGTCATTTACGGCGTCCCCGGATTTTCAATAGTACCTTCAAACTACTGAAATATTAACCACTTCCGTAATTATATTCCGTTCCTCACGCACGCATCATTTATATTCATGGAAATTAGGCCGCTCATTGTCGACCAAATATTTATATTATGTTATTTGAGTTTAAAATCTTCAGTCATGAAAAAAAAATCATAAAACTTAGGTAATGCAAACTGGAACTACGACACTTCCTAAATAGGTAGATACTTGTAACTTATGCACGAATTACCAGAAACAGAATAAAGAAACTATTTACGATGGTGAAATTAGTGAACGTAATTTCAAAAAAGAGTTCGAACGATACTAAAGCCCTCTTGAAATTCTTTCCCTGAATATTCCAGAATCTCAGATTTTTTATCTTACGAGACTGCATTGGTAACTTTAAATTTCACCACATTTTCACGAATCAGATAGAATAGACAAGAATACCTACAAAATACTGTCCTGTATTTCATAAAGCTGAAGAAATATTTAATGAAAATCGTTCTCAGTTTATCCCTAACCTTTACCAGAAACATATGTTGAGTTCAAGCGGTACTCAAACCCTCTTGAAAGTTTCCCTCTGAATACCCCAAAAACTTGGATTTTTAAAGTTTGGTTAGATTTGGTCACTTTTATCTCAATGTTGGTTACAAAAAAGGCGATTTTCACGAATCCGAAACAAGAGACCAGGAGGTGGCTAGTACTATATAAACTCTATGCCAGGAGGTCTACTAACCAAATAGAGAAGTTTCTTTTTCTTTTACGTGTAAATCATACTTTAACTGGAATCGTTTTTACTCTCGAATCGAACGACGCTGCGAACGAAGTATTTTTGACAATTGACGTCGTAATTGGTACTCTGGCAGCACTAAAAACGAAACGTTATTTTGAATTTGACAGCGAAACTTTGTGTCAAATCAACCCATATTACGAACATTGCAACGACAACTTGCAAGACAAAATACTGAGATTCGTCCGTCAAATAACCAACTCGATGGTTAAAAGAAACCTTAACGTACAACGTTGCCCATAATTTTGTAATTTTCTTGTATCTTTTTGATTAATATTTTATCGAAGAATTCACTTCCTTTATCTATCTTTATTAGCGAACAAAATAAAAACAACGTCTGCTTTTATTTTTAGTTTTCTCTAATATTACGGACATTGGCAAAACTGTCAACCCAGACGTAGACGCCATTAAAAGAAGAAAAAAAGACAAAATACTGTCCGGTACCTATATCAAAAAGCTATACAAAAATTTGCCCTGACATGTATCAGAAACGGCCAAATTCATTACATAATCGGAATACTAATAATATTAGATTACACGACTGAAACGGCAATTCTGTACAATATTAACCCATAGTCGGAGGGTATTTGAAACATTGTTTCCTTCCGTGCTGTCTCCGTGGTGACACATGAGTTTCCGGTGGCCGCTCTCGCAGCCATGCGCCGGGGCTCTACTGTTCAACAGGAAGCTGAGTTCTGCCTGTGGTTAGTTTGTAGTGATCAGTTTGAAGTGCACCTTGCTAATAAAGTTATCGATGCACAGCAGTTTTGATGGCGTATTTTCAATGAGGATACAGGAAGTCTACTGTCGCTATGTGGTCTTTACGTAATTGAATAATTTTCTTTATTCTACACCTGATTAGAAAATCGATTATTTCATTTAGGTAAGGTAGAAAGTACGTGATTGCAGACGTACTAAAACGCAGGACGGAAAAGTTTATGTTATTATATTGTGTTTCAGTGTACGGAAATCCATTTGTAACGTGTTTTATTTTATTTAATTTAATGACTCTATTTAGTGTGACACACGATGAACAGTACAATATACTATTACGGTCTATACGAATAGTTACGAAACAACAGAGAAAGTTAATTTATGTAGCGCCCAAAAATAAGTGTACTTAATTTAATCTCTTCATGGTTTATATGTTTCGGAACTGATTAAGATGAACGAGGTCTCATTAGATCATTATACTCATCGTCCCAAGTGACTATTGCATGTTTTTTCGAATTAAATAATATGACTACAGTATGGCTCTATAATTAAATATCTAAAATAACAAGCGCATGAAAAACCGTTGTTCGATTTCCAAATATGTACATATGAAATCCGACAAGCGTTGCAGGTAGCCGGTTGAAATAATTCGTGAGCAGAGAGAGAAAGCAAATATTCGTTGAAACAGCTCAAAGTACACCTTACCAGATTTGAAATAGAACTTGAAACAGCCTTGATAGTGCATTAAGCCATTACCGAGTTTGTCACTTTGACGTTTGAGAACCTCGCCGATGATTGCCAGTTAACATAGCCTACCTCGGTGTTTGATTGATGAAAATGTAGAGTAGACTTTTCAATTTCAAGTGAGTTATTCTTTATTGGTTTATGTTTCAGGGTCAAGATGCCCTATTTCTAATATAGGAACAAAGCTCTTTGGTCTAGCCATGTTTCAACTACAACTTCTTTTTTATGGCGCCGCTTTCTTTTCGATACGAAGTGAAGACTTTTTACTGATTGGTAGATCAATACTAGTTAAATTGAAATGTCAGAACTTTGATAGTTCTGACATTTCAATTTAACTGGCCGTCATTTTATGCCACAAAATACTTGCTTAAACAAGTAAAATATTAAATATTGGACAGGTTCTTTTGTTAAAAGTGTTCAAGTGAATAACTTTTTTTGGTTTTAGTTTCAAGGTGTCTTAATATAGGAACTTGGCTTTGCATGGTCATTCTAGCCACATTTTGATTTTTTTTATAATTGATCATGGACATCCATCTTATATACTTCTGCCTTTGTCATTTCAATTCTAGTACATTGAAATTTCTGATTCTTTAGATATGACATTTCAATTAACTATGACGCAATATATTATGCCGCCATTAAATTATAATAAACAAATAAAGTACTTATACTCTCGAATATTGGAGAGATCATACCTATCCTTAAAGTGTTGTTCACTGTAATTATTAGGTACGCATTGATCTGCTCAAATCAACTTATGAGGAGTTTGGTAGTTTTTGTGACTGTTTACTTCTGTAAAATCAGTAATTCTAAAATAAAGTAACTTTATTCGTATGAATAAAGTACCTCAGAGAAGTTTCTTCAAGGCCGGTACGTTACGTATCTATCTAAAGAAATAAAAGTGCCACGAACAAGGTGACGGGATAATTTATTCCCTGGAGATGTCGGAGCTTCTCGGATAGACAACACGGATACTTGTGGTTTTAGGGAAGAAAAGCAAGTATCAAGAATAAAAGTATCTTTAAGGATAGAGTAGAGTACTTCAAGGAGCTGGGCTGGTTGGGGCCTACTTAGGCATGGGGATAATGCACAATACACTCCTATGCGAGATGTCCGTGCAGATCTTAGTTCCCCTACTCAGAATTAGAATTAGAATGAGAATTGGATAGAGAAGAAAGTAAATTAATAACATACTGGATATTTACATCTCTGTGATCATATATTTACTATTCTTTCTCCGGCCAAATTCTATGTCAAATATTTGTAAACAAATTGTCCCATAACCTCAACCTCAATCTCTACAGCCTATATTGGTCCGCTGCTGGAAGTAGGTCTCCCCCTGATATGTGCCTTGTTGCCATTTATCTAATGGGGGTATTACTCATAATCCCCACGGTTGCATGCGGGTTGGGGGCGCTGCTGCCCGCCCCCTGGTGGATATCCCTTAGTCGCTTCTTACGACACCCACGGGAAGAGGTGGTAAAAATTCTAAGCCAAGCACCACACGGCAGTTGTCCCATAGCTAACATAAGATTAGCTTGGTTTCCGTCTAAGTATTCGTATAAGATAAGATAAGATAAGATAAGATAAGAAATGCTTTATTTGTAGCTAAAAATTAAACATTAATAATGTACTAAAACTAATTAAATTACCAACACCATTATAAACTATATACTTAATAAGACCTTATAAAATAGGTATATATGTAGGATAATAAAATATATACGCCATTAACGTTCTTGGTTCATTTAAGATATTTAATTTAATAAATATTACAATCAACATTTTTTTTATGAAACTCGAGTCCAAACCTGAAATTTAAGTTATCTTTGTTGTGTTGGGTTTCCCACGTTTACACTGAACTTTGCAATAATATAGTATTATCTAATAGTCTATACTATATTATTGCAAAGTTCAGTGTCATCTATCATTCGGCCTCTGATTGGTTAACCTTGTTCTAATTTCTTAAGTATGTACCCTTCTGTACCTTTATTGAGTTTAAAACCGCAAAACAACGCCACGTGCTTTTCAACGAAAACATTTTCTCCTATTTAAGAGTGTGCTATAAGCAATTAACTTCAAAATTGTACTTCAAAATCGTTATTCCTTCATATTTAGGGAAATGTTATTTCGATCTATTATCTTGAATGTGTCTTAAGATCGATTGGTGAAAGATTTCTCGATAGTTATTTTTTTTGAAAAATAGATATTTTGCACACTTTTCCCATTTATCTCAGGAATACACAATTTTTTCTTCGGTTTTTGTTTTGCTAAGAAACCTAGAAGTATTTCTTATATTTTTTTTTGTAAATAGGTAAAAACAGTTCTGGCGCATACAAAATTCGATGCACGTCTCTGCTCTGTACTTCTCACTCGCGAGAAAACCATATCTTGTCATCCCGCTCGAAATCCATCTCGTAGCGGCGTTACACACTCTTAATATTTTCATCTAAAATCCGAGGCATAATAAAAAGTCTTAAATACCACTTTACGTTTTTTTTCCTTACAGAAACGATTATGATGTGAGAAATGCACCATTCACTCCCTCCGTTGTGAATTTCAAAAGACGTTCTGTATTCAGGAATGCTACGTACTAATGACCTATACAACCTCAGCGGCAATTACCTCATTTGGAATTCACAGCGGCTCGCTTCGATTGATAACAGCCAGCCAGAATGTCATCGCGAGGTAGTCAGATTTGAAAATAGATTTCATGGATTTACGTGCCCTTCCACTGTATTTGAATATCGAACTGACTAACGTTTGTTTTGCTTTTATTTTATGCTGATCTGTAGGATAACGGAGCAAGCTTTCTTCTTTTGTGTTTGTTTTCTTTAACGTACCTTGTCGCCATTTTGACGTTTACTCGTTGGTTAAAATTTTTGCGGCTTTTGGTATAAATATACAATATACGATTTTTTTTAAATAAAACACGATTTTTCAAGAAATGAAAACAATCTAGAGACTTATTACTATTATATTTATTCAAATAAAGTACCTAATACGTACCGTATTATATTGTTATCTGTGCCATCGTCATCTTCCTCCCTTTGTCTCAAGACCATTTTTGTACCTCAAGAACCCTTTGTAATGGAAAAAAATGCAATTTTACATAAAACCTCATCCACAATCTAAACCATGGGAATGAATTTTTTTTAGATCATAATAAGTATGAAATGCTTCACCAACTACGTGATTCGCTTCCGCCGATCCGACCGGCCCTATCAAGTTATGTTTTCCTCAACTTTTGTTAATATTTTCCGCAAAGTTTTTATTTGCTAAAATGTTGCGCTGCACTAACAAAATTTTCTGCTGGGGAAATATTAAGTTTGAAAGTTTAGAACTTTCCTAATTCTTTTCTTAGATTTCAATGAAAATAGCTAAAAGCGTTCTAAATAATATAAATCTAAACGAAAAGTAACACAGTGGCGCAAATTGCTGTGGATATCCAAAAGCTTTCATGCCATCTTCAGGGTGAGTGTGGTTCTAGACGCAGATGAGTACCGCATCCCTCCGAGCACTGCGCACGAGCGCGCGTTGAGCTCGCATCGTCGAGCTTTCATGCATATCGTCATTAACGTAATTCAACAACATTTTCAACATAATCTTACTAGGCAATGGAACTAACTAGCCGTTTTTATTTTAAAAACTGTAAAACAAAGTATAGATTTAAACAAACAAAATATTTATTTTCATAAAACTGACACCAACCCCCATAATCATAATGGTCTGCTAACATAAAACAGCTGCTAAGTAGTGTTACTTCTCAGTCTAACTTATGTCAATAGATGAAGACGAGCGAGATTTAGCTGTGTGCTAAGTTAGCAGACTGTTATGAATAAGGGGGTAAGTACTTCATTGTTTTCTTATATTTTTATTTATCATATGATAATTTAAATTTTAGACGCTCTGTGGTGCAAGCGTTAAATCAACACTTATGTGTCTGACTGTACACGTTTTAGTCTTCAGGTCGAGTCTAAGTGGGCACCAACCCAAACAAACGTATATTCTTTTATTATGTACATAACTATCTACATTATATTGCCCACTCGGCTCGCTTATACTCGACCCGAAGAATAAAAAGTGTACAGTCAGAGAGATAAGTGTTGACTTAACGCTTGCACCATAGAGCGTCTAAACTTTAAATTATCTTTGGATACTTATATAAAAAATAAGAAAAGAATTGATTATACAGACTAATGATCATGTAAGTTATAATCCTCGCTCTAACTAGTAAAATCCTATGAGAGGGATCCCTGGCTTCAGCTTCGGTTTTTTTACTAGTAATTTCACTTTTTTATTACAATTTTATCAGGTACTTATCGCTAATTAATCCTAAGTATGATACCCCTATGCTAAAATACATTTTTATACCATAAATATAAAACAAAGTATTAGCAAAGTATCTTTTCTGAGGTGCGTTTGATTGCGGAGGAGTGAATGTGTGTGTGCTTTTTAGTACCCCCAACACATATGTTATCAGTCAGCTGGCACCCATTTTTGGACAAAGGCCTCTATTTCCTTTATCTATTTAAAAAGTAACTGGTTATTCAAAAACCACCCGCAGTACAGAAGAAATTTCTTTGAAATCATACGAACTTGAACCCTCGCTTCAGTAAAATACTTAACTGAAAACTGAGTTTCCGTTGCCTACTTAGCTAATGAAATTAACCTTTTCCTGGTTCGAGGTAGAATGACGAAGGTTCTGTTATGCTTTTGAGTGAGTTGCTTCTTTGCACAAAAACTGTTTGTTTTACCGTCCACGGTCTCCATTTCTGACTTCGAAAGAATAATGTTGGATTTTTTTACCTTTTTACCCATCTACTTACAGGAGCTTAAGTTAACGTCTATAGGCAGGAATTACGATTTAGTTTTTTCGCAAAATACACAACCATTTGTGGCTCAATTCTTTTTATTCTATTCTGTATTAAAAATAGACCTAGGCAGATTGTACTTTAAAAAGTTAACTGCCGCTTTTTACAGAAATATGTTGGTTGGTAACTTCAAAGGAACATACACACACAGGCACAAACACACACATACACATTCATACGAAACCTTTAGTTTATCATTTACTTAAACTTAATTAAGGCATTGTTTTATTTTGTTTTTATTCTGTAATTTTGTAATTTAATTTTTACTATGTAATATGCTTCCCGTGTGATTGGTGTAGCGCGTAGCGCTGCGTTCAGCTTCCTGGAACCGCTGAAAATCAGCGCTGCTATGATACAATAGTACCATAGCAGCATTATGCTGAGCCGGTGGTGTGTTAGACGTAATTTAATTTTAGTTGTATGTTATGTTAATTTATCCATGTCACACAAATAAAGATTTTCTATTTTATTATAACTGATTCACAAACCTCACCTTTTTTATTTTTACTGACTTGCGTTGACTTACTGTTTGACAAACATCTCCCCAAACTTTTTCATGACCCACGTTCGATAGCTACGTATCACCAGTTGACTCTCCGGGTAAACGTCCAAAATAAGGAAAAATTCAATTTTTTTTGCACAAAAACATAGGGCAACATACTCGAACGATACTTTATATCGCCTGAGTAATTATTTTCAGCCAAAGCTTTTTTCGCTTCACGCCTTTCAATATTAGTAGGCATAATAAAATAACCCATCTAACACATGATTTAGTAACTTTTCCTAACGAAGACGCTGATTGGTTTTAGTTTCAAAGCCTGACCTTCAAAGACCTTTACTTAATACCCTCACCTTTGCAAAGTTAAACCAGTGAATCCTTTCAGAAAAGGTTAATTTGGAAAAATAATCTCCAAACAAGATTTAATTAAAACTTATTTAGCCTATATGAACACCGCGTTTTAATTTGCAAGTAGGTAACAATAGCATTTTATTTAACAAAAAAATGAGCATATAATAATTAAAATAAATTAGAACTAGTATTAACAGTTGAAATAATTAAGCTAACTGCTGAGTGTTGTAAACCATTTACAGATATCTAGCTCAACAAAAATAATAAGCAGTAGGTAGGTACTTTTGTTTCAACTACACAAAAACGTGAATTCAAGCTTTGTCCCCCATGTCTCTGTGCAAAAATAGGGGTTGGCTCAACATGACATGTCATGTGTACTGAACGATAAATTTTCAACGCTGTTTTTCGGCGTTGGCTGTTTTGGCGGCAAAAAATGCAACATACATTTTGTTGTACTGATGTCTAGGTCACAGAGAAACTATAATTGGAATGCTTTTTAACCGACTTCAAAGAAGGAGGAGGTTCTCAATTCGACGGTATTTTTATATATGTTACTCAGAACTTTTCACTGGGTGGTCCGATTTTAATGACCAATATTGGGATCCATGAAAAAACTACATAATTGAAGTCAGTTTATTATTTGAGAAATCGCATTTTACTGACTTGGCTGGTGTGGCTTAGAATTTTCACCACCCCAGATTATGGGATATTCACCGGGGGGCGCGCTTTTCAAAGGAGAGGCCCACGTCCAGCAGTGGACCAATATAGGTTGTTGAAGTTTTGAGGTTTTACAGGCAATTCATGGCATTAATTGCCGCGGAACTTCTTTCGTGAAAAGCACTCAAACATGAACAATTATAGAAAAAAGATCAGAAGAAATCATTGCATCTTTTATGATTCCAAGACAAAATAAATTCCTCAATAAATAATTTATGGACTCAATAAATAATAACGGCATTTATTATTATTGCGTATTTACAGTAGATGACGAAACTTTTTATGGAAAAAGAAAATTTCCCTTGAACTTGACTTTTTTCTTTCATTTTTCTTGTCGTTTACCTTTTTGTACCTTATCACCTTTGGTGCTTGGGATCCTGGGGCATACGCCATTTATAAAGATCTTATCAAAGTTCTCTTAAGCCTACAATATATTTTGGCCCAACGTTGCCAAGTGAAAGCCAGTTGCTTGCGGCCAGTCGCCTCACTTCGGAGCCGTGTCGGTTTTTCTGCACAAATCAAAGGCGCTTGCCTGCGCTCTGCCAGTCGTGTCCACATGTTTGCATTAGTTTGTCAATAGTTTGCGTAGCATTGCCAAACGTCTAGCATTGCCTTGTATCGATTTGCCTACGCTCGCGTTGGCTTTAGCTCAACCAACATGTCCGGGCCTTTAGATTTCACATGTGATCGGAATGCTGGCTTCGGTCAACGCATTGCCATTCAACGTGGAAATTCTGCCTGCATTATGGGCATTCAGAATGTTGACAGCATGCGACTAGATTTTTCGAAAATTGATGTAAAATGAAATCAAAAGAACAAAAAAACAAACTACAACTAGTTTTACTGTTGTAGTTAGTAATAAATACTAGTTATAGTTTGTATTCTCACTGTTTTTTTCATCATCATCACGTACCTATAGTCCACTGCCGAACATGGGCCTTTTGAAAGAATAAATCCTAAATATTTGTGTCATATTTTGTAATATTCAAGACGCGCGGTAGGTAGGTAAAGTACCTACATATATATCTTAAAGTTCGCGGTGAACTTAGCAACAGCTGTTGTTCTGCTGAGGCGGTGTTCTTGAGTTTGAGTGGGTAATACACATCCACCCAACCGCGAAATGGGTTACCATACCATTAACTGAAGCAATGGCGATGGCGGGTAGTTACTTTATAACACATTTGAACGCAAAATGGCAAGTAAACCTTATGATTCGGCGTTTTTATGCGCTTTTTGGTGGAATACGATTTGTTTGGGGAATTGGATCACGTTCTGTTGGTATCGAAATGCGAACCTTTCTGAAATCATCTGCATGGTTACGAAATGTAATTTATGGGAGAGATTTGTTCACTAAGTCATATAGAACGGTATATCTGGGTAGCATGATGGGTGTTGTTTTAAATTTTTTATATGTGTTTCGGCACACATACACAAACACTTACAGAATCCCTGTTGTTTTGAATTTTTTATACATATTTTGGCACACACACACATCAGACACACAAACACATTCAGATTCCTTATTATGTTGGTTTGAAATTCTTATTATGTTTTTCGGCACACACACATTACAGTTTCCTTAGCTTCATCTAAATTTACCATGAAAACCAACGAAATTATTATAACAAAATTAGGCTTTAAATCTACTGCCTTTTCTCGATATGTCGTGTCGGTTCCTATCACCCCTATAGGCCTGAAATATTTACATAATGTCTACCTTTGTCGTATGATATCATGAAGGTAGGTTACATATAGCGTGTGAAAGGTCGATACATTGCCTATAATTGGCTCTTCGTAAATATTTGATTTTGTACATCTTCGAGTATGACCCCAATTCGAAGCTTCGTTTCACCCCATTTTCCACCGAACCAGCATTATTAACAAGGTTCAATTTTGATCAACAAATCACACGGTGGAACGCTCAACACGTTTTCGGAAGAAAATGTGTTAATCCTTCGTAGGGTTACGTGTTTCCTTCGGAATTACGGCTGAATTACCAGATAAAATTGGTGGTACAGTCATATGCACAATCGTGAAGCTGTAAAATAAATGGCTTCATCCAAAGCCGTAGATACGCGAGAGTCACTAAAAGACGTAATATTTTGTGAGAATTGTTAAGTTTACGAACCTGAGTGCACTTTTATGGCACTTTAAAAATTGGAGCACCGCCGTAGGTGGTGATTATTTCTTGGAGATTGTTGAGTTTGCGATAACGACCAAAGTTTTGAGCAATTTTGTTGTCTGTTGTACCGGCAGAAATCAGGGATAAATGCGAATCGGTCTTTCCGGAATGTTCCGGATGGCCATCGCTATTCCGGGTAGCTAACGAAATCCACTCGTGGATCCTAATCAGGAGGAAGTAGTTACGTATGTATGTAGGTAAAGGTATTTAGTTCACGAGTGTACGTATTAGCGAGTCGCGGGCAATGTAAAGGAATGGCCTTAAAACCCGCAAAACAACAAAATCGAACAGAAACCAGGTGTTGATTGCTAATTAACTAAGTAAAGATTTGCTTTTGATTATTTTATAATGTAATTAACTGCTACTTACGGCTTCACACGTGCTTTTAGTTAGATAACATGGCCATCCCAGTGATACCATTTACCTCCGAGTAAAATTTCATCGAGATCAGAGTCAAAGTCAGAGTCAAATCGTTTATCACTTTAGACTTACAAAATAAGCACTAAGGCCCGTATTATGAAAGCTTGCTCAGTCATCGATCTATGCTTGACCAACGCTTTTCTATGGCTTAAACGTCACTCAAGCATAGCTCTATGACTGAGCAAGCTTTCATAATACGGCCTTAGACAAGTCAAATTTTTCTATATAATATCGAACATCGAAGTTTCATTCAATCGTTTACGTGAAAACGTAAACGATAGACTGAGTTACTCTGAGTCAGAGTCAGAGTCAAATCGTTTATTTATTTAGACTTATTAAATAAGCACTTAGATAAGTCAACATTTGACTATATAAAAAACTTGATAAATAGTAATTACTATCATATAAGAAATAAGGTGCAATTGACTCTAATTCACTTCAATGTTTTGTCCACTAGCGGAAGAAGTGAAAAAGAAACCACTAGCAAGAAACCTCTCGAATTGATAATACCAGTATGGATAACAATATTATTGTGTATGTGCACATAGCGATGTATGTTATTAATGATTTTTATTGGTTAGTTTCATTCATTTGAACTCTGAGAAAACTCGATTTATTTTATTGCTAACGATACAAGTACCAAGCTATATGAATACAACGTTAACAAATTTGTAGAAGGTCATCATTATCATCATAAGCTGGACATAGGCCAGCTTTGGACAGAGAGAGAGAGTCAGAGTTAAATCGATTATTGAGACTTACAAAATAAGTACAAGTATTTTTTTTACTACATACAGCTTGATAAATAAGTAATTAATCTTCTATAATATAAAAATGAATCGCTAAATGTGTTGGTAAGCGCATAATTCAATAACGCCTGGACCAATTTGGACAATTATTTTAAATGTAGTTTGAAGTTCAAGGATGGTTTTTTTGAATAACTGCAGGGAAAACTCCTTTAAACGTTTCCATAGGAACAACGCGTGCGAAGTCGCGGGGCACAGCTAGTATCAAATAAGAAATAAGGTGCAATCGACTCTAATTCACTTAAATTTTTCTCATAATGAGCGCCATTGCGCCATGTCTTTAGCTTGACGCATCTGGCTGCAGTCTTCAGCAGATCATCATCCTGCCAGGCCGGAGGGCTTCTTACACTACGTTTTTCGAGTCACGGTCTCCACTCAAGAAAAAGTTAAGCCCTGCGGTTGTCGGTTCTTCACGAGATATGGCCGGACCACTGCCACTTCAGCTTGCTAATTCTTTGAGCTATGTCAATAACTTTGGTATATTTATCGTGATTTAATTCTTTTGACATTAAACCGGTAGATATTTTTTCAGTGACATAAATATGTTTGAATTAATACTGAAAGGTTCTAAATGGACTCACAAACTAATGAAAATAAATAAGTAGGGTGTCGTTTAATATTCCTCCTGGAAGTTGATTCGATTATGCAAAGCGAAGCACTTTCACCAGTTTAGGCCGAGTAAATACGCATGAGGAGCGACTATCTACTTTAGATTAACGATTTAAGGTTGAAAATCATTATTAAACATTTATGAGTTTGATAATGGAGGTACTCCTGTGTCAAAATAAACGAAATAGTTTCAAACAACACTTTAAACTGAGGGGTTAAAATTGAGGAGTAGGGTTGAATGAATAATGGGTTGTTTATTGAATCAATTTGTTCACTTTGCAACAACAAAATGAATCGATGTCATGATGAACGTTGGTATTCTTCCGACTAGTTCCGACACGAAAATTTAAGGTTCGCAGTTAACCCAAAGGGCAAACATCTGCAATCAAAATAAATATAATATTGTTTAGTATTTTCCAACAGTAATCTGAAATCTTAAAAAACCCTAAAATCTTAGGTTTTGTAACCAGGTTTTTGAAAAGCAGTATAGACAAAAACAACATTTCAAATTTCAATTCATTTTTTAATTTACCAAGCTTGCTATACCTCGGCGCGCTATGCAGACTTGTATTGATATGTATCAGTTGAGCTACCTGTTGATTGTTTGCAGCAGTCTGCAGTTAGCTCAATTGTTTCAATTCTAAATACTAGTTTTAATTATTTCTATTAATTGATTGTAATTTTCTTTTTCAATAAGGAGTACCTAGGTAAAGTTTACTCTAATAGTATTTTAGTATTTACAGCCTACAATAATAGAACGGTTCTTTAAAGGTAATAAGAATTTAAATGTATCGCCGAGGAAAATGGAAAAGCCTCTAGGGGCGTATGCTTCAGGTGGATCGGGAAATGGTTTCATTTTGAGCGAAGTTTTCTCGGAATTTGCCTCGAAAATTCTTCTTTTCCAACTAGTACCATTTACGTATTTTTTGAACGGTTAAACAGGCAGACAAACTTGACTAATTCATGACTAAAGGAGATTATGACAAAAGCAGAATATGAGTAGAGTAGAATATGAGAAGAGCAGTATATGACTAAAGCCAATCATCACAAATATTTAATTACCCGCAAATAACACTAGAACACAGTGGAAATTAAATACGAGTACTACGTAACTATGATATATTTGTTATAAAGCTGCAAATTATGACAACAGATCCCAATAACATAAATTTAAATGAACATGCTTAAAGTCGAGATAAAAGAGTTATAATTGAACAGTATTTATTAAAAAAAGGATCTCAAATCAGCAAGTACTTTGCATTATGTTTAAAAATCGTCAGCAAGAAAGTTAATTTGAGGTTAGTACTGCGGGTTTGTTTATCTTTTGGGCAGGAATTAAATAAATGGAATATGGAGTAATTTTTTTCAGCTCAGTCAGCTTAACTCCATAACACGCTATTTTTGCACGAGAAACGCTGCAATTTATTATTAAATTATATGCCTCCTAGAAAATGTGTTATTTTTACACACGAACGGGACACAGGCGTTATAAAAAGGGCTATTCAATTTGGTATAGCACTCTCGCTGAAAAGATAATGCTGTGGGTCCAACATAAACATTCGCGGTCCCTTGTGCTTCCGGAAATGTATTTTTTATCATCGCCTTTTCGTCGTGTCACTCATATTAGCACTTATTTTGTAAAAATACTGATCATGGCTTTAAGCGTCATATTTTACACTTCATTTTTTATTTTTTTTATAGTCATTTATTTACAAAGGGGTTGTTCGCTAAAGCGAATAATACACCCTGATAATTAAATTAATCTAAATAAACCTAACTTAACTAATTCCTGCTACTTCTTCGCTTATTTACTAAAAAGTACAATTTTTGGCATCGTCTGAAAATGGATCTGAAAGAATGCTAATCATTGAAAAATTTAAATCACAATTATTTCTCTCTTGCGAGTTCTGTACACATTCCATTAATATGTGGTAGGTAGATTTTTCATAAAAAATGAAAATTTATTGCACGGAATGTGTCCAGATCAGCGGGGTTATGCTCTATGACCAATTCAACGTCTTACACAGATATACGTAAAGATATCGGCGGGGAATTCACAGGTAAGTAAACTAAATGACAGAAATACACAGACAAATTGTATTACTCAAACATTTTTATTAAATATTTTATTAATGGAATATTACTAAAACATCATTACTTAATTTGATTGATTGATTGATTAAACAACTTTTGACAGTTAAGTAGAGTCGAAACATATCGGGAGAAACATAAGTTTTTGTGTAATGTGGGCAGAAGCAAGTAGCAAATAAAACAACATAAATAATAACCACTATTTCACTCGTATTGGATATTTGAATGACAGCGACTGAGAATATTTTTAATAAACGAATTTAAAATAAATATCGGCAATTAGAGAGATCCATTTTGAAATTGGTGAGGACTAAGCATTCCTCAAGACGAGGAAGCTAAGATAATGACCTAAAACAATTATACGTATTTTTGCGATTAATAACAAAATAGGAAACTATTAAAATCAACGGCGAGCGAAACGAGCCGCTAGAGTGTGTCTGGATTTTCGATGTCATTACAAGGGGTGCCAGGATGGCACTCTTCGGAGCTTGACCGCCTCCCCCGCCCTTACGCAGCAAGTTAGCTGTAGTAAACTATCACGTTCTCGAAAACTTTTTTCGTTTTGCTATTGTGCAAACTCATACTACCTGTTTAATAGCATAAAATAATTAAAGCTATATATTTCCAATGATATATGTCTTGGTCTAGACAGTGAGTAAACATTGTTGAGAACTTCGCGATATCATAACTCAAACACACTGAGTTAACGTTGTTGAGTAAAACAAATATTTGAAATAATTCGAGAAAGCACTTCCTCTGTCGTTTCTGAAATACGTGTACAGAGTGGATTGCCATGTAGCTTTCATGATTGGGTATGTGTGTGTTTATGGCCAAAACAAAGCGAGCCATCATGACAGTCGTATTTATATATAAATGACTAGCTGCACCCCGCGGTTTCGCACGCGTTGTTACTATGGAAACGTTTAAAGATGATTTCTATCACACGGGAACTGATTTATGGGATAAAAAAGCCTATATTTGATTCCAGGATTAGAGTTACCTGTATACAAAATTTCAGCTCGATCCGTTCAGTAGTTTTGGCGTGAAGAGGTAACAAACATCTATACATCCACACAAACTTTAGCATTTATAATATTAGTGTGATATAACGTAGTAGGAAGTTTATCGAGAGAGAGAGAGAGAGAGAGATATAATTTATTTACCCAAAAACACTTAAATTGGTAGGTACAATACAGATTTGAAGTAAATAGCTTAAAATAATTTTACAAACTAAGTACTTACACTAAATACAGGGTGGTAAAGGGTAAATGGGTCCCTGCCTCAGCATGTTGCAGTATCAGGCAATTGCCCAACACTGCGCTGGTTTTCAGGCAGGGCCCTTGAGGAGTGACTTACATTTTACTATAATCTTATAAACTAGACACTTGTTGTTCTTAAAATAACTTAACACTTTAATAAACTAATCTAAACACAAATTTTAAAACAGTCAATCAATTTCCTACTATACAATAATAATTCATACCTACATAATATTTTCACTAAAATAAACCCTTTGTATTGCTGGCCAGCTGTGTGAGTGTTTGTCACTGTCAATCGGGTGAGGGAGCTGGCAGCACCAGGGCAAAGACAAGAGAACAAATCCAACCACTACCAACATGACGAAACTAACCGACGCGCCGCGGGCGGAGGCGACTGAAGGAAGGAGGGCTCGTCAGTCATACATTTTAATTTTATTAGCCTTTGCCTTTGTCTCGTTCGTATCGTAATGTTACATTATAAAGAACCGGCAAGGAAAGTTAGTTATTTATCGGTCTCATTTGTGGGCATAATTGGTTTGTTGAAAATAGGGCTCTGTACGTACGTATGAGTACAGGCCCTCTGACGCATTCACTGCGAGACGCAATGAGAGTGTTAAATCATCAATTTATTTCTAAAATATATATATGAAACAGATAATTACAATAAAACTATGATAAAAAAACAGAAGCAAATTAGAAAGAAATATTTTCAATTCAAACAATTGAGCTAACTGGAGGTTGGTGTAAATAATCTAGTAGAGTAGGTATGTAATCAAAGCTTTGATTTATTAAATTAAAAAAATACCGGTTTTACATATTTTTGTATTTTTCATTCTTTCATACAATAACGAATTATAAATCGAAATGTATTCTATCTCTCTGTTAAATTTTTACATCAAACGGCTGAACGGATCGACATGACAGGGTAAATTATAAAACGGACGAACACATAATATTTTACTATTATTTACATATTTTTAATGATGTATTCGCATAGATTTTTTAAGTGACTTATTTATTGTTACAACAAAAATAGTATTCGGTTTACAAGTTTAAATGTAAATTGTGCATTGTTTCTCGGAAAATAACGTTCCTCTTACTTTAGTTCCAAGAAACCTGGCCGCGAACGGGAATAGGAAATATGAAAGTAACTTTTATTACACGGCGGCAGCTCGCAAGACAGCATGTCACAAACAGATAAGAAGTTTGTGCTACATCTAGCCAATCTTGCGAACATCTTTGCACCTTAAGCAGCTCTTCTGAAGAGTCATTTTCGAGTGGAGTTTTATTTCCGAGAGGCCTCAAGGGCTCTTGAAAGTCTGATACGTTTATTATTTAGTTGCATTTGCAATTCATGAGCTTATGTTTTGAATCTTGGCCGCAGAGCAATCTTTTCCGATTTGTCAATGTGGTTATGATGCATGAAAATTTTGAAGTCTCATTCCTACCTACAGTGTGTTCCATGATCGGGGAACATAACGTTTTAAAATCACATTACGTAAGCATGGATGGTGATTTTGTTAGCAAAATATAAAAGTAGCTGTCACTCTCAATCAGAACAAAGGGAAACAAAATAATATTTATTATGGCTGACAAGCAATCAAACTTTTCCCGTATTGCTTTGTGGATGATGGCGGATAATTTGATTTATGCTATAGGTATACGTAGCTACATATAGGCAACGGAGTTTCTATTTCAGATTTTGCAATATTTTGCGTGTGGGTCGGGGTCAACGAAAAACACGAATGCGAAGTTGTAAAAAGCTTTTCAAAACATGCCTTCACAAGTCTCAAAGGGTTATTTTTATTGTCTTCAATGAAAGGGGAGCGACATAAGTAGGTACGTTTGCCATATCGTAATAAAATGGCGATAGCGAGATAGATACGAATGTAACAGGGGTCGCACATAAAAATAATCTCGTACCGAAATCTATAGCTGTGACTTGGACAAAGTCTTTTTCTCGAGTCTCAAAACTAGTAAGAGAGTTGAGATTTGATTGAACACAAGCCTGTTAGTAAATTTAACCCTTTACAATTGTGTTTAGTGTTTACAATTGAAACAATTGAGTTTCTGAAACTGCAGACTGCTGCAAACAATCTAAACCACGGGAAGAGTTGGGATGGTGCAAATTCTAAGCTAGCATCACACGCCAACCGACATTCGCTATAAAGCGAATCGAAAACAATTGAAAGGGATATGTCAAACCTTCTTTTGCTCTGAGGTCAAACCCATAAATTTTTTGACTTTTCTACTATGGCATTCGACCTCGGAGCTTTCGACATCCCTTGTTACATTGTCTAGGCAATAAAGTCTCTGCCTGGATGGAATGAGCAAGGATATCACGTCCCTTGGGTAAACTTAGACTGTAAGGCGCTCAGGCAGCAATTTTGGGACATACTTATCTAAAGTTTGAAGTCGAAGCAAAGTTTCACTATAGATTTAGGCCGATAAAATGGGCGTAGAGAACCTCCTCGGTTATATGGAGCAGAGTATTCTTGGCTGGCGCAACATGATGAACGATGAGCCTGAATTAGAATTTTGCACATTGTGACGTCCGTCGTTGCTTTTCTTTTAAAAGCTCGTCGAGCCGATAGGTTGTTATTCTTGCAATGGGGTTTTTCTAGCAGGAAAAAATCACAGTAGCCAGGAGTCAGGAAATTGGCGGTATTACACCCCCGTGCCTCGGAAAGCACGTTAAGATGTTGGTCCTCCGCCTAACCTCTCCCCGGTCGTGTCGTTGCAGAACTCTATTCCCTAATAGAGAGTGCATAATGTGTTTGCGTGCACACTTGTGCACTTTAATCTTTATTTAAATTATGTCCTGCGCACCTGGCTAGTCTTCGTTTATGTTTGTGAAAACTCTGCGTTTGGTAGTTATAGATGAGGAAAAATGAAAATAATAAATGTGTGAAAGGTTTTCGGTGAATAGGCTAAATAAGGTAAGTCGTGGGTAAGCCCATGATGAAAAAAAACAGCGCAAAGCCACAAAAGTTCAAGACATTTGCAGGCTGAAAAGAAATCTCAGCGAAAGAACGTTTGCTACAGTAGACTAATCCCTATAATCAAGGAGAATCTGAACGCGGGCTAGTTAAGGCAAACGGATTAGGGAAATTGCTTTAATAAGGGATAAAAGTAGTTTCCTTGTAATACTTTCCGTGGTTTCTCCAATTAAATGAATTCGCTGGAATGGCGTTCCGCGGATAAGCAGCGTACCAGCTAACTATGATTGAATGCGATCTTGTTTATGGCAGCCCCTGTGGTCCACCTGCGTAATACACTAGGCTTTACCAGGGGCATTTTGTAGGGTTCCGTACCCGAAGGGTAAAACGGGACCCTATTTTTAAGCCTCCCCTGTCCGTCTGTCACCAGGTTGTATCTCATGAACCATGTTAGCTAGACAGTTGAAATTTTCACAAATGATGTATTTCTGCCGCTATAGTAATAAATAATAATGGAAAAATAGTTTTGATAATTAATAATTAAAATTGAGAACCGATCACCGAGGTTAAGCAACGTCGTCGGGCGCGGTCAGTCTTGTTTATGGGTGACCGCGTCACGTTTACTTTTTGTTTTTCTACGAGGAAAGATTTGTATTTTTTATTTTTATAGATAATGATATGAATATGATGATGGTAAACCTTAAATATTGTCGGAGTTATAAATATAAACACCCCTTTCAGTCGTGGGCGAGTCCAACTCGCTCTTGGCCGGTCTTATTTCTTTCCCCACCTCAAGATAACTGGGTGTTCCAGGGGATGGGGCCGCCGGTAGCCAAATATAAGTTACCGTTTGCCACTGCGTAGTTTGTGGGGGCAGACGGTACTAAATCGATATCGATTTGCTGAAGGCATCACGGTCACTTCTCGATACCGTCTAACGGACTCAGGGCTGTGATTGGTTTAGCACAACAAAAGGTACCTTATCCCGATCGGTAGCGACGACGACTAGTTTGAATACCTCAAAATGGTTTAACAGTATTTTGTACCCGACAATATTTATGGTTATTTTATGTATGCGTCGGATTGATGATACCCGGTTTTGTATATAATACAATTCCCGAGTGATTACTAATTGGCCCGCTAAACTAAAAATAATTGAAAGGCTAAAAGAATTTCAATTATTTTTAGTTACGTTAGGTCTAGATAACTTTTAGTTCACACGTCCTGGTTTCCGGGTAACCGGTGCCGGGTACCCGGTAGTGTATATTTAAATGCTACTTCAGTACGTCTCTGCCGGCTTCAGTACTTCACCGCCAAGACAAACTCCTTTTTTGGGCCGATGCAGCCGCTACCCGCGCTCTGGGTGCAGTTATAAATATAAACACCCCTTTCAGACACAGAGTCGCCATGAACCCGCCCCCAGTTGGGCGGGCTTCGCTAGGAGTAAGTTAATGTTGAGGAACAACCCCTGTGGGCTCTTTGAGGGGAAAACAAAAACCTATACGTACTGTCATCTATTACCTTCCGCGTCTTATGGTGAAGTACGGTATGAGAATGTACGATAGATTTCACACGTACCGGCACAATTTGCATATAAGGCGATTCGTCGCCGGGTACCGACGACCGGGTGGTGTAAATGGCACTTATAGTTTCGAAATGGTCTCTAACTTTATCAAAACCCAGTAAAAATCCAACATTTTATTACAGAACTATACCAAATATTTTTCTAACCTTCGATCCTTACATAAATAACGTCCTCCCTGATAAAGCCAACACAACACACATTGAAAATACACATAATCCAACTCTATCTCGACACAAGCGGGGCTTACCACGCAACAAAGACAAAGTGTTCCGTGATGTAATGCTTTATTTATTTATTCGATCTGCCGAAGAAATATTGCCGAGCACATGAGACTCGACACAAGATCATAGGAGAGTAAGACTGTAACCTTTTTTGAAATAGGAAAAATAATTCGAATGACATTTTGTCTGGCTCTCTTGCTCGGTTTTTTGTATCTAGTAGGTACAAAATGATGACTTATCGTGCGATAAAATATTCTAATGTCTCATTCAGATCTATATGGTGTTATGGACCATCTACGAGTATAAGTTACGTATTCATACAGAAAATTTTGGCGATTTTTCGAACTTCGTCATATATTGCTCGACTCCCCTAATCTCACTTGAGATTTTTCAAAACGCGTATAATAAACTAATATTATAAAAAGAAAAGATATAACAATAATATCTTTTCATATCTTTTGTTTGATTTAAAAAAAAATGTAACCATTAGAAAGCTTACTTTTTTGTGTGATACAGGCTATATTTTATCCCGGAATTCCTACGGGAACGGGAACTACGCGGGTGAAACCGTGAGGCATTGCTAGTTTAATTTTAAAAAGTTAATTCGTCCTTGATTACATTGCATGTAGGATTGCTAAGAATGACAGTGGCTAATTCGAACAACTGTTTCGTGTTGGTGCGGGTTTCAAATTTGTTTGTAAATTAAATTTATTTCTGTTTTCTACATGAAATAAAACAATCAAAAAGTATTTTTCCTTAAACCTTTAACGAAATTCTAATACAAATATGAAACTCACGCAAACAAGAAACGAACAACTAAAAAGAAAAAGATAGTCAGAAAAAAATTAGGTACCCACGTGATATTTGCCCGGACCCCCCTCTCTCCCACGTGAGATTAGGTGAGATTTGGCTCACCCCCTCTCCCCCTAAACGCCTCACGTAATTAATGGACGCCTCTATAGCTATACGTACTAGAACAGCTACAGCTATAGCGTGGTAGCGAAAGTCGAGTGGGTATGTGAAAGGTAAATACAAAATGCCCAGTGGGATGACACGCAAAACCGAGTGAAATAATTCGGAACCGTTCGAGGTAGAGCTAAATCATTCTTAAAATGCACACCGATTGTATGAAGTGTAGTGAAAAGCGGGTGCATTCTTAGAATGGTTTATTCTACGATGACGATGATAAAGTTCGGGAATCCCACTCGCAAACTTTGACGGCGAGTGACGTCACGTCTAGCCAAAAAGTGTCGTAGCTGGCGTAAGGCGTGACGGGTTCGCTCTAAATACCTAACTCTTGTATGCATTTCTACTTTCCTGGTACTTCCATTGCGAAAACAAGAAAAGAAGATTACATGCACGAGAAGTTTGTGGAAGACATTACTTAATTGAATTGTTATGCTAAGTTCTGCATCCTTGGTACAGCTATGAACATTACTGAGACTGTTCAGGAATTGTACATTAATAGTTGTGTTTTCTTCTCTGACTGTATTCCAAATTTTTAAGGCTCTTTTATAAATTTGTGGGTTGAAACGAAAATCTTAAAAACAACCGGTGAGAAACGAAACAATTATTATTTCTTTTGTCTTGTGGTGCGAAAAATTTGGTGCGAAACAGCGCTACACCTATAGTCTGTCCATTCACAATAGAGCATGTTTACATACAAAGCAACTGACAGTTCAATCAGCTGATGAAGGGGTAAAAAAACATTTTATTATTAAGGTTAGCTCTTGCCTGCGGCTTTGTTTGCGGCATTACAGATATGCATAACTGATGTCATAATTACATTTTATTGAACCAAAGATAACAATAACAAATTAGTACTTGCCTATATAACACACGGAATTGGTTCTCAATGGGGTATATGCATGTGATTTCAAAATGGCTAAAAAAATATATACGTATTCTCTATTGATATAGAAACATATCTACATATTTATTTTAGCATTTTGAGATGTTTTTATTGTAGAATTTAACCATTGAAAAATTGATACAAATACAAAAAATACAAAATCGTTTATTTTCCAAAATAATAGTACAAATAAAATAAGAGCTCTGTCCCCTGTGGAAGCTACAATGTAGCTGTGTTACAGGTGAACAGTTTCTTCCCATATTTAAACTAAAAAAAAAAGGTACATAAATTTGTAGTTAATATCTAGTTTAGTTACATAAACAATGAGTAGGAGTAGGTACAAGTATAATACTAGTCTAGATATAGTTGGTATGGTACATTTTTATGGTGAACTATCTTAGTTTTACAGGATACTAATTCCTTGCATTTTTCACAAATTTATAATAAGCAAAAAGTTAATAATATAAAGCTATACTATGCTACATACTTGTAAGTACTCGTAAGTACTATAAGTAGGTTCCTATTAAATAAAGAAAATAATAATAATATTTTTGGTAAATATACTTGGAGGTACTAAGTATTACAGTGTAATTATTATGCACCTATTAGGTACGTTTTAACCGACTTCAAAAAAAGAAGGAGGTTCTCAATTCGTCTGTATGTTTTTATGATATATACTAGCTATGTGCGTATAGTGGCTCTTTGTTATTTGTAACATATAAAAATTAGTTTGTATATATTTAACTAGGGAGCTAACCTTATCAGTTATCAAATTAATAAAATTTACGTTGTTTTTTTTAAGAGCAGCTCTACACCGTCGTAGTCATATCCGTTTAGCCATTCGATAACACAGCTTTTTAGCTTATGTTTTGTCATAGATTTAATTTTAGTTTTCAAGTTAATTTTATTGTAAATGATTGGAGCGAGTCGTCTATAGTGCTTCCTAGCAATTTCACAGTGATAACTTGGAACAGGGCACTTATCTAATCGTTTGTTTGAGGGGGGTAGAGTTGGGACAGTTTCTGTGTGGTATCGCTTTATGCAGTTGTATATAAATATTTTTCTGACAGAAAGGACGTTACATTTTTTGTATAGGTCGCTAGTTGGGTATTTATAAGGTAGGGACATCGCAACTTTAAGCAGAGCGCGCTGAGCTCGCTCTACCTTTATTAGATGTGTCTTCGCAGCACAACCCCATGAGCATATACAGTAGCTTATTATGCATTCCGCTAGGGATTTGTAGGTTTGCATCAAAAGGTTGTGATCTGCGACATCTCTAAGTTTTTTGAAGACGATGATTAATCTCCTGATCCTCTTGGAGACAGCGTCAATATGAGGATCCCACGTGAGTCTGTCGTCAATCGTTACACCGAGGTATTTTATGGTATTTACGCATGAGAGAGGGTTGCAACTACATATCTGTGGTGTGGCTTGTCCTACTAGCCTATTACATGGGTAGGAGTGGGCAATAATACGAAGAGAGCTGGGAGGAGAACCAGTCCTGGTTTTTTTAAAACATAAATACTTTGTTTTTGTTATATTGAGGGACAGGAGATTGTCTTCAAGCCATGCCGTGACTCTGGACAGCCCTCTTTCGGTTCCATCCCTGACCTGACTCCATGTGGCTTCATGAAAGAGAAGTACAGTGTCATCTGCGAACATGAATACATTCCCGTGTTCTAGATGGATTGCACACAGTTCGTTGATGTACACTAGGAAGAGGGTAGGACCGAGTGTACTACCTTGTGGTACACCGTAGGAACAGGGTGCACTTTGGCTTTTATGGTTACCTACTCTTACTATTTGGTTACGGTTGGTAAGATAGTCTTCAAACCAGGAGTTCACTAACCCTCGTACGCCAATTTTTTCAAGCCTTGCTAGCAAAATAGGAATGGAGACTGTATCGAATGCTTTTTGGAGGTCCAAAAAAACACCGATACATTTCTCACCTCCGTCAAGATGGTTAGCAATAGAGGAAGTCAGTGTCAGTACTGCATCGTCAGTAGACCGACGTGATCGGAAACCATATTGATTGCAGGCTAGTTTTTTATAGGTTTCAAGGTATGACATAAGCCTTTTGTTTACTATTTTTTCCAATATTTTTGACAGCACTGTAAGAAGAGATATAGGTCGGTAGTTGGCTGGAGAAGATTTAACTCCCGCCTTAAATATTGGTGTGACAAGTGCATTTTTGAAGCTTTGTGGGAATTTTCCGCTTGAAAGACTCGTGTTGCATAAGAACGCAATTGGTTCAGCTAATGGCTGAGCACAGGTCTTTATAACAGCTGTGGAGATATTATCCTCTCCGGGACAGGTATTAGGCTTAAGGTGAGATATTGTTTTTAAAATTTCTTCAGGGTCCGTCAAGAATAATGACATAGAGTCGGCGGCATCTGTGGCATTTATAGGAGAGTGCACATTAGATGCAAGATCAGTGTCTGTGGTGTTTAGTTTTTTCATTGTTTCATTGGCAAGGTCACTACCTATTTTTGTAAAATAGTTATTGACTACGTCGAGTGACTCTTCTGGTGTGTTCATTATTTCGAGTAGTTCAGTTGAGATATTTTTATTTTGATTGTTATATTCGCAGAGTTCTTTAATTAACGTCCAAGTCCCTTTAATATTGCCACGATTGATGTTGAATTGTGTTTCATAGTATTTATTTTTGAGTGTTTTAATTAGTTTATTGCATTGGTGTCTATAGTTTAGGTAAGTTGTCTTCGTCTCTTTGTTGTTTGGATCATTTTGGTGTTGTTTTTGTAGTTTGTTTCTATTCCTTATGCTTTTCAATACTTCCTTTGTTATCCAAGGTTTCAGTATTCTTTTCCGACTAGGCACCTTTAAGACCACTGTGTTGATTTCTATCGTTTTTTGAATAGCGGAAACAAGGTTAAGGGCGATAGAGTCTGGATCATTCAACGTATATAATTCAGTCCATGATAGTTTCGCTAGACTTTCGTAAACTGCGTATACATTTGTTTTGTTTTTTGTCAACTTTTGTGGCTTATCTGTTTTGCAGCTATCTATAGCTAAAATGATTGGCGAGTGATCTGTAAGCTCATTGAGGACAAAAGATATCCAATTGTTATCAGTCTTTAACATGAAGTGGTCAAGACATGTCTTAGAGCGTGTAGGTATGTTTATACCTTGAGCTAGTCCGTGAGCTGCCATGAGGTTTAAGTAATCACAGGCATGTGTGTTTAAGACAGGCATAGGAAGTATATTTATGTTTATATCACCGGTGAATATAACATTACCTAAAAATTGTGTTTGTTTTAAAATACTATCTAGGCTGTGTAGGTAGCGCGACGGGTTACCGAAGCATGGTGGTCGATATGAACATATAAGAGTAAATTGTCTGTTCACTTCAACAATAAGGCAATTACCATCTTCTATACTAGGCTCGGTTGCGTTTGAAGAGTGCAAACTACGTACGTACACGACCACACCGTCGTTTTTGTTGATACTATTTTTCGTGAAATGCATGTTGTAACCAGACAAACTTGGTGGATTATATTTGGAAGTGAAACATTCGGTTAAAACTATAACGTCGATTTCGATGGCTAAACTACTGAGGTATGCTTGAAAAAGGTCAAAATTTTGGTGAATGCTACGGATATTTAGACTCAAAATTCTAAATTTGTTCTTATGCGCCTTGAAATCTGTTAAAAGTTTAGAAAAGTCGTCTATACGATGACAGGGAATTGATTCGCAGTCAATCTCGTGTAGTACGTTATTATTAAGTAAGTCTACCATTTTCTTAATTAAATTTTTAGCAAATAGATAACTTTGAAGTACCTTCTATGTAGCTAGAAACCAAAAGATACAAGGTTTTTATTTACTATGATGCGTCGTAACCAAGCGAGTTACAAGCGAGTTACAATGTTTATGCATGCAGGTTTGTAAAACAATAATAGTAGCTATAATTTACCTATAAATTTATACATTTGCCGAAGAGAACAATTTATAACTTAATATAAGAGCAAAAATATATTCAGCTTAGGTTATGTATATATTAGCTTTAATATAATCAGCTTACTTAGAGTATGTAAATATCAGAGATACGGTAATTTAGGTTAACTAAGATATTTTCCATATATATACGTGTAGGGATTATAATGAATAGGTATACTACAAAAATAAAATAAAAATAGCTAGTAACTTAAAAGAAAAATAACGAGCTATCGACTTAGTCTAGAATGTAGGCTATATTTAGTTTATGTTCTCAGGCAAGTCTACTTCTTTTTGTGCAGTTTCTCAAAGTCGCTTTCGCACGTAATTTTTATGAAAGGGGAGCCTTCTGCTTCTCGGAGGAAGGTCTTCCCAAAGGATGTCCAACAGAAATCGTAGTTGTGCTGTTTCTTAAATTCTCTAGCTAGGAAGTAGAGTTTTCTTTCTCTTTGCGTGAGATTCTCCGAGATGTAAATCGGCTTGTTTGGACCGTTTGCACTGGTGGCACCTAAATGTCCCGTACTAAATCGTGCTTCTTGGTGGGCTTTGTTAAAGTTCTTGAATGAGCGAAGGAACTTATCTCTGGTGAATACCGTGGTAAAATCTGCTACCACCGATTTATTGTTGTTGTTTTTACCAAATCTGTAAATATCTTTTATTTCCGATACCTCCAAGGGGACTTTCAGAAACTCAGCAGTTTGAAGCAGAATATTTTTGAGTTGTTCCTTTGACTCCTTTGCGGCCTGCGGTATATTTCTAATCTCTACACTCGTACTACGGGATTGGCGCTCTAAAAATTCAACTTTATCCTCAAGAAATTGTATTTTGCTATTCTGAGTAGTCCTCTCTTCTTCAAGGATGTTAATTCTCTTTAGAACTTCGTCATGTTTGTGTGTCATGTTGTCCATTGACTCTTTAACATCATTAATGGAGGTTAATATAGCAGAGAACTTAGCGTCTTGGTCCTCCCTGAGCTGAGTAAATAAATCCAGGATATCATTTCTATTAAGTTCAAATTTTTTACGTTTTATAATTCGCGATGGAGCATTTAACATGGACGTTGCGATGTTTAATCCATATTCTTGTTCGGCTGCCGGTGATACAGTAATATTTGGCTCCGAAGAGGCGTGCCCAAGGGCTAACGGCGTTTGGTAGATAGCAGCTGGGGAGTCACACGTCGTCGGTGGTGGTGTTCTAACAAGTGACATTACTGTGACCAGGCGCCTAGTCTAATAGGCAAGCAAAGTAATGGTATTTGAATCCACGCCTGACAGGAAAGTCGGAGCAAGGGTGTAGTCAATTTTAGTAGAACGCGAATTAGCGGCAGTATTTCTAGCTAGGGTAGGTACCAAGCAGTGGCAAGCGGTTCTCTAGAAACGTCTTGGGCAGCAGCGGCGGCGGCGGGGCGGGGGGGTCGTGAGGCGATTCAAACTTACTGCGCGGCAAGCTAGTACCAGGCGGTCATAAGCGAAGGGTGGTCAAGCGAAATCAGTGCAGCGCAGAGTCTTACGTGGGTTGCAACAGTGTGTGCGTTGGAGCAGCAGGTAGCAGGCGGCGGCGGGGCGGGGCGGGGCAGCGGTGTGACGTTGTTGGGGTCGCGGTGCGAAGCGGAGACGCTCCCCGTATGCAGTGGCCTCGTGTGCAACTCCGCTGCAGTGTGCGTTTGTGCTCGTACGTTGGCTTGTTTTTGGTGTGCGTGCGCTCGTGTTTCGCTTCACTCCTTCAGTTTTATGCAGTCCTATTTTCTTGCGGCGATATTTTTTGTGGAATATTTAATTAAATTCACTAATTTAAGATGTGCAGGTCTGTTCACACGTCTACTCGACATCGAGGTCCGGGGGGAAGGGAATGAAATTGATATTTTAAATCTCAATCGCAAAATTTCAAAACGCTACGCCATTGACTAGAGCGAACATGACATCACTGTTCACATTTCTTCTTTTTTTATTCTGCTTGCTGGACTATGATTTGACACTATTCTGCCCACTTCACATTTCGTATTGTCGGTTATTTTCAGCTTTTTCGGAAAACCTCTTTACTGAGATGATCACTACTGAGGTCGTCACAAAAGGTTTTAATCGAGTGTGAACGTCGACGTCAAATAAACATGGGGCCAATATGGCAGCGTTTTTATCACCCGAAAATGACTGTAGTTTTGATTTGTTTTTAAGCTATTGCATAGCTTCTATCGCGGGCCTTGAGCGCGGGGACCGAATCCAGAAATTCCGTAACGATAAAACCTTGACGTTTGTCTCTTTAGTTCAGCAACTCGCCTCTAGATGGCATTGCAATAGCTTTACCGCGGCAGTCCCCGAGTGCCACACGTCTTTTTTTTTTACCTGCAAAATTCAGTGAGCGTCTTATCATTTCTCGTTTAAATAATGATCTAAAGAATCGATTAAAATAATAAAAAAATCGATGCATATACTTACCCTATTCCGTGATATAACCTATCAAGTTATACCATATAATGTAAGTAGTGGCTGCTATTTTGAGCTTTGATGGGAGTGTCACTGGGCTGTGCTAGTGCTGTGATATTTGATGTAGATATATGTATGTAAGTGGCATAATTAAACATAAGCAGGCACTGCCAGCAGGCATAAGACAGCCTTGTGACATCAGCTTAGTGTCAATTTTTAAGCATATCCTATCTAGAATAGAATAAAAGCTAAGATAGAATAAAAGCTAAAAAAAATATTTAAAAAAATATAAACCGACTTCAATTTTTTTAGTTTTTTCATGGAAGGTCATGGATCCCAAGGTCAGAACTGAACCAAATTAAAATGGGACCACACGGGAAGCACCAGCTTTCATATAAAAGAATCTCATGAAAATCGGACCACCCAGTTAAAAGTTCTGAGGTAACTAACATAAAATAAATAATAGTAATACGTCGAAGTCGAATTGATTCCTTTTTTGAAGTCGTTTAATAAATTTTTGTATCATTCCTTACATTAGACATTATTTTATTTTTCAATACATGTGTTTCTCTTCTGGGACAATGTACTCATCATAACTGTATGAATGATGTAAGGTTGGAGAGCTATCTTAAATTCGGAATTGTAATAAAAAAAGTAACCAATTGTTTGCCACCCAGGACATCTCTGAAAATCTATTGTCTGAAAGTCCATTCCCCAAATGTCTTATTCCGCGAATGCAGAACTTTAACAGGTAATCTACATATTTTTTGTGTATCTGACAAAATAAAAAACACGTATCCAATATTTTCTAATAATCTAAATGAAGGACTTATCAGATTTTTTAAGATACTAGTCTATTGGCGTCGAAATTGGGCACTTAATATGTATTAATTAGGGTTTATGGTTTCTCGAGGTATTTCATTTCTCGGGTCTCGAGAATTCTCGAACTCAATTTCCCGGGTATTCTCGGGACATCGAGAAATTTTCATTTATTATAAAAAAGTATAGAAAAACGTCGCCAGTACACATAATATTTATAAAAATTGGTCAATAATCAACAAAACCTCTGAGCAACATAAACAAATTACAATTTTTTTCTTCTTTCTTAGAGAACTAAATAAAATCAACATTTTTAAACTTTAACAGCTTTCTTGTCTGTGATAAACTCTGATTAAATAAAAAAATACTTTCATATAAACTAAGAAGGAACACCACTCGTTTAGGCTATGTCATATGTCTATGTAATAAATCTAAGTCAATAATCAAAGAACAAAAGTCTACCTAAAATTTAGATTGCTTCTTCACGTAAAAACTACTGAACGGATAGGGCTGAAATTTTCAGTTGATGTAGCCGACGAAGAAGAAGCGAATGTTTCATTTCAAGTCTAGAACTAGACTTCGAATAAAACATTCGCTACGTTTTGTTATCTCATAAATCAGTCCCCAAGGAATAAAAATGACCTTTAAACGTTTCCATAGAAACAACGCGCACGAATCCGCAGGCAGACACTAGTTCGGTTAAAATAAAATGATAAACATTAAGATGCACAATTGCCATCATAAAGTATCTATTCAGTTCCTTTTTTTCTGAAGAAATACACATAAAGAAACAGTATTTTATATAATTAAATTTACCAGTCTGTTCTGCATCCATGAAAGTAAAATGTACGTTCGCATCCCACAACACTGCACTCACGACAAGAGTTAAAATACAAATATAAACTAACGCGGCTTAGCGCGGGGCGAAGGCTAGCACCGCTAGGATCGAGTCGTTTGTGGGTAGTACCGACAAAGGACTCCGGGGCGGTATCCTTTGATTGTACCGAGTCGGTACAAACAAAGGATGCCGCCGAAGTGCGGCTAAAGACACAGAGTGAAATTGAAGAAAATTCTCGATTTCTCGACTTTTCTCGACCTGAATTTCTCGAGTTCGAGTCTTGTGGATTTCCCGGGAATTCCCGGGACGAGAATTCCCGGGCATAAACCCTAGTATTAATATGAAGTTTCTTGATATTCTTGCCATATTCAATTATTATAAAATATTTACTCATTCTTTTTATCAAGGACTAGTCGCCTCGCGGTTTTACTCGTGTAGCTCCCGTTCCCGTGGGAATTCCGGGATGAAATATAGCTTATGTCACACCCTGTAGGTATACTTTTTATTGAAGAAATATTTTTTTAAATCGGTCTAGTAGTTTCGCATCCTATTTAATACATAACAATCAAAACTTTCCTCTATATAATATTAGTATAGAATAGTTTTAAATAAATAAATAAATAAATTAAATCCGTTTATTTCAGGCACAAGTAAAGACCCATATACAAATCTTAAGGTTAACACAATATACAAAATAATAAAAATAAAAAGGAAAATACACAATGTAGATAAGTAAGTAGTCACCCAGAGCATAATGCTGTTGGGAAGTTTTGTAACCATAGCCATAAACACAAACAGACAAGAACAAAGTAGCGAAGCAAGCGCAATATTTCTCATGCATGTTGTGGTCTTCCTTGTACAGAATTTATTATTCACAAGTTTGTCTGTTGTAAAACCTGAAAACACATTGTTGTGTTCTTACAGTATCTTGTCTCCACCTTGATTTTATTGTTTTCTCAGTACAATTCACTAATATTCCACTAATATTCTAAACGCGAAAGTTTGTAAACATGCCTGTAAATATGTCTGTATATTTGTTGCTCTTTCACGCAAAAATCACTGAACGGATGTGGCTGAACTTTTTGCATGCCGGTAGTTCTAGGCCTGGAATAACACATAGGCTACTTTTTATCCCATAAATCAGTTCCCGTGGGATAAGCGTGCGAAGCCGCGGGACGCAGGTAAATGTAAAATAAAATAAACAATAGAATAAGTTATTGAGTACCGAACAGTTAACTACATAGAATAACTTGATTAACTCCTCATGTGTGGGTTGTCATGTCAATGAAAATATATTACTTTTTGTTCGAATTCTAACAAAACTCAATTTCATATAAAAACCCTGTATTTTTCCAATCTTGGTTTCTTTTTCTATTACCTTTTACCAGATATATACATTTCACTGTAAGGTGACTCTAAGGATAACCTTACTCAATCAGCTTTAGGGTAAATCTGAAGGATGAAACTTACTTGCGTAGAGCAAGTTGCTATCTTACGCCTTAAGGTTAAAACCGGGTACTGAGCGGCGTTAAGGCGCCCTACACTACGTTTGCCGAGTCGCGGTCTCCACTCAAGAACTCGTTTACCCCAGCGGTTATCGGTTCTTCGCGAGATATGGCCGGCCCACTGCCACTTCAGTTTGCTAATTTTTTGAGCTATGTCGATAAATTTGGTGTACCATGGGGGTAATACCCGTAATCCTTACGCTGGGTATGCGGGTTGGGGATCACAGTTCGGTGGTATAATTGCTATGCAGGGGGCGCTGCTGCCCGCCCCGGCGGATATCCCTTGGTCGCCTCTTACGAAACCCGCGGGAAGAGTTGGAGTGGTGCAAATAGCCGGTACCACACACAGGGCGTTTATATGCAAACATTTATTGGTCGTAATTTTGTATAATTTGTTAGATTTTGTCGAAGAAGGTTTTTTCACGGAATTGTTGATAAACATTTTCATTCTTGTGTTTTAAATTAGTGTGGTTTACCTTCACGTTTAAAACAAAATACACCTACATATGTGCACAGATAAATACCTACTGTACACATTGTGACGAAGGCTCTGAACTTTGTTCAACTGAACACCTGAACCGCAAATTGCAATTCATTGTCCGACTGTGACTTCTATAGGTATCTATACCTACTATGTAGAATGTCGCCCACAATCTAATTGTCGTACCGGTACGGTTAACGACAGCCGAGTGACACCTTAACCTAACCTAACCTGACCCAAAATGAAAATTGAACTTTGGATACGGAACATTGGTGTTCTATAAAGATGTTGTCAGAACTAGACTGAACTAATCTGACAGGACTCAAAATAATGCCATCCATATTATTTTCAGACGGGAGAGCGACAGTTTTAGTACTATTCTATAGGTACATTCACTATTATATGTTTGTAGATATGGCAATTATTATCTTACTGGTATATAATTATTATAATTTTAAATATAATCTTTAAATTGTGTAGTTCTTATAAATTTACATATATGTAGCAATTTGTAATTTATTATTATTACTAAAATTTAATGTACTTCTTTTTATAGATACGTACGATAATGACGTGTTATTCTTGTAAGTTATGTACGAAATAAATGATTATTGATTATTATTTATCTCCTTCTATAAAGCAGTCATCAATAAGAGTATGCATCGACTGTTCAATCTGTTTTTTGTTCTTTCATCTTTGACGACCTCTGTGGCGCGGTGGGTGAAGGTCCGCCTGCGATGCAGGAGGATGCGGGCTCGATTCCCGTTTCGGGACAAATGTGTGTACGTTCTGCAGATATTTGTTCAAGGCATTCTGGATGATTTCTATGTATAATAAAAACAAAATCTATCTATGAAGTGTATTGTATTAATCAGTTGTCGAGTAGGTACCCATAACACAAGCTCTGCTTAGCTTGGGGCTAGATAATGCTGTGTGAATTGTCCAACATTATTTATTTATCTTATTGAACAATGAAATACAACAAAATAATTAAATCATATACTTAACATTTTATTAACAGCGTAAGTAAAATCCATAATTTTACCCACTGCTGGGAGGGAATAAACTGTCGAAATATTGTAGCTTCTATCACGGTCCTATGCTATCCTCCATCACCCATTGTTTTATTAATTACATGCGTTTAAACTCTGTATTACCAAGTTCAATAGAAAGGTACTTGAAATAAAACAACCTTTGATAAGAAGTTCATCATTATCATCTACCTATATTAGTCCACTACTGGACATAGGCCTTTTTTCATTGGGCGAGGAAATTCGTTAACGAATACACTGGTCTAGGGGGAACCAAAATTATGTAGGACTCGACGCCCTCAGAAGGACACTTGCCGACTCCATTTATCCGTCACGTTTCCTCCCCCGTTCATAGTAGTAGGCCTTCCGGTCTATTTTCAGCTTGCCGCATCCAGCATCTGCCTGCAGTCTCTCGCAGGTATCCCACCCTTTGTTTTTTTTAAATCAGGAATCGACTTTCGTTTGACCGGAATCTCACCTGATGGAAAGCGAAGATGCGGCCGATGATGTATCACGAAGGTCTACTCCGGACCACATTCCGAAACACAACAGAGTTGCTTCACGGACTGGCTTAGTCCGGAGGGTGGTGACAAGCCACGGCCGAAGCCACCAGAGAAAACCACCTGGCCGGAGAGCGTCCTACGCCACGTTTGCCATGTCGAGGTCTCCACTCTAGAATTCGTTTAACCTAGCCAAAGAGCGTCCTACGGAAAAAAAAAATCAGTACTGTGAAAATCGTGCAAAAAAGTCCACTAATTGCTTCTTTCCATTGTTAGTGTAAGAAAACAAGGAAAGTTCAGCCAATCACAGCTAGACCACAATAACCCCAGCGAGGCATAGACAATCGCCCGCTACGTAAACTAATTAGCAGCGTAGCAATAATTAACCGAGTGGCAGCCGGTAGCCAAACGTAGTTAGTACAACTGAGTACAACAATCATTCGATGCAAATTGACTGTAGGTACTGCTCGGTGAAATTGTTTGAAATAATTACCAATACTAAAAACAGTACCTTATTTATTATCATCATCAGCCTGTATAAGTCCACAGCTGAGTATACGACTATACTTCCCTCCCCTTCTCACCTCTTCTCCATACTCCTCCCGCATAGATAATCGCTCTCTCTCTCTCTCTTTTTATTTCTTTAAAGAAAGAGGAGGTGGTCTCCACTTGTTTAAAAAAAAATCATAATCGAAGAATAGAAACGAATTAGAACGTGTATTTACTATTGAATCAATTGAGCTTAGTGCCGACTGTTGCAAATAATTTGGAGCTAGCTCAACTGATAAATACTACGAACCATTTCAAAATCGTATTATACAAGAAGATATCGAATAACAGACCTAGGACATGCCTAGGTAAAAGCCAAAGTAAACTGATGAATTTCTCTTTTATAAAGTCTGTTGAAAAGAGCATAAATTTTATACTCGTTCATTATTTTCTGCCCATAATAAACATTTTAAATCTCTCCTCTCGGGTTAACTCATTAGCAAGGGTAATGCTTTTGTTTCCGATTGTACTTTCAGAATTAACTGGTTCAGCTCGCGAAAGTACCTGTGTCGTTAATTATACTTACAGTCGAAGTTTTCTTTTACTGGTACGACAGCTCTTTTCTATATCCACATCCCGTTTTTAGCAGTAACGGTTTTCTTCAAGATCCCTTTTAGTAGTATATGCGTTTCATTACTAGCAATCACCCGAGTATCCGTTTACTGTAGGTATCCTGTAAAAAAACGATCGAATTTGTTATTCAGCTTTGCTATGACAAACTGGATCCAGTCCTCCAGTGAAAAACAGGATCCAGTTAAATTGCATGCAAACAAGTGGCGTAAATAATCGGAATTCACCAGCTTTATTTCCAAAGTATTTAGCTTGCTACGTCGTAGCAATATGCTACAGGGCGCAGTTATTTTCTGCTACGTCGTAGCAAAAGCATGCTACGAACTTATTCGTACTATCTGTGCTGCAACTTCGTAGCTATTTCTATAGTTTAATTCACTTAGCTAATAGCATATGTAGCCTTGAAGCAAAATTGTTTCTTTGGAATAAATTTCTGTTTGAAATAAAGCTTGCTTGTGCAATAGATATACATTTCTAAAATAAGAAGCAGACTGTAGAATCGTTTTTTCATTTCAACGAAGATGTGACTGAATCGTTAGAATCGTTAGAATCGTTAGAATCGTTGTTCCATTTCAACGAAGATGTGAAATGGGGACTGATTTATGAAACCATATGAAGCCTATGTTTTATTTCATACCTACATAATATAGGTGTAAAATAAAACATAGGCTAAATAGGCCGATCCGTTCAGTAGTTTTGACGTGAACCAGTAACAAGCATGCCCAGAGCGTGGGGATTATTTGCATAACCCCCCACGACACAAAAGACATTAATGCGCTTATCAGGGGGAGAGCTGTGCCCAGCAGTGTTTACAAACATCTATTAGTCCAACCATTTATCATTCCAAACTATTGCATTTATAATATTAGTTAGATTTATAAACGGAACAGTTAAATTATCTGCAAACAATTATTTTATTCCATTTCGCTTACCTACTTTTATCAACATTGTTTCTTTTAGCTATATTTCAAACCGCTTATATTTCACTGAGAAATACACAGATAAAACAAGTTATTCAAACTTGTATTGAATAAGTTCAATATCGCTGTATCAGGAGCAGACAAGCCGAGCTGAAAGTTTTGAGAACAACTGCTGAACGATTGTACTTCGGTATTTTCTTGGAAATTCTCGGTGTAGGTGCGAATTTTACCTTGAAAATGACTTTACTGAGCTACAACGAAGAAGGTATTGCCGGTTTTGATATAAACTTTGCAAGTTGGCGAGTAAATAATTGCAATGAACGTATCAAATTCGAACCTTTCAAGTTGTTGTCTCGATTATTATATTAATCTCTTATATAAGTAGTTCTTACTGTAGACATTCTAATACCTACATTGTTTTTTGATAATCAATACATAGTATAAAACAAAGTCGCTTTCGCTGTATGTCTGTCCGTATGTATGCTTAGATCTTTAAAACTACGCAACAGATTTTGATGCGGTTTTTTTAAATAGATTGAGTGATTCTTAAGAAAGGTTTGTATGTATAATACATGCATAATATAGTAGAGAAACACTGATAAACTTAGAGGTTTCTAATGTGATGTCGTAAATAAGCACGTTTTTTTGCGCTTATATTGCAAACGCTGGCTGAACCCTACGAGATAGACCAAAATAATGTACTACAGTATTGTTCACCTTAAAAGGTTCAACAAAAAAGTCCGCGATGGTATATGTCTATCTCTTGGGGATAACCCACCATAACCATTTTTATCCTTTACTAAAAAATGGTTATTTACAGTGGTTATTGTGGTTATTTAGTGATTTTAAATAATACAGCATTAATCCTTATCCAATTAAATAAATTGTGCATTTATTATAGATCAATATGCTTTTTACAGCATGTAATTTAAGTGAATATTTCCGAAGATATTACAAATTTAAAATGCAGGGTCGTAGTTGTTTGAGCCCGGCCGCGGCGGTACCGACCCGCGGGTATTATATGGTATAGTCGCTTCCCGCTATCTGGCCCTATGTATGCTTAGACCTTTAAAACTACGCAACGGATTTTGATACGTTTTTGTAAATAGAAAGAGTGATTCAAGAGGAAGGTTTATATTGTATAATACATCAGCATTGCACCCGTGCGAAGCCGGGGCGGGTCACTAGTAATGTATATACATAATTTTTATCCTAACTAAATTGGCCTTGTGTGGTTGGCAGGCAGAAAATTCCATCCGCATTAAGCCCACATTTGCGTACTTTTTTATAATTGTGTGCAATAGAGTAATATAATAAATAAATAAAAGTTTAAGTTTCTAAAGCGTATAATATGTGGAGAGCAAATCCTACATTCTGCATGGTCGGCATAATGCTACCACAATACAAACACTAATAGTGCTAATGTTGCCACTGCGGGAGTGTTGTATTACCCAGCTACAGTACAAGTAGCTGGAACCACTTATTGAATAAATTATAAAGTCTCTCCCCAGTGTGAAGGAGGTTGGGGGTTTGATTCCCGTTGCGGAACAAATGTTTGTACGATTGCAGATATATCTATTTATTCCAGGTCTGACTCTTCTCTTTAAAAGTACTTACTCATATTTAGAAAAAACTTATAATCATTCATTATTATTAATTCCTCGTGAAGTTCCAAAAAAATTGAAATAAAACTAATAACGAATAATAACGTTTTATTACTAATAATTTCTTTAAAGAAAATAAATATAATATTCAACTCCTCTCATTAAAAAAAATATTTAACCTGGTTTCGTCCGAGCCACTGTTCAGTGTCGACTGGCAAAGGCCCTTGAGGCAACGGTCAGGGCTAATTGTCGGGTCATTCGAGTTGGAGGATCGGACTGATGGGCTTCCTATACCTTTGAAAATGTAGCCAATGACCGGCGACAGTAGATTGAATGATACACTCATGAAAACAAATGTGATTTGCTGTAACGTAACTTATTATCATCGTAATAAGGGGTACTTAAAAATTAACGTTTCTCCAAATACTATCTTTAGTAAAGACAAATAAATATAATATTCAATTCAATCCCATTAAAAAATATTTAACCTGGTTTCGCCCGAGCGACTGTTCGGTGTCGACTGGCAAAGGCCCTTTAGGCAACGGTCAGGGCTAATTGTCGGGTCATTCGAGTTGGATGGAGGGTCGGCCGAAGGGCGTAGGTACCTACCTGAATGGACAGTAGATTCAACTGAGTACGTTTGCCCACGGAAGGTGACATTTTATGTGGAAATAATTTGTTTTGTTGTAGTATTTGGCATGAGAGGGCGTTTTGGTTTGGATTATGAAATAGTGTGCACTATTTGGACAGGATAACAGATCAGAAGAACAGAACAGATACAGGATAACATTATCCTGAAAGTTTCATATTTTTTCACTCACTTTGGAAATAAATTAAACATGAACTAGATTCCCGAGTTGGCGAAATATTGGCACAAAATTCAAGTACGAATGTTTTGTTAGGACAGAGAGTGGATATTGCTCTTATGATTATAGACCTTGTTATGATGGGCTGAGAGGTAAATTTAACTTCCACTTCCATATAACTGGCACTTCAAATAATAAATTAGAAGCAATTATACGTAGGAGAAATATCACGTGTACCGACAGGTAGACTTTTCTACGATAAATAGATATTGAGTTGAATTTTGACGACATCTAAAATTCATCAGAAGATTATGCTAAACCTACTATAATTTTTTTATGACACAATACCTAGTGCCAAATTTTGAATTTCTTAATTAGCTCGTTCAAAGATTATTATTTATATTTCTGAGGTTTTCTACATTTGGTATGGTAAAACTTTTTTAAACTTAACAAATAATAATTAATGATTCTTTTTAACAGAAGGTACGCGATAAATACCCGTTAAAATCATCAATTATTTGATGAGGTCTTTAAACATTTATAATACTTACATGTATTTTCTTTGTACAAATATATGTACATGTTAAAACCTCTAAAGGGTCTAAGTTCATGTGATTAATTAAGTGCAATTACGTACTCAAGGCGGTAGTTTCCTAGACCTGGGAGTGGGTTATTACGCCATTACTGCTTTGACGTCACCATCTTCAGGTAAGCAACCATTTGCATAAATAGCTATTGGCGTCATACACCTAGTTAAATGTTACGAAGAGTTTGGTTTCTTGCTGTAAATTTTAATTTTTCTACTTTAGAACCGAAAACCGCCGGGGTAAACGAGTTCTTGAGTGGAGACCGCGCAACAATAACCATTACCATATCTTCTTGAGTGGAGACCGCGATTCGGCAAACGTAGTGTATGACGCCCTTCGGCCAGGTGGGATAACGATCTGCGAAAGACTGCAGGCAGATGCTGGATACATCAAGCTGAAGACAGGGCGCTACTACGCTCATTAGGGGAGGCCTATGTCCAGCAATGGACTAGTATATAGGCTGATGATGATGGTGATGATATATTTAAAAATCTGTAGCTTCTTGAACTAACAATGACCATTACCATATCTAAAAAATAAAACTGGTATAGATCTCTTTTATCGAACCTAATTGGTAAAATATAATATTTAAAAGCTCATAAAAAGTTGATAAAAGAACGATTAAGATTCCACTGCCAGCTTATAAATTTCATAATTCACAAGTTGAACGTCTGCTACTAAGGTTGTGTTTGGTTTGACAATAATATAAGGTATCTTTTATCATTTTTCAAAAAAATTACGTACCAGTTATACGCTTCTGCGCACGTAGTACCTACTTAAAGATTAAAGATGTTTATTTGCTAGAATATATGTTACAGATGATATACGTCCAGTTATATTCTACCTAACATAGGCATGTAAATATTAATTTTCAATTACACAATACAATTACTATTTCTACATTACAAATACAAATTGATTAATTTAATGAATAAAAATTTAAAATAATAATAATAATCACCATAATTATTTTAAATCAATGAATATATTCGAAGTCTTCTAAATCCCTGTAATTAAAATATTGATTCAAAGAATAATAGCATTATCTAAGTCAGCGGGATAGAAAATTTACAAAGGAAACATGTCAAATCACAAAAAAAATTGGCGCAGGGGGCCTGCCTTTTTCTAGAGAAAAAAAAATTATAAGTTTAAAATACGAAGCTCCAGTTGAACGCGGGGCGGGTACCGCTATTCTTCTCAAGTGTCGCCGCGGGGGGTCCCGCCAACCGAGACGATAGAGATTTTTTTTATTTTCTTTGAACATGTTTATGTAATGTACAGCTAAAGTCTTAGGTCAATAGTAAATACATGTAGGTACCCTGTAGGGCACTGCAAAACCGTGAAAAAACGGATAAAAAGTAATCTGCAAAGCCTTCGAAACATAATATTGATAGTGTAGGCAGGTACAAGCAGTAAAATCTTTATAGGGTGGTTGTAATACCCTAATCCAATCGGGCTTTTATGAAGGTATGAAGATTAGTGGTGAGCCTATTGGGTATTTTACTGAATTTACGTATTATTATGAACAAACCCATGAATTCGTAATTTTTTGATTAAGGTTAAACATTTTTGTTAATTCATGAACGTTTGTTCTTCTCTGCACTATTTTGTTATGATTGTGATCAATTTTTTTGTAACCGCAATATTTTTGCGGGAAAAATAAGCACTTTCGTGTCGACGACGCGGCGATAAATTATTGAGCTTCATAACTGTGTAATACTGTTTACTTTATTACATCCCATCGTCATAAAAAGGATGCTATTAGAGGAATGAAACTCGTAAGAGGTCCTAAGATTCTTGATAAAAATTGCTACAATTTTTGTTTTGCAAAAATATTTAGACTAACATCTCTTTGAAATTAATACTTACCATGATTTTCTGTAGATAATATAAAAAATCTGATTAAAAAACACATATATAAGCAGAAAATATTAAAAATATAGCCTCTTGAAATAGCCATAAAAGTCCTGGATCTAAGTGGTTCAAACTTATTCGACATTTTTCAAGTTAAAATATTAGGTACCACGGAAAAAATATACAGGGTATTTGGTATAACGTTTACCATATAAAACTGGGGGTAGCTGGAACCAAATGCAATAGCTGCTAATGGCTTTGTTAACCCTCAAAAGCCTCCCGCTTTATTCAAAGAATCTGCCATTTTAAATACAAAATAAATAAAAAAAATAAAAACCTAAATAGGACGATTTTTTTGTTCAATAATTTTTTCACAGTCTTTACCTCGGGTGAAAGAAACATTTAGTCCCTCGAACTATTAGCGCCCTCACTACGCTCGGGCGCCAAACCCCGTCTCGAGACTAAATAGGTTTCTTTCATCCCTTGGGTAACAATGTACTATTTCCATACACCGGTTAAGGTAAGGTACCCACGTCTAAAAAATCCACTCTGTATCATCTCTGTATCACCCAGCACCCTTTAAAATTGGTATGCGAATAACATAAACTAGAAGCGCCACGAAAATATATTTCAATCTTCGGCTAGCGTACATCGTAATAAATCCAAGGCACAGGTGGATCAAGACGGTATCGACAAGGTATCTTCAAGGTTTTGGAGCTACTTCGGAGCTTTGAGGCGGATCGAAGCACTCTGCACTGAGATAATATTATAAAATCCTTGAAGATATTAAATTCGACTATTGTCCGCGACCCGATCGATCCTCTTGACGCTTGACGGCTTCGGACAATCTGTATCGATTGGGTCACTTGGTCCTTTAAAGGTTAAATTCAAAAGGAGGTTCTTACCTTATCCGACATCGCATCCGACCGGGGGATCGCGGGTTCGTTCCCGTCGATGTCGTAGTTTTTTGGGATATTATTTCTTAGAAATTATATTATACGAAAAAAAATCTTGAGGTACTTACCTACCTCGTCGATGAAAATATAGATAAACCCCGAAAAAAAAACACAGATGAAGTTTTGGGAGATAAACTTAGTTGGTATCATTTCACAATAGAATAAATAACGTATGTACTTCAATTGATATGAACATAGAGTCAGAGTCACAGTCAAATCGTTTATTTCTTTAGACTTACAAAATAAGCACAGATAAGTCAGTAGATAAGTCATTTTTACTATTTAAACAGCTTGATAAATCGTAATTACTATCGAACAAGAAATAAGGTGCAATTGGCTGTAATTCACTTAAAATTTTTGTCCACTAGCGGAAGAAGTGAAAAAGAAATCACTAGCAAGTTTATCGCTTATCAACTAATACAATCTTAGCATAACTAAGACTAACTGTTCTTACATACTATTGTCTGTGTGGAACTGGGCGACATCCGGCCAAGCATTAACATCATTAACGTTATCATCTAAGGAGTAAATAGGCTTTCTTGATAAGATTTCGTTTTATATACAGTTTAAATTTACGAATAGGGAGCTCAGCTGCGTCAGATGGAAGCTTATTATAGAATCTTACGCAATTGTTCACAAATGATTTCCCTACCATTCGTAATCTATATGATGGGATGTGTAATTTACATAATGCGTAGAGAAAATCATAACTCATTTTGAATGTATGTATTTTAGCCATGCGCACACTAAAGCAAATTTAAATGTTATTGAAAAAAAATCGTTTTAGTATCTGTAGCAATAAGTCTAGTATTTCGTGGGTTAATTTCAGAAAACTATAACATCTCCATTACGTTACCCTAAATCCAACTATCGTCACCGAAAACCTCATTTTCCCGCCTCTTTCTCAAGTGCTACAACCTTCGTTTGAGATGTGAATTTATTTTAGAACGAAAAAGTTTAGTGCGGTCGCGTGGTGGAAATCTAAAAAGTTCAGCTCCCTGTTTGCCGTAATGAGGCCGGCTTACGTGGACCTATTTGCGTTCTGCCTTATTGTACTCGCGAAATTGGTTTTGAACTTGGGGCTTGTCTTTGAAGGTATTCTTTGTATTGTTGGTAATCCCTTTCAGGGTTCATTACTGTTCGAAAACATTTTCAGAAAATATCTCGGGCAACCTGTCGTGAGCCAGGTAAAAAGGCATAAGTTAGAATTTTTTATGTCATCGCGAATATTTAAGTAATTTGTGGTTACTTTCGTAAAATATGGTTTTGATTTTTATTTGCTTTTTACTAATATTTGTTGGAATTCTGCGTTATTCTTTTAAGGCATGAATACCCATTGTTTGGGTTTGAAAACGTTTGAAATATATATGAGAACTGATGGTATAAGTATATATCATTATACTAAGGTAGGTATAGTGCCAAGAGGTAGGTAACATTTCCACAACAGCAAACAGAAGCTACATTTGCTCTGTGAGATACATCCTTTTACCGCGTGAGCGAAGCCGTAGAATGAGCTAGTATATCATATTATTCCTTATTAAAAACTAGCTGTGCCCCGCGGCTTCGCACGCGTTGTTCCTATGGAAACGTTAAAAGGTGATTTTTATCCCACGGGAACTGATTTACGGGATAAAAAGTAGCCTATGTTTGATTCTAAGAATAGAATTACCTGTGTGCAAAATTTCAGCCAGATCTGTTCAGTAGTTTTGGCGTGAAGAGGTAACAAACATCCATCCATACATCCGTCCAAACTTTCGCATTTATAATATTAGTGTGATGTGATAGGGGAAAGTGAAACATTTATAAATCAGGATAATTATCCACTTTCAAAAAAAGCCTCTCATAAAGAGAGTTAAATTGTCGCCAGTTTATTCCATTAAAGGAAAAAGAGATTCCTGGAGCTGAGAGCTGAGATAAATCAGTAAAGTGCTGAGCAGGGAAATCTTCCAATCGGACTAAGCTCTCTGTCCGAGTGGGAGATTAAATTGTCAGCTGATTAATTAGGAGCTTGTCGATTATATCTTGTAATTACATAGGAATACACGACACGCCGACAGGCAGTTAACAGCAGCGTGTTTTACTTTACGAAGGATTATTTATTAGTTGCATTTCGTGCATTTCGACATTTTGGAGTAAACCATCAAATACGTCGTATTCCGTGCGTTTGGCTACCTGCCGAAAAGATGATCAGTTGCATTTCGTCATGTCATGTATTGTGTGACAATCAACGAGAGTTTGTGTTTAACATGGTATTTTAATTCTCTTAGTAGGTACCCTCTGTAATTTTTTGTTTCTTTACATTTCCTTCTGTAGGTAGTGTATTTTATGTTTGTGTGGTAGATTAAAAAGTTATCTGTCTATCTATCTCTTGTTTACTATTAACCTCACAATAACCAAGCAAGTCACGTACATCGATTTTGTCGATTTTATTCCTTTTTTCATAAATAATGATCTTAGATGATTAAATGATTATTTATCGGGTATTTATCGCGTACCTTTGTTTTTATTTCACCTACGTTTCTACCGCATTACAGCGATCGTGGTCACGGGGCGACTGAATGTAATTGGAGTTACAGCCGAGAACTGACGGCAGTATCCACGACTACTCTCAATTCGTCTTCAGAATCAGGAATGTCCAAGTTCACACTACGACACACTACACTCACAGTGTCCGACCTCGTTACATTCGGATTACGACGCACACACTTATTAAGTACAGGATTCCACGAGGAAGAGAGACGAAAACCATCTTCACGATTAAAATTCGGGTGTTTTTTGATCTCAATCGCCTCTCGAACCATCCTTTTGTAATAGTGGCGTTCACGGCATAGTACTTTAGGGTCATGTAGCTCAATCCAGTGGTTGCTACCTGAGTCTAGCAGGTGTTCCGCTATCGCCAACTTGTTCATTTGCCTATTCTTGACTGCTGCTATGTGCTCTTTCACCCGTTCGGCAATAGTTCTTTTAGTTTGCCCTATGTATGAGCGGCCACAGCTACAGTCAACCTTGTAGACGCCTGGCATTTGAAGAGGTATGACATCCTTTGGTGTCCTTTGGGGAAATAGAAACAAAGGTACGCGATAAATACCCGATAAATAAATCATTTAATTATGTTAACAAATCGCGAAAGTTTAAAAAATGATCTTAGAGTTTGTTCAAAAAGAGAAGAGTCGTGGCGTTTTGGTAAACTAACACTTGCAGTCGTACTGCAATAACAGAGCAGTGTTATCAACGCAACAAAAGTCAAATTGGCACACGAGTGCCCTCACTTCCCACGAACACTCTTTTTGAACAGACTCTACCATATTCCGAGGTTGTTATAATTCTCGAAAGAGGATTAGGTATTTGTCGAGCAAAACTTACAGTATCAATGTCAAGGAATTTGCTATATGCCACAAAACAAAGAAGAGTTCGTAAAAAGCAATTGGATCGGTGTCAACCAAAAAAAGAAGAGTTTCTTTATATCCTAGGTAAGGGCGCTGGAAGTCACTAAATGTAATAGGAAGAAATCGAAAACGAACATAGTTTTCGTTAAATTTGCATACTGGGGACTTGTAATAGATCAAGCGCGGATTATACCGCTTGTACATACGAGTATGTATAACATTCCCTCTAACGTAGGATAAATCCCATGAGGGCTTTATTCATCATGTTGTAGCCGCGATCTTGTTCTATTGATTAATGATTAAACCGAACATGACACAGGAACGAGATATAGAATTAGGTAGTAGAATATATATTTAGATAGTATTACTCTACCGATACACATTGTTTTATTACCAGATTCTGTACTTCATAGCAAATCCGCTCTTCATCACTAAGAAATACCAATATTTTCTTTTATATTAGTGAATGCGTTGAATAAACTGTGAAATTTACCTTTATTTTAAGAGATAACTGTGCTATGAGTAGTTGAGCAGACGAACAATTTTCTGGCTTTGTAAAAGAAACGTGGACCTACCAATTTTATTCTCGTCCAATGATAAATGCAATAAAAAGGCTTTTTACTGGACATCCAATTATCAAAGGAGCTCGCTGCCTGAAGCGTCCAGCTTTATTGGCTGCTGTAAAATTCTCAAACGCTTTAAAAAGCCTTGCATAGTTGCATGGCTGCTCTACTTCGTGACGAAATTCTAATCACGACTTAAATGTGTGAAATGCGGGTACTCGTATATTTTGCTCTTTACCATGCGCCGCGTTTAATTCAGTTGTGTACTGGCCGTCGCGGACGATGCACGTCCGGCGCTTTGCAAGTGTGTAGAGTCGCGTGTTTGTTTTTAATTTAGCTTTATGCTACCGTCCTGGCACGTACGTTGCTGAATTGGTTAGTTCATTAAGTGTTGTTTGTAATCTTGTGAGCGTTTTTGTTTGAGTTGCATTTGCATGTTCTCTTTTGAGGAGAATTAAAATGTAAACTGAGGTTTTCCTCATTTTATTTATTTTTATCTGCATGATCTTACTTTAGCATGTTCAAACAGTCAGTCATGTTATAATTGAAATACCTTTAACCATTACTTACGGTAATGGTTTTGCTTGTTGAAAGCGCCTTTTGACAAAAAACAGCTGCCTTTTGCTTGTTGAAAGCGAAACAATTCTTATTCCGTACTGAAAATATTCAAGACCCTGGAGATAAGACAAGAACAGACAAAACGTTTTGAATTCCTGAAAATGTTTATCTGCGAAGTTTCGTAATTACATTGTCAGTTGCAACCACTTGAAAGTAACTCGCGAAGTTCCAAGCAGATTTATAAAATCTTTTTATGAGTTCGTTTGTTTAATTGGAGAACCCTAGAGAATATTGGATGGATGTCTTGGCGAAGAATTTCTTAGCTGGATTCTTGGAATTATTTACTTACCGCTTCGTTATTAAATTACAATTCACCGACCAAAGGGAATTGAAGAAGATTTCTTATCTCTACATGTAATCAAACATGACTACGTTAAAAGATAAGACAGTAACAGTTTGCTTTATTTTACAAACATCTACATATACATCAGTCTACAGGAAAACTAGTGTAATTTACATATTGACACCCCAAGAGGAATCCGTGACCTACAGAAAAAAACACTTGAAAACGCAAAGAGAGATATAAGGAAAATAAGCTATAGATTTAACCTATGATTCTGATTTTCATTAAAATGGTAAGATTTGTCAGTAGTACACAAGGCATCTATCTCTATTTTACTAAACATAATAAGTTTGTCTTGGTACAAAACACCTTAATATCTATTCTATAATAATGTATTACACACAAAAACAATTACGTCATAGAAACGCGCGGGTTAATATCCGGCCAAATTGGGAAAAAAGCGTTGGGCACGCTTTTAGTCAAGTTTTTACTTGTACTTCAAAATCGTTATTTATTTCAGTATCTGTGAAAGATACCACCTTCATAGTTAGGGAAATGTTATTTCGATCTTTTTTGAAAATGGCATAAACTTGCATTACATTTTTGAAAAAACAGATTCGAAACAGATCACGTTACATATTATGTCACGTGATCTATTTCGAATCTTTCTTTTCTTTTCGAATCGCTTCTTACGAAGTTATTGTATTCTCTTTGCGCTTCATAGCGAATGCCGGTTGGATTACCCTCTGTTATACTTAAACACTACTTATATAGGTACTAAATGTCATGAACGATGCTATTGGCTATAGAATAACTTGAAAAAAGGACGACAACATTTTAGTCGATTCATCAAATATATTTAATTGTATAATAAGCCCTAAAATTAGACAACAGAGAGTAAAGGGCGCAGGTTATACAGATGTCTGCGGAGTAAAGAAATATTTTACATAAAGAAACCCAGTCAAAAGCTGCAAAATTAGCTCCAAACATCAAAACCAAAGCGAAAACTGGTGAAAAGATTTCCACTTCCTTCAACGACAAAGCAGTTTCCAGTCCGCTGGACAAAAGTAGGTTAAATAGGTATATAATTGGAGGTTACCAGCCTGTAAGGAGGAAACTTGCTTTGAGGCTCTTGGATCTTCTTGATCTTGACTGAACTTAAGGGCTGTTTGTGATGTTTGATGTGTTGTTTGGTAGAATCCTTACAAGAAAATACTTGGTTTACCCTGAAACGAATTTGTATCTGTAGGTCCTTATTTTATCGGTTGAGATGGTAATAAAACTCACAAAAGATTGGTTTTTATACATGTTTAATCTACTAAAAAATTAGCAAACTAATTCCAGCAAAATGCCTATAATACGTCCCCGGGCCGGTAAGCAAGCAGGAGATTTAGCAATTTAGCAGCTATACGGCTAATCTCGATGTTTCATAACAAACGACGATACAATTAACTAAATTTCACCCGTTTTGCGTTGAATTTCAGATATTATTTGTAAGCAATATTTATTGAAGAAGACTATCACAACAAAGTGTGACTTCTCAAATCATCAAGTAATTTAAATTGCGTATAAAAAGATGCGACAACAGAATGAAATTTATTTGGGTGAAGTATCGGTGATTCGTTTAACACTACATTATACATTATATACATATAAACTACTTACATTCTGCATCAAATTTGGCTAGTGTATAGAGATTAATAAAAAAAATATGGACAATTAATTACACAGGCTTATACTTCTATTCTTACCACTTACCAACACTTTTATTACACCACCACACACCTAGAAAAGATATACCATAAATAATAAGTAAGATTGTTATATATTATTTTATTGTTATATCATATCCAAACAAAAGTTTTCCCAAGTTTTTAAGCTCAATCGTAATGTCGTCTGTCAAATAAATAAGCCCGGATATGGCTGGGATAAAATCGATATGGCCATCGGTTTCATGAAATTGTAAGCACCACATAGCTATAAGCGTATAACATACATACATAATATGCAGGTTTAAATCCAAACCTGTTTATCGTAAGAGGTTTAACGCATTCACTGCCCAGCTCTGCGGTGCGACCCGCAGGGGCGCGCCGCAGCTCCACGCAGATAGAGACTGGCACCTGCGTCTTGGGCCATGAAGGTGTTAGTGTATAACGCATTCACTGCCCAGCTCTGCGGTGCGACCCGCAGGGGCGCGCCGCAGCTCCACGCAGATAGAGACTGGCACCTGCGTCTTGGGCCATGAAGGTGTTAAAAGTCGAAAATAAATTATATTTTTAATAGATTCAGGCGTTATTTTGCGGAAATCCATTGTAAATATAGGGATGAAAATTTTTGTAACAATTCCGACTTAAATAAATGTTCTTTTATTTTGTATAATTTTTTTTATGTTTTTATGTGTTTTTCTACGGACTATTATGCTTTTTACCGCAGATGGCATTTTGTATAAATGTATAATTTGTTAGATCTTATCGGAGAAGGGTTTTCGCGGAATTGTTACTAAATATTTTTATCCTTATATTTATAAGGATAAAAATATTTTTATGTCATAAAAGCAGAACGAAAATATACAAAAAAAACGGACTCTAAACCTACATTGTGTTGCGCAGGGGGTCACTTAATTCTGACGATGCCTGTCCCCATGATTGCTGGTAGGTATTATTTTGGTAGATGCTTTTATGGCGAAAGCTTTTTATTATTGGATTCAGAAGCTCTTTATACGGGAAATTCGTTTTGTGCCATGTATATTTTTGTTAGAACCATTGAAAAAGCAATAAATTATCTTTCTCTCGTAATTAATACAGGAATGTCTTGTGTTACGAATACTACTAGCTTGTATCCGCGACTTCTCACGTGCTTTCCGGGATTAAAAGCAGCCCGTATGTTAGTCCAGGCCTAGAACTACATGTATGAAGAATTTCAGCCTGATCCGTTTAGTATAGTTTGATCGTGAATAGACCTAAGCATCCACACTTTCGCATTTATAAATTAGTGTAATAATTGTTGAAATCGTTTATCACAGGGGTCATCTATTTAACGGTAGTAACGAGACGTCATCGTAACGTATGTTCTTTGTATGAGTATTTGTGTAGTTCCCTGTCCGCGCTGCCGTTGTACCAAACAGTATGGTATAATGAGAGTCTCGATCACATTTCGTCTTTAACTTCAAATAGACTCACTTCTCAGTCCTGGTAATTGACCTGGTGATCGAACATTGTCTGGAGGCTACACAAAAGTACCGTAAATATCTCCTTCGTTCCAATACACAAAAGTGATGCCGACGATACATATTGATTGCTACAGAATTGGCGCCTGACGTCATCCGCTTATGTAAGAAAAACAGAAGGCAAATGGCTCGTAAAGGTTCAGGTGGCGTTTACCGTAGAACGACCTACTTAACGGCTTGCAAACTAAACTATAGTCGGAGAAAATGGAATGTCTTGGACTTAGGAACTTCTTATGGGTTAGGGTTGGCTGGATAAAGATCTGGAAGGACTTCGATAAATTCGAAAACATTGACCCTACGTAGGCACAGTTAAACACAAAATAAATATATAAAGTGAAGCTTAGATCGATTAAAATTATATCAAGGTACGGTAAACCCTGTGCTATTGACAGAGAAAGTTATCCACATCCATTTGAGGTTGATCCAGACAGTACGAAAGTGTGCCAGTTTATGCAAAGATCGACTATCCTATCGCGTCAGCCTATAAACAACTAACTTGCTCGAATCCGGACGGTCGCAGTGTTGCCAGCTATCAGGAAATCCAATCACGATGACAAACATTGTTCTCGCAGAACTGATCTCTGAGTTTGAGTTATGGAGTTGTGCTTATACAGTCTTGTGCTATTTGTGTGCGAAAGAGTTTTTTTATTTTACAGTGAGTTTACATTTATCTGTTTGTTTTTGTAGTTCCAATTCGATATATATTAGGTTTTATGTAATAAAGATGATAAATAATTAATTTTCTTAAAAAAAAACTATAAACCGACTTCAATTATATCGATCCCATTGTCAGAATTAGACCAAATTAAAATGGGACCACACGGAAAGCACCAGTTTTCAAATCAAAAAGAATTTTGAAAATCGGACCACCCAGTCAAAAGTTCTGAGGTAACAAACATTTAAATAATACAGTCGAATTGAGTACCTGTTTTTTAAAACGGTTAAAAATGGGCTGGTCGAGGGGTTTGTGGGCGGTACTTTTATGAGAATCGTTTATTTACAAACACCGGGGTTCAAACAAACCTATCAACCGAATCTTTATTGTCTTCATAAAAAGGCACGATAAAAATAAAATGTTGAAACCAAACTAAAAGAGACAGACGTTCATAATTTTACGAACTCCAAAACTTTTCCAATTTTGCGACTTGTTATAAATTAGGTAGTACCTAAATCTCGACCTAAATCTTATGTAATGTCATGTTCATTTGATGTAGAAACTCAGTCACGCAAGGCCAGTTTTCCATTGCAACACTTTAAGCGTCGGTTCACATCTAACGGAAGATATTGTGTCGAGCGATCATCGGTCGCGTCTCTTCACTCAAATAGGGTGTTTTCATATCAGACGGAAGATGCGTCGGGCGTAACTTCGTCTTGCCATTTCTACAACTTCAACTTCAACAGCCTATATTCACTGCTGGACGGAGACCTCCTCCTGATAATCGCCTTTATCAGCTGTTATCTCCTGGGGGGTAATGCCCATAATCCCCACGCTGGGCATGCTGGTTGGGTATCGCAGTTTGGTGACAGAATTGTTTGGCAGGAGGCGCTGCTGCCCGCCACCGGTAAATATCCCTTAGTCGCCTCTTACAACACCCGCGGGATGAGTAGGGGTGGTGCAAATTCTATGCCGCCGGCACCACACGGAGAACCACATTATTTCACGTCTATTTAGTTTCTGAATTCAGCATCTACAGAGCACACCGACAATGCGTTGACGGAAACAGAACAGACGCTGCACGCTCGACGCACTAACGCATCATCGGTGAAGTGTGAAAGGTTGAATGTTTTTTCATAATACAATAATTGTCTGTTCTGGCGTTACGCGACCGATAAAACGCCAGCGCGGCGCATCTTCCGTCAGATGTAAACTATTGCGGATATTAATAATTAAACACAGATGAACACATGAACTCTGTATTGGCCTACAATCAACTGAGGTGGCAACCTACCCTCATACATTTTATGTTGCACATTCAATAAATAGTGGTGGAGGCCACTATTATTAAAATATACAAATTTAAAAACAAAATAACTTAGTAAATTTATTCAATACTTATAACTAACAGGTTTCTTAGCCTTTCTAGTGGGATTCTGACGGGTTGGTTCTTTCTCACAATCAGAAGGATTTCCTGTCCCGCCCGACCCTAAATGAGGTACATACTTTACTTTTTCATTACGATCTGACATTATAATAAATACTGAAGAGTACTAAAATTTTCATTAGCAAAAAGTTTTAGGTGTGAATTAGAGTCAATTGCAACTTATTTCTTATTTGATAGTAATAACTATTTATAAATCTAATATAGTAAAAAAATTACTTGTCTATGTGTTTATTTTGTAAGTCCAAAAAATAAACGATTTGACTCTGACCCTGACACTTTAATTCTGTCTGAAATTCGGCCTGTACTTACAAGCCTAGCAAGATAAAACAACCATTACTCCGATGCTATCAAAAGATTGATGGGATGTCGAACATGTTCAACGATGCCAGAGTTCTTCTAGACTCGATTTCTTACTAGCTGACTAAAATAATGGCTCTAGAGCTTGGTCTAACTCCCAATCGATATAGTTTCCAGAGGACGCGGCGGCCTGCCTGACGTGTTGAAAAAAGTTACCACACTAATATTAGAGATGCCAAAAATGTGGGTCTAGATGTTATAAATCGGGAATCGGGAAGACATAAGTCCGTTCGCATGGGATAGATGTAACTTCAATAAAGGGTAGGGGGTCATGGTAAAATAATTAGAGGATTTTCTTGAAAAATGTGTGATCGCTCTTGAGATATATAAGACCACCAATTATTGTCACTTAGTTTATTATTATTATTATTTTATTCGTAAATTGTGCAATAAAAGTATTTTCTACTAGCTATCTCACGGGAACTTATTTATGGGATAAAAAGTAGCCTATGTGTTATTCCCGGCCTAAAACTACCAGTATGACAAATTTCGGCCCGATCCGTTGAGTAGTTTTTGCGTGAAAGAGTAACAAACATACATACACACAGTCATGTTCACAAACTTTCTCGTTTATAATTTATTATAGTAGGATCTATCTGTCCACACTCTATTTTCCAGGCTATTTATTTTCCAGGAAATAATAATAATAAATATATGTATTTTCAAAAATGGTTTCAACAGGTTAACAGGGTATTTAAAACTTATAAAATTATACCTTATATGTTAATGCATATAAGGAGTTAAATTTACCTTTAAGTATAGTAAGTACTCTACCCTAAAACCTTAGTGCTGAAATGCATTGTCTCCTCGCTCTAACTAAGTAAAACTTGTGTTTAGACGTGAGAGCTACTCTGTCTCGCAGACCCCAAAAGTGCAGCTTAAGTACATTGGTAGGTATAGTTGGTATTGGTACCTAGATGATGTTGAAGAAATTGAAACAATGTAATTAAATGACGACCTCTGTGGCGCGGTGGGCGAACTGCGACGCAGGAGGTTGCGGGTCCCATTCCCGCCTCGGTACAAATTTATGTACAATCTGCAGACATTTGTTCAGGGTGTTCTGGGTGTTTTCTATGTATAGTTAAAAAATATATATCTATGTAGTGTATTGTATTATGTATGTATATCAGTTATCTAGTACCCATAACACAAGCTCTGCTTAGCTTGGGGCTAGATAATGCTGTATGAATTGTCCAGCATTATTGTTTATTTTAAATACGTTTATCTAAAACAATAAATCGATGCGTACAATGCCTCAAGAACACACTAGTTTTACACAAAAAATACCTTTCAGAATATATTATATTATATATTATTCTTTTGTAAGATAATTTGACAGCATATTGTTCATGACAGCTAGGCAGATTCTAAATCTGACGCAAAATTGAATGTAAAAACTGATTCTCCTATTCCTACATAAAACAAATATAACTCGTTCATAAATATTAATAAAATTACTTTAACGAGACGTGAAATAGGATATTTACTGTATTAGTAAAAATTAATTGCACGTAATGGAGGGCACAGTATTCCTAATTAAATTTAATAACGGCCATTGTGCCTAGTGATAATGAAAAAGTTAAGGTAAGGTACTGTCCTTACCCGAGACTTCCCTAATTAGGCAATTAAGGTCCTAGCTTTATGCTTTTAATAAAATTATGAAAAGGTTTTATCACACAAAACGGACATACCTATTGGAGTGGAACGAACAGGGTATAATTGAATGATGGAAGGGATCTGGCTTGATGGCAGCTCTTTTCAATTTTGGTATAGATGTACCCATGGTATAATAATAGGGTTATTCCAGTTTTCCCCGTACTTTCCTAGGTATACTCGTAGTATTCCAATACCCGAGTTCGGCTAACGAATAGATCTTCTTTATCCCCAAACTAAAAAGTTTAAGAACCTGCATATCTGCTGATGACGTAGGTTTACTGTCACTCTCGCAGACCTTGTGTTTTTGGTCCATGATGAATCTAGATTGAGTTGTAGACTCGCAGGTTGTCTACACAGAACAAAATACTGAGTTACGACTAAAACCTTTTTTAATTTATTTGAATAGAGGATATTCCCTGACACGGTTTTTTTTTACCAAAGGTGTGCCATATAACTTGGTGCGGACAGGGAACTACGCAAATCACAAACACGTCAAAAGGACGCATCCCCCTGAGTATAATATACAAATCGGATTCAAAGTTAATTAACAAAAGTTCGTTTTCGCTTTGCACGAATCACAATATTGGCCCTGTGGATAAAAGATCGATTTTGCATTAATTCGATTTTAATTCAAAGCTTGCGTTTTGCTTATGCGATCTCTCCGTTTACGCTTAAATTTTACGCCAATTTTATTCTGAGTTTAGATGTCCACTTTAATAGAAGCAGTTTTTTACATTTTTACAAATAGTTTTATTAATTTACAATCAATTAATATAATTTATGAGTAAGTATATGAGTATCTGGGGCAGAGCTAGGTAAATATTCATTTCAAAAATTGTCTCGTACCTCACAGACTACTTCACACTAATATTATAAAGGCGAAAGTTTGTATGGATGTATGGATGGATGTTTGTTACCTCTTCACACCAAAACTACTGAACGGATCTGGCTGAAATTTTCCATACAGGTAATTCTAATACTGGAATAAAACATAGGCTACTTTTCATCCCATAAATCTGTTCTCGTGGGATGAAAATCACCTTTTAATGTTTTCATAGGAACAACGCGTGCGAAGCCGCGGAGCGCAGCTAGTTATAACATAAAGCAGCTATGAAAGCAGTTTGATTTCAATAGAAAATGTCGCTATACTTTTAACAAAGCAACTCACACTTTCTAAAAAGTTTTCACCTTGATAAAAAGAGCCCACTTTAACGAGGTCACTTTAAATATTCATATCGAAAGATGCCTCGACTGGAAATCGGCTACCGCTTTTCTGCAAATGTCAGTTTCTATTTCAAATTAAAAAATGGTTTCCAAACAGTTCCTTTTTTAAAGTAAGTAATGGTTATAGAAAATTGTAGTTTGGATTCTACCACAGATATTTTACTACCTTCAATGACCAAAACCATGTTGTAAGGTTCTTTGTCTTTTAAAAGCAAAGATCGTGCTCTGTTTATTAAATTGCTTTGTATAATAATTAAGTTTAACTAAGATCCTCCTTATATTCTTATTAGGATTAAAATTCTTTGAGTTTCCACTGGAAAAAGTATTTTTCATTATTGCTCGTTTATTTGAACAGATAGTCCGAATTAAAATGTTGTAGCCCCTCACGTGTATCCCTGGTGATACATAGTGGGGCGGGTTCTAATAATAGACCTAACTGTTATAATCACAAAGCTATAAAACAACTAAGAAATTATAAAACTCCTTATTTCTTTCACAGAGCTCGGCGAAACGAAGGAAAATTACGCAGTAACTACAGTAATTTCGGGGTGAGTTGTTGTCGTAATTATACTGTACCGTTATACCATTATACTTAGTATAATTCTAAAAATATCATGCCAAATAAGCCTCTTAAACTCATAATGAGTCTCTTTAGGAAAAATATTAAAATGTTCCTGAAAATGTAAAATTTTTCGTTTACCCAACAGATTAAAAATTTTAGAGGTAAACGAAAATTATTTTTAGATAATATATTTTAAAGCTTTTAACCCTTTTTTGATCGTACCTACATAGTATATTGATTATCAAATGAGTTCGAAAGTATTGCCATAACATTTTAATAGACAAGTATACGAACCTATTTAACGTGTGCATAACATTGCCTTTTCAGTTCGTTTTCAGCCTTAGATAGTATCGAAAGATATAAAATAATTGAGTTTGTTTTAAAAAACTATAAGCCGACTTGAATTATATGGTTTTCTCATGTATACCATGGTCAGAACTGAACCATACCGGAAGCACCAGCTTTCAAATAAAAAAAGAATCATCGAAACCGGATCACCCAGTCAAAAGTTCTGAGGTAACAAACATAATAAAACAGTCGAATTGAGAATCTCGTCCTTTTTGGAGTCGGTTAGTTTTTTTACCAAAGGTTTTAAAATAATTGAGTTTATTTGCTACCTCTTTCTTTATTATCAGAGATTTAGGTAAGTAAAACTAAGCCATTAAAGCTTAATAAAATAAAATTAGACATTTGACATGGGTTTGACACGGTCAGACAGGCAGATGAAGAAAATTGAGGTTCCATTGTCCAATTTGCTATTGGAATGGAAATCTATTGGAACCTTAAACAAACACAGTAAAAAGAAAAATATGATTTAAGCTTGGTGGAATTAGGCTTATTTACAAAAAATGCAACGAAAGGTTACAAAATTCAAACCAAATGTCGTGAACGAAACTTCAGTCTGGTAGGACATTTATTTCAAGAAAACTGCATTAATTACGGATCTTATTTTAAACTTTATTTGTAAGAACATCAAAATTTTATCCCTTAACAAGGGACTTCTATTGCAATTTGTTAACCTCCTATAGTTTTTATAGTGAACTGAACTGTTTTATTATATCTTTTATGCCATGGATCATCCACATTTTATTCCCTGATCGAAGTGATCGAAGAAAAAAAAAAGTATTATCTCGTATTTCGTGACGGTTCTAAGGCCCGTATTATGAAAGCTTTTCCAAGTATTACTTATGCAGTCATTACGTAAGTTCTGCTCAACTAAGAATCTCTGCTCAAGTAAATCTTCATTAAACAACGTAACTCTCACGCTAGATAACTAGTTGCACTAGCAAAATCTTTACTTGAGTGAGTAGGGTTTTATCTATGGTCTACACATTTATCTAAGCGAAAAACGTTCCATTACCTTTATCAACCTGATAATCACAATCACAATTCACATTTTTAGATATCTTTTGTTGGTTTTAGTTTTTGTGAAACGAAATGCAACGATTTTTTTTGGCGTTTTATCTACGAATAAGAATAGTCGGGAACAGTAATAGCTTTAAAAAAATGCCCCAACCAAAGTTGTGCTAAAGTAGGCGGGGCTTAAAAGTCGGGCTCAGCCCGCCATCAGTCGGATATTTATCCTGCAAGCGAACACACGTCCAGTCTGCACAGACAGAATCATCATGCCAACATGTGTTGTGAAGTGGTGCAGGAGCCATACAAGATTAAAATGCCTAGGGATCACTTTTCACTAGTAAGTAGTAGCTAAATTATAATTAAATTCATAGATGTTCAAATACGTCATCAAAATGAAATGTTCAATACTATGCAATATGAAGTCAGTAAATTTTTGACTTCGTTTTTTTGTTATTAATACAAAATAATATAATGGTCAATAATACGCAAATTGAAGTTAGTTATTGAATTATTATATTTGAGATACATATTTTTTAATCTTAGAATTTTTTTCTTCTTGTTGATGAAATTTGAAATGTAACAAATACAATTAAGATATATTTATAACACTTATGTTTGTATTTATTTTGCTTGTATTTTGTGTTTTAGTTTTCCTGCCGATCCTATTCGGAAAAATAAGTGGATAAGTGCAGTAAAGCTAGGAAGACAAAGAACAATTACTAATGAAAACTATGAAAACCAGCAGAGTATAAAACAGAAGAAAAGAATTGCACGGTGTTATCAAACATGTAAGACCAACGACGCTTCAACTGCCAGAAACCGTGGAATAAATTATAGGCTTTATTACCCGGAAACTGCAAGCCAAAATCAACTATCCAGAATGAATGAAAATGTATATTTTCACAAGCTAATTAATTTGAAAGATTTTGATGTACTTTCGTATCCATCGGTGGTTTTGTTTAAAATATGCTCACGCACCGAGACACTAATAAGATATAAATAAAAATAAATGACCACGGAAAATCACTTACTCGAGCTAGTAATCTGTCAGTAATATCAAAACAGTGTTTTTCTAAACTATTTGACACTGAAGATATTATCGTTGAACTTTTGAAAATCCGTCTTCACTACATTGCGAAGAAAGACTCTTTTTTAATGTCTTCTAGACTAAAACTTAATAAATTAATCATATTTCGCGGAACATAGATTTCATTGATGTGTACAAAGTAACAAAAACAAATTAATAAAAAACATTGTTAACCATTATATTATTTTATTAATAACTTGGTTCGCTCTACTTATTGCATAACATCATCACGCCGCCTTGTTTCAGCTGTCATAGCAGACATTGCAGTACGCGCGCGAACCAATCACCGCTTTCATTTAGCAAGCGCCAACCAATCCCTGCTTTCGTTCTGAATTCAACTAATCACGAAGCAATGTCTAATTGGAACTTTAGCTATGATTAGTTTTTTGACTTATACGTCTTTTTGGTTTGAGCTAGGCCCACATTTTGTTTGAAGTTTGTTCTGAATTACCCTTCCTGACTATTCTTATTCGTAGCGTTTTATTAAAAAAAAAGCGTTGGCGCTTAGAAATCCTTTCCAAACGTGGTCCAGACCACAGAAATACAATTTATCAGAAATACAATTTATCAGAAATACAATTTATTGGTATACTCAATTTATACGTCAGACTCATGACTACTACACTTGAGTAAAGATGAGTTCAAGAATCACAAGGCAGAGACATGAAAGTTTGAAATTGTTCTAAAATGGGCAATTACTCAAGTAATGCTTGGTAACCGTTCAATTGCATTATTGAACGTATTATATCTACGTGGTAAGAACGCATCGTTACTTGAGGGTTACATGAGTAATTGACATTCGTTTCCAAGCATCTTTACTAAAAATACATAAGCATCACTCAAGCATAGGTCGATAACTGAGCATGCTTTCATAATACGGGCCTAAGTGACGTAGCAGCTACGCTTTTGTCGCAGCTTTTACCCCTTATCAAAGGTTTCCGGGACTTTTAGTAACTAGTGTCAATTTCCACAGATTTCCCGGAGTTTTATCGGCAAAATGCCAAATCCATCGTAAAATCACAAGCTTAGATTCTGTAAAGGCTTTTTCCCCATTTGATTTATTGAATGAAACATTTTGTTTATTTGTAACCTTTCTGGGTTTACCACATTTTCACAAAAATAAAAAAGTATATATTGGTTAGTTTCGTACTACCTACAATAGCGTATCAATATTCAAAATACTATTTACGTATAGCAAAGTTTGTACCAACGATCTACATTAAGTAGTCATATTTTAATAGTGATTTTTTGAGGTTGTGTTTTATTTTTTATATTCCGCGATGACGTCACAAATCCTCACCTCGAATATACGAAAAACAAAATGTAATAGCGTCAATTTATGAAAATGTATGTATCTATAGTCTGGGATTAGGCGAGAAGTGTTTTAGACCATCTGTCAGCAGTATTTTTGGACCAGTTTGTACTCAGACCAGCTGCTTTTTAGACCACTAGCTAATTAGACCATCTGCCAGTTGCATTTTAGACCACTTGCTTATTAGACGAGCAAAAGCAGCTGGTCGGGGTAGGGATAGATGGATTAGTAACCTTAACCTCAGTTTGCCAAAAAAAGTAGACAAAATATTACTACCCCGTTTTATTTTTTCATTGGTTTGTATCGATTCATAACATGTCATGTCAAAATGTTTTGAAGTCGGCCACTATTTTTCAATGTATATCAGCAAAGGATCTTAGATCCACAGCGACAACATTACGTACGAACATAAATTTTAGCTGTGTCAGGTTGTATTAGTAGTTGTATTAGACAAAAAATTGAAGTGAATTAGAGTCAATTGTACCTTATTTCTTATTTGATAGTAAGAATTATTCAACTTTATTTATTAATTAAGTTATTTATTTAGGGATCTCGCGAGTGTCAACGCGAGTTTCCTGTTTACCTTCTAGAGTCTGTTCAAAAAGAGAAGAGTCGTGGGAATTGAGGGCGCGCGTGTGCCAATTGACAACATTTGTTGCGTTGACAACACTGCTCTGTCATTGCAGTACGACTAAAAGTGTTAGTTCACCGTAACGCCACGACTCTTCGCTTTTTGAACAGACTCTACTCAGGTTGAGTTCGAAAAGGTCACATCTCATACCAACCGCGCGCGTACTATTGGTAGCGGAATAGAGAGTTAGACTCGAGTAAATAGAGAGAGACTTAGACTTGCTTTTAGTATCACGCATTATAATTAAAAAAATTCTAACTGTCTGAAAATCAGCGTCGTTATAGCTTCGGCTTGTAGCGGTATAATGCTGATAAAGGGACATTTTTGGCCCTTTATATAACATCCTTTAACATGCTCCTCTTTTATTTATGTACTTACTACTTTCCTTGGTTTATTACATGATATTATATTATATGTAATTCTTTTCTTATTTTCTACTGATCTATAATTCTTACGTATGTCGTGTTATGTGTGTGTTATGTAATTGGTCCAAATAATTGTATTTTCGTTTCTTCTTTCTTTCTAACTGATTGCACAAAACAGCATCAAAATTTTGCTAGTGTCCGAATCGTCAGTAAATAAAACATAAATATTCAAAGTGACATTTCCTACAAAGCGTCCCAAAAGTGTTGTGTCCGAAACGTCAGCAAGCCTTTCCCTATGGCATGCCCAAAAACCGAATTGTGAGTTAAAGCGGCTTTGTTTGATATCCCAGATTAAACGCGAGCGAGTCAACCGTTGGGATTTGCATACTAAATTGATTAGATTTTTTAAGAGGAACCTAATGGAATTTTCGTGAATGTTTAATCGAACTGTCGCTTATGTATAAGCTGTTGAACGGTTTCAGTTTCTTCTTTGCTTAATTTAAGAGGCGATAAATTGGTAAGTGATAAATTCCCTCGTTAAGGGGTGAAACATTGGTTAATCACAGCGGGTTAACTACGATCCTAGTTTGTGTTGGAGGTTCCTCCAACCGCTTACATCCGTAATGAAAATGGTAGGTGTTTAAAATGCAGGTTGTGGAAGGTACAACCAACATTAAAAGAGGTATTTGCACTTCAGTGACTTAACGTGTTGTAGGCATATAAACAGCACCGCAGCACAAAATGAGCATTAAAATATGGGCTCAAGCTCGACAAACAAATCTTTAGAAACAACTTATAGAGACAAATTGGCTTACCGCAAGCTTAAATCTGGTGTTATCCGATGAAGTCATTATACAATGCATCGAAGTATGTAAAATGCCCATATTTGAGAGCAATTTTTGTGCTGTGCGGTACTGGTGTGGTCTAGATCCGCGGCAACCTTTACTCGAAGACATTCCGTTTGTCAATGTGCTATCTTAAGCATGACAAGGTGCCAGTGTGGAGTTCTAAGTGTTGTGTTGATACTGTGCCGGGTACAGTAAAGGCTGCTAAAGCTGTGTGGCTGTGTGGCTGTGTACTGGCTTAGAATTTGTACCACCCCAGCTCCTCTGCTCCGCTGGTTGCAGGCGCCCTGATAAGCGCCATTTTGTTAGCCCTGATAAGCGCCATGTTGGCGTTTATCGCATGGGGGGGTTATGCGCATAATCCCCACTGTGGGGATGTGGGTTGGGGATCGCAGTTCGGTGGTAGAATATTTCTGCAGGGGACGCTGCGCCTGCTCCTCGTTGCATATCTCTTAGTCGCCACTTACGACGCCAACGGGAAGATTTGGGGTGGTGCAAATTCTAAGCCAGCTCCACACAGCTGCCCGGCAATCTATCATCTGTAATTTATAAGGTTTTAGAAATTAACGTTTTGTATTCATAATTTGTTTTAGACATTTCTCTCGCATTAGGAACAGTGTTGCCAGGGCCCTTGAGTCGTAAGTTACGTTTCGTTACCCAAAATGTTACATTTTAGCTGAAAAAGTTACATGTTCATTTACTACAAATCATTTATTAGTTTGAACTAGGATTCTGTAAGGGGGGGGGGGGGGGGGGGCTACATAAGGATGGCGCAGCCAGCAAGACTTTGGGGCGAGGGGTCACGCACCACGGTCATCAATAAACCACGGCGAGCGAAGCAAGCCGCAAATGTTATAGAGACTTTTCCGGATTTTGTGGAATAATGAGTCTGCAGTGGTAGAAGGATATGAAACAAAAACCTGCAAGCGAAGAGAGCGCTGAAAATTTTTAAGAGTTTGTGACTGAGAGAATTGTTAAGAAATGAACATCGGTGCGTGGAGTGAGCCACAGCTTTTTTGCAATTGAGGCGAGGTATTCTTAGATCGACAACAAGGCTATGAAATATTATAACTTTTTTACAATTAACAACAAAAAATCTAACAACAGCTCTGCCCTGCAGAATCCACGATGTTTAACATCTGGTGTACTCGGAAAAAAAATCGAAGTTTTGTGTTCGTTGTCGTCCAAAATCAACTCTTATGTCACTTGCCTTAAATAAGATTAGCTTATCACGTAATCGAATCAAAGCGCACTAAATCATCCTACCTGGGAATGCCCTAAAAAAGATAGGGAAGAACCTGCTCGTTGCTGCAACTGTCAAGAAGAGCATCCTGCTAATTATACAAAATGCAACGAACGGCTGAAATACATAGAGCGCATTGAGACCAAACGCGAAACTGTACGTAAAGCTATAAGAGTTGACAACACACGGTCTAAACTGAGTGGCCAGAAAACTTGGGCCCAAATAACCGGTAGCAGAAACAGGGTACCAACTCAAGAGGTGCGCCTTGAACCACCGTTACTAGAAGACCTTCCTGCCAAACCTCAGCGAACCAACATTAGCGAGAGACTGCCCACCCCAAGTATCTCAAATGATAAGTCTACGCTAGACTTTGAGACAAAAGAAATGCTGGAGATCTTATCGACCATACAGGCAATTAAGCAAGATTTCAAGAAATGTAAAACCTTCATGGAGAAGGTCATCCTAATAGTGAAACATCTGGGTCACTATGTCTAGTTGCCATGAATTACGTCTATTGTACTGGAACGCAGATGGCGTTCATAAGAAGCAACAAGAACTTGCTGAACTTGCGGTGAGTAAACTTAGAGCTGATGTCATTGCACTCTGCGAAACAATTTTAACTGCTCGTTTGTCACTTAAAATCCCGGGATACGCTTGCTACCGCATGGATAAGCGTAGTAATGGTACTGGTCAGGGTGTTGCTATTCTGGTCCGTTCTGATCTAGCACATAGGGTAGTTCCCACCCCACCTACTCAAAATCTTGAAGCAGTCGGTGTTTCACTCAAGATAAATAACACCAACATGATAATTTATTCAGTCTACCAATCCCCTAATCTGCCACTGATCCCTACCGACATTGAACATCTTATGTCATCGGGGAATCAGGTACTAGCTATGGGTGATACTAACGCCAAGCATCCGCTATGGTCTCCCGGAGCGAGTAACTTCCGGGGTAAGACTCTATATGAGCATATGCTCAAAAACGAATATATTATTCATGCTCCTAGGGACCACACTCTTATACCATACTGTGATGATCATTGTTCGTCTATTCCGGATATTTTGCTCTCAATCATCATTCCAGTTTCCGAGATAACTACCATTCCAGCTTTATCGTCAAATCATTTCCCTGTTTTCGCTAAAGTTGACATTAAATGTCAACGGCAGCCCATTCAAAAACTTAACTTCGCTAAGACTGATTGGATCAAATACCGAAATCAGCTTAACTTAAACACGAACCTTTCTTCCATAACATACAAGACTGAACACGAAGTCGACCTAGCAGTATCTAACCTTCAAGATAACGTATTGAAGGCCAGAGACCTTTGCGTCCCAGTCATGACCTTAAAGCCGTGGAAATCTTTTGGTCTACCAAGGCGCATCAAAAGACTTATACGTCTTAAGAATCGCCTACGACGTTATTTCGCAGCTGAATTAGATATTGTGGTGCGTAAATCATTAAAGAATCGCATCAAACAACTTAAACTGGAAATTAAATGTGCCATCCAATGCTATAATGACAAAGTCTGGAATCAAAAACTACAACGGGTAGATAACCCAGGAGCTGACCTCTGGCGCTTAGTTAAATCCTTGCGACCTACTACTACGACTATTATACCTGCGCTTAAACGCAAAGATGGTTCTTTTACTACTGATCAGATAGAGCAATGCGATCTATTAGCTACAACCTTCTTAAATAATATACTGCTTACTCATGACTGGTCCAGCCCCGAAACTTCGACAAAAAACTCGCAAAAGTACCATTTCATTCATCGATAAGTACAACCGATACAAGCTACCCCATCACTTATTCCTAGAGTGCAATGAATAGGCCGCGTCACTCGCGTGAGCTTGCCTAGGCGTGCGCGCGGGCCAAACTCAGCCGTATTATCTAGTAATATGTCGGGTGGAATTGGCTTGCGCGCAGGCGGGCGGCGGCGTGCTCGTGTGTGTGACTAGTTCACGATCGCTACAACAATGCAGGTTCTTGTTGCTCCTTCAACGATCTACCCGAAATTTTTTCGATTATAACTATTCTTTTCTAACCATAAGTTATAAAACGTAATCGCTAACTCTAAAGCTTACGTATGATTTGTAAAACCTTACCTATTGCTACACAGTTGCTGTATATTATAATTTGCCTTACATTAACTTCATTGCTATAAGTTTTTCTGATCAAGTAAAATGCTTGCTAAACGACATAATTTAACATAGTTTGTAGAGCTAGGATTAAGATAAAATGTACACTAGCCTACACGTCCATATTGTAACCTGATGTTTTAATAAAGAAATTTTGAAATTTGAAATTTGAAATCGAATCAAAGAAAAACCGAAGAAAGTTCGATTTCGTTATTAAGAGTACGGGCCCTGCCTGTGTACATGTAAGCCCCTCACTCTTACGCAGCCAGCCACGCGGAGGCGTTCGTCATCGGTGAACGAAGCGAGCCGCTAAAAAACTTTTTCGTCGAGTTTTCGGGGTGGTGGTCAAAATGATCTTATTGTAAGCCCGAGACCATGTATTATTTTATTAAAAATGGAACCTGAAACAGGACGAGAGGTTACCGGCGAGCAAAGCGAGCCGTGATAATTTTGTCGTTTCGTTTGATATTTTGTAGTTTTTTGCATATTAAACGTGGGTTCAGCTCCAGACCACATCGAGGACACAAAAGCTGTTCGCTACGCCCTTGGTGGTGTATCTGTTAGTTATACACCAAAATAACTACTTATTTTCGATACGTATAAAACTCTAACGTACCTACTTACTAGTTTAACCAATTATTTTTAAAAGAGCTCTGCCGATAAAAGGCAAGAACGCCTCAATGTAAAAAGCAATACACTTTCATTTATCTTCGATGATATTTTGTCAGCTCTCTTTATTGTTTGAATTGAATGTAACGAAACCCGGAACGCATACGTTATCCTCTTCGCAAGTTCGCGCACTCACCAAGAACGTGCGTGCACACGCTCAAGTAAATTCAAGTTTTAATCCATCCAGAAATACGTTGTTTCACTTTGTCATGGAAGAATGCCATCTCTGAGTGGGTTAAGGAGTAAAATACTATTTAGACGACTAGTTCTGGATTGTTACGTTCAATTTGGATGCGTCCGTAAACTTTTTGCAATAAAATCTAGTAGGTATGTATTAAAAATCTCTTAATTCTCAAAAGTTACGAAAATCGCCTTAGATATAAAAATTACTTACATGTTACGCGAGGGGGTCAAAAGTTACGAAAAATGTAAGAAATGTAACCTTCTGGCAACACTGATTAGGAAAAAGAGCAATAACACTCTCGCATGTTTAGAGGAGTGCCATAAATTATTCCTATGCAAGCACGTCAAGTCAGTCTTTGTTCTTTTATTAGCTTCGTTGACCTAGTAGCCTTTTCACATTAAATCTGCACACGCCAACACGCAAACTCTTTTGCACTGTTTCAAAGTTAAATACAGGGTAGAAAATGTGATAGTACACTAAGGTATAAGACGATTTAACCACGGTGGTATATAATACAAGAACAAAACTAGGAGATGAGAATAGGGATTCTCAAGTGTCGTAAAAATATCGTTTTATATATTCGACACAGATTAATCTTTGAAGCCATTCCATGGCTGACTTAGAGATAGATCTCAGAGTCAGCAATTGAATGTAATGGCTTACTTAGAGATAGATCTAAAGTCAGCAATTGAATGGCTTACTTAGAGATAGATCTCAAAGTCAGCAATTGAATGTAATGGCTTACTTAGAGATAGATCTCAAAGTCAGCAATTGAATGTACTGGCTTACTTAGAGATAGATCTCAAAGTCAGCAATTGAATGTAATAGCTTACTTAGAGATAGATCTTAAAGTCAGCAATTGAATATATCAAAGAAAAGGTTTCGATATTACATAACATTTATATTTTTGTAAATACAGTGTAAATACAATCGACAATTTTATAAATTTGTGAAAACGATAAATCGCCAATATTGTCTCCCTGAGAATGCGTAGTCAAGTGCGGCGGATTTTGATAACTTCACCATCATTTTAGAAGAATTCCTGCCTCGGAATTCCGCAATCAGTGTTGCTCTAGTGTACGCGCGCCTTTACCTAGACATCAACAGCCACCGGCAACCAGTTGTCAGGATGCTTTATTCAAAGTTACTGGGGCGTATTTCAATATTCGTCTTAATCTCGGCGATTCTGTGAAAAACTCTTTGTAAGAAATCCTCATTCGTGTTTGCTCTTCCGTTTTCATGGTTCGCGAGATGGGGGCATATAACGTGGTAAATTAGGATAAAGAGAAGCCATTTATTTACTGGTTTTAGCGTATTTTTGTGAGTGCCTTTGATATATTTCATACTTTTTGTGTAAGTAGGTTCCGTATTTTTCATGGAGCTTTCTTTTATGAATAGTTTTTGCATTTTCTTAAATTATTTTGATTTTATATCCGATAATTATACCAATGAGCTTATTACGGGAAAAAATACGAAATTTTCGGTCATTAATCTGCAGGATGATAAAAGTTCTGGAATACTAAAACACGTGTTTCAACACGAACGTTTTCACAAAGTTTTACAATCAAAAATAAACCAAAAAAGCTAACAGCAAAATGGCCCAAACAGGTAGAGCGCAAAAAGTAGATGAAAACTAGACACAAACAAAAGCAGACAAGCGAAAGATCCAGTTTGAAACGAATACCGCCTGAGGGGATGATCTGACAAGAGCACTCGAGATGCTCCGAATCAGCACAATGCGGCCGTGACGTGAAAAATGAGGATGTCACCTGTTGAGTTCCACATTACAGACGGCGTGGGAAGTAATAGATATTGATGAGCTGCTTAAACTTTGATCATTTCGGGTTAACGTTATTTGTACAACGTTGAAAGCTTCAGCTCTTTCCATTGAATTAAATAAACACATGATTATATGTTTTTATTCAGAGCTCAAGATATAACCTGAAGGCAAATGAATCTAGGCTATAAATAGATAAATAAAACAGGCCAAGTGCGAGTAAGACTCGCGCATAAAGGGTTCCGTACCATTTCTAAAAAAATAAATAAATACAAATCTTTCCTCGTAAAACCCATCCAAGTACTGACCGCGCCCGACGCTGCTTAACCTGGGTGATCGGTTCTCAACCATTATGTTGTCGATTTTCTAATAGTTCTTCATAGAATCATTTTATATGTATCGTATAACATACAGTGTTATAAAATATAATGTGAGACAATCATAATATTTGTGTTGTGTTGTTTGTGTTGATATGAAATGCTGCAGCTTGTTGCGGTGAGGTATGTTTTTTGAAGAAGTTTATTTGTGGTGACCATCCAAGAACATGTATGTAACCTATCTTATCGTATTATCACAGAAGAGGTGAGTAAATAATATACTTTATTAAAAAAGGACTAGGATTGAACATTGATGCTAACAATGTAGAGGTAGCTCAACCAATCCAAGACACTGGATGCGATAGGTGTGTTCAATAGGTATTTTAAAATCGTATAATCTAATTTACGATTTTATATTATTACATTATTACATATTATTACATTTAATTCATCAGCATTTACAAAGAAGGAAGCTTCCGAATAGTATTCTTATGGATGGAATATATATTATATATAATATAATAATATATATTATATATACTTATAGTTAGGTACCTATAAATTGTTTATATTAGTCTCTCATACAAGTTTTAATTTATTTCTACTGCAGCAATGAAAATTACAATAAAATGTTGATATTGTCATTGCTTAAAATTTACAAAATGATTTCACCCACTTACTGCAACGAAGACCCTTAAACTCTAGATTTTACTTATGAATATATAAATAACTTGCTGCGGCTGCGATTTCGCACGCCTATCCCAAGAGAACTGATTTATGGGATAAAAAGTAGCCTTTGTGTTATTTCAGGCCTAGAACAACCTGTATGCAAATATTTCAGCCTGATCCATCCAGTAGTTTTCGCGTGAAAGAGCAAGAAACATACATACATGTTGACATACCTACATGTTTACAAACTTTCGCGTTTATAATATTAGTACGATAAATTATCGAATTTTACCTCTTTAGTCATAAATCTTTGCTACTCGTATAAGTTTCTCTCTCCCAGTAAGGTTTTCTCAGGAAATCGGAACAAGTTTTATAGTTTTTAATTAGTGCTCTGTTGTGCCAGGGTAGTGCCGTAATCTCATTCTCTCTGACTTGAAATGAAAATGTATGTAGGTACAATTTGTACATTGGACTTTTATACGATTTCTCGCTACTGTAATTGCTATTGGGTAATGTCTCGTAAGGTGATAATTGTGTATTACTAGTCGCTTACGAAACTGTAAAAAAAATGAAGAAAAGAAATTATAATCTTGAAAAACAATGGTAACCTGTAGATATTCTTCAAATACAACTAAATTTTTTTATTTTTTATTGCTTGTATTATTTTATGACTTGGTACTTTTACACTTTAGTATGCAAAGGGATATACCTACATATATATGTATAAATACATACTGACACCATAGTTTAATTTTAAGATTTTCGAGAAGAAATAAAAAAAATTGCTGGTGATATTTTTGGTGGCAAAGTTTATTGTTATGTTTATTGTTATTATGTTTGTTTTTAATCAAGGTAAACTCTTCACTTAAACATAACGCTAAACATTTCACTCATTTTCTATTTTCTCCTCTATATTTCCAAGAATACATTTTGTCATGACTTTAGCGACGAGAAATAAAACGTCAGAGGTAATAAAGCTCAACCATTTATAAACTTTCCGTAATGCAGGTGTTGTGCTGCAAAGTACAGTCAGCAACAATGTTATCATTTATTGGTATGCATAACGTTTATTTATTGGCGCTTATTGATATTGGTATTAGTAGTATAAAGAATTAGCAAGCTGATATAGAAGCGGGTCGGCCATATCTCGCGAAGAACTGACAACCACTGCGGTAAAAGTGTTCTTGAGGGTATACCGCGACGAGGCAAAAGCTGTATAGGACGCCCCTTGGTCAAGTTCGATGACGATCTGCGAAAGACGGCAAGCAGATGCTGGAGTCAGGGTGCTATGGCTTAGGAGAGGCCTATTATGTCTAGTAGTACATTAATATCGGTTGATGATAATATTGTATTGTATATACTTCGGACTCGTATCGTGTCTAGAAAAAATGCCCCGAAGATACTCACTACTACTCACTTTCCTACCTAACTCATCACTTGCCGCTTAAACTACTACGACTGTTTCGTAGAAACTTTTATCGTAGTTATATCATAGTTACCTCTGTCGCTGACAGTACAATTCCCACGTTTACTTGGAAATGTCGTTATAACTTTTGCAGAAGTGCAAAATTCACTCTCCAAGGTTTCGAGTGATTAATGTTAAAGTTGAGGTTTATATTTGGCGATGCAATTTATTTCAATGTTGAGCATCGTAAGCGGTAGAGATGACTTTGAATTTTGTGAGTAGGTAAATGATCCATTACAGATGTATGTATATTAACTACGAACCTTTCCGAATATTTTCGTCGTTAATTGATGAACGTTGGTTCCGACTCAAATGAGGTTCGTAGTTAACCCGCTTGCAAGTGTAATTCGTGAAACCAATCGGTAAATGATATTGAACCAACGGGCGATGAAAATAATATACACTCACGAATACTTACATCTGAACAATCGGTGTAGCGCTGTTTCGCACCAAATTTTTCCCATAACACAAAAGTAATAATAATTGTTTCTTTTAATCAACTGGTATCCAGGAAGTTTGATAAATAAATACATGTTTTTTCTATAACAAATACATTTAATGTGCTAATGCCGCCACTTTCAGATATAATTTTACATTGGGACCTTCCAAGAAACAAATATACACTTGAGATTATAACAATTGATCTAATATAAACCTATCTACCACTGATTGTATAAATACTCAAAGAGTTGAGTCGTCATTGTTACTTGTAGAGGAATTCAAAATGCGTGTCGTTGTGTCTTTATCCATCTTTATTGCAGCGGTTTCAGGTATGTTGTTATTTATCAATTTTATGAAGTTTCATATTATATTTATTATCTTAAATCTCGTTTTGTATTTAACTATTTTCAAGTGATTTTTGCTGTTTAACCTGTTAAAAAGCGTACGACGACGTATCCCTCATTAATAGTTTATTTTTGAGTTTTTTCGCTTCAGTAGTTACGTGTGTCTGTTTGGTACCAACGACATTCAATGTCAATACAGGAGCACAACAACAACCGATCAACATGATCACAGTATTGGTGATATATACTGATACACCAATACTGCGATCACCAACGCAAGTGTAATGCTCATTGCAAAGCCTCTCATTGAACTCTTTGGAGGAGGCACATGTTTTGCAGTCGATGTATTGGGCTGATGTGTTAACCAGCCTTCTCATATCAAAGTTCACTCAACAGCTCTCCCGCCCGTACAAAGAATAACTGGCGGATCACAGACCACCATTTCCCAGTACCCAAGTGCCGCTTCTCTGCTGTACTCCAAGAGTGGAGCTTCGTTCTACCAGTCATGTGCAGGCACCATTCTTAACACTAAGAACATCCTGTCGGCTGCTCATTGCTTTGTGTGAGTTGAAGTTTCTGAACTAGCCCCCGTAGTTATAAAAATCTGTTAGCTGCTACGAAGAAGTAATTGACGAAGATAAAATGCAACATTTTTTAAAGGAAAAAAGGTTAATAAAAAAGGTCATTCGTTTATCATATTTTTTGACTAGCTTTTTCCAGCGGTTTCTGTTATGTGTTATCCAAACAGGCCAGGTTTCGGAAATTTATCACCATCATCAACCCATATTAGTCCACTACTGGACCTAAGACCCCTAACGAGCGCCATAGCGGGGATTACTTACGAACAAACTTATAAGTTACCATGCAAGCAAACTCGTAAATTTTGTCCGAATTGCCCTTACTTCGATACAGTCATAGTCAACTTATGTTCTAATATTGGATACAATAAAAGAACATAAATTGACTCGTCCCACGATTCGAGTGTAGTTTTATAGTTAGGTACCGTTATACACCGACTCATCTCAATATCGATTAGGGCTTGTATACTATCCTGTTTTGTGTATTTTAGCGGCGACCCGGTAAGCAAATGGCGCGTGCGTGTGGGTTCTACCTACGCCAACAGTGGCGGCGTAGTCCACAACGTCGGTAATATTCTATTCAACGGCAATGCTACCATGAATGACATCGCTATTCTTCGCATCACTTCCACGATCAATTATGTGAAGAATGCAGTGGCGGCTGGAAGCTTTGCGGGGGCGAATTACGACCTACCTTTTAATGCTGTGGTCTGGGCTATTGGATGGGGAGCCGTGAATGTAAGTTTTTTTTTTAAATTCAGAATGCCATCTTTTTCTAGTTAGGAAGGTTTTCTTGTCTTGCCCACTGGCAAGACAAGAAAACAGCGCGAGGCGCGTGCAAGACACTTCTTGCACGCGCCTCGCGCCATCGGAATGAGTTTTTTAACTCCTTATGGAAAACTAACCTCAAATAATAATATAATTAAGATATTTTCTTGACTATTTCAAAGTCTACGGGCGTTGATTTATTTTTGCACCTTATTTCTTGGGAGGAGATAAAAATACAGGAGGTGACTAGTACAAACTGACATCATCACAGTGTGAAAATCATTAATTCCATGTCATAATTCCAGTCAAGCGGCCCAGGATCCGAACGTCTGCGCCAAGTGCAGAATTGGGTTATACCCCAAGCTACATGTACCACCAAATGGGCTTCCTATGGCCGCAAGATCTCAGCTAACATGGTGTGTGCTGGTTATCTAGGCTACGGAGGCCGAGACCAGTGCCTCGGGGATGCCGGTGGACCTCTCTTCCACAACGGGATTGTCGTCGGTGTCAGCTCTTGGGGCCCTGGGTGCGGTGATCCTAATCTTCCTAGCGTGAACACACGTGTTGCCCCTTACATTTCTTGGATTGTGTCTAACGTTTGATAGATACCTAAGTAACAGTGATTTGAGAACATACGTTTTATTGAAGAAGATTTGAACAAAATAAATGAGAAAGAGAGAACGTGCCTTTATTTTCGTGTTTCCGACAACGTAAAACAATAGTTACTAATATAGGTTCTGCTTGGCTTCTTTTCAGGTAACCCGACTAGCAGATAAGCTGCATAAACCTAGTTTGTACAGCATTTTTGCGGTACGTCAGCTGTTTAAGGGTTTAAAATAATTCCCAAATTATTATTAACTTGCTTAGAGATCAGTATAGTTTAGTAAGGTAATACCTAGCCTACTAAGGATAAACAAAATTAATTAGTATACGCCCACGTGAACACTACCTGTGTTCATTTACAATTCCAGAGAATACTACATTTCCAAGGAGTTAGAACAGACCGGCTTTGACGAAGTTATTGAATTGTGAAAGTTTTGCTGAAGCCTGAGCTGGAAAATAGTAATTTACTTAGTTGCGGGGAAACATACGAGGCTCGTATTTGCGCTCTAAAGAGACGTGAGAGAACTAATGCAAACAGCTCTGGCAGGGAAATGTTAGTGTTCGTGGAAAATACTTTTTGAATGAACAGTCACAATGAAAATAGAACTCAATGGTTGGTGTCTGTTTATTTTAACAATTTTACCCTGAAAGTATAATTGAGAGAGGGGACAAGAAGTTGAAGTGAATTAGAGTCGATTGCACCTTGTTTCTTGTTTGATAGTAAATACTATTTATCAAGCTGTATAGTAAAAAATTTACTTGTCTAAGTGCTTATTTTGTAAGTCTAAAGAAATAAACTATTTGACTCTGACTCTGACTCTGAGAATTATCTAATAGTAACTTTCTAGCAGCCAGACAGCTGTTGTAAGTAGTTAATAAATGACTCTCAAAGATATTTCGTCTGAATCATCCAATAACAACTATCTAGCAGCTAGACAGTTAGGTGCTATACCTACCTATATTAGATAATTTTCAACTGTATTCCAATCCTAACTTAGGTGAGTTGACTAGACTCTAGCTGGTCCAGGTTAAGATTAGAAAGCAAGGAATTCTAATCACAGAAAGTTATGATGATAATACGCCATGATATTATAGAATTTGTTTAAGAATCTAAGGGTAGGTACGCCTAAACATTTTCACATGATTCACCAAATACATTTTATGGAAGATGTTAGGCATATCTGTCAATGAAGTGAAACTAAATAAAACACTTTATTTTTGACTAACATATGATACTAGACTAGTTAAAACTAAGACTACGATGTTTACGTTTTAATATAAGTAAATTTGTAGTTAGTACAACACATACACTGATTTAGCTTCAATTACTTCCTACCCGAACAAAAACCTTACTAAAATCAAGCCCAGTTAAAAAACGTTAGTTACAGCTACACACGTTATCCCAATTACCTTTTGTTAGTATTAGCATTCATCAGAGTGTTTTCCTTCTGCATGGGAGAGCGCAATCTGTAGGGTGGTGCAGCGGTAGCGCCCCCTAGCTGCAACTCAGGTTAACTCGAGCGATTCATGAACGGGAGGTTTGTGACTAGACGCGAAAATTAATTGGTTCCAACGTGGTAGGTATTTACCTCCCTATTTTATCGATAAGGTATAGTGTGGTGCAGCAGAGCTGTTATTAGACTCTTGTGGTCTCGTATAACAAGCAATAGTTTTGTGTTCAAGTAAGGGATTAGTATCAAATTATGCGATGAAATTCTAACATTTTTATTGCAAATATCAATATTCAAACTCTCTATAATTATCTTGCGCTTTATCCAACTGTTGCCTCTCTTTTCTTGAAAATGTGTGAAAATGAAAATCTTTTAGGTAGTTATTTATAATATTTCAGTAGGTTGTTAAAAATAATAATGAATTTACTCAACGCATATATCAAATAAAATAAAATCGGATATATCAAACCCATACATTTTTTTTATAATCTCTCTACTATAGCTTTCGACATCGATTGTTACAATGTCTAAGCCCTCTGACGACTCGATATTATGATGTATTATGCTATAATGTACATATTTACATAGCTGCCGTGTCGTGTGTGAAGCTCTTTACACGTGAATGCACTACCTCTAGATAAATTAAAACAAAACTTGAACTTTTTGTACGTAACTCTGGATCTTTCGAGTCTAGAAGAATAATAGTTGTTGGTTCCATGGGCCCAGGTTCAGTCGTGTATCACCCATTGTTCAAGCACAAAGGGCTACAGCAACTGCTCACTTACGAGGCTGTTTGTGCTTCATGAGGAGTCTAAATAAAGAACGGAGCTGCGTTGTTGAATGAGTGGTAGGTACAAAAAAAATTTAACAAGGTTACTAGCTTCTCCCTGCGGTTTTACACGCGCTTTGAAGTAGCCTATGATATAACAATATTTCAGGGGCGGGCCCTGGGATATAGTTTACCTTCCCGCTAAATGTCATTGAGATCAGTTCAGCCGTTTAGGCGTAAAATGTTCACAGACAGACAGATTAGATTTAATTTCCCTTTGATCATTTTACTGGCTTACGATCATACCTACCAAATATACACATATAAAAAAATCCATAAAAATCGGTCGAGTCGTTTCGGAGGAGACTACAAACACAGTTAGTTACACGAGATTTTTATACGTCTATAGAAAGATAGATTTTAGAAGCTTGTTCTGGTCACCTGCTGAGACAATGTTAAATAAATAAAGACTCGTTAATCTTTATAATTTTATACGAAACAAATTATTGCTTTTGATATTCAACATATGTACGAGTATTACTAGCTGCGCCCCGGGGTTTCGCAAGCGTTGTTACTATGGAAACGTTAAAAGAAAAATTTCATCCCGCGGGAACTGATTTATGGGATAAAAAGAAGCCTATGTTTTATTACAGGATTAGAATTACCTGTATGCAAAATTTCAGCCAGATCCGTCCAGTAGTTTTGGCGTGAAGAAGTTACAAACATCCATCCATCTATCCATCCATACATCCATACAAACTTTCGCATTTATAATATTAGAGTGATTGAGGAGGTAGACTCGCATTTTATTAAAAACTTTCCGTTTGACCAAAAATGCTTGTATAGCTCCACAATAATATTGAAAACTATAAACTGCAATAATCTGTTAAGCATAAAATTAATATACAGTGCATCTTTAAATACTCTAACTTTACAACAAATAGGTTTTTAAGTAAACATCTTTTACAATTTGCTCATGGCGATAACATCTGAGGTATTAGTGATTTTCGACGCATTTTTCCTCAAACCACCGGAGGCTTTCCAAATTCATTAATTATTCGGTTTTTCCCCGAGCCGTAGTGTTTGAATTCTTAATTAACAAAGGAAATAAAGCTTGGCGCACTCATTACCAAAACATGAGATTCTTGCTAATTCTTATTCTGTATGTTTGAAGTACCCAATCCCCGGGGAGCTCTTTGCGGTTGCAATGTTTCTATTTAGGTAGCGCGTGTTGGTGTTATGGCGAAACTAGCGTGCGCTTGCGGCTTCACACGAGTCTTTATGTCTGAAGTTGATAGGCAAAGAAAGCAGATAAGCTGCTATTATTTAAGTAAATAAATAAATAATGTTGGAAAATTCACACAGCATTTCCTAGCCCTAAGCTAAGCAGAGCTTGTGTTATGGGTACTGATAACAAATATTAATACAATATGTACTGCAGATATAGATTTATTATATAATATAGAAAACACCCAGAACACCCTGAATCAAACATTTGTCCCGAGGCGGAATTGAACCAGCCCTGATAGAGGTGGACATTCGCCGCCAGGTTGCACCACAGAGATCGTCTGATTGAGGAAATCCTATTTGGTTCAGTTAAATTTCACCTTGATCAATATATCTACACAGACTCTATCGAGTCACCGACACGGTATCAGCAGGAGTATTTAAATTCATTCGATTCGTTTCATAAGCGAAAACGTGAGAGATTCGAATTTGAATTCTTAATAACTTTAGAATGCTGTTTTGATTTGTCAAAAGTTTCCGAAATCGAATCCGACGGCCTTTCCTACGGAATAAAATAAAGGATTTGTGGATTATTCAAATATTTTTACGGTTTTTATCAAATATATGATATCAAATCAACGTGGAAAGTAGTTTTCCATAACTGACTGTAAATTTTGCTTTTGCTACAAATAGCACAAAAGCATGACTTTTTTGTCTCAACACGGGATTTGACCAGGAACCCAATGATCTACGGTTGAACACGCTACCGCTAGAACAACGAGACTTATCAGCTCATAATTCACATGTAAAATTTATTTGTGCGTGGTATTCAACTTGACCATAAATACAAACTTCAAAGTCTCACAAATTAAACCAATCTCGGATTCATTATCTTGAGGGTCCACTCTAAAATCCCCAAACTGTGCGGAAGCGTGAAATCACTTAAGCAATGGAGTATACGAAACTTGGCTGTAGGTACTTGAAAACAAATAGGGGTCAAAAAGGTCCGGCCGCCGTGCCGAAGTGTCCGTTGTAAGATCTTGGCCGCTTTAGATTGTTTCATTTTAACTATCCCAAGATTCTATCACAACGTGCGGTAATAAATATTAACGTCTTCGTTATCACTAATATTTTTTTTATATTTAAAACATTATTGCACGGAGGGTGGGTAATGGTGGTTAATGCCGAGACATTTTCTACCTGCCAACCGGAAACATGTTTTCAAAGGGGGTTAATTAAGCGTGCTAATTAAGTTGTACAGTATAACCTCTTAAAAGAAGCCTGCGTACCATTTGCTTAAAGTATCACGCCTTTCGAATGTCCAGGCAAGTCATTTCACAACCGCACTGCCTCTACAGAGAAAGAATTTCCATAGATGGTATTCCATTATCACGTCTAGTAATGTTCGGCTTGTCACACTGTCAGCAAATGTTTTGTGGTTGAGTCTGTTCAAAAATAGAAGAGTCGTCTGTCAGCAAATGTTTTGTGGTTGAGTCTGTTCAAAAATAGAAGAGTCGTCTGTCAGCAAATGTTTTGTGGTAGAGTCTGGAAGGTTATGCTCTATGACCAATTCAACATCTAACACAGATACGTCAAGATATCGACGGGGAATGGCTCAAAACTGTATTGGTTTTGTCCCATTCCCCGCCGATATCTTGTCGTATCAGTGTAAGACGTTAAATTGGTCATAGAGCATAACCCCCCTGTTCAAAAAGACAAGAGTCGTGACGTTACGGTGAACTAACACTTTTAGTCGTACTGCAATGACAGATCAGTGTTGCCAATGCAACAAAAGCTGTCAATTGGCACACACGCGTCCTCATACCTACGACTCGTCGCTTATTGAACAGATGCTCGTTTCTTTTTTTCAAATCTTTTGTATAAAATACTACATCATCATTCCAGCCGACCTTACCCACACGTGGGCTCCAACTTTTTGTGCCTCTCTTTAATACGGCTCTTACACTAGATTTATTTCTCATTAATGTTTCCGGAATCTGGCGGTGTTACACTCCCGTGCCCCGGAAAGCACGTTAAGCCGTATACTTTCCAGATGCGACAATCAGCCGTCCCATTGGATTACGAGAGTGAGGGAATAGAGAGTGCACCTGTGCTTGCCTACACACCTGTGTACTAAAATATCTCCTGCATAGTCTAAAACGAAAGCTGTTGTGGCCGAAATTCGGCTAAGAGGACATCATCTAGGTTTTGCCCTGCAACGTTCGCAAAAAAGTATAAATTACCTCGGCAAAATATTATGCTGAAATGGAGATAAAAAGACGTGAGTCTGGATGAGTATGTTAAATTAGGAAAATAGCTAATAAACGTGAACATAACAGAATAGAGAAAAATTGGTTCTTTATACTAAACACGAGATGGGACATTATCCGAGTTCAACTTTAAGTGATGGATAGTGCTGTTGGATTTAATAAAAATGTGATTTTTTTAACGCATAGGTTTTTTAGGCGTTTAAACATAGATAAGAATCGGAAGGAAATAATGTTAAAACTAATTTAGATTCATTAAACCACATTTAGGTCCTTTTATTCATCCAACCTCAATCTAATTCATTTGAAACATTACATAATTATGTACCAACTAAATTAAACAATTGAATTCTATTGTTCAATGTCGAATACGACATGTAATTGGAAAGCCTACGATCAAAGATAAACAAAGCACTACCGTACCCTATTGAAATATTGGTACAATACTCCATCGAACAAATAGCCAAATTGAAGTTGGTAATAATAGATGATAGAGACAAATTGTGCCTCCCAATTACATATTGCTATACAATTTGTTGATTGTATAAATTAGGTTTCGATAACGCTAATTACATACATATGGCAACAAAAATGGACAAACATTTAGATGTAATTTATATGTAACGTAGAGATCAGTAACTTGGGTAGTATTGGTATCTCATTTCCATTCATTTATTTTAAGAAATATGGTCTTTTTAAAGGGTCTATATGACCTTAAAATAGAATAGTGTCACATACTTCACCAAAACACATTAGAGTGCAAAATTTAAATAAAAGTAGGTTCGTATATAAATTGCTTCAAAATGATCTTCACTAAATATAATAAAAAAATAAATAATATTGAAATAAAAATAAAGTTAATAATGACGTTTGTTAGTGTCTCAATTCTAGCTCCATGAGTTCCTTAACATTATAGAAAGCTTTTGAAATGATCCATAATTTTAATTCATAACTTACATCACCATCATCAGCTTATGTCCAATGCTGGACATAGGCCTTCCCTAATGGTATACCACCATCACCATCAGCCTATTACTAATCATAGATTCATATATAGATAGATCATAGATCATAGCACCTGTCTTCAGCTTGATGCATCCAGCATCTGCCTGCAGTCTTTCGCAGATCCCACCTTCGTTTGCTGAGTCAGTGTTTCTACTCAAGGAAGAACCCGTGAATGCTAGTTCTTCTAATATATGACCGACCCACTGCCTTTTCAGCTGTTTTTTTTTAATTATAAACATTAAACTAAAGTGAATAACGCCAAACCTTTGACATTGATATAAATAATTGGATTTGTTTTAGAAAACTATTAATCGACTTTAATTATATGGTTTTCTCGTACCATTGCCAGAACTGAATCAACACGGGAAGCACCAGCTTTCAAATAAAAAAAGAATCATCAAAATCGCTTCACCCAGTCAAAAGTTCCGAGGTAACAAACATAAAAAAAAAGTCGAATCGAGAACCTCCTTTCAATAAAAATTGGTTTATGAGAAGATTTTTTAGTAAAAAGACCCATAGGAACTCCAGTAAAAATAATAAATTAAGACTATTGCAGACAATTTATAAAAATCAATAATGTTGAAGTTAAAGCACCAAAAACAATACGAGCTTTAAAATATTCTACAAAGAAAGTTGGTAAAAATCAACAAAACTTGACCGGAAATAATTCAATCGGGCATCTTTACTCAGGGGAGGCTTATTTAGATACAGGGGACACAATAATTGCTTTTGCCTGAAACAAATCGAGTTATTTCTACGACGTGCTCCGAATTTTTGTCCCGGAAATGGTCTTGTTTACGTGATACTCGCAATATTCGTTGATTTGTTTTATTTTCGCTTGTGACAAAAAATTTTGCTTTTAGGGCGCTGAAAGAATTTTTTACGAACTTTCTTTTATCACTAAAAGCATAATTTTTGGATATTTACCATGATTTGTGGTGCTTTGAGCGTTGCCTATTTTTGTGAGCTTTTAGGGTTAATAATGAAGATGGTCTTAGATGTTTATTTTAAAAACTGATAATAATAATAACCAATTACGTACCTCATTGGCACAGCGGGTGAAGGTCCGCCTGCGACAGAAGACAAGAAGTTGCGGGTTCGATTCCCGCCTCGGGATATATGTTTGTGCGTAATATAAAATTGAAATTAGATTAGGGTGTTCTGGATAGTTTCTATGTATTGTATTATGTATATCAGTTATCTAGTACTCATAACACAAGCTCTGCTTAGCTTAGGGCTAGATAATGCTGTGTCCACCAGTTTTTATTAAATATTAGAACACCGATACCTGGTAACATATTGATCGTTATTATATTAATTTGAAGTCGTTAGACACTAAGAGAACCAGAGAAAAATCAACAGTTACTTTCTGTATATTTAACATCTCAAGTAGGTACCTACTATGAACCAATCCACCAAACAAGCGTGGAAAATATTATGAAATAATTGAGTTTGTTTAAAAAAACTATAAACCTTCAATTATATGGTTTTAGGATGCATTTCATTCATTGTCAAAATCAAATTGAAATAGAACCACACGGGAAGCACCAGCTTTCAAAAAAAAGAATCATCAGAATCGGATCACCCAGTCTAAAATTCTGTGGTAACAAACATAAAAAATAAAGGTCGAATGGAGAGCCACCATTTTTGAAGTCGGTTTAAAATCCCCCTGTAAGCACATCAGTTGTGGACATAAGTGAGCTGAGTAGGAAGAGGTTACATAGAATGAAAGGCTGAAAATGATTCGGTGGCCGCCATATTTGTTCCTATGTTCATAAGCACCGCAACTACCTTACGAGGAAACTTCTAAATGAGCTGGGAAGGCTTTCAAGTGCGCTATACTTTGTACACTCAGCGCCAAGATAGGGTTTTACGTCACATCTATTCAGCCTTGTTTGTATGGAATACTTAAGTACTCCATAAAACAAGGGTTTGTGTGAAATACGTTCATCCTTTTTTTCACATTTATAATGAATCCGACAAACTGTTTTAAACAACAGTTTTTAGAGTAATATGTATTATCTTTTCAGAGATATCGATATCGACTTAATGATATTAACAAATATACATGTAATATAATAATATACATGATAAATACAAGTTTATGGGCATATTATTATAAAAGTCTATACAGTTTATTATATGAACTGGCTGGAGTAGAGAGAACCGAGACGAAATGTATATATTACAAATACGAAAGTTATGTATGGATGATTGTTACCCTTCACGCCAAAACTACTGAACGGATTGGACTAAAATGTTGCATAGGTACAGGTACCTAATTGTAATCCTGGAATCCGGTGCAAATGTGCAAATTAAACGTTACCAATAATTAAATTTGACGCTATTCTGACAACCTACCTACTTCTGGTATAATTTTATACGTTGATATTTTCGTTACCTGATAGGTAAATTTATTTAAAAAACAGCATATTCCTGATGCTGACTGTACTACATTCTGTGAGTTGCGGTAATGGATATATCTGAGAGAGTATTAGGTACGTTCTGAATAATAATTGCCGTTTTAGTTAAACTTTGTATAGTTTGGCGGTAAATGGCAGTACTTCATTTGTTAATTTAGTTTACTACATTTATAGGAAAGGGTGCATACCGAATTTGACTCAAAATGACCATCTCCACCGCCACACATTTTATCTTATTATTTTGTCTAACACAGGAAATTTCAAAAATATATCGTACAGTTTGTAATACCTATTATAAGCTATTTATTAAAAAAAACCATAATAGAGGCACTGTTATAGTTTTTTTTTGTAAAGCTTAGGCAGAGATACGAAGTTGCCTATGTGGCCACCAAACTCTTTTCGCAGCTTTGCCTAAACTATTCAAAATATACATCTTTACATTAATTATAGCTGCCGGTGTAAAGCCCTTTACATTTCCTGCTGTTGCCCAATATCGAAATTGACGAGTTAGTGCCGGTAAAAGCCCGAAATAAACGATAATTCAACTTCACTGAGGGCCGTACCTCTTGCTTTTACACCAACATACATAATTCTTAATTTGTGTTCTGTCGTATGTCTCGATAATGAAGCTACATTCAGATTTATCAGAGGCCATGTCAAAAAGTAGGTCAACTCTGACATGTCACAGTTAATTTACCTGCGAATATATCAAAGGCTAGAGGTAGGTAGTAGTAGGTAATGGTACAAAAGAGTATACACACAGTGTTGTGTTCGTCCTCTATGTGTAGTACCTATTATTTGTTTTTGTCAACAAGGTAATCAGAGAATGTTAATAAGATATTGTTTTTTTAGCATCAATTAGTCGGAAATTATTTTGAAATCACTTAGAGCAACGAGTGGCTATCGTGACTTTAAGCCTATTTTTAGTAAAAAAATTTAATACTTATAAAAAAAACCCTTTTCGGGTTGCACTTTATCCAGGCGTAAACTTTCCAAATTATATGGTTTACCCTACCACACGACTTAATTATACATAGAAAACAGTCGGTGCTTGTACACTAACCATAACGTCCTAACCTAATTTATACAAGGTGTAACACGATTATGTGGATCTTCGGTGGCTGGGGAGTGAAGAACCTCACTTCCTATCGATTTTACTAGCATGTATGTTCTGCGATATTTAGCGGTTTAATGGTTATTTGGATTTAGGCAAAAAAAATTCACCCTGTATAGTAATAATAGTTCTTATATAATAAGCGTAGGTCTTGGTTGTAGTCAAAATTAAATTAATATTATATGGTAGTATTTCTTTGAAATTACAAAATTTTATGCAAATACGTAGTTCCTTGTTACCTACCATTTTATAGCTTTTTAAATAGTCCGGGGTATAAAAACACTCTCACCACAAATCTTATCATAGATGGTGTGAGTTGACTAACGTAAAGTCTTTTTTTTTTTTAATTTTCGTTCCGCAACTCAGACTCGTTGTTTCCATTTAATTGATGCGTTGAATACAATGAAAAAAAAACAACCATTTTCGCATTCAGTTTTCACGTTACTGAAAACAAATTTTAAGTCGGCAGGGTTATGAAAATTATGTAGTCTCTCTAAAAAATAACAATAACAGTGAATCGTTGTTATTCGCTTTACGTTAACTACAGAACTCGACTTGTTTGCGCTCAAACAATGTGCTAAGCCGATCCGAACAAATCCCTATGAAATGGTTGTTTGCGTTTTATTGTGGGCGTAGATAAATGGATGAATGCTTTGAGTGATTTGATTTTGACGACATTGTTCAATTTCGATTTGCATACAATACTCGTAATACTCGTGGTTTTAATTTTATTTCCCAGCACGCGTGAACATAATCCTTGTAAACCAAAGACGTACATAAGCTGTTATTAAATCACGATCCCATTTTTATTTATTTATTTCTTATATCGCGGCTGTAGTTGGAGAATTAACTAACTGACACATTTTGCGAAATCGACTTTTTTGCATTTCCATAAAGTCTAATTCAAGCTGCATCTTTCTGTGTTACTAACGTTTCGCTATCATAATTTATCAAAAAGTTATCTGTAAATTAAACTTTCAAGTCGGAACAGATGGAAAAATAATCTTCTCAAAATAGACAAAAAAGTAGCGAAGGAAAATTAATTAACTCAGCTATAAATAGATAAATGAAATCATTGATCACTTTGCGACAGCGTAAAGTCCATAAGATCACTTAGTTAGTTTTCCCTCGACACATTCATGGTCCAGCGGGACCTATGGAATTGGAAAAATTAACTAAGATTAGTTAATGAATTTTCGCGTGATACGATTGTGATATAATGGTAAAATACAAATAAATAAAATCACTTATGTAAATTGTCTACTAAATTTCATTCACAATATCATTCATTAAGAAGTTTAGGACAAGTAGAATTCATCATCATCATCAGCCTAAACGAGTATTAGTCCACTGCTGGACATAGGCGTCCCCTAATGAGCCCGATAGAGCCCTGTCTTCAGCTTGACGCATCCAGCATTTGCCTGAAGTCTTTCGCAGATCGTCATCCCACCTGGCCGGAGGGCGTCCTACACTACGTTTGCCGAGTCGCGGTCTCCACTCAAGAACTCGTTTACCCCAGCGGTTATCGGTTCTACGTGAGATATGGCCTGCCCACTGCCACTTCAGTTTGCTAATTCTTTGAGCTATGTCGATAACTTTGGTTTTCTGTCGGATGTATTCGTTACAAATCCTATCCTTCAGAGAGACTCCAAGCATAGCTCTTTTCATAGCTCGCTGAGCGACTTTAAACTGGTGGACCAGCCCTATCGTGAGTGTCCACGTCTAAGCTCCGTAGGTCACGACGGGTAAGACGCACTGATTGAAAACTTTCGTTTTCCCCCTGCCTCACTCCTCTGCGCAGTTGGATGGGTTTGGACTGCTGGTCCTGTTCTTGGACACTCATGGTGGCGGCGGCGTTGTAAATACATCTCAGCACCTCGATATAACGATAGTCTACTTGGCATCGCTGTAAGGATTCCAGAACAGCCCAGGTTTCGACAGAGTCAAAGGCCTTCTCATAGTCCACAAAGGCCAGACACAGGGGCTGATTATACTCTTCGGACTTTTGAATAATCTGCCTCACTGTGTGTATGTGGTATATGGTGCCATATCCTCCGCGAAACCCGGCCTGTTTCGGTGGCTGGAACTAGTCGAGTCTCCTGCCGAGACGTTTCGTGACCACTTGTGAGAACAGCTTATAGATGTGGCTCAAGAGTGAGATGGGTCTGTCTCTGTAGTTTTTAAGGAGGGTTTTATCTCCCTTCTTAAAAAAGAGCATCACCGAACTCTCACTTCACACCTTTGGAGTTCTCCCACTGCGATGGACGGCGTTGAAAAGGGTATGTACTTAGTTCCTGTATAACAGGAGCTCCTCCAGCTTTCAAAAGCTCTGATGTTATTCCGTCCTCCCCGGGGGTTTTTCCATTTTTAAGCTGCCTCAGAGCTAGCACGATCTCGTTTTGACTGAAGTCTAGCGGTTCGTCGGTATAGTGGCGTATCAGGGTGGCTCTGGAATCGTGGTCGTGGGCTCGTTGGGAACGAGGGGCATGTGCAGCGTATAATCGGCCATAGAAATCCTCTATCTCGTGCGTGAGCGTTTTATCACCCTCGCGAAAGTAGAGAAGATGGCCCGAGTCTAAGGTTACGGTGTCCTCCCCCTCTCTACGGACTTCACATAACCCCAGAACATGACATTTAATGTTCTCTAGCTCCACTTCCAACTGCGCTAGATGGTGATCAAGCCTCAGAGTGCGTCCGTTAAACGTAGCAAGGGTCAAGTTTTTAAGTAATGATCGGTAGCCTGCCGTAGCCCGGGGATTCTTAGCACCCCCTGCCCCACCGTTACCATGGCCGCTACCATGGCCAGGAATAGCGAGGCGGCCGGGAACTGGGGGCCACTTTTTGGCTTGTAAAATCATTGAGGGGGTAGTGCCCATAATCCCCACGCATTCGGGTTGGGGATCGCAGTTTAGTGATGTTATCGGTCTTCGGGAGGCGCTGCTGTCCGCCTCCCGGTGTTTGTATCCCTTAGTCGCCTCTTACGACACCCACGGGAGGAGTTGGGTTGGTGCAATTCTAGGCCGGCACCACACGGCCCAAAATCCCTTATATAATTATAAACATCTGTTCTAAAAATGTTATAATCTTGTGTATTTTATGAGCAGAAATCATAAGTTGTACTTGAAGCCATTGAATAGATATCAAGTTCAATTTGATTTGAAGTGATTTTATAAAGATGAGACTGAATCAGAGTTGATTATTTTAAGGTTTATATGAAGGTTTTTTTATTAAAGTTTACGTACCTAAGTATTTTCAAATAATTTATGATTGTTGTGTTCTAAACTAAGCTATAATTGCTGTTTAATTATTGTTGATTTTATGTGAAATAGTCGTTTGTTATGAACCTAACGTAAACTTTGATCTTCTAAGTCTGACACTAAAACGGAAGTGTATCAGAGGTTTTCTTATTTTTATTTCTTGCTTTTAATAATAAGTATTAATAACTTGGTATTATTTCAAATTTTAATCAAAAAAAGAAATCTTTGCAAATGTTAAGAATGGTTTTACGAATTATAAAGTAATTAAGAAGGCATTGTAAGATTTCATTGATGTAGGAAAATTAATTAAGGGCACTTAACGTATGCTTTTTAAGCTTCAGCTGAAAATATTGTCGAAGGAAAACTAACCAACTGGCATACACAAGTAACTAACTGACATAAACATTGAAAACTCTGGCGAGGGAAAAATACATAGTTGTTTTTTTTTTTTTTTTCATTAACCAATTACCCAAAAACGATTATCGTTATATTAAAACATAGATAGAATATTAATCTATAAAATATCAAAATGTGGACGGTAAAATTGTTAGCCAAAAAAATGTTATCGCCATTTTTGTCGCAAAAAAACAGTTTTTCGCGTTTTTCTCCCGATTTTAGTTTTGTCACTTAGTTAGTTTTCCTTCTACGGCCACGATATTTTAAAAGGGCTTTTAGCCAAACACTGACTACGTCAGCCCTGTTAGTACATTCAAGACCACGATCCCTGTAGCTGTGCTACGAACTGTGTAGCTGTGCTACGAGCTGTGTAGATGTGCTATGAGCTGTAAAGTTGTAGTACAAGCTGTGTAGCTGTGCTACGAGCTGTGTGGCTGAATACGAGCTGTGTAGCTATGCTAAGAGCTGTGTGGCTGAGCTACGAGCTGTGTTGCTATGCTAAGAGCTGTGTGGGTTAGTTACGAGCTGTGTAGCTATGCTACGAGCTGTGTGGCTGTGCTACGAGCTGTGAAGCTATCCTATGAGCTGTGTGGCTAAGCTACGAGCTGTGAAGCTGTGCTACGAGCTGTGTAGCAATGCTACGAGCTTTGTGGCTAAGCTACGAGCTGTGTAGCTGTGTGGCTGAGCTATGAGCTGTGAAGCTGTGATAGGTGTGTAGCTCCAATAGTTTTTAATGGTAAAGATTTATTATTTAGTCTGTTGTAATTGGTATTCAATGAGTCAATTACTAGTACATTCATTTTTTTACGTCCAAACTACGTCATGATACTGCGCGAGTGGCAGGATACTAGCTAGACCAATAATAGTTATTTGTTATACAAGAGTGCAAAGTTGCTTTTTAACCGCGTGTTCAATTTTGATGACCGAGCAAGCGAAGGATTCTAAAATTGAATCACGAGCGCAGCGAGTGATTCAAAATTAGAATCCTTAAACTAGGTTGTATAAGTGCGCGAGCTGCAAGCAGCTCGCGTTTGTCCGTTACATGCCCGCCGCCATCAAATTCGTAGTCCTTATGTCCATGTTTGTCGAAGAGTATACCCATTTCAAATTCTTGGATGGGGGAGGGGGTTCGGGGGGTCTGGGGTGCAAAATCGTAATCCCCGACCTTATGTTTGTCGAAAACGATACCCATATCTAATTCTTGTATGGGAGAGGGGGTTCAGGGGGGGCTGGGGGCTTGAAGGGTAACGGCACGGCTCGCTTCGCTCGCCTTGCTGTGTGACGTGTGTCGTATTGCGGTTCGCTTCGCTCACCGCAATCCGACGCACGCCCACCGTCATCAAATTCGTAATCCTCACCCCCATGTTAGTCGAAAACGATACCCATATCAAATTCTTGGATGAGGAAGGGGGGTCGGGGGGGCTGGGGTGCAAAATCGTAATCGCCACCCCTATGTTGGTCAAAAACTATACCCATAACAAATTCTTGGATGGAGGAGGGGCTTCAGGGGGGCCGGGGTGGGGGGTCACAGCACGGCTCGCTTCGCTCGCCGTGCTGTGCCCCGAAGTCGCATTGCGGTTCGCTTCGCTCACCGCAATCTGGCCCACCCCTGCCGTCATCAAATTCGTAATCCCCACCCCAATGTTAGTCGAAAACGACACCCATTTCAAATTCTTGGATAGGGTGGGGGTTCAGGGGGGGCTGGGGGCGTAAAGGGTGACGGCACGGCTCGCTTCGCTCGCCGTGCTGTGCCCCGTGGTCGCATTGCGGTTCGCTTCGCTCACCGCAATACGACGCCGCTCGTTCTGCCACAGAGCAAGGCTCGCTTCGCTCGCCTTGCTGTGTGACGTGGGTCGGATTGCGGTTCGCTTCGCTCACCGCAATCCAACCCACCCCTGCCGTCATCAAATTCGTAATCCCCACCCCAATGTTAGTCGAAAACGACACCCATTTCAAATTCTTGGATGGGGTGGGGGTTCAGGGGGGGCTGGGGGCGTAAAGGGTGACGGCACGGCTCGCTTCGCTCGCCGTGCTGTGCCCCGTGGTCGCATTGCGGTTCGCTTCGCTCACCGCAATACGACGCCGCTCGTGCTGCCACAGAGCAAGGCTCGCTTCGCTCGCCTTGCTGTGTGACGTGGGTCGGATTGCGGTTCGCTTCGCTCACCGCAATCCAACCCACGCCCCCTGTCATCAAATTCGTTATCCTCACCCCCATGTTAGTCGAAAACGATACCCATATCAAATTCTTGGATGGGGGAGGGGGTTCCGGGGGCCGGGGGTGGGGGTCACAGCACGGCTCGCTTCGCTCGCCGTGCTGTTCCCCTTGGTCGCAGAGCGGTTCGCTTCGCTCACCGCAATACGACCCGCTCAGTCGGCCACAAAGCAAGGCTCGCTTCGCTCGCCTTGCTGTGTGACGTGTGTCGTATTGCGGTTCGCTTCGCTCACCGCAATCCGACCCACGCCAACCGTCATCAAATTCGTTTTCCTCACCCCCATGTTAGTCGAAAACGATACCCATATCAAATTCTTGGGTGGGGGGAGGGGGTACAAGGGGGGCCGGGGGTGGGGGGTCACAGCACGGCTCGCTTCGCTCGCCGTGCTGTTCCCCGTGGTCGCATTGCAGCTCGCTTCGCTCGCCGCAATGCTCCGCCCGAAAAAAAAGGTGAAAATCGGCCATTTTTTGGGTTTTTTTGGTTTTTTAATAAAAAAGGGGGTCTAGGGGCCTAAAGGGGGAAATATTTTTTTTGCAATTAAAAATATTTGCCCTACTCTACATGACTGTGAAAAAAAAATTCTAAAATGTCACTCCGTTTGGGAGATCTCAACGGGGGCTAAAAAAAGGGGGGTGAAAGGGGGGTAATTTTTTTTTTCTTCCAATTCAAAAAGATACCCTCTATACGATCCCGTAATCAGAACCCCTCCATCACTCCTCTATCTGGTAGTACTAAAAAATGGGGGGCTTCGGGGGGCAAGGGGGGGTAAAAAAGTATTGTCTTAAATAATGATTTGTATTCTTCTACACGACTGTGAAAAAAACCCTCTTACAGGTCACTCTGTTTGGGAGATATCAACGGGGGCTAAAAAATGGGGGGTGAGAGGGGGGGTAAATTTTTTTTTCTGCCAATTCAAGAAGATACCCTCTATACGACCCTGTAATTGAAAACACTCTAACACGTCGTTTTCTGGTAGCACTTGAAAAAGGGGGGGGTCTGGGGGGCAAGGGGGGGTAAAAAAAATTTGCAATCAAAATCACTTGTACCCCTCTATACAACCCCCATAAAATTATTAGTCAGTATGGCTTTGCTTGTAAGCCCCCCTGGGGGGCGAGGGCCCCCCGGTGCAAATCTCAAAAAGTCAGAATTTTCCCTAGGTCCCCTGGTGTTCCCCTATACATATCCGCAAAAAAAACCATACCTCCCCCACCACCATCAAGGAGAACAATTATGTCAATGAGTCAGTCAGTCAGTGGTAATCCAGCTATTATAATAGAAAAAGCAACTTTGCACTCTTGTATAACAAATAACTTTTCATTCCACCTCAGCGAGGAAATGACTAAATGCAAAAACAAACTTCCACGTCGCTAGAATCACTCATTTTAGTTTTTTCACTTGTTTTCAAGTTTCTTGTTTTTAATATAAGGTTTAACAATGATGTGAAAAAATACCGCGTAAAGAACCGCGTACAAAGCAAATTGAAAAAAGAACACCAAGAAGGTTCCGAGTCTGAATTTTTAACAAATTAAAAAAAAGTTGTATGATATATTCGGCACCATAGAGGTAGCAGTAAATAGGTTTAATGTTTTTTTAATTCACAAACTTAGTGCACACGATTTTCTAATTTCAATTTACTTTATCCTCTAGAGAATAAAAACGGCTTTTCCACTCAGATATTGAAGATTAAAAATACTCTTTCCGAGGTGGTGGGATGAAAATTATTTATTACACAAGTCCACAGAATTTTATTCATTTTATCAATGTCGTCGAGACCAGAGTTGAATAGTTAACTAGAAGCCTCAATGAATAGTGAAACGTCTGCAAACTTCTGATTAGTAAGTTGCTGTATAAAGTAAAATTAAATTTAAGTTTTAGTAAATTACGGCAACTTCTACTGGAGAGTTCGACGGAATTATTCATGCGAACTTTAAAATACTGGCGGAACGGGCAGATATTGATGACTGATGTACGTCTTGGGTGATGAAAGTGTTACCTCAACTGCTGGTGCTGCGCGTGCTGAGCGTGAACACGCTTCGCCTCATGCGGTGCTGACTATAAAACGCTGTTCAAACATCGATCAAAGTTTTCGCCGGGGGAGTCCGCGAAATACCTGATCGATGTGTTTGAAGCGTAAAGTGAAATAAAACATTCTGCTCCGTTTAAGCCCATTTATTTTTGATAGTTTTTCGAGTTATTTCCATATTATTATCATAAATTAAAGCTTTCCTCTCTAAGCCCTGATCTTGTCGGAGAAATGATGCAATTTTATTTTCAATGCGTTCTCTTTTTTTTTCATTATTTTATATTTTCCTTGACATTTTGTTTACATTTGATTACTTCTGATTTATTATGTGTATATTTTTATGGTTAATTGTGTCTTATGGATTTACTTAATTTTACTTTTTTTATTATAATTATCTAAAACATTTATGAATATTTTTTAAGAACAAGGTTTTGACTAGATTGTATGAGATGTATAGATTGTATGAGAAATGGGTTCAAATATTTACTACGACAAGATTCTATCCCTTTCGGATCGCGCGAACTGCAATTTATTCATAAAAATACGCGGTAAAACGAGACTCCGTCGAAAAGGTCTTCATGAAAGTAACACGGCGTTGGCGGTGTACTACGCCAACTGAATATTTAACTGAAGTGAAATTACGGAGCTCTAATTAAAAGTTGAGCGGTTACGTTGAATTAAATAACAAACCTTTGAAGCGATGCTATCAGTCGCAAATACCGCGCGATAATTGCGTTTTACATATTTTGCATTTTTATTCTTTGGGTTAATAAGGCGGACGGACATATCGGATTGATCCATAGTGAGCTACTACATCAATTTACTAATATAATTTTTATTTTATTCATTAAATAGTATTTAAATAAATCATCATCATCAGCCTATACTAGTCCACTGCAGCTGGACATAGCCCCCTTCTAATGAGCGCCATAACGCCCTGTCTTCAGCTTGACGCATCCAGCATCTGCCTGCAGTCTCTCGTAGATCGTCTTCCCATCTGGCCGGAGGGCGTCCTGCACTACGTTTGCCGAGTCGCGGTCTCCACTCAAGAACTCATTCACCCCAACGGTTGTCGGTTCTTCGGGAGATATGGCCGGCCCACTGCCACTTCAGTTTGCTAATTCTTTGAGCTATGTCGATAACTTTCGTTATCTGTCGGATGTATTCGTTACGAATCATATCGAGACTACAAGCATAGTTCCTTCCATAGCACGCTGAGCGACTTTAAACTGGTGGACCAGCCCTATCGCGAGTGCTCACAGTTATCGTGTGTTTAAATAAATAATACTGGACAATTCCCACAGCGTTATCTAGCCACAAGCTAAGCAGAGATATAAGTTTTATGATGATTTAAAAGTTTGTTTGATTCGTACCTGGTAAAAATACCGCACCTCTGTACCAAACCCTTTCCTAAATTCTCTTTGTTCAGATTGCGTAGCACCTTTGAACACGGTGATGGGATGTCTTTGTTACACGCACGTGAACGGTTTCTTACCGTATTTTGAGTGAAAGAAAGGTTACGTTGAGTGAATTGATGATGTAGTTATAAAGGTTTTAGAGATAGGAAAGCAAGATCAGGGAAATAAGTAGGTTTGTTGCCTATTTTTGATGTAAATGATACGTCTGTGTATTGTCTATAGGAATTTATTTAACAGCTCTGGGTGTTTTGGTCTGTTTATACTGAAAATATGTACGTTTCTATAGTAATATTTTTCTGTATTATGTATTGGATTAAGTATGTATCATCGTTGGTGGAAGTCAAACAAGTTATGCTGAGATGGAGCCATGATTTTTAAATCAATAAGGGTCTATATCATCTATTCGGTGTAAGTTTTGAAAGAAAATAATTTCCTTGAGTAAACCGTATGTAGACGACCTCTGTGGCGCGGTACCCATAACACAAGCTCTGAATTGTCCAACTTTATTTATTTATGATTCTATTCTTCTGAGGCTAGATGATGCTCGATTTTATAGCATTATTTATTTTTGTACGAAGTCTATCAGTTATTAGTTATTAATTTATTATAGAACAAAGTACGCTTATCTTAGGTCTCGTTTACGGGGACGCGGGGCGTGCAGCGGCCACGACATCGCACGCGTAAACAAAAACATATCGCAATGTATAGTGATGTTTACGTATGCGGGGCGGGGCGTGAAGAGTAGCGGTGCACGCCGCGTATGATGCCGCGTGCGACGCGTCAAATTAAACAAACGCGAGTAAAATCGCTTCTCCGTAAACACATTCTACCAACGCCGTATGTTTAAATTTACAGCGTACATTATAACAAACCATAAAACATACAGATGGTGAGATTGGGCCAAACAAAGAGTTATTCACGAAAAATATATATACGATATAATTTAATATATTTCTATACATAGTTATAATAAGAATTCTTGTTCCACACCGTATAAACTAAAAAAGATAAAGGACCATACGATAATATTAAACATCTGAAAGATCCACAGGTTCGACTCTCATTTTCGTACCCCACAAATGCTACAAAACCTTTAAACATACAATTTGGACGCTAACCACAAGAAAGCACACAATAAAACCCCTTCACAGCCTAATTGTTTGGAGGCACTCGGTGTTGCCATCATTTAATTAATTCCACGTTGTTTGTTCACTTGGCACCGGCCGTGTTGTGCGCAGACTGTGGCGAGCCGAGCGTTCAGCGCTATAAAGGGGTAATGTAACGAGTTAAATACAGCTGCTGTGAATAAAGCCATTTTGATTTGGAACATGCATGAAATTTGCATTTTTATGCTCTGTTGTGGATGTTGAACAAGCATAGTTAATAATTTTTGGATGTGAAATTTTATAAAATTTTGTGTAACTGTACGATTTCTGTTGCGCAGTGAAGGTCCGCCTGCGACGCAGAAGGTTCGATTCCCGCCGAAACAGACTATTTGTTCAAAAAGAGAAGAGTCGTGGCGTTACGGTGAACTAATATTTTTAGTCGTACTACTATGTCAGAGCAGTGTTGTCAACGCAACAAAATTTGCAAAAGTTGTTTGAGTTTTTATTTAATATTTTTAGTTGTAATAGCCTCACATCGCATCCTATCTAGCAACATGAATTGACAAGGACTACACGAAAACCACTGTAAGTTTGTACACTACTAAAAATAAACTGCGAACTTCCTAATTCTACATAACTGTGTTAATTTTTAAGCCTCCGTGGCAGCAAATTTTTAACCAACGACAGTGGGTTTTAAGCTTAGTATTTGTCTTCTCGAGTTTACTCTCAAAGGAAAGTAATATTTTTTATATTTATAATAGAGGTACTACTATAATTTTGCTTTCATAATTTGTTTCTCCGGACAAAAAGATTTGATAGTTGAAGATATTCGACTATTATTTTTTCTGCACCATCCAACCATTATCCCGTGCCCTGAGGACGATATTATACAATACAATACAAATTACTTTATTGTACACCAACAAAAACTCATTACAACAAGACATTACTTATGACACAAGTACAATGGCTGGCCTTATCGTTTAGAGGGGATCTCTTCCAGGCAACAATACACCAAAAATGCAAATGCGTCGCCAAGAACGGAAAGGTACAAGGAAAATTACAACTAAACCCGTCACCAACTTAAAACCTGCAATAGTTTAGCCCCATAAATAATGTATTTTAATATATTCCTATTCCAACAAAGTATATATAAGAAACTTTCAAGGCAGTTTGCCTGCATTGTTGCTGAAAATAATGTTGAGCTTTTACCATCATTATTTGCTTAGTTTCTTCACGCAAGACAAAGTAGTACCTACCTACATATTTATTTATGTTATGTTAATTTTACTTGCCAACTTTCATGAAAAATAAACTGAGGTGAGCTTGAAGAGTGTTTACAATTGAAACGCTAACTGCAAACTGATGCAAACAATCTACTGGTAGCTCCACTGATCCATATCAACTACCAGTCAGAAGCGTATCCAAGAAGCTGGCTGCATTGGTCACGCGTCGCTTAGACCAGACACTCGGATATTTTTTGAAAATAGGAAGAGTCTCGGTAGGTAGGTACCCCAAGGACCTAGGGGCCTCGACTCCAAAATGAGCAGATGAGTAGTCTCTGTCGAGACTTTCATGATTAGCGCAGGAAGGTATAAATAATTACACTGTGAAGCATTGCCTGATGTTTGATCGTTTTGTTTTGGCAGGATTTTTTGTAATTTATTTTTTTTCCGCGTGCTACAGGATTATTATTATATTATTATTATATTACTATTACCGCTTTTTTTAAGCTTACGCGAAAATAAGATAGTTTGGGCTAAAAATCAACCAAATACTTCCAAAATACAATTGTTTTTATCATGGGTTCATAGAATATGGTTTACGATTTGCGGCAAATGAAAGAGTCATTGTTATGAATGTAAGCGAGTTAACTACGAACCTTGTTTGTGTTGGAATACCCGCTTAACCCGCCTACATTCATAATGAATTCGTCAAACTACGAATAAAAAAAGACTATTAACAAATCTTGCGCTAACTCGAAACGAGCTACCATAAAAGACTTTATATTTACGTTATATTGAAATACTAATTAGTACATCTAAAATTAAAAGAAGCCTACAAGGTGGAGAAAATAAGGAGAAACCGTTTATCATTTTCTAAGAACCCCGTATCATATTTTTCCGTTTTTTAATTTCTTCAAAAACCAACCTTATATCGCCGGCTAATTATCTTTAGATTGTAAAATATCGCACGCAAATCTGTTTTGATAGTGCTAGGCTTCATTAAATTGAAGCGATAAATAAGTTGTATTTTCTAGATTTTATTTTATTCTGAGGAAATTTGCAAAATCTACTTATCTTCCTTACACATCTTAATTTATCAGCCTGATACACTTTCACAAATTTACTTTTCATAACATCGTTAACTTCCAAAGGATAAACACCGTTGGCGTCATAAACTTAGGTTTCATGAAAACCGTTGTAATAAAGACATGAAACCGAAAATACTGGAGCAGACCTTATAGCTTACAACACTTAACTCGGCTGGTTGCATTAAATATTAAAGCCCAAAGGTTCAAGGATAAAACCCAATACATTGTGGTGGTTGCCGTCCGAATCCCAACAATTTCATACCAATGTTTTCCTCATTCATTCCGTGACTCCATAAAAAGGTTCGCATAATGTAATAAAGACATAATTATTACCAAGTAACAATGACCACAATAATGCGAACTAATAATAGGTTTTGGGCTTCACTTGTATAGGTGATTAGTCTGTCAGTTTAATTCTCCGTGAATAGGTAGGTTATAAAGTAAAAGACAATCTCCAGGTTGTCATTTGTTCCTCTGAGTAGTGACCTTGACCATGAATCTCTAATATTTTCATAAAAAGCCAAGATAAAAATAAAATGTTGAAACCAAACTAAACGAGACGTTCATATTTTTTTTAGGAACTCCAAAACTTTTCCAACTTTCAGCGACTTCTTATAAATTAGGTAGTACCTACCTAAATCTTATGTAATGTCTTGTTCATTTCATGTATTGGATGAAACAAGAATATTGTCAAAAACGACTTTGAAGTCTAAGAAATAAACAGCGCGGAACCAATAGCAAGTAAGGTACACCAGACCGATTCAGTCAAGAAAATATAGGTACATACGTAAATGTAGCGTTAATTTCTGACGTAGCACTAATCTCTAACTTGTATCACAACTTTGTATGACATTTGTATGACCAAGCAAAACCTTGTCTAGGGTATAGTATTATATTATCTGTGTCTAGGGTGTATTTTAAAAGGGGATTTCTCAAGAGGGAATAACCCTATAATGTACGAGAAACTCTCGTTTGGGAACGAATTACCAAGCTTGTAGATTCTTAAGACGACACGCGCGGTCTATGCCACGTATATCGATCGGTACACGACGCTCTAGCGAGGAAATTATTCCATACATTTGAGTTTACGGGCCGTGTGGATCGAATGGAAAAGTGCTCTTATAATGTAGTTTGTGTTTGGTTTTCATTTCTTCACGTTTATGCACTTCTCAGTCATGTCTTGTTGTTTTTGTCGTAGTTATTGGAAGCTCCTGGTATTCGTAAACAACCGTAGCTAGTCCCTTTACCGCTCTATAAAATGAACTACCTACCAATTTCGTTCGTCTTTTTCAAGGAATTTTGAAGGTTTTGAGTGTATTTTTCCTTTTATATTTTTCAAGTGTTTATGCGCATGTATTTCAGATTCTTTAGTATCTCGAAGCATAAAAACGGCTAAAGCGATATGGATAAAATATGGTATCGTAATATTTGTCTAGACTTGTTTGAGATTCTTAGCCACATTTTGTAGGTCTTTCAGGCATGTTTTTAAAAAAGTGAAAAAGCGGCGACGAAGCCTATTTTTTATAGTTTTAGATTAATAACTTATTTTCATTATTTTAACTATCCTCGCGGTTTCACGCGAGATAAAATATAACCTATGTCACTCCCTTAAAAGTAAGCTTTTTAATAATGAATGAATTTTGAAATCGGTCCAGTAGTTTCAGAGCCATTATTCAATACAAATAAACAATCAAATCTTTCCTCTTTATTATATTAGTATAGAAAACAAACTGTTCAATGGAAGTAAAAACTAGCCTATCATATTCGACTGTTGATTATGTGATTTCTTTATCCAGCGAAAAGCATTATCGGTTTACTGTCAGAATCGAGCAATGACTCTAAACATGGGTAACTAACTGCTGTCCGTGGTTTCACACGTACTTTTAAAGTAGCCTATGTCCGTCCTCGAGATACCATGCTAACTTAAATTCAGATCTGTTCAGCCGTTTTGGCGTGAAAATGTAACATATAGACTTTATATTACTATATTATAGACAGACTAGATTAGAGATAGACCGTCAGAGCTACTTTTGAATCCTATTAATATTATAAACGCGAAAGTTTAAAGTAAGTAAACATGTTACTCTTTGCATACATGTAGTTCTATGCCTGGAATAACACATCACACTATCACAATAAGTTTGGGTGGATGTATGGGTGGATGGATGGATGTTTGTTACCTCTTCACGCCAGAACTACTGAACGGATCGGGCTGAAATTTTGGTTACAGGTAGTTCTAATCCTGGAATCAAACAAAGGCTACTTTTTATCCCATAAATTAATTTCCGGGGAATAGAAATCACCTTTAAACGTTTCCATAGACAAAAACGCCTGCAAAGCCGCGGGGCGCAGCTAGTAGGCTATAAACCAGTTTCCGTGTGATAGGCGTGCAAAACCGCGGGGTGCAGCTAGTTTATAATATTGGTAATGGATACATAGCAGTACAAGTAACTGGTGGAAATTCGTATAAAAATAGCTCAGAGGACAAAGTAACTCTCGCATGCGAACACCGAATTTGCGGCAAGGTCGACCTTACAGACGTAAGGGTTCGCATTAGGTCACTTACTTTATTACCTTTGTCTGTTATACCAAAAGCGAAGAGAACAAATATTTTCCTAAGACAGGCATTTTGATAAGACCACATAAATAAAGCAACGTTGAATTTAAATGTAGAAGATATATCGCCTGAGGGTAAACAGCGTAGGTGTGGAGTGAAAGAAAAATACATTCAAAACCATTCTCATTTGGGGATAATGAAAGCAAATTGAGTAAAACTTGAACTAACTTTACCTACTTAACCGCTTCGCTGCAAACTAAATAAGTTGGTATTGTAAAGTTCTACGATGATTCTTTGATGGAGACTAGATTCTTATTATGATTTATTATTAGCATTCTTTGTTGTTCTGTTTTCTAGGACTACCTACTAAATTGTTGTTCACACTACCCAAAGATTAGCAGGTAGAGAATGCTATCTATGTTCGCCTATGTACAACTTTTAAAGTATATTCTGCAATAAAGTACATATATTCTATCGGTCTATTTAGATTATGACCGCGGCATCGCACGCGTTGTTTCTATAGAAAAGTTTTAAGGTTTTTTCTATTGGTTGATAAATAATTGATAAGGATTAAGTAGCTTATGTGTTATTCTAGGTCTAGACATAAATGTTTAGAAAAATAATATTTTCATGCAGTAAATACGGCGTGAAAAAAGTAACAAACAGAAACTTTTAGCCCACATAAAATTCTCGTGAATCTTACTTATATATTTTAAAGTTTTAGACAATAAAGAAAGAATTAAGTTTTTTAAACTTACTCGATCAGAACACATTATTATACATTTTCACGGGTATTTATCGCGTTTATTTACCTATTTTTCAAAAAAAAAATTAAAAATAGGTAAATAAACGCAATAAATACCCGTGAATATTTATAGTAAAGAAAGAATTATCAAACGTCGATGAGAATTGGCGAAGATATCACCAAAAATTTTGTAACTATTATAGTCGTGATTTTTCTGGAGTATGTTGTTATTTTTTAAGCTGCACGGGATAAATACTAATCCTTCGAGAATAAAACTTTTAAGTGATCAATTCGGAACCATTCAACTATACAACAGCGAAATATTTTTCAAAATCGGTCTATAACTGACGGAGAAATCGGTGAACATACATCTAAAAACACACCCAGGCGAAAATAGAAACCTCCTTCAAAGAGACCTCCTTCTTGTAGTCGATATGTTCTAAAAATGTTATGTATCAGAACAAAGGCCAAATCTGTCGACGGATAAAGCGTAGCCCTCTGAGAAGATTTTTCAAGGGCAGGTCGAATTTGAACGACCTCATACGTCAGTGCTATGTCACAGAGATTCTTACAATGACTCTCATTCGAGCTTCAATTGCTGAACAACTATGGCAATGGGATGGGAATCACCGTATTAGACTTCATTTTTTAATACAGTCTGCACTTGTCTTTAAAATTTAATAATAGTTTTAAACACAAGCTCTGCTTAGCTCGGGACTATGGATAGATGGATGTTTGTTACCTCTTCACGCCAAAATGACTAAACGGATCGTGCTGAAAATTTTCATACATGTTATTATAATCCTGGAATCAAATATAAGTTACTTTTTATCCCATAAATCAGTTCCCGTGGGGTAGAAATCGCCTTTGAACGTTTCCATAAGAACAACGCGTGCGAAGCCGGGCGCTGGACACACGCTACTCCAGTTGAGTGGCAAAAGTCTAAAAAACTCTGCCTCAGCATAATCATGCTCCACAAAAAGGACATCGTTGTTTTGCAGACAATAAGTTCATAAGAAAACCACAACGTATAAAGTACTACGTCATACATAATATGTACAGCCATTGCCAATCCATATAGTCCATAAAGTATCGCAATTACGGCTCCAAACGGAGATGGCCCATCAAACCATATTAGACGATACGAGGGGCCTGTACTGGACCAGTAGCTGCGCACAGTATTTTAAACCAACCAATACCAGATTACGTTTAAAAAGAAAAAATATACGTACTAAAGTAAAGCAGTGTTTTGTACTTTGCGGTGAGTGCAGTCGCCCATAAAATATAATGGTTGATTTTCTCGCGGTTTCTGTGAAAAACTCGGAAGTGTTACGCAATCTTTTCTTCATTTGACAGTGTTTGTGTTACTTCGTTGTATCTTTAGAGGAGCTAAGGGAAGTTGATAGAAAACAGAAACAAGGATATTGCTGAGGGATTGTAAGTTATATCACGTATTTTGTTCATATTTTATCTTAAAAATTATGCTCAGGAATTCTGCCTTCATTTACTTACTTCGAAATAAAGCGTCGGACGAAATTCACTTAACTTTCAAAACCTTTGCTCAGTAACCTTCATTATCCCAAAGTGTAGTTTATACTTAGATATTTGGTGGAATAATGCTTATGGTTATTAAAATTTCTTCTTAGATTTCTGGGATAATGAAATATCTAATATATACGTGTACCGTCCAAGCAAAAATTTTGACAAAGTAAACCATTGATTAATTAAAAAGGGAAGATAGGTTACGTTCTCCCAGCGCTTACTCAAAAATTGGCATGGGTTACAACTACACGCAAACACATACGCTCACAGTTATATCCAGTCCTGTGCAATACAAAGAAGAACAAAGACGGAAAGACGTGTCTAAGACCGAAGTGAGACCGAGACAACAATATTTCACGCGAATCACGACCGACGGTGACTGAGGTGGGAGCACACAATTTTACACAATATGAGGTTGCCATTTTCGAGAAACTAGTACCTCATCTCCCTTTTTAATTAATCAATGAAGTAAACCTAGTCGATTCTTCAAGGTCAAGGTAACGGCCAGTTTCAGCAGAGTCTCGCCGGGTGCGCAAGACATTATTATAGTGCTCAAGTGTGTTCGCAAACACAAATGCACTCTTTATTCCTCCAATATCACAATCCAATGATTCCCAGTTTAAAGTCGCTCAGCGAGCTATGGAAAGAGCTATACTCGGAGTCTCTCTGAAGGATAGAATTCGTAACGAATGCATCCGACAGAGAACCAAAGTTATCGACATAGCTCAAAGAATTAGCAAGCTGAAGTGGCAGTGGGCCGGCCATATTTCGCGAAGACCCGATAACCGCTGGGGTAAACGAGTTCTTAAGCGGAGACCGCGACTCGGAAAACGTAGTGTAGGACGCCCTCCGGCCAGGTGGGAAGACGATCTGCGAAAGACTGCAGGCAGATGCTGGATGCGTCAAGCTGAAGACAGGGTGCTATAGCGCTCATTAGGGAAGGCTTAGGCGTATGTGTAGCAGTGGACTAGTATAGGCTGATGATGATGATGATGATGAATGATTCCCATAACATGGCCGGGGAATGGTCAGGCGCAGGTACAACCAAGATTTTACAATTTTACATGTACTGTAAGTAACCCTAAGAGGTGTATGTAAGTAAGCTATTAACAAGATGCTTCACGTCTACATCACAAGTGAAGAACTACATTTTCGAGCAAGGATTTCAAACATAAAATACCAAACAAAGTCCAAAACACATTGTAGTGATATTATGTGAACGACCTTCAAAATAAAACGATGTCTTTTTTGGGATAAGTAGGATAAGTAGAGCGCAATGGAGCTGATTAGGGGAGGCCCATGTCCAGCTGTGGACTAATATAGGTTGATGATGATGATGAAGTAGGTACCTACTTACATAAATTCTGTAACGTATTAATTTCTGATGAAAAAATACTTTATCTTCTTCGCAGTAGAGCGACCACTTACCTAAAGTAACTAAGTATTGCGCTACTGAGATCTTTGATGAACTTTAACTAATAAAATTTGAAGGAATTTATGGTATTATTTTATTATGACTTCTATAATTTTATTAATTTGTGAAAACTGTAGGTGTAACTTTTGTCAGAGTGGTCGTAATTAAAATAATTCTTGTCAAGGGGCTGTTGTGTCTCTTTCTATATTCGCCTATACATTTTTGTCTATATATTGTCTATAATATTCATAATATGATAAAAGATAAGATTAGATAAGATTCATTTGTTTTACCCAAAGACAAAACAAATGGTACTTAGGTACAATACATAGGTAATAAGATAATTAAAACTAATAAGTATCTACTTGAATCCATAAATTCACTATACATTGGGTAAAAAGGGGCAGCTCAGCATTTTGCAGTACAGGCGTTTGCCCCTATTTACCCAATACTACTCTGGTTTTCGGTTAGGGCCCCTCGAGTGACGACAATACACAAAGATGACAACTACCCATAGACAAAATAAAATAAAATGTAATTAATACCTAGACAAAAAACATCACAAGGAAATATAAACACAAACTCAGTAGGTAGTTATAGTACAAAGAGAGAGAGAGAGAGATATGCAAAGAGGATAGTTAAAGTAATAAAATAAAGATCACAACAAACAAAGAAAAGAATTTACTTCGTCCATGCAACCAACTTGAGTGAACTCCGATTCCGTCTTTCTTTTGTTCTTGAATAACTAGAATAACAAACTTTTCAATGGCAAAACAATCTTAACCTAGAATACAAAGGGAAAAGCGCTTTCATACAAGTATAAAACCGCCGCTTTTCGATCAGATGTCCGCTATTGAAACATTTTACTGTGAGAACCGGCCTGTAGGATACGATATCAATCTATCAATCAGCAATAAGCCAACTATCGGAACATTTTGCTCCGAAAATACCCGCAAATAAGGTCTTTATGGAAACAGTCCGTCGTAACTATCACTTGGCTATCCAAACGTAGGGCTCTGGGTTGACCCAGAACCCAAAACCCTTCGCCAATCGAATCACTGTTTCAAATATCCCAAAGGAAAATGTAGCCCGAATACTCAGGTTTGTTTTGAATGAAAATAGCATCGCTAATGTGAATAATGTTATTTTCATTGATTGTGGCTTTTGGGACCGTACACGGTAATTTTATTAATGATTATGTACACAACAGAAACTAAACAGCTAAAGCCGTGAACTGAAATGGGGCGTAAAGTACCATACCGTACGTAGCAAGCATGATACGTTACGCCGCTTGCCGTGTGCCGGCGTAACGTATCATCGGTCTCGTTGCTCGTTGCGAGCTTTTCCGTTCCCCGTATTGACTGCATTAACGTTTGTTGTGTAACGTTATGGTGGGTACAGACCAAGCAAGCCAGCTTAGAGCGAGCGAATGCAAACTAGTAAGATAGAATTAGGTACGTTCGTTATATTTAATGATACAGGTATTTTTTACTTAAACTTAGGTTCGAGCACCGATCATAATCTTTGTAAAATTTTGTTGATGAAATAAACATTTGTATTTGTATTTGAATGATGCCAGTAGCTGTGTGGTGCTGACTTAGAATTTGCACCACCCCAACTCTTCTCGTGGGTGTCGTAAGAGGCGACTAAGGGATATTCACCGGGGGACGGGCAGCAGCACCCCCTGCAAAATAATTCTGCATGCCCAGCGTGGGGATTATGGGCACTACCCCCATGAGATAAGCGCCAATAAAGCGCTTTAAAGGGATGCCTGTGTTAAACAGTGGACCAATACAGGCTGTACAGGTTGTAGAGAGGTAGAGGTACCATTCGTAGCTTGCGTGATACATCACGCCGCCGGCGCCGCGCCGTCGCCCGCCGTGTGCTGGCGTAACGTACCATCTGTCTTGCTCGTTGCGAGCTTCTTTTTTCCTCGTACAGACTACATAAACGCTCGCTGTGTAACGTTATGGTGAGTACAGACCAAACGAGCGAGAGCGAGTGAACAAACAAGTGAGAAATAGTAGTTACGCTCGTTCTATTTCTCTTTGATATAGCGACAGCCGGAGCACGGCTGAAGGTGAACGAAGGCCATCGTTTGGGCTAGCTTGCTTTAGTAATGACGTCCGCACTACTGGTTCTTTCGCGTTTGTTCGTTTCTTGCTCGCTTGGTCTGGTACCCGGCATTAAATTACTCCCTCATTGATCCACCCACATTGATGTTGTACTTGAATCAAAGTATGCCTTTATGTAATTCTATTTTCGTTATATCTCAATGCTCCTACTAAGCGTTTTACAATTTCCTTTTGCAGTGAACTTTCTGCATCAACAAGCCCTCAGATAAGTTAAACTTTTGTAAGGCAAAGGTATCCTTTAATGAATCACGAATACGAATATGTTTAGCATTATAACTATAATTATTAAATATATTATCATTATAATGATATTATCATTATAACATAGTACCATCGTACTTTCATCCATTACTTTACAATTTATACTCGTGATCGAGTAGTTTTCTTCACAAGAGGACAACAGTTCCATTTCTAAATTCCGTTTTTTGAAAACGAACAACTCACGTGGAACAGTTTTCAGTTGTCTACTCTAGGGGACATTTTTTTACACCCTCTGAAAAATGAGGGGAAATATCGATGGGAAATACATAGTTCCCCCTCAACCTATCTGGTCATACACTAACGCAACACGCAAGATTTAAGCATCACTATGTGGACATACGAAAAACCTTGGCATGTTCACATGAAGAAAAAATAATGTCATACTTATTTTTACTAAAGTTGTTTACAACGGGATTTTTACCATAATTAGAGTTTTGAGTTTTCGACTCAAACCATGGTAAATATCCCGGTTTAAATAACTTTAGTATTAATAACCATGATGGATTTAAGAATACAATTTTTTTATTTCTCAAACTGGACACACGTATGTCCAGTCGCGTGTGTTGAGTTAGTGAATGACCCGAAACTTCTCAGGAAGTAGGTGGATAACCCATGAACTGTCCAAACCATCTACAATGTAGATGGTTTGGACAGTTAATGTAGATTCTACATGATGTAAACGTGCCAATTTTGTTTACAGGGTGGCTGTCAGGGTTGCCGTGATCATGACCTAGTGCCCCATGCCAACGGCGCACCCTTCGCCCTGTCTCACGCCCGCCTGACACGCACTTGTGAGTTACCCCAAAATATACTTTAAATATACATTTTTCTTTTTGCATTTATTTAAAAACATTACAGCTATCTTTACAGGTAAGATTAAGATAAAATAAGATAAGATTTTACATCTTCTGTTGGCTAATTAATACAATAGAGTAGTACCTAAGCACTTATTTTGTAAGTCTAAAGAAATAATCGATTTGACTCTGACTTTGACTCAGTGTAATTTCTTTGGGGCCAGATGATGCTACTGTGTGAATTGTCAAGCGTAATATTTTAAGACTGTGCCATAAGCAATTTACTTCAAAATTGTACTTCATAATCGTTATTTATCTCAGAATCTGTGAAAGCTTCATATTAAGGAAATGTTACTTCGATCTTTTTATCTTGAATTACGTGTTTTAAAATAAATGTTTTATACACATTTGCTACATATTTTGCTATATTTCTCAGAAACAGCCCAGATTTTATGTTCGGTTTTTGTTTTACTTATCAACCAAGAAGTATTTCTTTAGTTATGTATTTAAATTTTTCTATTGGTATTTTCATGAACTTGTAATTAGGTAAAAACCGTTTTCACGCAAAGAAATTTCGGTGCACGTATTCGCTCTGTACTTTTCAGTCGTGAGAAAACCATATCTGCTCATCCCACTCGAAATCCATCTCGTAGCGGCGTTATTGCACACTCTTAATAGTGAACCTTCAAACGTTAGAGATAAATTTTGTCTGATTTCGTCGCGAAATTTGGCAATACCTTTATAAAAAATGCTAGTACCTACGACTTTTGGTCGCTTGGCCCACTCCGTAAGTGAACCCCCAAAGCTGAAATCGCATCAAAACCAATTTCAGCTTAATTACTCCTAGTAATTAATTGTCAATAAACTCATTAGCACTGTGATAATTAAAGCTTAAAGTTCCTGTCAACGGCACGCGACCAGCTTTGTGCTTTTCAAACTCCACAAATATTTATGCCTTCAAATTTATTTTAAATTGAAATGTCTTGCTTAAACGGTCATACCTAATCAATATTCAGGCTAACGTAAATAATTGTGGTGCTGGCTTAGAATTTACACCACCCCAACTCTTCCCGTGGGTGTCGTAAGAGGCGACTCAGGGATACCCACCAGGGGGCAGCAGCGCCCTCTGCAGAACAATTCTAACTGCGATCCCCAACCCGCATGACTAGCGTGGGGATTATGAGCATTACCTCCCATTAGATAAACGCCAACAATGGGCTTATCAGGTGGAGGCCTGCGTCCAGCAGTGGACCAATACAGGCGGCTGAGGTTGAGGGTGGATTAGGCAATTGTATTATAATAGTCTGTGTTTTTGCCCCCGCGCCTCACTTGCATTGTGGCTGAGTTAGAATTCTCGTGACGGTTGATAGAATATTCAAGTCAGTATAATTGATTTTGTTTTGAAAAACTATAAACCGACTTCAATTATATAGTTTTTTCATGGATACCACTGTCAAAACTAGCTCAAGTTAAAATGGGACCACACGAGAAGCACCAGCTTTCATATAAAAAATAATTATGAAAATTGAACTGTCAAAACTTTACTATGCAAAAAGGCTTACTATAAAATATCAGATTATCTAGAGGATAAAAAAGCTTGGGTCGGATTTTGCTCCAACTCGAAAAATAACTAACAGGCTAAAGGTTTCTTCGTCGTTTGTTTACCGAAGCGATCGAAATCAAAAATACCACTTTATTTCCGTGTCAGTATGGTGTCAGTGTATTTTTTAATATGATTTAACCTTTTCTAAGTGTACACTTATTGTATTTATGGAAATAAAGCATTTTTGAGTTTGAGTTTGAGTTTGAACCACCCAGTAAAAAGTTCTGCGGTAACAAACACAAAAATATACAGTCAAATTGAGAACCTCCTCCTATTTTCGAAGTTGGATAAAATGTGTTGGATTACAGAACTTTTTTTCTTTCACGTTTTACATCTGCTGTTGGCTACTTACATAAAAACCTAAACTTCCTAGCGTCTGTCTGTAGGCACTAATAAAATAATCAGAAGAAGACCATTATATATTCTTGCTGAGTGTAATTCCAAACGAGCTATGTATTTTTATGTTGTTTTGTAAAAAAGTTACTTACAACTAAGTTAAAGAATACTTTACGGACGAACGTCTGCGAAGTTATTCCATAAGTTTCGTACAAGTGCTTCCTTGAGTTTATTGGATTTTCTTTTTAAAATCAACTAAGCTTAGAATGTTGTTCTTGTTTGTGTGTTTGAACTTCATGCTTAGATCTCGCGTATTGTAACGGCAAGAAAAATCAAAAAAAAAGTTACTACAAGTATACTCGTTACACCCCCATACAAACCATGTTAGTCGAAGATATCCAAGGCCCGTATTATGAAAGCTTGCTCAGTCATCCTACTATGCTTGAGCAACGCTTTTCTATGGCATAAACATCACTCAAGCATAGCTCTATGACTGAGTAAGGTTTCATAATACGGAGAGGTCTGTGTACATAATGGGCCCCGAGATGTACAACCGATTGCCTGAATAATTAATTTTGTTTTAAAAAACTATAAACCGACTTCAATTTTTATAATTTTTTCATGTATTTTCATGGACCCCTTGTCAGAACTGAACAAAATTAAAATGGGACCACACGGGAAGCACCAGCTTTCATATAAAAAAAGAATCATGAAGATCGGACCACCACCCAGTTAAAAGTTCTGAGGTAAAATACAAAAAAAATACAGTCGAATTGAGAACCTCCTCCTTTTTTTGAAGTCGGTTAAAAAGTAAGAGATGCCGTTTCCTCCAGCTTATTCAAGCACAAACTTAAATCATGGCTACCGGAGAGTGTTCTGCAGCTTCAATAGTTCCTAGCGAGCGAGAGGGGTATATTAATTCACTAGCTGCGCCCCGCGGCTTCGCACGCGTTTTTTCTATGGAAACGTTTAAAGGTGATTTCTATCCCACGGGGACTGATTTATGGGATAAAAAGTAGCTTATCTTTGATTCCAGGATTGGAATTACCTGCATGCAAAATTTCAGCCAGATCTGTCCAGTAGTTTTGGGTGAAAGAGCAACAAACATATTACCAACTTTCGCGTTTATAATACACTCGAGAGCAATGAATCCGGGTCACTTAAAGAATGTTAAAAATCTCGGAAACTAAAAATGATAGGTTAATGCAATAAATTGTATTTAATAGACAATGTAATACTCCTTAAATGAAAGTAAAAAAAATATGAGTCACCATACATTTTATTAACACAAAATTACATAAAGAAAAAAACTGCTGATCTCTCCTTAAAGCAAAAATAGGAAACATGAAATTTTCGAACTTTATTACGATTTTCTTGAATTTTAATACTTCGTATTGCCTCCTCGTGCTTCCATTACTGCGTTTACGCGGTTTGGCATGCTGTACACCAAGTTCCTTATACGATTTTGGGGAATATTCTCCCATTCCTCTGTGAGAGCAATTTTGAGCTCACGAAGCGTGATTGGGGGAGGGTTTCGTTGTTTTACGCATCTGCCTAGCTCGTCCCAAGCATGCTCGATCGGGTTGATATCCGGGCTGCGCGCTGGCCACTCCATACGAGTATTGTTCATCTCTTGAAGGTAGTCATTCACAATCCTACCTGTATGAGGTCGGGCATTGTCATGCATAAATATAGCATCCTCACCTAAATTGACCATAAATGGACCAACGTGATCACTGAGGATTTCTTCCACATATCTTACGCTAGTTAAAGAGCCGTTTTCTATGATCACCAGCTCTGTGCGACTTTCAGAAGAAATTCCGGCCCACACAAGTACAGACCCACCACCGTAGGCTCCTTTTTCTTCGATGCATGCTTGCTTGAATCTTTCCCCTGGTCTTCGATACACTCTGTGTCTTCCATCGTGCTTGTAGAGCATAAATTTTGATTCGTCGGAGAACATAACTTTTGACCAATCTTCAATACTCCAATTTACGATTTTTAGGATTCTTTAAGTGACCCGGATTCATTGCTCTCGAGTGTATTAGTAGGATAGGTAGGTTTATTGCGAATAAGATTAAGTATTGTGGAATAAAATTAATAACAATTGCAATTAAATATTATAATTAGAAATAAGTTAGCAATAATTTTATTTAATTTGATTTTTATTTCTTTATAGCAATAAAACTTGTATCAAAACAGACTTAGGTCTAATATTAGTCCAGTGGTGTTACAATACTAATAACAAAACCTTTATTGAAAAAGAAAAATACAATAGACTCCCAAAAAACAATAAAAACTTCCACATAATCCTTTTTTCACTGAACTTGTATTGCACTTGCACTAACCTTGACTAGTGACGACTAAGTAACGAATGGCAGCAATTGTTCATCGGCCGTGCGTTTGAACAAAACGAGCGAGAGAGCCCTATACGAATAAAAGAGAAAGAAAGGGTCACTTATCTATTCATTGAGATCCAGTTTATGCATTAGCTCTGACTCTCGCTCGTTGATAGTAGGTACCTGAGCAAACCTTTAATTTTATTTTTATTACTTAACTGCCAAGATGCGTATTTAGGTGGGTTTGAAATAAATAAGAACTAGTTTATAAAATTTTGGAGTTCACCTTAACAGGGATTCTCGAAACAGAAACTGATTAATAAAATTAAGTACCTACTTACCTAGATAATAATAAAATTGAAGTCATATAATGATAGCAAATTAATAATATTAAATAAATTAATATCAATTTAAATTAATTTCTTTATTTAAACATATATCAGTAATTATTATATTTTGTTAACTGCATGTCGATTATTAATAATTATAGGTTCAAATAATGTATGTAATTTCGATAAATAAAAGGCTTTTTATTTTGATTTTATTCTATTATTTTTTATATAAATTAAAAAAATCGAGCTGACTGCATACGGTTGCAAGCGGAAGCGTTCCAAGATGTTGGTTGCAATCTACTTACTTCATGGGGATAAAATATTTTCTATCCCCATGATTTTTATATCACACAAGCTGTGTTGTACTGGCTTAGAATTTGCACCACCCCAACTCTTCCCGCGGGTGTCGTAAGAGGCGACTAAGGGATATCCACCGGGAAGCGGGCAGCAGCGCAACTGTTATACCACCAAATTGCGATCCCCAACCCACATGCCCAGCGTGGGGATTATGGGCATTACCCTCCATGAGATAAACGGAATTAAGGCGCTTATCAGGAGGAAGCCTGCGTTCAGCAGTGGACCGATACAGGCTGTTGGGGTTGAGGTTGAGGTATATCACATTCTTTCTCTTTTTCCGCAGTGTAAAGAATGCTGCCACGCTGGCTCCTTCTCTGCTGCGTGGTGCTGCTGGCTCGGCCAGCGCACCCGCAAGGCGCGCAGCAGTGCCCCGCCTCCAACACCATCGCGCCTTGCAGCTGCACCGTCAAGAAGAACGGCCTCGACATACTCTGCGAGTTTACTGAGCAACAGCATATTCAAAAGGTAATTATCATCATCATCATCATCATCTTCATCACCACCATCATCATAATCATCATCACATCATCATCATCATCATCATCACCATCATCACCATCATCATCATCATAATAATCATCATCATCATCATCATCATCATCATCATCATCATCATCATCACCATCATCACCATCATCATCATCATAATCATCATCATCATCATCATCATCATCATCATCATCACCATCATCATCATCATAATAATCATCATCATCATCATCATCATCATCATCATCATCATCATCATCATCATCATCATAATCATCATCACATCATCATCATCATCATCATCATCACCATCATCACCATCATCATCATCATAATAATCATCATCATCATCATCATCATCATCATCATCATCATCATCATCATCATCATCATCATCATCATCATCATCATCATCATCATCATCATCATCATCATCATCATCATCATCATCATCATCATCATCATCATCATCATCATCATCATCATCATCATCATCATCATCATCATCATCGCCATCTTCTTCTTCTTCTTCTTCTTCTTCTTCTTCTTCTTCATCAGCCATCATTATACTAGTCCACTACTAATAGGCCTCCCCTAATGAGCGCCATAGCGCCCTGTCTTCAGCATGAGTCGATGATCGGAGATCGTCATCCCACCTGGCCGAAGAGCGCCCTACACTACATTTGCCGAGTCACGGTCTCCACTCAAGAAGTAAGTTCTTGAGTGGAGACCGCGACTCGGCAGCCGACCCAGCGGTTGTCGGTTCTTCGCGTGATTTGGCCGGCCCACTGCCACTTCAGTTTGCTAATTCTTTGAGCTAAGAAAGTTACTTATTCCTTTTCCAGCGTACCGAAGTGGGAGGAAAATCTCTGGAATTTCATTTCGCACGCGTTTAGTGGGAGAGAAATATGTATGAAAATCTATTTCTAACGTGTATTTTTTTGGATTCAAACCCGGGTCTTCCCCTCAGTATGGGGATGTCATAACTGCTAGATCACAAAGTCGATAGTCGTACCGTGTCTGCTGTAACATCCCAAAGTCGGTTACCGTGTCTGGCAAAAATATCTGCGACTTTATACTATAGCGCTGTTTAAGGTTAGCACAGACCTGTGCTAACCCTATTAACAGCGCTAGTGCAGTATAAACAACACACATGCAGCCACCACAGCATGCAGCTGCTAGAAAAACGGCCACGACATTGGATCTATTAAGTATTTTGCGAGTTAACTGAGCCAAAAGGTAATTTTATAATAGAACTAAGATAACTCCGTATCGAGCAGTGACTTTTTTTCGCCGTAAACAGTACTTATTTTCTTCAACCTTCTATGTGCCGAACGGACGGCTCATTAGACAAGTGTAATTTTTTATAACTAAGAATTTGACATTATTTTCTTCACATTGCATGATATTTTGATGTACTACTGTTCAAACACAATTGTATGGTTGTTTCTGAATAAATGATTTATGATTATTTATGATTATGACGTGTCTTTAAAATGGCTTGTGGAGCAGCAGTTGGTATTCAGAAGGTAATTAAAATAGTAGAGCAGCATCAGTAGGTAATTTCTGAATACGTAGTACAGAAAATAATAATGGTAGCCTGTTTAGGTTAAACGCAACCTAATTTTACAATAACTAATTTTGATTTAAAAACTATAAACCGATTTCAATTTTTATAGTTTTTTTCATGACTTTTCATGCATCCCATGGTCAGAACTAAACCAAATTAAAATGAGACCACACTGGAAGCACCAGCTTTCATATAAAACAAGAGTCATGATAATCGGACTACCCAGTCGAAAGTTCGGATATAACAAACATAAAAAAAAACATTACGACAAGACGAATTTGAGAACCTCCTCCTTTTTCTTTTTTTGAAGTCGGTTAAAAAAACGAATTTTATTGAACAGCTAAAACTCTCTCGATGAAGTCACCTTCCTACCTTTTTTTATATTACAGTCATTCTCGACAAACTTAGAACACCCCATCTTATTTCCGTCCCTGGAATAATAAGATCAAAACAATAGCCTGAAGCTTTACAAGCTTCAGGCATGCCAAGTTTTTCTGAGCAAAAACAATTATTATACCTGCATTTTGCTTCTTGGAAGTAAGAGTAAATCTATAACGCTTTGAGATTGTCTCCATAATAACAAGTACAACTATTAAGTTGTACTTGTTATTATGGAGACAATCTCTATACACGACCATTAGGTCGTGTATATAGTATGTATAGATTCATATCACGCTTGCCTGAAAATACGGAATTGCAGAAAAGAAAAACAAACATTGATAGTTTTTATCATAGAGAATTTCATGAAATTTCCTACACTCTCTCACTGGTGCAAGAAACACATTATTGCAGTTAAGTGTACCTCAGCTGATTGAAACTGGCCCAAGTATGATAAAAACGTTCGGGGAATATGTTTTTAAAACTGAACACAGGAAAAAGTTAATAGAAAACGTCTTTTATAAAACGCACATATGTATACAAAAATACCCAAACAGCTAAATAATCGTTCTGTAAATTATCTGCTATGACTGATTTATTGCAGTTAGGGATACCTCAGCAGATTGAAACTGGCCCAAGTAGGTATAATAATATCGTTTGGGGAATATGTTTTTAAAACTGAACACAGGAAAAAAGTAAACAGTAACTTAGTAAGTAGTTTTTAAAAACGCACATATGTACTCATACAAAAATACCCAATATATTAAATAGTTGTTCTATAAATTACATATTTGAAATCACTATAAAAAGAGATAAAACTCTTCTCAACGAAAAAACTCTTAGTTTTACTTACACGCTTTCTGTCAGAGTCTGGGCGATATCATAGTGACATCATAATCACGATAAAGGCAAGAACTACGCCACTATGTTCGGGATCCTCAAACGAATGAATAAAATTGTTCTTCATGACAAACCATGGGGGATAAAAAAGTAGAAGCCATCACGAAGATAAGAAGGGGAAAGGGGATTATAGAGGATAGACAAGACGATAAGATCGGATTCCCGACGAGTGACGTAAAAAGAAGTTGTTACAGCCCCGAAACTTAGTTAAACATTTCCTCACGATTAAAATGCTTAATTACAGGGTAAGTATAAAGTATTCAAAGATCAACATTTTAAGTTGTTTGATCCGATTACGAAAGTGGATAATCTCGCTCAATACAAACTAATTGAATATTTAGGTAGCCGATTTAAATTAATATTTTCGCTATTTCAGTAAAGTATACATAAATACATACTTACTATTTAATTCGGAGGGCTTTTTTCTCTTTCCGACACTAGAACTTGTGCAAAAATAAAGGAAGGTAAGAAAATGTAACGGGTGACGTCATCAGCACGACCATTTATGGCAGATTTGAGGAAATTCACTTCAAGCGGTGGATAGATAGGAACTACACTCATCAACTATGTTGATTGAATTACATTTGAGCTGTTATTATAAAGGTATTCTCCATTATCATCATCATTACCACTGTCGGCATTCCCTAGAACTATACGAATACAATATTTCTTATCTTCTATACCAGGATTTGTATTGTAATTGGTCGATTGAACATGCAACATTCGTTTGCCAAAAGGTATTCGCCCTTTGCATAATTCACATTCAGACGTCCCCTGGAAATGTTGCCACTGGAAATATGCCAATGCTTCGAACATGGAGAATTCCAGTGAAAAGCACAAAAACAGAGAAAACAACCATTCGGACCGCTTCTGCTTTCCAATTGTGAATCCACGATGGCAATGGTTTTGAACCATCATATTTCTAACATATTGTTGGTTGCTCTATGAAATGCCCTAAGTCAGTTAAAAAAATGATAGCATATAAACAACGAATATGCCAAAACGAGGATTGTTTAGTAATATCTTCTTCGATGGGGTTGTTAATGTACGTATATGTCGAACCCGGAAAAACCTCGCTTGATTTTGTATTTCAGAAATCGGAACAGGATTTTGCCTTAAATGAGCCTTTTAACAAAGTCGAGTTCAATTAATTCATTTTGATTCACTACCCATTCATCCATGCATGTCCATTCAAGCTCGCAATCGGATGGTAGTTTTTGTATCTGGTTTCGGACTACACTTGCCAAGATTATTTTGGTTTTTTTACTAGAAATTCTCACTTCATGTTGAAATGAACGAAATTATGTTAGTAATTGAATTATGTAGTCCCTAAGTGTAGTCCCAATTTCTGCTGGAAATGTACGCTGTTGTTAAAATTGAATTTCTTGCGAAAGACTGAAAAAGCTCCGAAAATGAGTTTTTTCACTGTAAATTATAAGTAAATATATATATATATATAAGATATCTAGGCTAGAGCTATCTAACCCTACCGTTTTTCTTCTCTCTAACATAATAACTAGAAATAACTTCGTGAGGTTCGTCGACTTTATCCCAAATATCTCAGATAATCAATGAAAATGTGATAAAGATAAACTAAGAGATAAACTATTTGAAAACGATGCGACGACGCACACAAAACAGGGCTAACTAGCCTTTTAAAATTCATAAACATAAGTTTATTTTGTACAGGCAATGAATACACTACGATCGAAGCCAATGATAATCTTCTACCTGAAGCTGCGTCACAACAACTTGGCCAAGCTGCCATCCTACATCTTCCTGGGGCTCGACATCCGCCATCTCACCGTGCATAACAGCAGTCTGGCTGTCATTGAGGACTCTTCACTCAGTTCTATAGGTAACCTAGCATCTAAAATGGCCGCCGAGTTTTTAGCTGCGGATGGCTGAACGAGGAAGTCGGATGAATTGAATTTTGGAATCCGCTGTATTCGGTTCGCACGAATGCTGCATCTATCTTATATTCGATTCAATCGCGCGGCTGCCTCCGAGTTTTCAGCTTGGATTATAATGTGTGTTCAGTTTTGTATACATAAGAAGGCCTTAAAATATACTAGGTATCGTAAACCGGCTACTTTGACATATTGTGGATCGTTTTAGATATGTTATATTTTAATAAGGGTTTAAAACGAGAATTTTCATCCTAATTAGAACAGTTACAGTCGTACGGCTACATGTCTGGCAAAAAAACTGTTCTCTAAGGCACTTCTTCAGGCCATTTTTTTATTTGGTGTCAAAGTCGGGCTACTTTGTGTGTGACACAACGTCTAATTTGCACACAGGGTTACTTCGACGCCTAAAATTTTTTTTCCTATATTACATCACATAGACCTTGGTAAAGGGATAAAATCAATACAAAATGTAGAAAATCAATGTTTATTTATTTATATTAGTTAAGTTAATTTGTACTGCAGCTAAAGTTTAATTATTTTTATTTATTCTTCTATTTATCATCAATGGACGCACTTTAACCAACATTGAGCTCTAGTTTCGCTTCAAAAATCAACAAAATTCGTAGTCAAGCCCCGGTTTACGGTACCTTCCTATTTCAGACCTTTCAAAAAATTTTGGTTAAACGTAGAAGACGATGGATAGGCTAGATGTATACAGAATATTATTAGATACGTATTTAAAGTTGGTAAACATGTTATTGAGTCTTTTAATACGTGCTTATTCAACATAATTTTGCTTCGTCCACATTTTACTGGAAACAACTGGGTTTTGGGACATCTCGCTCGCCCAAATCTGGGCCTCTACTCTACAAATCGAAAACGAAATATACGCAACGAAACGATACTTCTGCTGGAAATACGATACTCGAAAAAACCTTCGAATCTCTCTTCGACCGTCGTCACAGAACAAATCGAGAGTCCGTTAAGCAAGCCAAGCCGAACGATAGAGAATGCGCAAAGTCAAAAGAATAGCCGGGGTCAATGGTATAAAGTAATTTATCAAGCAGAAATAACATAAATCTCCAAACGAAAATTGAAACGATAGGTAAATAGTTCTCGTTGCAATGTTCGTAATATAATATTGGGTTGATTTGTCACAAAGTTTCGCTGTTAAATTCATACTAACGTTTCGTTTTTAGTGCTGCTAAAGTACCAATTACGACGTCAATTGTCAAAAATACTTCGTTCGCAGCGTAAAAACGATGACAGTTAGAGTACGATTTACAAGAAAAAGAAAAAGAAACTTCGCTATTTGGTTTGTAGAGTAGAACTCCTGGATATTTAATGCGACACAAAATTCAATAATGGGTCGCAGTTGCCCACTGCCCCACAGGTCAAAGTGGCACCCGGTTCAAAAAGAGGACAACTCGTCCATTGGCCAGTTGATGATCGGGCGAGATCTCTTTTAACCAAAGAAAGAGGACAACTCGAGCAGAGTTACTACTACTTTTGTCACAACAATTATCTACTACTTCACTAACTCGCACCATGATTTTTGTCCCAACTGGTGTGAGTGGAAGAATCGTAAACATTATATAAGCTTGATTCTGCATCTTCAATTAATTTCGATTAGCTATTAATACGGGTTAGCTAATAACCTAGTTTATATTATTATATAAACTAGGTTATTAGCTAACCCGTGGGCTATTGCCCACTTACATTCTTAAGGAACTAAAATTTAATAAAATCACTAATTTAATGATAATTTGCAGGCAACAAGCTAACCCAGCTCGATGTGTCCCAGAACAGTCTCGCAACAATCCCGACCTCCTCGTTTGCGCACCTTAATCACCTGCTCATCTTGAATATGAACCATAACAAGGTAATTATGACGCAATTAGCTCTGTGAATTATCTAAGGGATCTGTAAGGAGGTAAGGTATCTGTTATTGTAGTGCCTCGGGGTCATTTCTAAGAAATTAAATAATATCCCAAAAAATTATCACTACGTCAGGACTTGACCAAAAACAATTTTGGGAGATTATTTGTTTTCTATGACTGTGGAATGCTTCTTTGATGGGTTTGTAGCCTAGAGAGGTTAATAATACGTACATTTATCACCCGGAGGCAGTAAACAGCAAAGACACTCGGCCCAGAAGTGATTCTGTATTGATGACGCAATTCGTTCTGTGAATTATCGGAACAAGGATAATTAAATAAGTAGGTAGGTACCTAATATTTACGTGTTATGTTATGTACGTGGGTAGGTTTCCGGAATAAGGCATGAGATTTTAATTAGCATTTCCCAGTTCTGGGATAGTTAGGTAATTAATTACTCACATGTCTATTGGAATCTAGACGTTATTTTGAATTGGCACTACAATTTAATTCTCTAACCTATGAAGTTAAGGCATAATTTTGTACGACGAGACGTTTCGTTCTTGGAGAAGTAAAAGATCGCTAGTGTTCAAAGCAGAAATCGCACAAGAAGCCAATATAGGCTCGAATTTTAGATTTAGTTGTACAAAATCGTCTCGTATCAATATTTTCACACTTGGTCCGCAGCGAGTCCAACGAAACGTCCGAATTCATTTGTTTCAATTCGATTCCTTCAGGCTTCGGCTACGACGAGTTCGGTCTGAAAAGATGTATGTTTAGCTTCAATAATATATATATATAGTATTGAAGCTACAGCCTAATACAACTTCTTTGTGTTTTAAAATGCAACAACAAATATTCAGAATGTAATTCCGCACCTCCTAAGTCGCAAAGTCTAATAATAAACTAGCCAGTCAGGCTTCTAAGCAAAGCTCTTCGTTTTTGTTAGTAGAAGTTTATTTATAGCTATTTTACTTAGCATAGTATCCATAGAACAGTACTTCCTATTTTGAGTAGCGAACCAATCTATTAGTTTTTATTATGAACATAAAAAGGTATGTACCCACCTAAAACGGTTGTACAACATATTGTACAACCGTTTTAGGTGGGTACATACCTTTTTATAAATATTTCTGTGGTTTTTAATTAATAGATTTAGTCCCATCATTGTATTGTAAATAGGGTGACAGAAAGAACTTTTTTTCCCCATCTGTCCCCCTAGCTAGAGGGATAGATATATATCTCACTCATACCATTTTCGGCGCACATAAATATTCATTTATCAAAATGCAGCCAATGAGCGAAACGAATATTAGTTTCTACGTGTACTTATTTGTTATAACTGTGAAGTGTTTATGAGTATTGAAACAATACAAGAAGTAATTTTGTTTGTAATTCAGAAGAAATCAAAAACCTTTACTATTTTGCAGGTAACAGCGGTGCATAACCGCGCTTTTGTCGGGCTCGACACATTGGAGATACTAACACTGTATGAAAACAGAATATCTGTTGTTGACGGAGAGGCGTTCAAAGGACTTGAAAAGTAAGTTTAACCATAGCAAGGTAATCTGCATCCGAGATTTTAGAAAAGAGTAAATTGCTAGTGAAGGCGTTAAAAATCTGTCGTAGGAAGGATATATTTTAAGACGTTGATATCGGAAACAAAATATCCTAAAACGCAGCTGCCGAATTCCCAAAAAAGACCTTTTCATTTGTTCCATACTAACCTAGACTCATCTCAGTATTGAGAACTACTTATATCATTTTCGAAATCCGCGTAGTCTATTCATCGACCTATGTTTCAGCTTTTGAGTCAATTGGGAAGAGTAGAGAAAAAAACAAGCAACGGCTAAAAAAAACTTACTTATTTCTGGGTATTTGAGCTCAACCACGCCTATTCAGTAAATTCTTTTGAACCACGAAAAATCATCAATCACAATTTAAGCTAACTAAAGAAAATAACACATAAAACCGATTCTTAGGCCAACTGCGCACATAATAGCCTCACTTTAGTCAATAGTGTTTCCCATTACCAAGTTATGGTATACAAAGGTTTCAAGTAAATTATACACTGTGTTCAACTTGATTGCTGGTTTGGACATTTTAGAGTGCATAGAATATCCGTAGCATTACCTGCTGCCGTAACTTTTCTTTCAGGTGTTCAGGGACTCTTGAGATAGCCCGAAACGAAGTAGTTACATAGAATACAGGTACATCTTTAACAGCTGTCACGATTCCCTTTTGTTTTTCGTATACCGAAGGCCTGAATTTGTGTCGTCAGTCGTCAGCGTGGATAGTATGAAAAACAAAAGTCAATTTAAAATCTCTCTGTTTTATTCTTTAATTTTCATTACCTTCCGCCATTCTCCGATTGGTTGGATCTCGTTTCCAATGTAAGTTGTGAAATTCTATCTGCAATATCTTCCACTCCTATTTTTAGTCCCACAGCCTTAAACGTGGGTCTTCACATGTTTTTTTTTACACTTATAGAAGCTAGTCAATGGCTATATGCTATATAAAATGTTTCCATATAATAATATGAGCACAAAAGAGAGACCCCAGATTAATTCGTAAACCAGTCTGTCCGTTAACAATGTATTTTACATTAAAGGTGAGCTGTTGTGTAAACGACTGAATAACCCAGCAGGTTGTGCTTTTGAACGCGCCAGGTGGTTCGAATTCTTGATCCGAATCGGTTTTATTGTCCGGAAACGTAGGGGATGCAATAAATGGTAATTTAAAATTCAGATGTTGAGCTGGTTGTTTGTTGAATTGTTTTCATGAATTTTAACTTAATTTATGAATGGTCGTTTTTTCAGGAAAACGCTGCTTGCTTGCACCTATTAAGTAGGGAAACATGTTAAAAATTATCGTCCGTCCCATTAAATATTCTTAGCGTAAATGTTGAAATCGGTTCGTCCTTCGTAAAAATATACAATAGGCAGGATCGAATATTTTTTATATTTTTATGAAGTTAGTATACCCACGAAAAAATACGCTAGTCTAGCCTTGTTTTTGCCTGAGCAGACGAAAGATCTCACTAGGGTGCTTAAGACTCTGTGGTAATTATAACGCCACACTTCAACGGGACTGAGCAATTGCTTTTTATTTTTGTCTCAAAATCCCAACACGGTCCATCATAAAAGAAAGTACGATATATAGACTATAAAGATTTTAACAACTGCTGACTAACCAAACTGTTTAGTAGGTTATGTAGGTACTTAACTTTTCTACGGTTCTTTTTTATTTCTTTTTTATGTCTAGAAAGCTGAAGAGGCTGAATCTTGGGGGGAACGACCTGACGGCTGTTCCACAAAAAGCGCTTGCTCTGTTGGAAAACCTGAAAAAGCTCGAAATGCAGGAAAATCGCATCGCATCCATTTCTGAAGGAGACTTTGCAGGTAGGAGCTGCAATTTTGCCGTTTTACAGGTTTCGGAAAAGTATTTTCGAGATACATGCCTTGAAGCAATTACCGTTTTACGGATGCTTTCATTTGGATTGTATACGTATGCCAAACTTTTTGCAATATAGCCAACAATTTTTAACCATATTTGTAATATATTTGTAAAATTTGTCACTGGTTTTCGTATCTTAACATTTTTCTAAACAACGATTTAAGTGATGCATGTTATGTTATTTATCGAAGGAAAGCATTTTCGCAAAGCAAGGGAAATCTTGTAAGCTCATACTTTCTTTTACCAGGTCTTCGAAACTTAGATTCTCTGGGGCTAGCCCACAATCAGCTACGAGAGGTGCCAGCCCAGGTGTTCTCTCATCTAACGTTCCTGAACTCTTTGGAGCTGGAGGGAAACCAGATCCAACGGATCGATGAGAAGGCTTTTGCTGGACTTGAAGGTATCGTAATCAGAATTCTAAGAAAATATAATCAAACTTTATGATAGGTTATTTAAAAGCTATTATTTTATTTTGTTATTTTATGTGTATTATTTTTTATGTATTTTATTTTTTTGTTAGTTTTTGTTATTAGGTATATATGTCTCATTTTATTTTGTTAATTATGAGATTATGAGAATAACACCGGCCCGAATAATATTAAATCTGTTTCTCATATGAATAAAACACGTTATACAGCAAAAAAATATGGGACACAAAAACCTTCCGACTTCTACATTTGCCTGTCTGTTTCTTCGCTTCCAAATTTTATTGAACCTTTTCACTTCACTTTGTTATTGATGACGCAGCTATTTCTACAGTATAATGGCTGTCTGCAAAAAATATATCACTTAATCTTTTATCGAGAAAATTACGATGTTGTGTGGTGTTTCAAGTTTTCCTGAATTTCGGTTTGTGGTAAAAGTTGTTGGTATTTTTACTGTCAATATGATCCATGATAGTAGCATAAGATTAACCCATCTGTTCAACCAGAAAACCTACAATACCTACGCCTGGGTGACAACCGTCTTCACGAGATCCCTTCAGAAGCTTTGCGCCCATTGCACCGGCTACGTCACCTGGATCTGCGCTCCAACAACATCACCTATATCAGCGAGGATGCGTTCACTGGCTACGGAGATTCCATCACCTTCCTTAATATGCAGAAGAACATGTGAGTCTACTTGACTCATTATCAGCCCACACGCACATGCTAAAGTAGAGCTCCTCTTGGCGGCGGCGGCGCGCCCCTTTGGATCACCATGCTTTGTATGGGCAGTAAAGACCTTATGATAAAATTCATCATATCATCATCATAATCATCATTAGCCTTCGGCAGGACGCACCTTTGAAGAAGAAACGGACTGTTGTACATTTGCCACAAAGTAAATTCACTAAAGGTTTTTATATAAAAACGTAACAATAATGGTGATAATTTGAAGAAAACCCGCCTTTGCACACTTTCCTTTAATCATTGTCACCATCGTCGGTCTTAAATACGAGGTAATAATCAAAAACTAACAGGTTTTTTTAATGGGTATCTAAAAATATTGTCCCAATGTTAATTCTACCCGAATTTAATATTCAATTATCATATAAATTTAATTTAAAGTTTTATATAATATATTATATTTCGAGAGCTCACACATTCAACAACATCGTGCAAAAGTGTTTAAAAAGCATGTTCCAATTCCATCAGACAATCCTGAACAAATCAATTATCAAAATAACATTCGATCGCTGAAGCGACTCGATGCTAGCTCGCACACAAAAGAGTTCAGCTTGTCAAAATGTAATTTCAAAGTCCCTACTACAAAAGGTCGCATTTGATTCAATAAGACTCAGTTCGTACATTACGTACTTTGAACTTTGTAGTAGTACCTATAGTTACCATTAAAGTACCTATAATAACTTCTAAGAACAGCAAAGAGGAACTTAATAATGCATGCCGCAATATATTATATCGAGCGAAGCGCACATGGTTGTATTTATAATGTTGTTTCTTCGGGAAACACTGGTTAATATCAATGAACTGACCACTTTATCAAGATAAAAATAGGTATCTTATTTTCATGGTATACAAAATATTGTATACCTACCATGAAAATAAGAGACCTATTTTTTGGGTATAACATATTTATTTATTCTTAAATATAAATCTGTCATCGTCTTCACCGCATTCTAAGAGCTTGTAAGTTGTAATTCATCACCATCTCATGAGTTTCAATGTAAATCATTATTTTAACTAGTATATTAAAAAAAAATCTAATTCTGCTGATAAACAAATAAAATAATACATGCCGACCTAATTGTTAACCAATATATATTTGGATTCTATTTATTGATTACCTTACCTATTCGTAAAATGTTAAGGATTGTTTATTAGAAGAAATAACAAGGCTAGAAAAATCTGAAATCATAACTTTACCGTACCATTTACTCATAATGTACTTGAGTGATGAATAGAAAGTATAATTTGGATAAAACACGCTACCCTTTTGCTTATCAACGGTAGTTAAGAAAGAAATATGTTAAGCGTTGTTGTCGTGACGAAAATATTTAACTAAGTTTTTTGAGCTTTCCATAGAACTATTCGAAGTTTTTTCTGAATTAAAGAAATTGTAGGGTTTTACTACAAATTTACGAACGACTGGCAAGTCATATTTTTGAAAGATTTAATTCATGGTTCATGAATCATGCCACATAGATTTTATGGGGTCTTCACCAAAACGATAACTCTAAATAAAAATGTTTACAGAATGCCCACGAGATGACAGAAACATTGATTGAAAAATCCCCGGCATTAACAAGTATCAAATATGTGAACAAACAGCTATCACTCAAACAACGCTTTCGATCGAGTAAGAGTAAACTATGTTGCAGGATTCACCAACTGCCGACGATGGGCTTCGACAACTTGAACTCCCTTGAGACTCTGAACCTACAGAACAACAAGCTGCAGCATATCCCTGAAGAGATCATGGAACCTATTCTGGATACGCTTCGAGTCGTCGATATAATGGGTTAGTTTAATAAAAGCATAAAGAATAAGCAACGGTTATCAAAAAATACACACCTATTGAACATGGTAATAAATAACACACTAATATTATAAATGCGAAAGTTTGTATGGATGGATGGATGGATAAATGTTTGTCACGCCAAAACTACTGAACGGATTGGACTGAAATTTTGCGTAATTCTAATCCTTTTTTTCTTCTTTTTATCACATAAATCAGTTACCGTGGGATAAAAATCACCTTTATACGTTTCCAAAGGAACAACGCGTGCGAAGCCGAGGGGCGCAGCTAGTATAATATATTTTAGCTATTGTTGTATTTAAAAAAATGCCACTTAGTTAAAATAGAAGCAAATATCATGCACAAAAAATTCCGATGTTTCGGTTTACCACATCACAATGCCGAATTAATTGAATTGCAAACAATATTGAATAATGTCTGGGATTTCAATTAAAATAGCTATATAATAGCTGTACCGTCAAAATGAAATATAAATAGTAAAGCCGTCTTTTGTATTGTGTGTAATATTATTTGTTTGATGAATATTTAAATCGGTTGGTTACATAGGTATTTTCGTTTCCACGAGATATCTATTTTGATATTCTATTTGAACGGAAAATGTCGTGTCACTCTTGACAAATAGTCTTTGTGAATGATGAATAACTATTTGAACTAATCTGAATAGCATGTACCTAAATGCAACATAATCCGAGTTCAGAGATAAAAATAAAAACGTTTTCAGACAACCCCTTGATTTGCGACTGCGAGCTGGCTTGGTACGAGGCGTGGCTGGCTGGTCTCAGGGACCGCGATGACGAAATGATGCAAAAGAAACGAACAGTCTGCACCATGGTCAACGAACACCGAGAGTACAGCGTTGCCAAGATGCCTCTTGAAAAGATGAACTGCAAAAGAAAACCCGCATATGGACGCACCGGAGACGCCCAGGTCGCAACTTGTAATGTAGTGACTAACACTCTCATATACATCGCCCTCAAGTGGTTTTAGATTGTAAACTTCTTATAGTCTTACGTTGTCCCCCTTTATTTGTGAAGGGTCCAACTCGAGTCAGCTGTGGCCGGATGACTCGATGTCTGATCCTTCACCGTTCGTATTTTCAGTTCGACGTAAATTGTGCAATAACTACGATACATATCAATTTGGGGCTAAACATAGTTGTAAAGGAGCGGTAGCTTTTGAAATAAGATGGTTTATACGGAGTGTAAGTTAGTGTGATACGGTATTTTAAGAACTCAGTTTGCCTTATAATGTACCATTAGCTGCAAATACACCAGCGTAGCAATTAGGTATCACGGAGATCGTGGTTGAATCAAGAGGATATAGGAGCCAAGGATGTAGAGTAAAATCTACATAGAACTTAAATCAATCTATTAGCAAAACGTTTTGATTTTGTAGTTATCTTTCGAATTTTAAACCTTATATTTTGTATCGTTTACCCCTGCCTTACGATAATATACATACATATTTAATAAGCTTATACGTACATATTTACGATGTTGACTATTACTATAATATTCTATAAAGATATATAACTATCTCTTTAATGTTTGGGTGAGTTCGATAAACTTGATGTTGAATAATAATGCAATATAAAACAACTTTCCCCAGTAAAAGGTTAATATATGCAATAGCTTCTTCTTGTCATGCATTTTGCGAGTAGATTCTTACATTGGCTGTTAAAGAAAATATTCGATTTGATGTAGATTTTATTCAATAATGATAGTTGAGATTATAAATGTATGGTTATCTTTCGTGTTAATTTTGCATTTTATAGAAAAACATAGAGTTCTTTTAATTTGAAATGTTATAAAGTTTAGAATTAATTTGTAAAGCATAGAGTATTTTTATTTCTAGATGTTTTGTAGTTTGATTTTGGTTTAAGTAAAAGTGCTAATTAAAGTAGATAATAAAGTTAGTAGAGGTAATAAATGTGACTTTGAAATAAGCTTCACATTTTTATGTTGCAATATCTATGTGCTTGCAATCTTGCATCTATGTGGCTGGTTTCTTGTAAAAGTATTAAACAACGCCTTCCTGTATAGGATTACCAAAGTGCTACATAATGTAACGGAAAACATATCCCTTTGTCTGAATAAGTATATAATATTAAACGTTTTTACAAACAAATGTTAAAAATTCACAAAAATAACGTGATCGTAGGTTACATCATGAACATAAGAAACGTGCTTATTGTGGTCCCAATTTTCGTGAATATATCTAAATTTTATAAAAGTGTTTATCTTATCGTATTTTATATATTATTTACATGTGTGTATGTATGACGCGAGGTGGAATATATAAATTGTAATCCATAACATACATTGCCATGTAATATTTTACTGACATACATATATCACGATATTATTTTACTATACTTATCTATATTAATATGCACTAACTTTACTACGTGTTGCACCAATTTATACATTAAGTAATGCACTTATATTAATTAGGTAGTCAGAGTCAAAGGAACCTGAATAATTAAGGAGTTTTGTCTCATGTAGTATGTTTATCACTTGATATATTTAACTTATTAATGTTCTATGTCGTGTTTGATAATCTTGAGCATTTTATTAACTTTATACTATTTACTGCTTTACTATAAGATCTGACGCAAGTTAATAAACATATCTATGAAATAAACATTAATATAGTTTGAAATTGCAAACACTCAATATTACTTCCTTATCTTAGTACTGTATATTTATTTGTACTACTTAGTACCTGTATATTTATTTGTTAGATAGTGTTTGCGAACTTCATTTGTTTGTATCGATTATTGGTTTTATCAAAATTAAACTAAACTAAGGTCTGTGTTCACCAAAAGATCCACAGACAATTGGGCGGTGATCGATCGTCGGTGAATTTTTGCGTTAAATGTTTAAAAATTTGTGTCAAAATCATCAAACAACTGTTTAAAATTTAACAATCTGTTGGTGAACTCGGGTCAAGAAATAAAAAACCATAAATTATTTGTTGGTTAAAATTAGATTACCATTTATTCAATTAACTATTGTTCAAATATTTAGATCCAGTTTAGGACATACATATGTTTGAAATATTAAAATTATAAAATTACCATGTAAAATCAGACCATGACGTTGCATATCAAGTAGTTAATAAGTCGATATTATTATACCTATTTCATTATACATTGTTGTCGTATAATATAACTAGACAATTGTTGTTAATCACTGTTGTGTATTTATGAATGAATATTGCTTATGTAATGGGCTAGGAAATCGTTAGTATGATTAACTTTTAAGATATTGTGTCTATGTACGTTTAAAAATTAATAATATCTTCGAGCAATAATCAAAACTATCTGAATGTTATAAATAAATCCCTAACTTAGTATCAGGAATATAAAACTTGTGAATTCATAATGGTTAGATATTTACCATGATTAGAGCGTGTGCAAAAAGCTTTGAGCTTTTTAATATTTCGGTACAGTTTCATGCGCCATAATCACAGAATAACTGGACTACGAAACTATTCCGTGATCATGGCGAAAAACCGCGAAACTGTGCCGAAATATTGGAAAGATAAAAACTCAAATCATGGTAAATATCGCGTTGTAAATGACTTTAGTCTCAGGAATATAACGTTTTAGTATATTATCAAGTAAAAGATTATATCTGAAGTATTAGTCATAATACTTAAATATCATATGAATTGTTTTGTTAGTATCTCTAAAGACAACTCTTACACTGTGTAGTAAAAATTTCAACTTAAACTTTAAAAACATATAAAAACCCTTCGTAGTTGGCGGTTTTATAGTCACATTTATTATTGTAAAGTTCTAACTGTAGATAACTAAATCTAATGATAACTTTGCTGTAAAACGTGTATTTATTTAATTTGATTTAAATAAAAAATATTAAAGGTAAGTGGTTTTTTATTTATATTATTTAAGGTACCCTTTACGCAAAATATTATTTTAAATTTTATTAAAGGGAAGTGTTTTTTATTTGGTACCCTTTACGCAAAATATTATTTTAAATTTGTGATAGTATACCTACCTACATAGACAGTATCCTACTAATATTACACCGCTTCCCGGTGGATCCATTAGTCGCCTCTTACGCCACCCACGGGAAGAGATGGGGTGGTGCAAATTCTACCACACAGCTACGACGAACATACGTGATAAAATAATCATACATGAAGCCGACCTCCTCATTTTTTCGAAGTCGATTAAAATTATTAAGTTATATTTTGAGGCCATGACCGAATTCGGGTAATTTGGTTTCGATCTCGTCATTATGATTAATTAATATGTGGACCTATTTGTGTAGCCAAACTTCAAAAACGGTTATTAAATTTTAAATATTAACATGAAGAGCAATAAGTGGATCGATACTCCATTAGTCTTGTGGTAGTCGGATAGTGCTTCGGTGGATTAACTTTTTAACCACATGGTTGATAACTAGACTATGCTTTTAGGTACCTAAGCCTCCAGATTTTCAATGATAGATAATTTTATACGTAAAAAAAATAGTTTGAAATTTTTAGATTTTTATTTATTCACCATTCTTATAACATTAGTGTTATATTATATTAGGCAAGTCATTTACTTTACACATTTATTACATGTCATGCCATACTATAGTTGGTAGGTTTACGTATGAAATGTAATATCGCTAGGAAATATTTTTTTAATGGGCCACCTCGACCGCGGGATAATTTCCTCTATAAGTACCTAATACGGAAGCAATTTTTAAAATTGGTCAATAATTGACGGAGAATTCGATGAACACAAAATATCCAGCTGAAGATAAAACCTCCTGTTTTCAAAGTCGGTTTAAAAAGCGTTGCCTACCCTTTTATTCATAACAAGATAGAAAACAAAATTAACTAAAACCCAATAACGGCGTTTACCGATTGTTCTTATTAAAAAAACAATAAATTTATCCCTTACCTACACACTATCTCGTTAGACCCCCATATCGTCTGACATCATAATACCCTATAACCAACGGGGTATTGAGACAAATCAATCTAGATACCTTGTCTAATGAAATCAAAGTAGTTTTAGTGCTACGTGGGAACATAAAAATCGGCAACATACAAACAAACAGGGTGCAAAATTCATAACCCTCATGAGTTACATAAGGCAACAGTTTTTACCCGACTTACAGTCGGCTAAAAACTGTTGCCAAGGATTGTTATTTCTCACTCTGATTATGGGAAAAGGTGATTTATAAAAAGGGTCCAAAGGCCCTTTTTAATAGATAAATTGGAAAAGGTTACTTGGAAGGTGGTCAAAAGCGCAAAAAGTTGCGGGTTCGTTTCCCGGTACCTATCGATATTTGTGGTAAGCCCTGATCACACTGCAACCGACAGACTAATATGGCGATGATGGAAACAAAAGGAGCCAGAGGGCCTAGGCAACGTAACAATCGATGATGTCGAGAGAGATAGTAGAAAAGTCTAAAACTGTATAGGTTTGAAATATTTTATGCCTTAATTATGAATTTTATGAAATAATGTCATGAATTTTTCCCTACGAATCTTCTTATTGTTTTCGTTCGCTTCATAGCGTATGCCGGTTGTCAGGGGGTCGAAGTCGAAGTTTCTGGTGCAAAATCAACTTTTTTAGCGCTTGCAAACACGAATCAGAAACTTCGATTTACTTTTTTAGAGTATTCATAATAGTCAAAATAGCATAATAGTCATAATTGTTTTTATTAGTCGCGGTTTCATCAGCGTAGTTCCCGTTCCCGTGGAAATTCCGTGATAAAATACACCCTATGTACTAAAAAGTAAGCTTTTTAATAGTTCATAGTTCATTTATTAATAACTATTATGTTACATGTCACACACAAAAATATAAATTACATAACATTACATGTAAAGGTATAATCCACAATGGACTTATCTTTTTAATAGTCATAAATTCATTAATGTCATATATCGATTGAACGATCAGCCACCTTTTTAATCTAAACTTGAAGGATGATAAGGATTGTGCGTTGGTGATAGGACCGATATGGTTGTACAAAGCTGTTCCCATTACGTGTAGCAACTTCAACGTCTTCGCTAGTCGTCGTGGAAGTGTTCTTAACCGGTTTGAGTGCCTTGTGTTGTATCTGTGACTGTCCCCAATCTTGCATATTCATTCAAGTTTTGACGCACATACATATAATGCAGCCTGGTACACGACAAGGGCGGGCACGGTCAAGATCTCCAAGGACTCAAAATGCGGCCGCGCGGACTCCTCCTGTGGAATTCGCACAATCCCCCTTACTGCTCTGGAGTCTAAAGGCCCGCTCCCAATCAGATGCACGCCCCCAAAGCTCCACACCATATTGAAGCAGCGAATGGACATTTGCAAAATAAATGATTCTTACCATAGCTCTGTTTAAGGTAGCTGAGAGGCGCCTTAGAGCAAAGCATGACCTTCATATCTTCTTGCACAGTTTGTCTATATGCGCCTCCCATGTTAAACTCTTGTCCGAGGTGAACCCAAGGAAAGTAGTGCTGCGGACTTGGTTGACGACTTCGCCTCCCAGGCTTACGGCCATTGGCAGACTGTAGTGCCCCGCCAGGTTGAAGTGCATGAAGTTGGTTTTTAAGACCGTTCTGATTGAACCACTTCTGCAATTACCTGCTACTGAGTTCAGCTTTTCCTGCAATGTCTCTAGATTTTTTGCTTCTACGACAGCCGCTACGTCATCCGCAAAAATGAGTATGTGTGCCCCTTTTATGCAGTCGGGTAATGGTGAAATATTTTTTTTAATCGGTCCAGTAGATTCGGAGCCTATTCAATACAAACAAAGAATTAAATCTTTCCTCTTTATAATATTAGTATAGATAATGACAAACAAATACATGAAAACATTTCAAAAATTGTGTAGGTACTTAATCTGCTATGTATGTATACCTAATCTATTGCCATAAAGTACAATTTGAGTTGAAAATTTACCTAAGCCTAATACATTTTCGAATAATAGATAATTAATAAAAAAAAGCGTTCATAAAAATTTAGATAGAACATCGTGTAACATCTTTTATACTAATAAAAATCGTAAAAAAATTAACCAAATGACATATAAAACTCTTAAATTATGCTACAAACTTGTCGTAGCTTTAATAATTATGACAAAAAAATTAGGTAAAATCAGAAGGCGCCGTCCGTTTGTCGTGTGGTGCCGGCGGCATAGAATTTGCACCACCCCAATTCTTCCCGTGGGTGTCGTAAGAGGCGACTAAGGGATATCTTCTGGGGGGCGGGCAGCAGCGCCCCCCGCAGAACAAATCTTCCACCAAACTGCGATCCCCTACCCGCATGCCCAGCGTGGGGATTATGGGCATTACCCCCCCATAGGCCAATCAGGGGGAGGCCTGCGTCCAGCAGTGGACCGATACAGGCTGTGGGTGTGGATGTAGAAGGCGCCGACTTGCGGATGTCAGTGAGCTTCGAGTGAACAAGTCAAGATTTCGCAGCAAGCCAGCAGCGTTTTAGTTGTTTTTTGAATGCAGGCTAATTGCGAACATCTGTTACTGAATTGGGGAGCTGGTTGTACACGTCTGATGACATGTGTCGTGTCAATGCTTTGACAATGAGCGCTCCACGGCAGCGTGTTCGTGGAGTATGCACGCACGAGTCCAGATTATGCAAGTATTACCTCAGTTCCAGCCACTTTTTCAATCTGACAAATTCGGCAGTCTTATTACGGTAGTTTTTTTTAACATTTATTTATGCTACACATTATTAACTTATTTGGTTTAAAACTGACATAAACCACACTTCGGTTTGTCCGTCAGCCTCAGTCTCTAAAGTTAGGTATAATTATCTGGTTTATAATGTACATAGGTATTTGGTAGGTAGTATAGAGGTACATTTCTACGTAAGTATTTTAAAAATATGGTCAACTCGTTACTTAAACTTAAACATTTTTTTAGTTAACTTTAACTAATAAAGGTAAGATCTGGTAAGATTATTTATCATGTAAGCAAGTGAGTGATGGTCCACCGACTAAAAGATCGTCGATTATACTTTTTAACTTAAAAAGTACTACATTAAATTGCAGCCATTGGCGCAGCCAACTGTACTCAGATATCGTATGATAAACTCTCATTACCCAACTTTGTCAATTACGCTGATTAATCGAGTTAAACGAGAACTTGTATACGTGGTTTGTTTAATAGCGCTGTCATATCGGAATGATGGATTAAAATGCCGGAATTTTAAATTGTAGGTAGTTCGGATAATTTTAATACATGACACGAGCATTTTATTCACGGAAACAGACTGTAGCTCAGTTGATTGTTGAATAAGCTCATCATTATTGAACTAATATATGAAGAATTTGATTTTTTTAACTAATGTTAAAATAATCATCGGTTACGCGTCAGTACGTTAGTGTAGGTTTACGCCATAAGCTATGGCGTAAACCTACACTAATAAAAACGAGAAGATTATAGTATTATTATTTGCCAATAGAGGAAGAGTCATATTTTTCAGTTTAATGTTTAAGTTGATTACGATAAAGTCGATTATCGAAAACACGAATAAAATAGTATATTCGCCAATAGATGTCGGACAGAGTCATGTTCTTCAGTTTAATGTTTAAGTTGATTAAGATAAAGTTGATTGTTGAAAACACGAATAAAATAGTATTACTATTTGAGAATAGATGTCAGGAAGAGTCAATTGATAACGATAAAGTTAATTATTAAAAACATAATTAATAAGAATAAAACGACATTTTCTGAAAATGAATCCTAGACTAGCTAGATCGACTTATCGCCCCCGAAACTCCCTGTATAGGTACTAAATTTCATGAAAATTGTTAGAGCCGTTTCCGTGTTCCGGATTATTTAAAAAGGCTTACTATAAAATATCAGATTATCCAGAGGATAAAAAAGCTTGGGACGGATTTTGCTTCAACTCGAAAAATAACAACTAACAGGGTTTCTTCGTCGTTTTTTTACTTAAGTCAACATACCGAAGCGGAATCAAAAATACCACTCTATTTCGGTTTCAGTAAACTTTTTTGATATGATTTGACCTTTTCTAAGTGTGCATTTATTGTAGTTATAGAAATAAAGAATTTTTGAATTTGAATTGTCGACCAAAGTCTTTGACGGACGCCTGTGAGGTTCATTTTTCAGGTCGAAATTTCCAGAACGGAAGCGAGCAAACCAAATAACAGGTTGGTTTGTTGTGATAGCTCCGTAAGCGTCGTCGATGTTGCGTTGCTGCCACGACGGTACTCATATTATTCCATAATAACTCGAATTTTTAACGTATCCATGTTGACGAAAAAGATTGAAATGCGATGAAAATGTAAAACTAATCAATTTTCTAATCTTTTGGCAAAATAATTCCATGTTTTTTAAATAAAATTAATTTGATATTAGAATTCTTAGCCAAACAACAATTTTTTTGATTTGTAATGACCAGTACTGCAGAACGGCAATTTCATAGGTAAAATATATAGTATTATGTTATACAAGAATTACTCGTTAAAAGGTATACGATTATTATTATTTCTACGTCTATTTTACATCTATTTTCTATTTTACGTCCTTTAACAGCACTCCCCGTGGACAAAGTCGCGGGCAACAGCTAGTTGGTAAATAAACGCGATAAATACCTATTATATAATACTTATATTAATCTACAGGTAGCTCAACTGTATTTATTATTAAGAACAATGTTCAATAAAATAAGAAAACTTAGCAGAAGGTGCCTAACATTGCTCTAATGCAGTTAATCATTAGGTACGCTTTACTGCAGTTGAGTTTAATTTCGCCTTGCAGGAGCCGTAAAGCAATTTCAAACGGAGCTTTGCGTTGCTAAATTGTTATGTCTAGGCGTTTGGTAATTGTGTGTGAAGTACCAACCTACATGTTTAACAGGTAGATACCAATTTTTTGTAACCTCTACGTTCTCGTTTCCTTTCAACGTGCATAGGAAACAAGAACTGTTTATTTCGTTTAAAACTACTGCTTATATACTTATTGTTTATTAATCATCATCATCACCATCAACCTATATTAGTCCACGGCTGGACATAGGCCTTCCCCTAATTAGCCCCATAGCGCCCTTTTTTTAACATGACATCCAGCATTTGCCTACAGTCTTTTGCAAATCATCATCCCACTTGGCCGGCGGGCATTTTGTTTATTTATAGTTATTATTAATTAAAATCTAATAATTTCTTCTTTTATATTGTTTATTAAATTTAAAGTCCTGATTAAGTAGATCATGTTATGCAAATACTTAAATATCGTTATTATATTCATGGTAGTCTTCCAGCAATAGCAAAATTCTAGCATATGTACCTATGTAAGTACAGCTTTTAAGTAATTGCATTGAACATTTATTATGATATGAGAAATGGTTAGTTTAATTATTTTATTCGTTAAATGACAGTCTTTTTAGGAAAATCGAATAACTAAAACTGATGAGGAATTATCGGAAACTGGTACCTACTCACTACCAGTGTCCGATACTTACTACCAGTTTCCGATAACTCCTCATCCAAAATACGTAAATTGATAGTCGCGTCGCAACAAATTGAAGGCATTTTAATAGGATCCATCCGGCTGGTGACTCCCAACTAGCTTGGCTTTTAACAGAGGTATTGGTTATTGTAGAGTAGACTTTGTTACAATTTCACTGCTTCATCTAGCCCCGCACTAAGGAAATAAGTTTTTCCAACAGCTTTCAAATAAAAAACGAATCATGAAAATCGGATCACACAGTCAAAAGTTCTGAGGTAACAAACATAACAAATAAAATAATAACAATAATATTGTCTAATTGAGAACCTCCTCCTTTTGTGAAGTTGGTTAAAAAGTAACACATTGCGTCTCTCACAAAGACGGAACAAACTCCACATAGAATATAATTATCTTGGCAATCCGTGGAAAGTAGCAAGACTAACCAGAAAAAAGAGAACAACAATGCTGTATAAAACGAGAAATTAGAAACAACCAAACCAGAAAAGCTCACATCGAAAACACATATTTCATCCACAAAAACTCATTATAACCTTCAGGGAATTTCAAAATTACAGACAAAAGAACCCAGTAGGAACAAAACAAAAACCAGAGTCCATTCTGACTTCCCATTAATCTGCGGCAATTTGTAGAGCGTGGGAAACACCAACGCATAACCAGACGGCCCGTGATTGCAACCCTCTGACACCCCCTTTCACCCTGCTTGATGAAAAATATATTTTCCATTTTCCCGATTTCAACACCCGGAGCGACGAGTCATGCGGCTGGTGTAGCCAACTATAGTTTTTGTGAATTTATTTTCTGTTGCAATTGAATTTTACTTTCGTGGTTTAAATTTTTGGAGTTAATGGAGTGCCTATTGCTTATAAAGTTATTCTTTATGTAAGCTATAAATATTTTACCAGCATAACGGCAGAATTACTTTTCTGTCAATAAAGCTTTTGTCTCCGCTTTTTTGAAATCTGTTGTTGTGCTCACCTCCTTTATAGTTCGTTTGTTTACAGAAATTCGTTACATTTGGCAAAAAACAGATAAGAATTATATTATTATTGTTGTTTATTGAATAGGATTAAGTGCACCTACCCCAGGCGGGGCGATTCCCACCAACATAGCACCCAATAAATAAAAAAACTGCGGAATAGGATATAAACCTATGAGAATTGGTGATAAACCTAAATGTTAGGGATATTAAATTCTTATTTCTTTATTGCAGAATAAAATAAAAGAATTAATAAAGACCGTTGTTATTATTATTACATAGCAAATATTAAATTATAAACAGAATGGCATAGGCGAGTTAACTAGCTAACCCATATAAGAGTTCTCTTCTGTTTTGTTTGTGAACCTTAAAGTTTATGTCTATCTCTGAGACAAAGTTCAAATCATGAGCATAAAATACGTTTGTTCAATAGCATTTCAAAGTTCACATATCAAAGATATATCGTTTCGAAGACGGAAAATGTAATTTACGGAAGGAGCGGCTTCTGAAATTAGATTTCCGATAGGACTCTAGCTTCGTTAGCATTCGATCAAAATCCGATGAAGCAAAGTTTTACAAGTTCACTGTTTTAGGCGGTGTCTTGTTTTTATGTAGATTTAGCTATGTGCTTAGGTATACCAACCTATCTACGACCAACGGACATTTAAGCTTGATTATCTAGTTTTATTTGTTTTCAATTATCAACAATTTTGAAATGACCGCTCCGTTACTAGACCATCAGAAGAATGTTGTTGCCAAAATTCGCAATTATACTACAAATCGTAATAGATGAGAAGAAAGAAGAAATTCGTCGAACGTAATGATATGAAAAAACCGCTTAAATTCAAAAATTATATCTATTGAAAATAGAAAGCTATTGGAAAAGTCACATTGAAACTTTAATAAACATATACATATAAATATAGATAATAAACATATAGTTAAATATAACTATATGTTTATTATCTAACATAATAGTTAAATATAACTTTCCAATAGCTTTCTATTTTCCATAGATATAATTTTTGAATTTGAGCGGTTTTTTAACATAATACAAAATATCCATTTTAAGCGAAATACGAAAAAAAGCGATATTATCTGCATATTTTGTCAATTTCAAAGCTCTTTGTTCTGGAACTCGGTAAATGTTGTTTAGGATCGTAGGATGTAGTTTAGTTTGATATTTTTACCGATACCAAAGTTAATGCAATAAAAAATATTTAACGGCTGGAATACCAACGTAAAAATAATAGTATTCACGAACAATGGGATATACTCGTAAAGCTACTAGCTGCACCCCGCGACTTCACACGCGTTTTTCCTATGGAAATGTTTAAAGGCCATTTCTATCCCACGGGAACTGATTTATGGGATAATAGCCTATGTTTGATTCCAGGATTAAAATTACCTGTAGGTATCCGAAATTCTAGCTTGATTCGTTCTGTAGTTTTCGCGTGAAGAGGTAACAAACATCCATCCAAACTTTCGCATTTATAAATTAGTGTTAGTGTGATGAATCATTATCACACTAATATTATAACAATCATCAGTTGAAATGATCAAAAAAAATTGGTGATTATACAAGAGGTCATGGATTACATTTCTCCTGTAAAATCAAAGCCCTAAGTGTCACGGTTGCTAAAATTACTAAAAACATAACTAGTAAATAAACATGGAATTAATATATCGCGAAAAAAAGCTTCTCAAAATATAGGATTCTTCTCAGAATATAGAAATAACATAGATTAATGTACCACTTTGTTTGTTTATAGTTCCGGACCGCCATTGTTCTGCATCAATAATATTCAGTATCACGCTCATACATCCAAGATACATAGTAACAGTCACGTATACCCAGAAGTGTATCCAAGTTCCTTAAACATCGGTCTCCAAGAAGCAGTAAGCGGCGTGATGTCTTTCTGTGTACGGACAATGGGTTTTGCTTGGCAAGGCCAGTGTCACTCTGATACCCTATTTATTTTGCGACGTGTGGCTCGAAATTGCGAAAACTAGAAAGATTACATACATGAGAAGTGTGCGGAAGACATTACTTAATTAAATTGTTATGCTGAGCTCCTCGTAAGTTCTGCATCCCTGGTACATGCTATGTATATTACTGAGACTTTTCAGGAATTGTACAATTAGTAATTGTGTTTTTTTCTCTATACTTTTCCAAGCTTTTAGTTCATTTATGCTCTTTTATAAATTTGTGGGTTGAAACGATAATCTTAAAAACAGCCAGTAAGAAACGAAACAATTATTATTACCTTTGTATTGTGGTTGCGAAAAATTTGGTGCGAAACAGCGCTGCACCAACCTGGTGGGTATATGGCGCAGTGCAATTAATATTACTTTCTATACCCAGTTCTATACCACTTTTATTTGCCATAACAAAAAAAATACAATCAAAGAAAAAAGTGGGTTGTGTGTTGAAGAACAGTATTATTTTGAACATTAATATATAAAATGGTATGTATAATCTAGTAACAGTTTTTGGTACACCTGCTTTTTTTAATTAGTATAATTCTTTCCATCCAAAGTTTGCCTGGAAGAGATCGCTTCTAAGCGATAAGTCCGACCATTGTAATGGTACCTAATGTCATTTTTTTGGGTACAATAAAGATATTTTATATTGAAATGAACTCAAACACATACAATTTAAAATAAAAAGAACTTAGAAATTAATACAGTTTGTTAGAGTTACAAAACGGTCCCAGTCTCAGCATGAGTTGGTTTCAACGCTGGTCTTCCGAAGAAAAATTTTTTTGTATCAATCGCCGGAAGAAAAATAATAAATTTTAATCAATCCGGCGAATGGGACTGTTTACCAGGCGGTCCCAATCGACGAAAGCCTCAGATAGCGTCGTCACAGCGAAGTAATGCATCCAGCGACATGGGGACACTTTCGATTGGTATTTTTATGGATTTTTATGGCTGAGCTACCTCTAAATTGTTTGCAACAGTCTCAGCTGTAACTGTTTCAAAATACTTCTTTTGTAAATACCACATATATATTGTTTCTATTATAACTGTTATAACTACATTTTATTATGTAACATACTTCCCCGATTGAATTAATAAAATGTAATTGAAACAATTAATTGGTAACATAAGCAGCAGGCCTTGCGTAGATTACCAATCAAAAGTATCCGTTGATCCTGACACTGTATAAAAGAAAGTCGATATCACAAATTAATATCCGAGCCGATCGTCTACATTTTCCGTATATTGATGGAAAATAAACGTGTACCTACATGTAAAATTGACTTGTTCATACCATACAGAAAACGTATAATATTGAATAATAATTAAGCTTTATTATCATGTTGAGTATAGATACTAATTAGTTATTCAATTTGTGAGGTTCCTTATAATTAAAATTGGGGGAAAGGTCACATAGTTCATAGGCATACGGAATATCTTAAAACTGGGATCTACGCTTTGTCTAAGTAATGATCACAACGAATTTGAAACTTATTCTCACAGATTTTGAGTTTAGTTTGGGCAAACTGTTGCCACGTGTGATTTTCTGATTTTCTGCAACAGTTCTGGAATCTTCTGTGGTCGTCTCGGACGTAAGTTCTGATCGGCGATACCAAGTTGGCAGCAACTACTACCCAATTAGATAAGCGCTCTAGTGACGTTTTAGAGATATATTGCTTTTTGGTAAGATTCGCGGGTGATAAATGTGTTTTATGTACTTTATTTCACATTTTGCGATATTTATTTCTTACTAGTTTCAACAACTGACAAAAAGTAGCTGTAGCTTGTATAAATTATGTAAAAAGTATTAGTTCCAGAACCCTTTTCCGACATCGCAAAGAAACACACCTGCATCATTCAGCCTATACTTAGTCCAGTAGTCTTAGTAGAATAAAACATTTAAATCCATGAATCTCGGTTCTTTCTATCCCATAGGAATCATCCTATGTGATAGAAAGAACCTTTGAAAATTACCCTAAACAACGTGTGCGAAGCCATGTATAGTACAGAAACTAAAGTAGCATAAAGCTCAAAAGGTTGTTTTTGTTATATTACGGACTTGTTTTTAGACAATAAAAACATTTCTAAATTGAATCGAGCCAGATTTTACCATTTCTAACCATATATTCAATACAGCCCGATATAATCTTAAAACCCGCAAAATCGCGATAGCAATTATGAACTCTCAATCAGCCTGTATTGGTCCACTGCTGGACGCCCCAATAAGCAAATTATTGGCATTTGTCTCATGGGGGTAGTCCCATAATCCCCACGATGGACATGCGGGCTTGGCATTAGAATTGTTCTGCAGGGGGCGCTGCTGCCTGCCCCCCGATAGATATCACTTACGACACCCACGGGAAGAGTTGGGGTGGTACAAATTCTAAGCCAGCATCAAACAGCTAAAATAGCAGCAATAAAACAGTCTTCTTCTTCTTCTTCTTCTTTTAAGCTATTTCATAGCTTCTACCGCGGGCCTTGAGCGCGGGGACCGAATCCAGAAATTCCGTAACGAAAAAACTTCACGCGACGTTAGAACGAACTGAACCGACGAACTGAACCGAACTGAAACGACGTTAGACGATGCACGGCCTTCAAGCCGTGCATCGTCTAACGTCGTTTCAGTTCGGCAGTCTTCGACACGGCGTTGTGTGCGTGCGATTAGACGTATTGCACGACTCTACGAAACTCGCACGAATCGAGACGAGCTGCTCCGAAATCGGACGAATACATAAGCAGCTGTTTATGAGAAAGTATATAGGTGTATAGGGACACCACGCTCAAAAAGTGTAACTTGAATTAATATCAAAGAAAAAGCAATACTGCATGAATAAAATAAATAAATAAAATTATAATTGCATAAGTTGATACAAAATGCTATGCAATAGCTTTACCGCGGCAGTCCCCGAGTGCCACACGTCTTTTTTTATTTTTGGCTCTGCTGCGTCATGGTTTGACACAATTCTACCAATGTCAGTTATCAATTGCACAGAGACGAAGGAATAGGAATTTAATTTATAGAGGTTGAGTTTGTATTGGATTAAAATAAAAGAGGATAATTTACATAAAATCAATCAAGATCATTATTTACAAAATCAAAACATAAACAACCAAATTAAAAAATAAAAAGCTACTCAAAAAGCAGTGAAATAAATTACAATTCTAAGCATAGAGAAACTTAAAATACATAAACTACAAATCTACAATTTTATATTATTTACAGAAATAAATATAAAATCAATACGTAAAGCCCACAATAAATCAGAGGTGTCAGAGATATTACGTCGGCGATAATCAGGTTTATGTAAGCCCAGGATAATCTGATTTCTCTGCGTTACCGGGAAATTTGTCCCATTAAATCTTTATAATGGTGTTGCTACATAAACTTGAAACAAAAATATTTTAATGATGAATGATGACGTGTGATGACGTGGCGGCATAGAATTTGCACCACCCCAACTCTTCCCGCGGGTGTCGTAAGAGGCGACTACGGGATATTTACCGGAGGCGGGCAGCAGCGCCTCCTGCCTAATAATCTGTCACCGCACTGCGATCCCCACACCGCTTGCCCAGCGTGGGGATTATAGGCATTACCCCCCATGAGATAACAGGCGCTTATCAGGGGGAGGCCTGCGTCCAGCAGTGGACCAGGCCTCCCGCTGATAATATAGGCTGTTGAGGTGAGGTGAATGATGAGGATCTCCTGCGACGCAGGAGGTAGCGGGCTCGATTCCCGCCTCAGGACAAATCAGTGTATAATCTGCAGATATATGTATGTTCAAGGCGTTCTGGATGTTTTCTATGTATAATAAAAAATATCTATCTAAGTAGTGTATTGTATTATGTATATCAGTTATCTAGAACCCATAACACAAGCTCTGCTTAGCTTGGGGCTAGATAATGTTGTGTGAATTTACCAACATTTTTCATATTCATATTAAATTCATGGAAAACCTTCCCGCCCGCTCCACAGTGAAACCTCTTCTCTCTCTTTGGTTTATTATTAACACTTTCATTGCCCATGATCCGCTCCAGCAATGAAAGTGTTAATAATAAACCAAAGAGAGAGAAGAGGTTTCACTGTGGCCGTTCCCGCTACGGTCCCGTACAGTGCGGACGTGTTTCTGATTGCTTTTAAATTCTAAATTTTAAAATTGAATTTGTGAGGAGCCCTGGGACTTTGCCCTGACAACCTCGGCCTTCTGGGACCACTGCTGCGTGTCTTCAGGTGGGGCCTGATCCATTTCTACATCGCGCGTCTTCGTGTCGTTGGTGAGCGTGTTTAACAATCTAATGATTAGAAATTCCTAGAGAAAGCAAAATTAATTTGGCTTTGGCCGGACGCGCCGGGAGGTGCCGAATGACGCCGGAGTGCACTGCCACCACACCAACGAGGCTTGATCAACCCGCTCGAAATTTCTGAGTTACTGCTACAAGCCGATGCTAAATACTAAGATAGCCTATCACACGAATCCTTGCCGTTCTTAAGTCCTACGCTAATAACGACTACGGTGGCTCTAAAACACAAGCCTATTCAATCTTTTGGTGATGTCAGTCCAACGTTCGCCGCCCCAGGTAGACTCTGGATCTCTTCTAAAGGCCCCGCCCACAATACTCCACTACAACTCTGACCCAACTCTTAACGCCAACTCTGGGGATTCAAGTGAGACCAGAGACAACTATTTTAAAAGGCAGAAACGGACTTTTGATTATATTGAGCCCGCTACATCTTCGACGGTGGAAATTAGAGAAATGTTCGAAACGTTCACCGCCAGACAAGAAGACAAATTAGAATCTCTCTATACAGCTATAAATACTGTGTTGACTCAAAATGAGGACATTAAATCTTCGTTAAAAAGCTTGTCATCTCAACACAATGAACTTCTTCAAAAAGTTCACAAATTGGAAACTGAAAATTCCACGTATAAAAAAAGAATTTCTTCCTTGGAAATGCAAATAGATAGAATGGAAAAAGACGTACACTGTGGCACAGTCGAAATCCGGAACATCTCAAAGCAAGAAAACGAGAATAAATCATATCTATGTTCCATCATACAGAATATTGGATCTGAATTAGGTCTGGGTATGATTCAAGACCAAGAGTTAAAAGATATATATCGAGCCAAGTCGGGTGCCATCGTGGTAGATTTCTCGACAGTTCAGCGCAAAGAAAATATATTATCTGAATTCAAAAAGTACAACAAATCAAAAAGGGAAGATAAAAAACCACTCTTTAACTCCGAGCACATAAAGCTACCTGGACCTCCGTCTAGAATCTACTTATCTGAGTACCTTAGTACCAAAATAAAACGCATTTACTACGAGGCTAGACAACTTGTTAAGAACAAGAAAATATTCGCTGTATGGCCGTCTTACGGGAACCTATACGTGAAAATAAACCAGGACTCTGTCCCGACGCGCATATCGGAAGAGCCCCAGCTACAAGAGCTTCTGAAGTGACTAGTTTTATTAGAAGTTATTACGTCTATTTTTATTGTGTGCCTAAAGTCATTAGTATTTTCACTTCCTTATACATACTTAATTAATATAAATATCAAAAATTACTCAACCTACTCGTCCATACCGCAAGTTACGAATATCTTTCTAATTAATAGTGTGTTTGACCCAGTTCTAGCTATAAGAACTTACTATTTAATATCCATTGTCTGTAATTTGCACATAACAACCACACACCATACACACCACTACACACTACACATTTGGTCTTTTAAAAAATCAAAAGCGCCCAGTTATAACCTTGCTTACAGCCTTACAATGAAGTACAATTCTATGCCGAAAAATAATAATGCAATACTAAGTGTCGCCACAATTCTTTTGCATAATTGTGTCCAGGGCTCAAGTTACATAAATAAAACCTTAAAATTCTATAAACAAAATCTGTGGATGATTGGGTGGATGACAACATTTTTGTCTCATCCAGTCCTCTATTATGATGGTTAACAACCATATTAATAATATTAACTTGGACCTGGACTCAATATCAGTAGCAAAATCTTTTTCGTGCGACATAGAAAATGTAGAGAGTTATTTATGTACAAATAGTAGAATGCTCAACATAATTTCACAAAATATCCGTAGTATTAATTGCAACTTGCCCAGTTTTTATACCTTATTAGCAAGATCTACTATTAGTTGGGATGTAATTGTGCTTACTGAATGCTGGCTCAAAGGAAACAAAAATATACCTGACTTGGACCATTATTATTACATAACAACAAGTTCACACTTAACCCAAAACGAGGGTGTAGTAATATACTGCCATAAAAATCTTAAAGTAACTCCCGTAGAGCCATCCATATGCGACGCAAATTGTCTTGTAATCAAACTTAACACAGATACCTGTATAATTGCTATATATCGACCACCTAGCTGCCACGACATAACAAAATTTATCGACTCACTTGATTCGATTCTCATTAGCTTAAAAACCTACAAAAATATAATAATATGCGGCGACCTAAACATAGACATATCCCCAGGAACGCACGATAGACGGTCATTCGAGTATCTTACGGTCTTGGCAAGTCATGGTATACTTCCTGGGCATACTATCAAAACTCATGGTTCAACTTGCTTGGACCACATGATGTTAAAAGCTAAACTAGACGCGTCTTGCTTTGTCATTGAATCCTCAATCACAGATCACGAATGTGTTGCTCTCTGTCTAAACTTAAACACAAAACTGGATTATTCAAATGGAACATCTCTAAAAATAGATTACGATGGTTTAGATCTCGTTTTAAAAAAATTAAACTTTCAAGAGGTTCTTAACAAAAATGATGTAAATGCAGCGACGGATCTTCTTATTTACCTACTCACTTCAGCTATCAGAGAAAATTCTATGATTAAAAATACACCTAAAAGAAAGACAGTTACTAAACCGTGGGTAACACAATCGTTGTTGAAATGTATGCGAAATAGGGACAACTTACACAAAAAGTTAAAAAAAGATTCAAACAACCAAATCTTAACCAAAACTTACAAAAGATATAGGAACTTTTGCAACTTGCAACTAAAAAAAGCTAAGAGAGCTTACGAGAAGCAACAAATAGAGAATGCAATGGGCAACAATAAACAGCTATGGAATGTTATTAAAAATATTACTGGGCAAAAAAAACTGATGGACCATTCAGCTAACTTACTGAAAACAGCGAATCCCACCAATGATGTTAACGCGGTAAACAGCTTTTTTGCTAACGTTGGCAAAAACTTAGCTGAATCTATAATCCCATGTACCCCTTTAGCACAACAAACTTTAAAATCGCCTTGTAACTCCTTCTTTCTCTTACCTACTGATGAAGAAGAAATATTTTCCTTAGTCAAAGGGCTTAAGGGGAAAAGTGCTTCCGGTCTAGACTTAATTTCAACAATATTTATTAAAAGATACCTGCCATACATCTGCACACCTATAACCCATATTTGTAATTTATCTTTTTCTTCGGGTATTTTTCCTTTTGCGCTAAAGGAGGCTCTTATAAAACCTATTCACAAATCAGGAGATAGAGACTGTGTCAACAATTTTAGGCCAATATCCATTCTACCAGCCCTTTCGAAAATTCTTGAAAAACTCATAAATAAGCGGCTCATTATGTTCCTGGAAAATAACAAATTAATCTCACCTACGCAATATGGTTTTCGAGCAGGATTATCTACCAGCGACGCCGTTAATTCCTTGATTGAGTCTATAGTAAATAGCTTGGACAGTAAGCTGAAGTCTATTGCAATTTTTCTAGACCTCGCGAAAGCTTTTGACACAGTCTCTACAGCCCTCCTACTTTTAAAGCTTGAAGAAATAGGAATAAGAGGTATACCCCTTGAACTGCTAAAAGACTGCCTATCAAACCGAAGACAACGCGTGAAGATTGATGGATGGATCAGTGACGAACAGCCTGTAGTATATGGAGTGCCACAAGGTAGCGTCTTAGGACCAACGCTTTTCCTCATATACATCAATGGACTGTGCAATCTACGCCTATACAATGGTAAGATCATAACTTTTGCAGATGATACTGCCTTGTTTTTCCATGGTCACTCCTGGCTTGAAGCTTTCAGTACTGCTCAACAGGGATTTGATAGAGTTTCTTATTGGCTGAAGAGCAATAAACTAACACTAAATATTGCCAAATCAAAATATGTAACTTTTGCTCTTAAAACTAACTTGCAGCCTCCTATTCACCACACTGTTGTTGCACATGAAAGTGAACATTGCGCCTTAAACTGTACCTGTATGTCCTTAGACAGGACAGACAAAATTAAGTACTTAGGTGTAATCATTGATCAGTCTCTTAATTTTCGAGCTCATGTAGATGCCCTCGCTGGACGAATGCGAAAGCTTATTTTTATATTCAAAGGATTGAGGAATGTAGCCGACCGGAAAACCATCAAGTTGGTTTACAGCGCTCTTTGCAAATCCATCATGGAGTACTCCCTGACAACCTGGGGTGGTGCCGCAAAAACCCATCTAATCGAGGTAGAGAGAGCTCAGCGAGCCATATTGAAGGTTGGGGCGTGCCTTCCCTATCGGTACCCAACTACAGAGTTATTTAAGGAATGGGATGTACTGACAGTCAGACAAAGTTTCATTCTTCAGACTGTAATGAAACAACATTCACTTCTAGACTACGACTCTACACTCTTAAAAGGTAAGCGCAGAAAGGGTAAAGTTTGCTAAACCCGAACATTTAAAAACTCCCATTCCCGGAAATTCTTTTCGTATATGGGTCCTTTTCTTTATAACAAACTTAATAGTCTCTTACAAATCTACTCCCTCCCAAAATACAAAGTTAAAGTATTGTTAAGTAACTGGTTGAAGCAACAAGACTATAATAAAATAGAAACATTCCTTAAACCAATGTCATAATTATTTTTGCAAAACTACAACAACAGATAATATTATTGATGTTTAGTAAGAATCATAATTAACTATCAATAGACCAAAAATACCGACCAGACACACCCACCACGTACGCACACACATATACCTACACATTATACACACACACACGACACACTCACAAAACACACATACTGCAGCTATGCTTAGTTTTATATTTAGTTTTATATCTAGTTTTATATTCCATTTTCCTTATGTACCTACCTACTCGTTTGTGAAATCTCTATAACACACCTTCTATTGTAGTAATAATTTCATAAAACTTTTATTACTCTAATTTTACCTCTATCTCGAATACCAAGTAAGACAAGTCTACTAAGACAGGTACTAAAAACACGAGTACTGTACCGTGCGGGTCCGTGGAGTGAAGCCCTGGTGACCTGTAATACAGGTTTTATTAAACCTACATCAGGCACCAGTCTTCACAATACAGGTTCACATCACACTACTATACCTACTAAATAAGACGGCTATATTTGTATTGAGAACCTTTGTGAAGAAAAATAAATGATCTTATTATTATTATTATTATATAAATATTGGTGATAATCAGAAGGAAGAGTCTACTTGACGTTAATAACAAGACGAGATCGTGACGACTCCTTTTAGTATGCTCCGCACGATAAAGGCGTTGTGCGTTGCACCTAATTGTATGGGATAAATAATTTTGTTTTAAAAAACTATAAACCGACTTAAATTTTTGTAGTTTTTTTCATGGACTTTCATGGATCCCATTATCAGAACTGGACCAAATTAAAATGTGACCACTCGGAAAGCACCAATTTTCATATAAAAATGAAAAGCAGACCACCAATCAAAAAAAAGTTCTGAGGTAACAAACATAAAATAATAATAAATCATTTATTTGAGACACAAACAGTTAGACATAGGTACTTATTATAAAAGGATATATCACACTAATATTATAAAGGCGAAAGTTTGTATGGATGTATGGATGGATGGATGGATGTTTGTTACTTCTTCACGACAAAACTACTGGACGGATCTGGTTGAAATTTTGCATACAGGTAATTCAAATCCTGGAATAATACATAGGCTACTTTCTATCCCATAAATCTGTTCCCCTGGCATGAAAATCACCTTTTAATGTTTCCATAGGAACAACGCGTGCGAAGCCGCGGGGCGCAGCTAGTAGAATAATAATAATAGAATCGAATTGAGAGCCTCCTCCGTAAAGAAGACGTCACATTCACGTATCATTACCGTTACTTACGTCAAGTAGACTCACCCCTGGTGGCATCACTATAATATATAATAATAACATAAAATAGTAAGAAAATAATTTTAACAAAAAGTATAATACTATTGCTCGTAAAAAGGGAAAAATGATCAGATCTAACCATTTGACCTAACAAGACTAAGTCACGTTGGTTTTTCATTTTATGTAAGGTACAGATAACTTACTGCAAGCAAGCTTACTGGTAAACTTACCACATCTATTACCAAATCTACATTGACGTATTGTTTATAATCTGACACATGGCGTCCTTGTCCATGAAATTAGCCGTTCGATCACGTTTATGTGTACAAAGATTATCTACTAATGGAGTGATACACATAACATTATTGTCAAACTTATCTATTACCTTAAAACATAATAATATAGAAGTGAAACTCCTTTATTAGACTTTTCTTTACCAAATCACTAAGATGTAAACAACCCTTGAAATGTTCTTCCATTTCTAAAAACTTGGCCGGATCATTTTAAACGTTAAAACATAACTCTTGATAAACTGGCATAAGAGTTGACAATCAAATTATGAGTACTTACGTAGTCCCGTTTAGAAATGACGAATTGAGGGAACAGCTATACTTATTTTACACAAGTTACCTACTAAAGTAACAAAAACCAAACGCAAGCTAAACAAAGTTGTGTTATGGATTCATGTACACATTACAATACACATTAAGTAAAGATATTTTTATTAAACAGAAAATAGCCACACCCGGAATAAATGTATTAATTTTAATTTTTACAATATATAAGCAGATCGTACAAACCTTTCTCCCAAGCAAATTCACCTGTGCAATTCAGTACCTAGTTTCACTTCTATGTGTAGAAATAATGATATTTTCTCCTGAAATACCTGGAAAGCCTGATAGTAATCAGTCAGAACTTTTGACAGATAGCTGAAATATTCAGTGTGCTTTCGCAGGAGTATGATAACCGGTAGAGCATGCAAATTGCGAAGACGCGTTACATCGACAAGATCGCTGTGCTGTCATTAAAGTAAGTTTTAAAGTTATAAGATCTAACGCCCAAACCCTCAAATACGAATTAGATTACGCACATCTCAAATGACGAATTTTTAACAGAATTTCATGACAAATTGCCAAAAACTCGTTTGCATAGTCGGGGTAAGTAACACTAATATTATAAAGGCGAAAGTTTGTATGGATGTATGGATGGATGGATGGATGTTTGTTACTTCTTCACGACAAAACTACTGGACGGATCTGGTTGAAATTTTGCATACAGGTAATTCAAATCCTGGAATAATACATAGGCTACTTTCTATCCCATAAATCTGTTCCCCTGGCATGAAAATCACCTTTTAATGTTTCCATAGGAACAACGCGTGCGAAGCCGCGGGGCGCAGCTAGTAGAATAATAATAATAGAATCGAATTGAGAGCCTCCTCCGTAAAGAAGACGTCACATTCACGTATCATTACCGTTACTTACGTCAAGTAGACTCACCCCTGGTGGCATCACTATAATATATAATAATAACATAAAATAGTAAGAAAATAATTTTAACAAAAAGTATAATACTATTGCTCGTAAAAAGGGAAAAATGATCAGATCTAACCATTTGACCTAACAAGACTAAGTCACGTTGGTTTTTCATTTTATGTAAGGTACAGATAACTTACTGCAAGCAAGCTTACTGGTAAACTTACCACATCTATTACCAAATCTACATTGACGTATTGTTTATAATCTGACACATGGCGTCCTTGTCCATGAAATTAGCCGTTCGATCACGTTTATGTGTACAAAGATTATCTACTAATGGAGTGATACACATAACATTATTGTCAAACTTATCTATTACCTTAAAACATAATAATATAGAAGTGAAACTCCTTTATTAGACTTTTCTTTACCAAATCACTAAGATGTAAACAACCCTTGAAATGTTCTTCAATTTCTAAAAACTTGGCCGGATCATTTTAAACGTTAAAACATAACTCTTGATAAACTGGCATAAGAGTTGACAATCAAATTATGAGTACTTACGTAGTCCCGTTTAGAAATGACGAATTGAGGGAACAGCTATACTTATTTTACACAAGTTACCTACTAAAGTAACAAAAACCAAACGCAAGCTAAACAAAGTTGTGTTATGGATTCATGTACACATTACAATACACATTAAGTAAAGATATTTTTTATTAAACAGAAAATAGCCACACCCGGAATAAATGTATTAATTTTAATTTTTACAATATATAAGCAGATCGTACAAACCTTTCTCCCAAGCAAATTCACCTGTGCAATTCAGTACCTAGTTTCACTTCTATGTGTAGAAATAATGATATTTTCTCCTGAAATACCTGGAAAGCCTGATAGTAATCAGTCAGAACTTTTGACAGATAGCTGAAATATTCAGTGTGCTTTCGCAGGAGTATGATAACCGGTAGAGCATGCAAATTGCGAAGACGCGTTACATCGACAAGATCGCTGTGCTGTCATTAAAGTAAGTTTTAAAGTTATAAGATCTAACGCCCAAACCCTCAAATACGAATTAGATTACGCACATCTCAAATGACGAATTTTTAACAGAATTTCATGACAAATTGCCAAAAACTCGTTTGCATAGTCGGGGTAAGTATAACTAAAATAAAATAAAAATCTTTTACTGCAGTACCTTTTTTAACAACCATGAATTGATTAGGGAGCCTCCATTTAAGCAAACATTTGCTTGTGTTTGGGGACTCCGCTCTTGCCAGTGTCATACATTAACTAAGTTAAAAAGATACAAGTACAGGGTATTTTAATTAACTACACACTATACTAAGTAAGTCCCACTTGCATTAGGATATTAAATGAGTAAATGAGTAGTAAATATGATTCCTTTCTGTAGAGTAAAGTTACTATAATATGAAGCTATGAATAAATGAAATAAATGTTAATAATAACTTTTTGTTTCCATTTGTAAAATGGATATTGATACGGATCAGTTGAGTAACCTGTAGATTGTTTGCAACGGTTAGCTAATTTTTTTCAATAGTAAATAATTCTATTGTTTAATTTTTTTGTCAATACAATGAAATTTGCTAAATATTGTTATTTTGTAACAAGTTGGTGTGCTCAGCGACTCTGCCTTTTACTGTGTAATGTTAAATAAAAAAGAATATAATATTATACTTGTTTGAGTAATTGGTTGTTTGATTACTCAAACGCGATGCATATTTAATCAAGAGGAGATATTGTAAAAGTATTAAACAATTTTTAACCACATTTTGCGATATTTATTTCTTACTAGTTTCAACAACTGACAAAAAGTAGCTGTAGCTTGTATAAATTATGTAAAAAGTATTAGTTCCAGAACCCTTTTCCGACATCGCAAAGAAACACACCTGCATCATTCAGCCTATACTTAGTCCAGTAGTCTTAGTAGAATAAAACATTTAAATCCATGAATCTCGGTTCTTTCTATCCCATAGGAATCATCCTATGTGATAGAAAGAACCTTTGAAAATTACCCTAAACAACGTGTGCGAAGCCATGTATAGTACAGAAACTAAAGTAGCATAAAGCTCAAAAGGTTGTTTTTGTTATATTACGGACTTGTTTTTAGACAATAAAAACATTTCTAAATTGAATCGAGCCAGATTTTACCATTTCTAACCATATATTCAATACAGCCCGATATAATCTTAAAACCCGCAAAATCGCGATAGCAATTATGAACTCTCAATCAGCCTGTATTGGTCCACTGCTGGACGCCCCAATAAGCAAATTATTGGCATTTGTCTCATGGGGGTAGTCCCATAATCCCCACGATGGACATGCGGGCTTGGCATTAGAATTGTTCTGCAGGGGGCGCTGCTGCCTGCCCCCCGATAGATATCACTTACGACACCCACGGGAAGAGTTGGGGTGGTACAAATTCTAAGCCAGCATCAAACAGCTAAAATAGCAGCAATAAAACAGTCTTCTTCTTCTTCTTCTTCTTTTAAGCTATTTCATAGCTTCTACCGCGGGCCTTGAGCGCGGGGACCGAATCCAGAAATTCCGTAACGAAAAAACTTCACGCGACGTTAGAACGAACTGAACCGACGAACTGAACCGAACTGAAACGACGTTAGACGATGCACGGCCTTCAAGCCGTGCATCGTCTAACGTCGTTTCAGTTCGGCAGTCTTCGACACGGCGTTGTGTGCGTGCGATTAGACGTATTGCACGACTCTACGAAACTCGCACGAATCGAGACGAGCTGCTCCGAAATCGGACGAATACATAAGCAGCTGTTTATGAGAAAGTATATAGGTGTATAGGGACACCACGCTCAAAAAGTGTAACTTGAATTAATATCAAAGAAAAAGCAATACTGCATGAATAAAATAAATAAATAAAATTATAATTGCATAAGTTGATACAAAATGCTATGCAATAGCTTTACCGCGGCAGTCCCCGAGTGCCACACGTCTTTTTTTATTTTTGGCTCTGCTGCGTCATGGTTTGACACAATTCTACCAATGTCAGTTATCAATTGCACAGAGACGAAGGAATAGGAATTTAATTTATAGAGGTTGAGTTTGTATTGGATTAAAATAAAAGAGGATAATTTACATAAAATCAATCAAGATCATTATTTACAAAATCAAAACATAAACAACCAAATTAAAAAATAAAAAGCTACTCAAAAAGCAGTGAAATAAATTACAATTCTAAGCATAGAGAAACTTAAAATACATAAACTACAAATCTACAATTTTATATTATTTACAGAAATAAATATAAAATCAATACGTAAAGCCCACAATAAATCAGAGGTGTCAGAGATATTACGTCGGCGATAATCAGGTTTATGTAAGCCCAGGATAATCTGATTTCTCTGCGTTACCGGGAAATTTGTCCCATTAAATCTTTATAATGGTGTTGCTACATAAACTTGAAACAAAAATATTTTAATGATGAATGATGACGTGTGATGCCGTGGCGGCATAGAATTTGCACCACCCCAACTCTTCCCGCGGGTGTCGTAAGAGGCGACTACGGGATATTTACCGGAGGCGGGCAGCAGCGCCTCCTGCCTAATAATCTGTCACCGCACTGCGATCCCCACACCGCTTGCCCAGCGTGGGGATTATAGGCATTACCCCCCATGAGATAACAGGCGCTTATCAGGGGGAGGCCTGCGTCCAGCAGTGGACCAGGCCTCCCGCTGATAATATAGGCTGTTGAGGTGAGGTGAATGATGAGGATCTCCTGCGACGCAGGAGGTAGCGGGCTCGATTCCCGCCTCAGGACAAATCAGTGTATAATCTGCAGATATATGTATGTTCAAGGCGTTCTGGATGTTTTCTATGTATAATAAAAAATATCTATCTAAGTAGTGTATTGTATTATGTATATCAGTTATCTAGAACCCATAACACAAGCTCTGCTTAGCTTGGGGCTAGATAATGTTGTGTGAATTTACCAACATTTTTCATATTCATATTAAATTCATGGAAAACCTTCCCGCCCGCTCCACAGTGAAACCTCTTCTCTCTCATTGCTGGAGCGGATCATGGGCAATGAAAGTGTTAATAATAAACCAAAGAGAGAGAAGAGGTTTCACTGTGGCCGTTCCCGCTACGGTCCCGTACAGTGCGGACGTGTTTCTGATTGCTTTTAAATTCTAAATTTTAAAATTGAATTTGTGAGGAGCCCTGGGACTTTGCCCTGACAACCTCGGCCTTCTGGGACCACTGCTGCGTGTCTTCAGGTGGGGCCTGATCCATTTCTACATCGCGCGTCTTCGTGTCGTTGGTGAGCGTGTTTAACAATCTAATGATTAGAAAGTCCTAGAGAAAGCAAAATTAATTTGGCTTTGGCCGGACGCGCCGGGAGGTGCCGAATGACGCCGGAGTGCACTGCCACCACACCAACGAGGCTTGATCAACCCGCTCGAAATTTCTGAGTTACTGCTACAAGCCGATGCTAAATACTAAGATAGCCTATCACACGAATCCTTGCCGTTCTTAAGTCCTACGCTAATAACGACTACGGTGGCTCTAAAACACAAGCCTATTCAATCTTTTGGTGATGTCAGTCCAACGTTCGCCGCCCCAGGTAGACTCTGGATCTCTTCTAAAGGCCCCGCCCACAATACTCCACTACAACTCTGACCCAACTCTTAACGCCAACTCTGGGGATTCAAGTGAGACCAGAGACAACTATTTTAAAAGGCAGAAACGGACGTTTGATTATATTGAGCCCGCTACATCTTCGACGGTGGAAATTAGAGAAATGTTCGAAACGTTCACCGCCAGACAAGAAGACAAATTAGAATCTCTCTATACAGCTATAAATACTGTGTTGACTCAAAATGAGGACATTAAATCTTCGTTAAAAAGCTTGTCATCTCAACACAATGAACTTCTTCAAAAAGTTCACAAATTGGAAACTGAAAATTCCACGTATAAAAAAAGAATTTCTTCCTTGGAAATGCAAATAGATAGAATGGAAAAAGACGTACACTGTGGCACAGTCGAAATCCGGAACATCTCAAAGCAAGAAAACGAGAATAAATCATATCTATGTTCCATCATACAGAATATTGGATCTGAATTAGGTCTGGGTATGATTCAAGACCAAGAGTTAAAAGATATATATCGAGCCAAGTCGGGTGCCATCGTGGTAGATTTCTCGACAGTTCAGCGCAAAGAAAATATATTATCTGAATTCAAAAAGTACAACAAATCAAAAAGGGAAGATAAAAAACCACTCTTTAACTCCGAGCACATAAAGCTACCTGGACCTCCGTCTAGAATCTACTTATCTGAGTACCTTAGTACCAAAATAAAACGCATTTACTACGAGGCTAGACAACTTGTTAAGAACAAGAAAATATTCGCTGTATGGCCGTCTTACGGGAACCTATACGTGAAAATAAACCAGGACTCTGTCCCGACGCGCATATCGGAAGAGCCCCAGCTACAAGAGCTTCTGAAGTGACTAGTTTTATTAGAAGTTATTACGTCTATTTTTATTGTGTGCCTAAAGTCATTAGTATTTTCACTTCCTTATACATACTTAATTAATATAAATATCAAAAATTACTCAACCTACTCGTCCATACCGCAAGTTACGAATATCTTTCTAATTAATAGTGTGTTTGACCCAGTTCTAGCTATAAGAACTTACTATTTAATATCCATTGTCTGTAATTTGCACATAACAACCACACACCATACACACCACTACACACTACACATTTGGTCTTTTAAAAAATCAAAAGCGCCCAGTTATAACCTTGCTTACAGCCTTACAATGAAGTACAATTCTATGCCGAAAAATAATAATGCAATACTAAGTGTCGCCACAATTCTTTTGCATAATTGTGTCCAGGGCTCAAGTTACATAAATAAAACCTTAAAATTCTATAAACAAAATCTGTGGATGATTGGGTGGATGACAACATTTTTGTCTCATCCAGTCCTCTATTATGATGGTTAACAACCATATTAATAATATTAACTTGGACCTGGACTCAATATCAGTAGCAAAATCTTTTTCGTGCGACATAGAAAATGTAGAGAGTTATTTATGTACAAATAGTAGAATGCTCAACATAATTTCACAAAATATCCGTAGTATTAATTGCAACTTGCCCAGTTTTTATACCTTATTAGCAAGATCTACTATTAGTTGGGATGTAATTGTGCTTACTGAATGCTGGCTCAAAGGAAACAAAAATATACCTGACTTGGACCATTATTATTACATAACAACAAGTTCACACTTAACCCAAAACGAGGGTGTAGTAATATACTGCCATAAAAATCTTAAAGTAACTCCCGTAGAGCCATCCATATGCGACGCAAATTGTCTTGTAATCAAACTTAACACAGATACCTGTATAATTGCTATATATCGACCACCTAGCTGCCACGACATAACAAAATTTATCGACTCACTTGATTCGATTCTCATTAGCTTAAAAACCTACAAAAATATAATAATATGCGGCGACCTAAACATAGACATATCCCCAGGAACGCACGATAGACGGTCATTCGAGTATCTTACGGTCTTGGCAAGTCATGGTATACTTCCTGGGCATACTATCAAAACTCATGGTTCAACTTGCTTGGACCACATGATGTTAAAAGCTAAACTAGACGCGTCTTGCTTTGTCATTGAATCCTCAATCACAGATCACGAATGTGTTGCTCTCTGTCTAAACTTAAACACAAAACTGGATTATTCAAATGGAACATCTCTAAAAATAGATTACGATGGTTTAGATCTCGTTTTAAAAAAATTAAACTTTCAAGAGGTTCTTAACAAAAATGATGTAAATGCAGCGACGGATCTTCTTATTTACCTACTCACTTCAGCTATCAGAGAAAATTCTATGATTAAAAATACACCTAAAAGAAAGACAGTTACTAAACCGTGGGTAACACAATCGTTGTTGAAATGTATGCGAAATAGGGACAACTTACACAAAAAGTTAAAAAAAGATTCAAACAACCAAATCTTAACCAAAACTTACAAAAGATATAGGAACTTTTGCAACTTGCAACTAAAAAAAGCTAAGAGAGCTTACGAGAAGCAACAAATAGAGAATGCAATGGGCAACAATAAACAGCTATGGAATGTTATTAAAAATATTACTGGGCAAAAAAAACTGATGGACCATTCAGCTAACTTACTGAAAACAGCGAATCCCACCAATGATGTTAACGCGGTAAACAGCTTTTTTGCTAACGTTGGCAAAAACTTAGCTGAATCTATAATCCCATGTACCCCTTTAGCACAACAAACTTTAAAATCGCCTTGTAACTCCTTCTTTCTCTTACCTACTGATGAAGAAGAAATATTTTCCTTAGTCAAAGGGCTTAAGGGGAAAAGTGCTTCCGGTCTAGACTTAATTTCAACAATATTTATTAAAAGATACCTGCCATACATCTGCACACCTATAACCCATATTTGTAATTTATCTTTTTCTTCGGGTATTTTTCCTTTTGCGCTAAAGGAGGCTCTTATAAAACCTATTCACAAATCAGGAGATAGAGACTGTGTCAACAATTTTAGGCCAATATCCATTCTACCAGCCCTTTCGAAAATTCTTGAAAAACTCATAAATAAGCGGCTCATTATGTTCCTGGAAAATAACAAATTAATCTCACCTACGCAATATGGTTTTCGAGCAGGATTATCTACCAGCGACGCCGTTAATTCCTTGATTGAGTCTATAGTAAATAGCTTGGACAGTAAGCTGAAGTCTATTGCAATTTTTCTAGACCTCGCGAAAGCTTTTGACACAGTCTCTACAGCCCTCCTACTTTTAAAGCTTGAAGAAATAGGAATAAGAGGTATACCCCTTGAACTGCTAAAAGACTGCCTATCAAACCGAAGACAACGCGTGAAGATTGATGGATGGATCAGTGACGAACAGCCTGTAGTATATGGAGTGCCACAAGGTAGCGTCTTAGGACCAACGCTTTTCCTCATATACATCAATGGACTGTGCAATCTACGCCTATACAATGGTAAGATCATAACTTTTGCAGATGATACTGCCTTGTTTTTCCATGGTCACTCCTGGCTTGAAGCTTTCAGTACTGCTCAACAGGGATTTGATAGAGTTTCTTATTGGCTGAAGAGCAATAAACTAACACTAAATATTGCCAAATCAAAATATGTAACTTTTGCTCTTAAAACTAACTTGCAGCCTCCTATTCACCACACTGTTGTTGCACATGAAAGTGAACATTGCGCCTTAAACTGTACCTGTATGTCCTTAGACAGGACAGACAAAATTAAGTACTTAGGTGTAATCATTGATCAGTCTCTTAATTTTCGAGCTCATGTAGATGCCCTCGCTGGACGAATGCGAAAGCTTATTTTTATATTCAAAGGATTGAGGAATGTAGCCGACCGGAAAACCATCAAGTTGGTTTACAGCGCTCTTTGCAAATCCATCATGGAGTACTCCCTGACAACCTGGGGTGGTGCCGCAAAAACCCATCTAATCGAGGTAGAGAGAGCTCAGCGAGCCATATTGAAGGTTGGGGCGTGCCTTCCCTATCGGTACCCAACTACAGAGTTATTTAAGGAATGGGATGTACTGACAGTCAGACAAAGTTTCATTCTTCAGACTGTAATGAAACAACATTCACTTCTAGACTACGACTCTACACTCTTAAAAGGTAAGCGCAGAAAGGGTAAAGTTTGCTAAACCCGAACATTTAAAAACTCCCATTCCCGGAAATTCTTTTCGTATATGGGTCCTTTTCTTTATAACAAACTTAATAGTCTCTTACAAATCTACTCCCTCCCAAAATACAAAGTTAAAGTATTGTTAAGTAACTGGTTGAAGCAACAAGACTATAATAAAATAGAAACATTCCTTAAACCAATGTCATAATTATTTTTGCAAAACTACAACAACAGATAATATTATTGATGTTTAGTAAGAATCATAATTAACTATCAATAGACCAAAAATACCGACCAGACACACCCACCACGTACGCACACACATATACCTACACATTATACACACACACACGACACACTCACAAAACACACATACTGCAGCTATGCTTAGTTTTATATTTAGTTTTATATCTAGTTTTATATTCCATTTTCCTTATGTACCTACCTACTCGTTTGTGAAATCTCTATAACACACCTTCTATTGTAGTAATAATTTCATAAAACTTTTATTACTCTAATTTTACCTCTATCTCGAATACCAAGTAAGACAAGTCTACTAAGACAGGTACTAAAAACACGAGTACTGTACCGTGCGGGTCCGTGGAGTGAAGCCCTGGTGACCTGTAATACAGGTTTTATTAAACCTACATCAGGCACCAGTCTTCACAATACAGGTTCACATCACACTACTATACCTACTAAATAAGACGGCTATATTTGTATTGAGAACCTTTGTGAAGAAAAATAAATGATCTTATTATTATTATTATTATATAAATATTGGTGATAATCAGAAGGAAGAGTCTACTTGACGTTAATAACAAGACGAGATCGTGACGACTCCTTTTAGTATGCTCCGCACGATAAAGGCGTTGTGCGTTGCACCTAATTGTATGGGATAAATAATTTTGTTTTAAAAAACTATAAACCGACTTAAATTTTTGTAGTTTTTTTCATGGACTTTCATGGATCCCATTATCAGAACTGGACCAAATTAAAATGTGACCACTCGGAAAGCACCAATTTTCATATAAAAATGAAAAGCAGACCACCAATCAAAAAAAAGTTCTGAGGTAACAAACATAAAATAATAATAAATCATTTATTTGAGACACAAACAGTTAGACATAGGTACTTATTATAAAAGGATATATCACACTAATATTATAAAGGCGAAAGTTTGTATGGATGTATGGATGGATGGATGGATGTTTGTTACTTCTTCACGACAAAACTACTGGACGGATCTGGTTGAAATTTTGCATACAGGTAATTCAAATCCTGGAATAATACATAGGCTACTTTCTATCCCATAAATCTGTTCCCCTGGCATGAAAATCACCTTTTAATGTTTCCATAGGAACAACGCGTGCGAAGCCGCGGGGCGCAGCTAGTAGAATAATAATAATAGAATCGAATTGAGAGCCTCCTCCGTAAAGAAGACGTCACATTCACGTATCATTACCGTTACTTACGTCAAGTAGACTCACCCCTGGTGGCATCACTATAATATATAATAATAACATAAAATAGTAAGAAAATAATTTTAACAAAAAGTATAATACTATTGCTCGTAAAAAGGGAAAAATGATCAGATCTAACCATTTGACCTAACAAGACTAAGTCACGTTGGTTTTTCATTTTATGTAAGGTACAGATAACTTACTGCAAGCAAGCTTACTGGTAAACTTACCACATCTATTACCAAATCTACATTGACGTATTGTTTATAATCTGACACATGGCGTCCTTGTCCATGAAATTAGCCGTTCGATCACGTTTATGTGTACAAAGATTATCTACTAATGGAGTGATACACATAACATTATTGTCAAACTTATCTATTACCTTAAAACATAATAATATAGAAGTGAAACTCCTTTATTAGACTTTTCTTTACCAAATCACTAAGATGTAAACAACCCTTGAAATGTTCTTCCATTTCTAAAAACTTGGCCGGATCATTTTAAACGTTAAAACATAACTCTTGATAAACTGGCATAAGAGTTGACAATCAAATTATGAGTACTTACGTAGTCCCGTTTAGAAATGACGAATTGAGGGAACAGCTATACTTATTTTACACAAGTTACCTACTAAAGTAACAAAAACCAAACGCAAGCTAAACAAAGTTGTGTTATGGATTCATGTACACATTACAATACACATTAAGTAAAGATATTTTTATTAAACAGAAAATAGCCACACCCGGAATAAATGTATTAATTTTAATTTTTACAATATATAAGCAGATCGTACAAACCTTTCTCCCAAGCAAATTCACCTGTGCAATTCAGTACCTAGTTTCACTTCTATGTGTAGAAATAATGATATTTTCTCCTGAAATACCTGGAAAGCCTGATAGTAATCAGTCAGAACTTTTGACAGATAGCTGAAATATTCAGTGTGCTTTCGCAGGAGTATGATAACCGGTAGAGCATGCAAATTGCGAAGACGCGTTACATCGACAAGATCGCTGTGCTGTCATTAAAGTAAGTTTTAAAGTTATAAGATCTAACGCCCAAACCCTCAAATACGAATTAGATTACGCACATCTCAAATGACGAATTTTTAACAGAATTTCATGACAAATTGCCAAAAACTCGTTTGCATAGTCGGGGTAAGTAACACTAATATTATAAAGGCGAAAGTTTGTATGGATGTATGGATGGATGGATGGATGTTTGTTACTTCTTCACGACAAAACTACTGGACGGATCTGGTTGAAATTTTGCATACAGGTAATTCAAATCCTGGAATAATACATAGGCTACTTTCTATCCCATAAATCTGTTCCCCTGGCATGAAAATCACCTTTTAATGTTTCCATAGGAACAACGCGTGCGAAGCCGCGGGGCGCAGCTAGTAGAATAATAATAATAGAATCGAATTGAGAGCCTCCTCCGTAAAGAAGACGTCACATTCACGTATCATTACCGTTACTTACGTCAAGTAGACTCACCCCTGGTGGCATCACTATAATATATAATAATAACATAAAATAGTAAGAAAATAATTTTAACAAAAAGTATAATACTATTGCTCGTAAAAAGGGAAAAATGATCAGATCTAACCATTTGACCTAACAAGACTAAGTCACGTTGGTTTTTCATTTTATGTAAGGTACAGATAACTTACTGCAAGCAAGCTTACTGGTAAACTTACCACATCTATTACCAAATCTACATTGACGTATTGTTTATAATCTGACACATGGCGTCCTTGTCCATGAAATTAGCCGTTCGATCACGTTTATGTGTACAAAGATTATCTACTAATGGAGTGATACACATAACATTATTGTCAAACTTATCTATTACCTTAAAACATAATAATATAGAAGTGAAACTCCTTTATTAGACTTTTCTTTACCAAATCACTAAGATGTAAACAACCCTTGAAATGTTCTTCAATTTCTAAAAACTTGGCCGGATCATTTTAAACGTTAAAACATAACTCTTGATAAACTGGCATAAGAGTTGACAATCAAATTATGAGTACTTACGTAGTCCCGTTTAGAAATGACGAATTGAGGGAACAGCTATACTTATTTTACACAAGTTACCTACTAAAGTAACAAAAACCAAACGCAAGCTAAACAAAGTTGTGTTATGGATTCATGTACACATTACAATACACATTAAGTAAAGATATTTTTTATTAAACAGAAAATAGCCACACCCGGAATAAATGTATTAATTTTAATTTTTACAATATATAAGCAGATCGTACAAACCTTTCTCCCAAGCAAATTCACCTGTGCAATTCAGTACCTAGTTTCACTTCTATGTGTAGAAATAATGATATTTTCTCCTGAAATACCTGGAAAGCCTGATAGTAATCAGTCAGAACTTTTGACAGATAGCTGAAATATTCAGTGTGCTTTCGCAGGAGTATGATAACCGGTAGAGCATGCAAATTGCGAAGACGCGTTACATCGACAAGATCGCTGTGCTGTCATTAAAGTAAGTTTTAAAGTTATAAGATCTAACGCCCAAACCCTCAAATACGAATTAGATTACGCACATCTCAAATGACGAATTTTTAACAGAATTTCATGACAAATTGCCAAAAACTCGTTTGCATAGTCGGGGTAAGTATAACTAAAATAAAATAAAAATCTTTTACTGCAGTACCTTTTTTAACAACCATGAATTGATTAGGGAGCCTCCATTTAAGCAAACATTTGCTTGTGTTTGGGGACTCCGCTCTTGCCAGTGTCATACATTAACTAAGTTAAAAAGATACAAGTACAGGGTATTTTAATTAACTACACACTATACTAAGTAAGTCCCACTTGCATTAGGATATTAAATGAGTAAATGAGTAGTAAATATGATTCCTTTCTGTAGAGTAAAGTTACTATAATATGAAGCTATGAATAAATGAAATAAATGTTAATAATAACTTTTTGTTTCCATTTGTAAAATGGATATTGATACGGATCAGTTGAGTAACCTGTAGATTGTTTGCAACGGTTAGCTAATTTTTTTCAATAGTAAATAATTCTATTGTTTAATTTTTTTGTCAATACAATGAAATTTGCTAAATATTGTTATTTTGTAACAAGTTGGTGTGCTCAGCGACACTGCCTTTTACTGTGTAATGTTAAATAAAAAAGAATATAATATTATACTTGTTTGAGTAATTGGTTGTTTGATTACTCAAACGCGATGCATATTTAATCAAGAGGAGATATTGTAAAAGTATTAAACAATTTATTTTGTTTTTATTCATTACTCGTGGTTTATTATTGTATAATAATTAAATAAACTTAAATAAGTTAGGTATAAGTGGATCTAGCATCGCCTTAGGGTTAAAAAAAGAAACCTGTCATGATGTTATGATTAATAAATAAATAAATACCTAAATAAATAAAAATGTTGAGATATGTTTAAGGACCTTTGAAAAGATCACGCATTTCAAAGAATAAAAAAAATTACAAGCATTATTCACTTATTCATTTGTGTTTTTATAATTATGTGACAAGTTGTCCGCTATATTTTTGTATACTTACCTAATTCATGAGTGAGACTATATCGCGCTACGCCTCGACAAAACGCGATTAAGACCTTTTGAGATATAGGCTTTTTGCGAGGTAGATATTTTGAGAGGTAGACCTTGTGAGAGGTAGACTGTCAGAGGGGTAGACCTCTAAAGAGTAAGGCCGTATACAGAAAGAAAGCTGGAAACTTATAAGCGCTTACCGGCGCTTGACAGCACTGGTCCGTTCTACACAAAGGAAGCTGGCTGTCGCAGTTGTTTATTAATTTTAGATGGCAGTGCCCAGCGCTGACCAGCGCGTGTTGAAGCTTGACGGCACTTGTCGGCACCGTTCAGGTGCTTATCGGCGCGCGCTCATATATTTTCCTGCGCGGCTTACCAGCGCTGTGAAGCGCCGGTAAGCGCGTAAAAGTTTCCAGCTTTCATTCTGTATACGGACTAAGACCTTTCCGAGAGGTAGACAATAATTCAAAAATAAATATCGCTACATAAGAGCCAGCAATCACCTATGTCTACCAAAAGCCCTATATTGGGAGTTTTTACTCGTAAGTCTACTGGGTACAAAGTTCCCAATGGTTATACGAATAAGTCTGTTGGGAAGAAAATTCCCAGGGGAGATAGTCGGACATTAAAATTGTAATCGACGTTATTGGCAGAAATTGTGGGCTTTGGTAAGTGTTCATGTCAAAATATGCCGACGAAGTTGCAGATAGTTCGATTTTATTTCAGAGAAAACCAATCGTGTATTTTTCTAAAGCCAGTTTGGGGATCCCAAACTGATAAACCGTTTTTGATTTTTGTTGCTGTTCGAAGAAAGTTTTGAAAGTTTTATGAAAATCGGATTAAAAATAGGTGTCCTAATGTTATGACATGTTATTATGAAACTCAGTTCAATGTTTAACTGTCGCCGACGGTCGGTCGGGGTACGGCAATATGTAAAAGGGAACTATGAACTCGTTCATGTTGAATTTAGTTAAATATTTGGTAATACTTAACAAAGAATGTGGTAAAATATGCCGCAATAAAATCACTCAAATGCATTTACATCTGTATTTATATCAAGTACCTACGTCTGGGACTAAGGCCCGTAATATGAAAGCTTGCTCAGTCATCGAGCTATGCTTGACCAACATTTAAACTATAGAAAAGCGTTACTCAAGCAGAGATTAAAGACTAAACAAGCTATCATATCACGGGCCTAAGACACGAAAAACTTTTAGAATAATTGTCTGTCTGTTTGTTTCGGCTTACGTCCAAAACGGCTGGATTGATTGTAACTGGACTTTTTATGTCATAAATCGGGTAGATACTTGCTTGATTAGATATAATCATTGATTAATTCAAAAGGGAAGATAGGTTACGTTCTCCCAGCGCTTATGCAAAAATTGGCATGTGTTACAACTACACGCAAACATACGCTCACAGTTATATTTCCAGTCCTGTGCAAAGAAGAACAAAGACGGAAAGACGTACCTAAGACCGAAGTGAGACCGAGACAACAATATTTTACGCGAATCACGACCGCCCGTGCCGCCGCCGGTCCGACGGTGACTAAGAGCACACAATTTTACACAATTTGAGGTTGCCATTTTTGAGAAACCAGTACCTCATCTTCCCTTTTTAATAAATCAATGGATATAATATTAGGTCCTTACATATGAAATTGGCGTTTTTCGTACTGGCCACTTTAATCACAAATTTCTCCTCTTTGGTAAGGAATTCCAAATTCAAATTTGTACAGCTATAGACTCATGTATTTGTGCTTCGATGATCGTCATTCATTTGTTTTTTTTCTTCTGTTTTTTTCTGTTTGCGTCACTCATTTTACAAAATGGAAAACTTAAAATATCGCATTATTTACGAGTACGAGTTCCGCCGTGGCACTAGTGCTGCGGAAACAACTCGAAGGGTGAATGATGTGTATGGCGGTCGTGTTGCAAAAGAAAACACAGTTCGTTTTTGGTTCCAACGTTTTCGTTCTGGAAGTTTCGACCTGCAGAACAAGCCCCGTGGACGGCCTGAGACTCAAGTTGATAATGAAGAGTTGAAGGCTATTGTGGAAGCGGATCCATCGCAAACCACGTCCGAGTTAGCTGCAGGCTGCGATGTTAGTGATAAAACTGTTTTAATTCACTTGAAGCAAATTGGGAAGATTAAAAAGCTTGAAAGGTGGGTACCTCACGAATTGACTGAAGCAAACCGGCAAACGCGCGCCGACTGCTGCGTTACATTACTAAACCGGCACAATAATGAAGGTATTTTAAACCGAATCATTACCTGTGATGAAAAATGGGTTCTTTACGATAATCGGAAGCGCTCAGCGCAATGGTTGGATCCTGGCCAGCCAGCCAAATCCTGCCCCAAGCGAAAATTAACCCCAAAAAAGTTACTTGTAAGCGTTTGGTGGACTAGTGCCGGTATTGTTCATTACAGTTTTCTCAAATCTGGCCAGACTATTACGGCTGATGTCTATTGTCAGCAATTGCAAACCATGATGGAAAAGCTAGCGGCTTGGAGGACTGTATCGCTCACGTCCGTAGGTGATGACCCTATGTTACCCTACACGTGTCCTCTGGGTGGTGCTAAGAGCGATACTCTCTGGTGGTAGGCTTCGGCCGTGGCTTGTCACCACCCTCCGGACTAAGCCAGTCCGTGAAGCAACTCTGTTGTGTTTCGGAATGTGGTCCGGAGTAGCCATCGTGGAGGAGACGGGTCTGAGCAGTTTTGCATTGGAGCAGCAAGAGTGTAGCAGGACAGCATCCAGGCCAGTGTATCGGGCGGCTGAACATGGAGGGTAGCGGGATCCGAAGCACCGTTCTCCGCTGGCCGACCGCAGGTTGTAGGGGGCCCAAGTAGCGTGCCAGCCACACGTGAAAGGCTGCCCCGCCGCCTCGCGAAAAATCCCGGAATGCTCTACCATGCCGGTTGGCGACCGGACGAGAGGATCTGATAGCCATTCTCGGGGGGGTTCGGGCGTCCCCGCAGTCTCCATCTTCAGCCCTCTATTGATGCACAAACCTGCTGTGAAACCTGTGCTCGCTGACCAACGCCGCGCTCAACTGCCGTCCACCCACTCACCTAACTCACCCTCCTCATGAAAAAAACTAAAAATAATAAGTTGTGCTCACAGCGGATGCACGTCCTCTCGCTTAACGTGCACCTCTGCAACATCCGAGGACTGCACTCAAATCTCGACTCAGTCCATCACCACCTAGAGACTGCGAAGCCCCACTTATTGTTTCTCACGGAGACGCAGATACGAAAGCCTCCAGATGTTGCATACCTCACATACCCAGGGTACACCCTGGAGCACAATTTTAAACCCAAGGCCGGAACGTGTGTGTATGCTCGGGACGACATTTGCTGTCTGCGCCTCCGTGACCTTGAAGAACCCGGTTTTTCGCTGATATGGATTTTGGTGGACACTGGTCTAGATAAAATCATCTATGCCAGTCTTTATCGGTCACATACTGGAGATGTTGAGACAACCAGGCTGTTCGATTACATCTGCAATACGGCTGATGTGGTTCAGCGACGCTACCCTGCTGCCAAACTGGTACTGTTAGGAGACTTTAACGCTCACCACCGCGACTGGCTCTTTCCGTACCAGAACACCGATCATGCTGGTCGAGAGGCTTACAAACTCGCTTTGACACTTAACCTCTCCCAGCTCGTGCTAGAGGCGACCAGGATTCCTGACGTTGAAAGCCACACAGCCAATTGCTTGGACCTTCTGCTGACCAATGACCCAGACCGAAATTCTGTGTCTGTGCTACCACCTTTAGGAAACTCAGATCACTGCATGGTAAGGTCAGTATCGTCGTATTCACCTCCAGATCTTACCCCTAAGGGTAACAGACGAATATGGCGTTACAAGTCAGCAGACTGGGATGAGATGCGTCATTTCTTCGCTTCATATCCTTGGCGGCAAACGTGCTTCACTTCCTGTGATCCATCTGTCTGTGCTGATGCTGTAACGAGGGTGATTAAAAGTGCAATGGAATATTTTATTCCATTCACTGATACTTCACCCTCTGACAGGACTCCCCCGTGGTTTAACTCCTCGTGTGCCAGTGCTGCGGTGCTAAACACAGGGCTTATCTTGCGTGGGTCGACGCCCGGAACAGTAAAGCAACAGATACATCACTTAGCAAGTCAGCCTATAACAAAGCCGCCAAGTCCCTCAAGAAGACGCTAAGGAAGGCTCGCTTTCAGCGGATTGGACGACTGGGATCTAGACTTGCCTCATTTCCAGCGGGGAGTAAGGCCTTCTGGTCGTTAGCCAAATCCGTCGAAGCCAACTTTAGCCGTCCTTCACTTCCCCCATTGCTGAACCCGGATGGATCGCTGGCCCACACTGCGAATGAGAAAGCTAATTTATTTGTGACTCAATTCGCAGAGGCCTCACGTCTTGAGCCCACAAATGTTTCACCACCCAGCCTTCCTCGATGTAGCACTAACATGCCTGAGATACGCATACATCAAAAGGAAGTGCTCAAAACTTTGCGTGGTCTCGACGTGAATAAGGCTAGTGGTCCGGACGGAATCGCGGCTGTGGTGCTGAAGTCATGCGCTCCTGAGTTGTCTCCCATCCTTACCCGACTCTTTCGCCTGTCCTTGAAATCTGGTAAAGTCCCCAAGTCATGGAAGCTTGCTAATGTGCAGCCTGTGCCCAAGAAAGGTAGTCGAGCTGATCCCACAAACTATCGCCCCATTTCAGTTACCTCCCTGCTCTGTAAGTGTATGGAGCGTGTCCTGAATGGCAAGCTCCTGGCATATCTCGAAGACAATGACCTCCTTAGTGACCGTCAATACGGCTTTCGCCGAAAACGATCTACAGGAGATCTTATTGTGTATGCCACCCACATATGGAGCGAGGCCATCGAGAAGCACGGTGAAGCCATTGCGGTTTCACTTGACGTATCTAAAGCCTTCGATAGGGTATGGCACGACAGCCTTATTAACAAGCTTCCAGCATACGGACTTCCAGACCTCTTCTGCAACTGGCTTCGCGACTTTCTGAGGGAAAGATCCATTCGTGTAGTCGTTGATGGCTGCTCGTCTGATCAATTGGCGATCAACGCCGGGGTACCTCAGGGGTCAGTACTCTCTGCCACGTTGTTCCTGCTGCACATTAATGACCTGCTGGTACCCGGTATCATTGGGTACGCAGACGACAGCACCGTGGTTGAGAGGTACCTATCCAACGGGAAAGCCAGCCGAAATGACGTACAGGTGCAGAGAGAAGACATGGTGCAGCGCTTGAACTTAACTCTTAAGGCAGTCTCAGACTGGGGCAAAGCCAATCGGGTTAACTTCAATGCCTCTAAAACGCAAGCATGTCTCTTCTCTGCAAAAAAGAGTCCGCTTGTCCAGCTTCCCGTTTTCCGCAATGTACCGGTACCTATAAAGGATCAACTGGAGCTCCTCGGTGTCACTCTCACACCAACTTTGAACTTTGGCACATTCATCGAGTCGAAGGCCAAAACAGCAGCCATGAAGCTAGGGATCCTAAATAAGGTTAAGCGATACTTCACACCGGGACAGCTTCTATCCCTTTATCAAGCACAGGTCCGGTCTGGTTTGGAGTATTGCTGTCATGTTTGGGACGGCTCGGCCAAGTACCAGCTTGCAGCCTTAGACTCGATCGAACGAAGAGCTTTCAGACTCATTGACGAGCAGTACCTTGCAGAGACTAAGGTTCAAAGTCTCGACCACCGCCGCAAGGTTGCTTGTCTCTCGATCTTTTATAGGATACATTTTGGAGAATGCTCACTTGAATTACATGACCTGATCCCACCATCCCCCTTCCACTCCAGGACAAGCAGACGCACAGCGCAATACCATCCATACTTGGTGGACGTACCCTCCACTCGCACTAAGCGGTTTTCCTCCACCTTTATTATTCGCACCGCAAATGAATGGAACTCGCTCCCTGCCTCTGTTTTTCCGGCCAATTACAACCTGGGTCTCTTCAAGACAAGGGTGAATAGGTATCTTCACCGTCGGCCGCATCTTCACTTTCCATCAGGTGAGATCGCGGTCAAACAAAGGTCTATTTACCGTAAAAAAAAAAAAAAAAAAAAAAAAAAAGGCTAAACAACCTAGGCTGGTCAATCGCTCCACGCCACTGCTGCTTCACGACAACGCTAGACCACACACTGCGCAACAGACGGCTACTAAATTAGAAGAGCTTCAATTGGAAAGTCTAAGACATCCTCCGTACTCCCCGGACCTTGCTCCAACAGATTACCATTTTTTTCGAAATTTGGATAACTTCTTGCAAGGGAAAAAATTCAACTCCGATGGGGCAGTCCAAATCGCCTTCAAAGATTTTATTGATTCCCGTCCGACTGGTTTTTTTAGTAAAGGGATCAATGAACTACCTATAAGATGGCAAAAGTGCATAGAAAATAATGGTTCATACTTTGATTAATTAAATATATTATATTAAAAAATATTCGACTTTTTGTTCCTCCCATACAAAACGCCAATTTCATATGTAAGGACCTAATATTATATTTCTTGCACAATACCCTAAGAATTATTTTTGACATTTTGACATCACTTAACAAAGCCCACAATTTCTGCCAATAACGTCAATTACAATTTTACTGACGATAATTATTATTGATTATTTCTATGCTTTGTCTGCAAAAAATAAAACCCATACCCAAATCTTCGGGGGAGAATCTGAAACAGAACTTCTCCAATAAAGGATGAAAAAAACGTATGATCGTTCACTACACGGTTGTTGTGACTAACAAAGAAAGTATCAACTTTTATAAAACTTAGCAAAATCAAGATAGTCGTTGTAACTTTGTAAAAGCAAAACAAATTTCAAAAACTGTAAGTACAGTTTGTGTTTGTAGTTGCAGCGAACAAGAAAATGCTTTTATGATCAATCATTTTCGTTTGTGTTATATCATATATTATTATTGTTGTTTGTAAATATATGGGTATGTACTAACTATTGTATTATACTTCCAACAAAACACACGGAGCAAATTACATATCGAAAAACATTTGTTCTGGGGGATCGAACCCGCCAAAATCGACAAGATGCAATGTTTTGAGAAAAATCATTCATATAATTCGCTATCAGAGTTTTACGTTGTATGCGCGTTTTAAGCCAATAATTGAGTTTATAAAACAGATTATAGAATTAAAACAATCCTACGTTATTTATTTTACTCTCTCGTGGGATTAAAGTAAATAGATAGGGTACTGTAGGTAGGTGAGTAAATGTTTTTTTTTGGTTAATCTCATACCGACAGTGTTCAATACGAAAAGCTATTTGAATTGGCGAAAGGCTATTTGATATTATTCTCACTATTTTTAAAGGTATTTGCGTGTAGTGGTTTTATTATTGCAAAAATGTAAACATAGTAAATAGTGAACCATTTCGACGACCGGTGTGGCGCGGCAGGCGTTGGTCCAACTACGACGCAGGGTATTTCGGGTTCAATTCCCACCTTGGGACAAATATTTGTACAACCTGCAGATATTTGATCCAGATGTTCTGGGAATTTTAAATGTCAAATAAAAAAAAAATAATGTATTGTATTTAATATATCGGTCAACTAGTTCCCATAAAACAAGCACTGATTAGCTTGGTGCTGAATGATGCTGTGTGGATTGTCGGACACTAACACTAATTCATTATTATTATTATACAGAAAGACATCATGCAGCGGCGGCGGCTGGCTCCGGCCATTGGTCCACACCATATTCGCAGTGATAACTACTGTCAGTTTCGTCCTCATTGTGATCATGGCCTGTAGAAATGCCAGCCAACCCAGCAGGCCGCCAGCAGAACCCCTCCGTTGTAACCTAAGAGGGTGCCGGGTGACTTGCAATCAGACACCTTACTATGGCCTTTATAATAATGAAATTATTACTGCTGTTACGGTAAGTTTTGTGTAAGACTTGAATTGAGCTGAGAGCTTATAATGAATAGCATGGGTTGTGCATGCTTAGTCAAGCCAAGTGCCAGGTGATCAAAAAATATGCACAACTAATGCACAACCTATGTTTACGTTTCATTGCATACAACGCAACTGGAATATTTCGCTAAAAGTTGTGGGTTATTTCAGTATAAATCGCCATAAGAAGACAAAAAATTAAGTCCAGTTTCTCCCTTGCGATTTTATTTGTTGAGTAAAAGGTTACCAGTTGGATTATGCCATCGGCATTAAACCCACCTTTCATCTAATTTTGTTAAATGTGTGCATTAAAGTAGGTACCTATTTAAACAAATAAACAAATTATATCCGAGCGACTTAAACTTATACCGGATGCTGTGAAGAAATATTTTTGGAAATTTGACAGCGATCCAATAGTTTCCTATGAACTTTTTGACAAGTAAGCGGAAATAAGCAATCATGTTCTCGAAAACTTTTTCTAATTTGGTATTGTGCACACTCATATTATTAACAGTACATTAGCTAAATTTTTTTTACAACGTTGAGTAAACGATAAACTGCCTTCCTCTTTCTATTAAAGTAAGCCAGTAAATAAAATAACCTCTTATCTCTGGGACTCAGAAGCATTGATTTTGAAATATACGTTTTTCGCTTCAGGTTGCTGAGGGAATTTGCAACAGAGTGGTTCTGGAGCTTAACGAACCTATGTTTGAAAACAACAGAATTCCAAATAATTGGCTGGCACCACTAAGATCCAACATCTACGAACTCTCTATAATCAAAGGAAATCTAAACCATCTCCCTTGTTCAGCATTCATAAGCCAATTCACATCCTTCACCAAGACTTTGACGCTACAAGAACTTAAAATAAAAACGTGGACCACTAATAGTTTAGTTGGGTTTTCTAGTCTAGAAAACCTCAATGTTATAGACAGTCAGCTCCACTACTTCCAAGCGAACTCTCTGCGTGCTGTTGATGACACACTGAAATCTTTGACCATCACCCATAGTGGAAGATGGGATCCTGCCAACGTAACCGGAGCAAGAGGTTTCGAAAAACTGCACATCGTGGATTTCTCAAATAATGATTTTCATAAGATTCTGGGGGAAGACAGTTTTGTAGGACTTGAACATTGTAAACTATTATATCTCAACTCTTGTGGCATTGTTGGAATCGGAGCAGGTGCGTTCGACCATTTAAAGAGCATTGAAGTCCTTTACTTGAACAATAACAGACTTATGACGATTCCACCCGGGCTATTTCAAACCATAGTATCACTGGAGTACCCAAAGCCAAGAATAAGTTTGCAGAATAATCTATGGCACTGCAGTTGTACAGAGGATGATCTGAGACAGCTAGTAAGAAAAGAAATTCAACTCGTTGAAACTACTTGTACGTACCCAGAGGCGATGAATGGCAAAACCTTCACCGAATTTGATGATTCCTGCGAAAATCAAATAGACGATTTGACACGAATGCCGACGCTACTTCATTACTATTATGACGTTGATACTAATTTAACATATGTTCAAGGTACTTGCCAAAAGACCAATTCCATAGAGAGTACCGCCACATTTTCAGCCAGTAGTCGGACTTTTCAGATAGTTACTCCAAAAAAGTGTTCATTGAACAAAACTAAATTTATTGATATTTCTTCGCTTTCACCGCAGCCTGTTAACGGTAATAGTTCAAATCAAAATAGCAGCTGGTTGACATTTTCCTACTTTTTACAGACAACGATGTATAACGCTTTACAGATAGGAGCGGCGGAAACCAACGATTACGGACTTCTTTGGTTCCAATCTGATTGCCCCTTAGAGATGTACTGCATGGATTCTATGCCGACATCTCTACGAATTTTCGATATTGACCAAAACTCTCAGTTTACTTTTTGTCCATTGAGGTTAAGCACTGGAGACATCGAAGAAGACCGCTGTGTTGCCTATTCTATGGACAGTTCTAACAAAACTAAATCTACGCAAATTGCTTCAAAAAAATGGATACTTTACCCCACGTTGGCATTGTTCTGTACTAGCTTTGGAGCCATTTTTGTTTACAGTTTGATCCGTGCGAAGCCCACGTTGCTCAAAGGAAGCAAGAGAATATTGTTTGTGAAACACAAAACGGTCGATGCCTTGGTTTTGCCCACGAAAGTACCACTTTCGCACGACACTATCAATGACACCTGTAATTCGAATAAAAATAACATCTTTACCCTATACACTAATGATACGTTGAAAACACCCAAATTCAATACAATGAAATCCATAAGAAGTAATAAAAGTGGTTCCCCAAGCTACGTTTCCGCATTTCAGCCTTCCAAAGATCAGTTAGCTGAATGGCGGATCAGTAACCATTTCAATAACGACCTAACTATTAACTCGAACTCGGAACTGTCTACATTGTGGGTTTGCGGCGACGCTCCGTACTATTCATTCGATGGAAGCGATACTTATGAGAGCTTAAAGTAGTTTGATCGATCGTGCCCTCTTGCTTTCAGGAAACGTTGGCAATTCATCACAATGGATCGTTTTTCACTTGTGGAGTCGGTTAGTCCATTAGCGTTGTGGTAATTTGTTTCGGTGTCGTGTTGCGGCGTGCGTCGTCACCGCGCGCTCGTGAATCAGTCCCATGCTCTACAGCTGTTTGACCAGACGCCATTTGCTCGCCAGCACTCCATGCATTGTTTCACTCAGATCTATTTTCGCCGCTAGTTAAAATCGACTGTAGGCCTAGACATCAATTAGTTACCGAGATCGGAATTTATATGTCGCGCTAATCTCGCTTCGTACGTTTTATTAGATGTAGTTGGAACGCTGAGCAGGAAATGTGGCTTGGTATTTGGCAATATTCATTCTATTATTGAAATTGTTTTGTATAATATAGGTTATCAAATAGTATTATTGTTAAAATAATTTATGATTATGTTTATAGCACTCTGTGAGTATTATCAATAAGCTAGTGACGCAGCATAATACGACAAAATATATGAATTTAAAAGAACCTAAATTAGTTTTCCCTTGGTGTCATTATGTCCTAGGTACAAAATAACTTTTAGTTATCATTTTGTACATTAAAATTTAGATTTATATTCATTTTAAAAACGCCGCTCTAAAAGGTGGATAAATGAACATTTGGAAAATTTCCTCTTGTTTTCATTCGCAAATGCGTAAGTATACTTATTTTGTTAAATTATCAAATCAACAAGTTAGCTATTGTTTTCTAATAAATCAATCGAGACCCATATCCGCTGCCAAATTTAGCACGAAAACTCTGAACTGCCAAAAACCGAAAGCAAGGTAACACCTTATATTTAGCAAGTATTGCCTTTTCTACTATCAATAGTTTGTAACGGGCTACAATAGTTTTGGCAGCCCCAAGTTTTCCGGTGGTGAGTCTGAACAATGCTCTTGGCAGTGACACTAAACTGCCTGTGGACATGTAGCAGACTTCTGGGGCGGAATCGCTCTAATTTTCATCACGCTGTCGTATAGAGCCGGCATAGATTAGCACCACCCCATCTTCTCTCGTGGATGTCGGAAGAAGCAACTAAGGGACACACCAGGGGACGGGCAGCAGCACCCCCAGCAGACCGACTCCATTACCAAACTATCCCCAACCCGTGGTTGCACAGCGTGGTTGCACAGCGTCAAAAAGTTGTCTCCAGTTCCCGGCCAGCGGAATCGCTCTAATTTTCATCACGCTGTCGTGTGGAGCCGGCATAGATTAGCACCACCCCAACTCCTCCCGTGGATGTCGTAAGAAGCGACTAAGGGACACACACACCAGGGGGCGGGCAGCAGCACCCCCAGCAGACCGATTCCATTACCAAACTATCCCCAACCCGTGATTGCACAGCGCCAAAAAGTTTTCCCCAGTTCCCGGCCGACTCGCTATTCCTGTCCAAGGTAACTAGGTATCTATGAGACGACTAGTCTTTGCTGAAGCGTAGCTCCGTAGTTGTTCGGACATGTGTAAATTCGGTGAACAAATTCACTGTTGTGCAAAAATCCTCAAGAAAATCGAAGCGGACAATATGGCCGCTTCGATTAAGTGTTTATGACACGTAACCAAATCCGCCGGTAGACTGTCCGTTGTCTATGAGTACATCGCCAGGGTTGCCAGCTGATAATGACTGTGTCACTGATGCATCAGCGGCAGTAATTAATCGACACTACCTGCCGACCATTGTTCGGTGTCAATGAATCGTCCACGATAATAATTGTGTTGATATAATATTATGTATGTTGATTGAATACTGGCAAATAATTGGGATGGTGTGGAAGTGTTGTGATGAGTGTTGTCTATTAATAGCGACGAAGAATTACTGAGTAGGTAGAGAAGTCTATTGCTCTTTTTTTCGCAATTTTATTGAATGCTATCAAATACCTTTTGACACCATTAATTTTTGAAACAAAAACATTTTGTTTTAAACGGTTTTATATAAGTACATGTTTGGCGCATAGACGGACAGGATTTTTTGGGGGGTTTGGGGGAGTCTTACGCTAGATTACCCCGATAGACTCTATGTCCTAAGTATCACGGTAGTTTAGATATGCGTTTTTTTAATTATATTGTTGTTTTGTAACCACAAGCTAAAAAGTTATGACGATTGACAAGGATTCGGATGGTTTAAAAAAACCTAGACCGAGACCCTATGGTCTATCAAGGAAATCTAGCGCATGACCCCCGGAACCCCCCAAAAAAACCTGTCGGTCCATGCGCCAAACATCATGTATAGCTTGGCCGGTTTTTTATTTGTTTGGGTCAAATCTAGTTATTCAAATATGACCCTCTTCCTGTTGATGGATTGATCTGAAATTTGGTATGCGCCATAAGTTCTGATGACAATAATAGGTATATGTTTCCCTCTGTGTTATGTTTTAGTAAGTGCATTATGGTGTGAAAAACGTCCATAATGTAATATTTAACCTAATTACGAAGTTATTACAGAATTCCTAAACGTTAAAAACTTTAACCTTTTTAGAAAAATTGTTTTCTCATCGGCCGTTCAGAAATTAAACCAATATTTTATAGTCGACCTTTTAGTAATTTGTAGAAAGTACTTCCAGCTAAAACATGTGCGAAACTGATAAACAGTAAAGTTCAACTCTTCAGAGTCATTATTTCCTGATATCTTCTCTAATAGTTACACCTAAGCCCGCCTGTTTTACGTTCCTCTTGAACTTTGGTACTTACTACTAATTTATATGCTATTCTTGAACTTCCATTTAGTTCTACTACACAGGTACTTGATGATCTACTTCACAGTAAAGATAATAATGCCATTTATTTTATAGTATTATTTTTATCACGAGTTCTTCATATAACAGTGTAGAATGCATTGTTATATTTAGATTTCTCTGGTAATACGTGACTTTTAAACTATTCGAAGCTTTGGTTTTTTTAGATTTAAAACTTAGGAGATAATATAAAAAGAAAGTGGTTAACCCAGCCACGTTAGCATCCTGTTTTTATATTTTTAAATATATTTGTTTCAAACATATTTAAAAATATAAAAACATTTTATAATATCATGTTTCGAATAATAGAGTACCTAGATACTCTCTAGTCGATCTGACCTTTGTAAAGTTTTAGTTTTCTTTACGTTTCGACATTACAACACTCGAAGCAGAGGTACTTGTACACTATCGAGAAAAAAATGTATAAGTGCCGAACCGGAATTGAAACTGTATTGGTAGATACAAAGTTGGCAACTCACTAGGTAAGGAGAGCCTAATGAACTAAGAGTAGCGAGGGAATGTGGACCATAAACAGCACTTCAAATTTCGTCGACCCGACCCGCAATGAAAGGCGACCGCACCTTTGAGCCAAGAGCATTCACCAGAGCCAGGTTAAAATGAAGTGGCGATATCACTATAAATACTGGTTAAATTTTAAAAGCTCTTAAGCTCCTGCTTTGACGACCTCTGTGGAGCAGCAGCAAAGTTCCGCCTTCGACCCAAGAGGTGTATATGGACATTTTAACAGCTTAACTACGA